>CM061137.1:109117879-109717879 GCA_030789695.1 Scilla litardierei | reverse complement strand
GATTTCTTCTTACAAATAAGAAAAGAACAACTAATGGCCTAAAGCTTTAGAAAAGAGAAGACTTGATTCCAACAAATAAGAGAGTAAAGAAGAGGAAAGTGTGTGTAAGAAAAGAGAGGGTCTACCCCTTTATTTATAGTGTTTAGGGACGGTTGGGGACTGTAGTTAACGTTGGAAAACGGGCAGGAACCGTCCTTGAAAATTTGGGATCAAAACGGCTAGTTTTGAAATTGGTCGACCAAAAGGACACATTGGTCGACCAAAATTTAGAGAGGGAATTTCGACCGTTGGAAGACATTTCTAGAATATACACGGTTAGGGGAGTTTGCACATGCAATCCCATAACCAAATTCGAAGGTTTAAAATTGGTCGACCAAAATGGGGTTATTGGCTGCCAATTTTCAAAGTTGCTAATTTTCGAAATTGGGAAGTGTAGATCTCTGAGGAATGGAACCTAGATGGCTAAGATATATTATCACAAGGCTTTGTGACTCTAATAAAGTAAATTTTACATTGTTTACATAAAGCCGTAGATAGGACTGCATCTGCAACTGAATCTGAGAAGCTTCTTTGCAGGAGATCCTTATCAAGTGATTATATATCCATGTTGTGGATTAAGTGCCTTTGTCTTTCCAGCTTCATGAATGGTATATCTGATTGAGTATGCATGAAGATATCTCATTTGTGTGGAACTCAGCATTGATTTGTATCTGCATACATAGAGTTAGTAGCACTGAATGTGTTTGTCATATCAAAACCATATGGGAATAGAAATATGGAATTATGAAATTCCAACATTCTCCCCATTTTTGATGATGACAAACATGAAAAATATATATAGTTAAAATTGAACATATCAGATATACTCCCCCTGAATATGTGGAGTTTGTGAATACTCCCCCTGAGTAGATTAAATATATTCTCCCCCTTTGGAATCCTCAAAAAGAGGCAAATTAGAGTTAGTCGAAAAATAAGTGAAAAAATTGAAGGGAAATATAAATGATGACCAAAGAAGGGAAATAGAAATAGGGACCAAATAAGGAATATATTGCCGAGTTTAAAAGAAATAAACAAAAGTCCGGCATTGGTGGAAAATGAGGTGTAGGCCGGATGAAGTGTATAGGCCGAAATAAAGTGCATGCCATTAAAAAATAAGGAATGTGCATGTCTTTGAAAAATAATTAGTGGGGAGGCCACTGAAAAAAAATAATGGGCAGGCCATGAGAAATACATACTAATTCAGACCTAAAATGGAAGGCCAATAAAGATCGAGCCACTTACGGTAGTTGTATTGGGAAAAATAAAATTTAAAAAGGTGGAGGAAAACATTTGTGGAGGCCAAATAAGGGAGCAGGCCACTAAAAAATGAATTGCCATAGTATTATGTGTTAAAAAATATGGAGAAGACCACAAAATATATGCTAAAAATACTGAGGCCGAAATGGCCACATAGTAAGAGCAGGCCAAGAAAATAAGTAATGGGCTGGGCAATAAAATAAAAGAAAGGACAGGCCAGAGAAAAAAAATTAAATATTCATGCCAAGAAGAAAAAATTGAGTGCAGGCCAAAATGTGAAGGGGATAATATATAGAGCCATGTCACTGATTGGAGTGGTGAAAACCAGTGCTCAAATAGTAGTGTCACAAAAATAATTGTAAATGATGACACAAGGGACATGTCCTGTGGCAGGTTGCGAAATGTCCAAAGAAGATAATTAGAGTGGTGTAGTAGCAGAGGAAAAAAAATAGCGCCAGTTTGGTGTTGGTAAAAATAATATAGAATATTGCAAAAGGTTTGAGACTGTTGGGTAGGATAAGAAAAGAGTGGTGTTTGTACAATAATAGGACCAAACTGCTATGTAAGAAGCATTGAATGTTTTTTATGCCTAAATGACAACATATACACATCCACCAAGTTCATTGGAAGATTGCAAATAAAAAATATAAAGGACATATCAGTTTAGACAAAAAATAAGAAATACGACATGTCTTGTACTATGTTCGCTGAATGCCATACGGAAAAACAATTTGATGCTGATGCACTTGTGTACAAATTGAAATTGCGACACACAGTATGGCATAAAAGATCAAACGAATAAGTAATTTTGACAGAATGCCTAGAGGAAATAAATGCAGAACTACTTGTGATGCAAATAACAATAGACAAAAATGATTTGAATTAGTTTTTTTTAAAAAAAAATGTTTGCAGACAATACTCATAATGAAATCACCACAGAATCTAATTGGTATTACAAATTATAAGTATTGGTATTACAAATTTATAGCCTCAGAATCTAATTGGCATCATAAGGACAAGACAACACTAGTTAAGGACAAGACAACACTAATTTGTAACATAAGGACAAGACAACACTAGTAGATTAGAAATCCAAGGCAAAGTCCACATAACCTAACCCAAACATAGAACAAGTAGACAACAAAAATAATTAACAGAGATTCAGAGAACAAAACATCACAAAAGCAACGGACCAGTGCAACCAATGTAAAAAAAGATTGATTGAGAAAGGACGGGGCCTTGGGAAATGAAATGAGGGAATAGTGCATTGGAAAACGAAGAAAAATTTGGCAGAAGATATTTGTTTCTTTGAGACGTAGCATCCCTAGGCAAGAATTAAATAGGAAAGAGAATTAGTTACGGGAAGTGGTTGGAACGGACAAATTTCCAATCGGTAGAGAAGTTTAAGAAACGAATCCCACAAAAATTTGAAAACGAATGGATGGGTTCAGTTTCTGAAACTAAAAATGGAGGGAACGGATAACGAGAATAAGCGGGAAGACGAAGTAGTTACCGAAAACAGCCAAAAAAAAATAAAAATAAAAATAAAAAAATTCGAAAATTGGTGACCAGTATTGGTGAATTGGTCGACCAATTTTAAAAATGGCCAGAAAAATTTGAAAAAATTTGAAAAAATTCTAAAAATAAAAATAAGAATGTGTCATAAGTCCGATTCACTAATAATCCCTAAATTCCTACGAAGCTTAATAAAAGTATCTTCTTTCAATGGTTTGGTTAAAATATCAGCTGTCTGATGTTCAGTAGCTATAAATTTAAGAACTATATCTCCTTTCTGAACATGATCATCTAGAAAATGATGACGTACATCAATATGTTTTGTACGAGAATGATGCATAGGATTTTTAGAAAGATTAATAGCACTAGTATTATCACACATAATAGGACAAGTAGAGCAATCAATACCATAGTCAGATATAGTTTGTTTCATCCATAAGATTTTAGCACAGGCTAAACCGACGGCAATATATTCTGCCTCGGTTGTAGATAATGAAACAGAGTTTTGCTTTTTGCTAAACCAAGAAACTAAAGCATGACCTAAAAAGTGGCAAGTATCATTGGTACTTTTACGATCTGATTTGCAACCAGCAAAGTCTGCATCACTATAGGATAATAAATCAAATGTGCTTGACTTGGGATAAAATAAACCAAAATCAGAAGTGTGCTTAACATATCTAATAATCCTTTTTACGGCAGTTAAGTGTGAAACTTTAGGATCTGCCTGAAAACGTGCACATAAACATACTGAAAACATAATGTCTGGTCTACTAGCAGTTAAATAGAGTAGGGAGCCAATCATACCTCTGTAAAGACGTTGATCAACACTCTTACCATTTAAGTCTTTGTCAAGAGATGTAGAAGTACTCATTGGAGTACGTTTTTCTGCAGAACTTTCTAAACCAAAACGCTTGATGAGTTCTTTAGAGTACTTGCTTTGGTGAATGACGATTCCTTCCTTTAATTGTTTGATTTGAAGACCGAGGAAGTAATTGAGTTCACCCATGTGACTCATCTCAAATTCTTTCTGTATAATCTTAGAAAAATCTTGACAAAGAGATTCATTAGTAGAACCAAAAATAATATCATCAACGTATATTTGAATAATGATTATGTCAGATTTAATATTTTTAATAAAAAGAGTGGAATCTATTTTACCAATATTATAACCAGAATTTAAAAGATAGCTTTTAAGTCTTTCATACCAAGCACGAGGTGCTTGTATGAGACCATAAAGAGCTTTCTTTAATTTGAAAACATGATTTTCAAAATTTTCATGATGAAAATCAGGAGGTTGTCCAACATAAACTTCCTCCTTAAGAAATCCATTTAAAAAAGCACTTTTGACATCCATTTGAAATAATTTAAAATCTTTAAAACATGCAAATGATAACAACATGCGAATAGATTCAAGACGAGCAATTGGTGCATAGGTTTCATCATAATCAATACCTTCTTCTTGATTATAACCTTGTGCAACCAATCGTGCCTTGTTTCTAATTACCTGACCAGATTCATCCAATTTATTTTTGAATACCCACTTGGTACCAATAATTGAATGATCTGTTGGTCTGTGAACTAATTCCCAAACATCATTTCGTTGAAATTGATTGAGTTCTTCCTACATAGCGATAATCCATGAACTGTCTTCACATACATCTTTGATGTTCTTTGGTTCAATGGATGAAAGGAAAGCACAATGCGTCATTTGTTCAATTTGACGACGAGTTCTAACTCCATCTGTGATATCTCCAATGATTAATTCTGATGGATGATTTGGAACTTGTGCAAAAGCCTTGGGAAGATCTGTATTATCTGAAATAGACTCAACAGAATGATTAGTAGCATCAATTTCATCAAGTTTGATATTATCTAATGAATTAGATAAAGTTAATATATTTTCTTCATCATCAAAAATGGAAGACTTAGATGAGGGATTCTCATCAATTGTGACATGTAGTGATTCTTCAACTGTTGAAGTTCTTTTGTTATATACTCTGTAGGCTTTGCTACGTGTTGAGTATCCAACAAAAATACCTTCATCAGATTTCGAATCAAATTTATCAAGTGCATCTTTAGTATTAAGAATAAAACATTTACATCCAAACACTTTAAAATATGATACAAGTGGAATGCGATCAAAGAATAATTCAAAACAAGTTTTATTAAGCAATGGCCTTATGAGAATTTTATTCATAATGTAAATGCAGTTGCGACATCTTCAGCCCAAAAATATTTCGATAAATTACTATCACAAAGCATTGTTCTTGCACATTCTTGTAAGGTTCTATTTTTCCTTTCAACTACTCCATTTTGAGGAGGAGCACGAGGAAAAGAAAAATTGTGAGTAATGCCATTTTCATTACAAAACTTGGTAAACGATTCATTTTCAAATTCTCCTCCATGATCACTACGAATAATGACAATGTTAGAGGATTTGATTTTTTGTATCTTTTTACAAAATATTGAAAATTCTTCAAATGCATCATTCTTGTTTTGTAAGAATATAACCCAAGTATATCTTGAATAATCATCAACAATGACAAATGCATATCTACTTCTATTTAAAGAAGCTACTCTAGAAGAACCAAACAAATCTAAATGTAAGAGTTCTAATGGTCTCTTTGTTAAGATAACATCCTTTGATTTAAAAGAAGATTTGTGCATTTTTCCTTGTTGACAAGCATCACAAAAATGTTTGTGTTTGAAAGAAATATTTGGCATTCCATTTACTAATTTGTGTTTTGAAATGTGTGCTAGATTTTTGAAATTAGTGTGTCCAAAACGTTTATGCCATAAAAGTGTATCATCAGATGTAATCATTAAACAATGATTATTTGTGGTAACAGACATGCATAAGATATAAATATTATTTTTACGCTTACCACGAAACAAAACAAATGACATATCAGAATCATAAATAATGCAATCATTTTGTTCAAAAACTATTTTAAAATTTTTATCGCATAACTGACTAATGGAAAGTAGATTATGTTTCAAACCGTCAACCAAGTGAACATTCTCAATGATAGGCTGATTTGTATTGCCAACTGTTCCAGTGCCTACGATTTTTCCTTTCTTGTTGTCACCAAAGGTAACTGTGCCTCCTTGTTTGTACTTGACGTTTGAAAGTTGTTTGACATTTCCTGTCATATGTTTTGAACATCCACTATCCAAAATCCATTTTTCTTTCCTAGGTACCTGAAAGATAAAACATTAAGCATTGGTACCCCTTTTTGAGGGTCCTTGGGATTAGATTTTTGGAAGCCAAACCCAAGTGGAATTTGGCTTTTTAATATAATCATTAGAATGAACTATAGCATGTATATAATGAGAAATATAATCATTTCTATCTTCTAAGCATGAATTCTTAGGAACTCATATACATATTGTAGTAGGTTTTCTAGAAGATGGTTTTGAAATGTTAGAAACATTTCTTTGTGAAGAAGAAATAGGAATGTTTACTTTCTTTGTGTAAATAAATGCGTGATTCTTCTTTTGAGGTTTAACAAAAGTAGGTATTCCACAAGAAGAAGAAGTGTTACAAGATTTGGGTGCATCCTTATGAGAATATCCCAGACATTGTCTATGATTTGCAGGATATTGTATTTTTAGTAAATCATCAAGATTAGTCTTTCCTTTATTAAATTTATTAATATTGGAAGACATCTCGTCGTATTTCATCTTTAGTGATGAAATATTTTTATCCATTTCGGATATTTGAGTATGTAGTTCTAGATTCTTAGTTTTGAGAATTTCATTCTCTTTACTAAGATTTAAATTTTTGAGAAGATGTATTCTCAATAGGTGTAGTGTTCTTAGAAGAAGATAATTCTTGATATTTAATAAGAAGATCATCATTATTCTATTTCAAAGATTTATGTTGATTATTCAATTTTTTGAAACGAGAATAGAGATCTTTTAATGCATCAAGTAATTCTTCGTTATTAAAAGAACTTACCTCATCTTCATCTTCTTGTGCCATAAAGCACATGTTAGCACTTTCATTTAGATCATCATCTTCATCATCTGAAGAATCATCCCATGTTGCTGCAAATGCCTTTTTCATTTTGTCAAACCTCCTTTCTCTTCTGGATTGATCATTATTGGAAGTTTTGAACTTTGCTTTGAGAAGAGGACAGTCTTTCTTCATATGTCCTGGCTAATTGCAATTAAAGCAAAGAGAAGAATCAATATTCTTAGATTTAAAATTATTATACTTACCTTTCTGAAAGAATTTTCTGAAGTTTTTGGCAAAGAATGCCATATCATCATCTGAATCTTCATTATCTGATGTTGTGTTGAAGGCAAGTACTTTCTTCTTTTGATCTGATTCTTCTTTCTCATATTGAAGTGTAACTTCATGGGCCATTAAGTTACCAATAAGATCTTCCATAGATAATGTGGAAAGATCATTGGCTTCCTCAATAGCAGTGATCTTTGGACGCCATACTGGAGTTAAAGCTTTAAGAATTTTGCGAACCTGTTCAAGAGAAGTGTAAGTTTTTCCAAGAGCACTTAAAGAATTTATAATATTAGTAAACCTAGTGTTCATTTCTCCAATTGTCTCTTGGTCCTTCATCTTGAATAACTAGAATTTGTGAACCAAAACGGAAATCTTAGTTTCCTTCACTTTACTGGTTCCTTCATGAGTTACCTCAAGTATATGCCAAATCTCATTAGCACTTTTGGCCTGAGATACTCGATTAAACTCATGTTTATCCATAGCACAAAATAAAGCATTCATGGCTTTTGAGTTGTTGGTTTTTGCAGTTTTGTCGTTGGTGGTCCAATCAGCAACAGGAGTTGTTGGCTTTTCGTATCCTGACTCTACGATGTCCCAAATCTCATAATTCATACTTTGGAGATGAATCTCCATTCGTATTTTCCAATATGAGTAATTTGAACCATCAAATAAAGGAGGACGAGTTTGAGAGTGCCCTTCAGGAGGCTGATTATAGTTGTGTGGAACTGCGTTCATGTTTGAGGAACTTGCTGCCATCTTAACCTTGCTCTGATACCAATTGTAATTTTAGCCTGTAAGGATCAATACACTAGAGGGGGGGTGAATAGTGTATATAAAAAATGTCGCAAATAAAATGTTAGTAATATTTGCAAAGATGGCACAGAAATAAAAAGACAATTACTGAAATTAAATCAATCACAAACACAGAGATTTATCCTTGTGATCCTACTCCAGTCCTCTACCCCGTAGAGATTTTCAATCCACTATAATCACTTGCCCCGCAAGCACCAACTTACAAAAATGGTGACACTCCCCGTGTCCCAAACTTTGTACAATCTCTAACAGAGATTCAAACCTATAAAATAATGAAATAGAAAAACACCTATAGCCTTGTTATAAATTTCAGAGAATGAATTCAAGGATGGTGTTTTAGAAGAAGAACTTCAAGATGTAAAAGATATGTAATGAAGCGCAACACTTGAAGTTCTCTGGTTCATAAAAGAAGAGAGAGAGATCAATCGATTTCTTCTTCAATTATGAACACAAACAACTTTCCAAAATGATGTTGAAAAACCAAGTTCTTCCGTTCTTAAACGAAAAAGGAAATCTAATGATTTCTTCTTACAAATAAGAAAAGAACAACTAATGGCCTAAAGCTTTAGAAAAGAGAAGACTTAATTCCAACAAATAAGAGAATAAAGAAGATGAAAGTGTGTGTAAGAAAAGAGAGGGTCTACCCCTTTATTTATAGTGTTTAGGGACGGTTGGGGACTGTAGTTAACGTTGGAAAACGGGCAGGAACCGTCCCTGAAAATTTGGGATCAAAACGGCTAGTTTTGAAATTGGTCGACCAAAAGGACACATTGGTCGACCAAAATTTAGAGAGGGAATTTCGACTGTTGGAAGACATTTCTAGAATCTACACGGTTAGGGGAGCTTGCACATGCAATCCCATAACCAAATTCGAAGGTTTAAAATTGGTCGACCAAAATGGGGTTATTGGCTGCCAATTTTCAAAGTTGCTAATTTTCGAAATTGGGAAGTGTAGATCTCTGAGGAATGGAACCTAGATAGTTAAGATATATTATCACAAGGCTTTGTGACTCTAATAAAGTAAATTTTACATTGATTACATAAAGCCGTAGATAGGACTGCATCTGCAACTGAATCTGAGAAGCTTCTTTGCAGGAGATCCTTATCAAGTGATTATATATCCATGTTGTGGATTAAGTGCCTTTGTCTTTCCAGCTTCATGAATGGTATATCTGATTGAGTATGCATGAAGATATCTCATTTGTGTGGAACTCAGCATTGATTTGTATCTGCATACATAGAGTTAGTAGCACTGAATGTGTTTGTCATATCAAAACCATATGGGAATAGAAATATGGAATTATGACATTCCAACAGTATGCATCGTAGGTAGAAATGCCACGTGTGTTCAGTAGAATACACGTATAGTGCAAAATAGGGCATGGCACCTGGCAAACTGCGTGCGTACCGATATAGCGTTCGTAGTTAACCTACTAGCCAGATACAGTTCAGCGCCCTCAAAGCGCCACTGGAACGGAGTGAAGCACCTTCTGCGCTACCTCCAAGGGTCTGTGGACATGTGATTATACTTCAAGAAAGGCGTATCCTCCAACTTAGTTGGTTATGCAGATGCAGGATACATGTCTGACCCACACACCACAAAGTCCCAGACTGGCTTCGTATTCACATACGGTGGGACAACCATCTCATGGAGATCTGTAAAGCATACTTCAACAGCGACCTCATCCAACCACTCCGAGCTCATTGTGATCCACGAAGCTAGCAGAGAATGCTTTTGGCTTCGATCAGTCATCCACCACATTCTCGTGACTACCGGCCTGAAGACGGGAGATCTTAGACCAACCACCATGTACGAAGACAATGCTGCTTGCATAGCTCAACTACGAGGTGGCTACATCAAAGGTGACAGGACGAAGCACATTTCCCCTAAGCTCTTCTGGACGCATGAACAACAAGTAGACAACCAGATCGACATTCAGCAGATCCAGTCTTGCAACAACCTGGCAGACCTATTTACTAAAGCTTTACCTCGCTGTACCTTTAGAAAACTTGTATTAGGGATTGGGATGAGACAGTTGAAAGATCTACAAGCCTGAAGCTTGTACACTTCAGGAGGAGTTAATGTTAAGTTGTACTCTTTTTCCATTGGCTATTGGTTTTTCTCACTGGGTTTTCCATAGCCAAAGGTTTTAACGAGGCAACCACATCAACTCTGGATCCAGAAGTATCCACCTCTGATGATATCCATCGATCAGAGGAAGTTACAGAGACTTGTACTCTTTTCCATTAGCCACTGGTTTTTTCCACTGGGTTTTCCATGGCAAAGGTTTTAACGAGGCAAAAACTCTTAACTTAGGATCCAGAAGTATCCATACACACATGGTCAGATAAGCTCCATGAACCCTGAAGCGCTCATTACGGCTTACAACAATGGATGGATAAGGGAAAGTGTTATAAACAGGCTTTTGGAGACCCATCTGTGTATTGGGTATCCATCCATTATGTAACACTATCACTATAAATACAGGGCTACGGATTCCGTAGCCACCAAGTTTACAACAGAAATGATGTTTTAGTCGACTCATATTTTTCTTTAATAATATCGTGGTAATTTTAGTAAACAGGAAAAATTTATGACGTTAATTGTAATTTTTATAGTTTATGGTGTTTTAGAAGAAAACGCCTCCGGCTTTTTGCTAAGGGGCTGTTCTTTTGCGTTGAATGGGACGAGAAAGTGGGGCGAGAGCTACTATTCATCAACTATAGATAGGAATCCAGCCCTATTTTCAATTCGGCATGTTCTTTTGCAATTTGAGAATTTTTGCAAAACTCTCCGACGTGGCTGATGGCAGAGCGAATCCGGAGATGGGTTTTTTCCTCCCGGTTTTAAGGGGATTACAAGAGATTTTTGCAAACTGTGGGTCCCTCTCTCCCGCTGCCAACCAATCGTGCGCAGGTTTTTTTTCTTTCATTTTTTTGCTTGCTTTGCAGCGCATCCCGTGAAATGGGTGGGTCCGGCCGCTAATGCACTTGTGATTACGCATTTCAAACCCAATTAATTGTTTTAATTTTTACTTAATTTGTATATTAATTAATTATTTTAGTTTTTAGTTTTTAGTTTAGTTTTAAATAGCGCACATTAAATTCAGGTAGACCACACACCACTTTACAACTTCAACTTTCTTCAACCAAAAGAACACACTACATGGAGTGTGACTGACCTCAACTTTCCAACTCTACAATACAACCGCACTTTCCAACAAAAGAACACACTACACACCAATTTCTGTCTCATCAGATTTCACGCTTTCTCAACTTTCCCATTATACTTTCTTGCAAACGAACAGGACCTAAACCTCGCCACCCTCGTTAGGGTTTTAACATTTGGGCCTCTGTTCTTCATTATTCTGTCACTAGGGTTTAAGCTCTTTCAATGTCTCTCCTACTCCGCCGTCGCTGCTCGCTTTTGTCCAGAAACCTCCAGCTCTTCCATCAAATCTCGACCCGCTTCATCTCCGGTCTCACATCAAATTCCCCACAAATCCCCGACCCAAGATCCAACCTTTCGGATCGGCTCTCCTTCATCTTCGATCAGATTGACGCCATAGACAATCGCTCATCCGAGAAGTTCGACGCCCTTCAGCGGATCCGCCAGTGGCGCGAATCGAGGAACCAAGGAGCAAAGGCCCCACAGGGCCCAGATGATGCGAATAAGGACGAATCGAGTGGCCAAGGTGCGAACTTGCTCGCGAGGAAGAAGGATGTGGAGGTGGTGCACCCGTGGCCGGAGTGGATCGAGCTGATGGAGAGATTGGGGCAGCAGAATTACTTCGATCCTCGGAGGGTGAGTGAGGATCAGGTGGCGGAGAGCGTAGGGATTGATTTGAGCGACGTGAAGGAGGAGGTGGCGTTCGATTTCTCAATGGATTGGACTACTGTCAGGAACGCTTGCGTGAATTTTGGCAAGGACCGGTTCGATATCTTCAGGTATGAGAATGATTTCGATCAAGTTGATGCGTAATCAAGTTGCATTTGTTGAGTTTTGGATCGTAAAGGAAGGAACTTTTGTATTAATTTGTTTATTACTTTCGTTGTGTTGTTTTATTAAAATTCTTGCTTTTAATTCCCTTAAATTTTTATGCAAATATGAAACTTTGCATGTATAAGTTTGCTGAAGATTGTTTTTGAATGGTAAGAACTTTATTGGAGACTGATATTTGAGGGAGTAGGTAAAGTTTTTTTTAATGTGTTTACATTTAGGGCTTGCATTATTTCTAAGGTAATTGCGTGAACAATTTGAAGCACAAAATAATTGTGCGCAATCTTTTTCCAAAAAAAAAAAAAAAGAAATGTTGGGTTTTGGAAGATATGGTTGAGTAGGTTGGTTTATGTTAATGTATCCCCGTGTACAAATTTATTCAAGGCAACACTTTTATGAAATGTAATTAAATAAATGTAATTAAATTTTAGATCTAAATGCTGTACCGATGATTGCCAATTACATCTAGGAATTCTTGCATGCATTTCTTTTGGATATGATTTGTGTTCTAAGGTATATCTTAATGAAATTTTTATGTTTGATTTTGTTAATTTTGTTGAATTTTCTGATACGAAATATATCAGGATTTTTCATAATTATAGAAATTTTAGGTATAAATTTCACACTAGGTGACATTCAAAGGATGCAAATTTTTGGATATAGCCATTGAAGGTGGAAATTAGTTAAATTTTGGGTCTATTTGGTGGCATATGCAGTTGATAAACTGTTCACATTTGCAGTAGAATGAAGTAATAAGCAAAAAGTTGAATTGAACCTAGAAGTTTTTTTTGAAAGATACCAGATAACCAAGTAACGTACAACTGGTTAACATGTATAAGTGAAGCAGTATTCTGGGCAATAATTTATTTTCACATGATGGTTTGGGTATCATGAGATATGCTCATCCACTTTTGTTGTTTAATTCTTATTCTGTTTTGGCCTTTTTCTTCTGCAAATGCAGAAGATGCTCCCTTTCCAGAATACTGTACCATGACATATAGATGGTGTTTGGTCCAAAGCTAAAGTGAGGGAATGGATAGTTAGATAAAGGTGGGTTTCCTTCAGTTATTTGTTTCCACAAATAAGTGAAAGAGGATGAGGCGAGAAGATGCTTGTATGCTTTTGTTGGTGTTAAGGCATGCAGTTTGTAACTAGCTGGTAGCTTTGTACTTAGATTATGTGGCATGTTGCATAGTTGTCGGAGTTGTATTCATTGTTGGAAGGATGGCTCATTCATGTTACATTGTTCTATCTTCTGCTTTTCAGTTTATGTCATTTATTTATGTGGTATGTTACATTGGTTTGTGTTCAGAATTGCTTAAGGTTTCCCCAAACAGAAAGGGGGCAATTGTGGAACCAGTTACATCTGAATCCCAGCAGATTTTAAAATTGATTTGATGTGATATTTCAAAAGAAATGCTTCTCCATCTCATATTTTAATGAGCCATGACCTTCTTAATCAATTGTATTTTTTCTTGATTTGTCATTTTATGTCATTAAACCTGCTATGGTACCATTGTTCAGGTCATTATCAAAAAAGGATATTCAGATATTAGTCGGCCATGGGTGTCCTAGCATGGATCCAAAGGTTGTCTTCTCTGCAAAGTTGTTGAGGAAGTACACTCATCTTGACGAGGGAGATGTAGGTATCCCAACTTTATCCCTGAATACAGTGAACTTCGCCATTTATATAATTCTAAAACCTTTTTCTTGCATCTTTTCTCTGGATGTAAAAATATTCTTGTATCTAGTGGTTATCCTCTTAATGAAAGATTTGTTTGTGACCACTACCTTTATTAAATAACTCCTGTTCTATGTTGCTAGATGTCTTGCCTTCATATGACAGACATATATGAATATGCCTGTTGAATCTCTATTTTGCAGAGGATACACGAAATCTAAAATTAAACTTATCATGCTAATGATAAGGGATTCTAAAAGAAATAATAAAGAATGCAGTTAAAAATACTTAAAAACTTGTCTTCTATCAAAATTGTCTACTTTATTCGTTTTAGTGTTTGTTACCATTACGTTTCTATTTCCAACTTTTGCAATCATTTATCTTGTTCTCGTTCACGTTTGTGTTGTATTCAAAGTTGGCATATCGTTTATTGTATCGTATATCATTTTGGTCCAATATAATATCATATATTTTATCATAAGATATTTGATAAATTGATAACAATTAAGCAAATCACTAAAATAACTAAATATATTAACCAACCAATCAAGAAATTTAGCATATAACAAATTGTAGACAATGATATATGGTAAAAGTGTGGAAAATATGGTTTCCAGTATAAAGAAAACAATTAATAATTAAAAATAGACATAATCACATGAGCATTATATAAGAAAAGCAAATACGTTACAATATCACACATAAACATAAAATAGAATTAGAATGGGCAAAAACTTAATCAAAATGGTGAAAAACTTAAAAATAAAGTCTGTTAATTAACATATCTTTAAAAACATAAAAATCAATATTAATTAAAATCGGTCTTAACACTTGATTATTAAACCATTAAACATTTTTATCAATGATTTACGTTTAACCATCTTAAACAAAAAATTGGTTAATCTTTAATCATTTAATTCAATTCTATTAAAAATAACTTACAAAGTTTGTCAATTCCTGCTTTTGATGAAATTGGCTTTAGTGACGCAGTCGATGCCATTGAGATTGTCGAGTTTTTCATCAATGAGCTAGACTTGCAATCGTGGTTACCTAGTTTTTCATTGTTGGGGGGTAGTGGATAGCTTTGTCGTCAAGATTGGTCATTAATGACAATCGTCGATGTTGTCAGCTCAAGTCTTCGTCGAGATTACGGTTGATTTCGTAGATGGATGTCATCGTCAAAGGTCATAGGAGAGCATCGAGTCGTTGGAGTGATGACATTTGATGAAATAAAAAAAATTTAGGGCTAATTTCAACCTAGATAAGAACCGGGATGATATAAACCAAAAACCACCGTTTAAATAATCTAAACCAAAGAAAAATACCAAAATATCATATCGGATGATATTCATATTGTACAATATGATATCGTATCTTACAGTATGAAAATCATATTTCCTCTAATACGATATGGGCCTCCGATTCGTAACGAAAAGTGCCCATAACATATCGTATCGTCTGACATGACTCACATATCATACAATATTGACAACTATGGTCGTATTGGTATTCTGACCCCACTTCTGTTACACAGTAAACAGAATCAACTTGATGGCCCTGAATGTTAAAAAGGGTAGCATAAGATATGTGTGCACTTGAAGATAAGCTTGTTTGACATGGTTTGGATGTGTGCGGCAGACTCAGACTGATGAGTGCCCTTCTTTGGAAGACTTGGAACAGCTAGGAGTATGTGAAACCAGTATGTGAAACCAGGTCACCACACCCACGCATCGATTGATTGATTCAGGCAAAATGGATATGACAATTGCTAATATAATGTAGGTTTCTGTTACCAGATGTAAAACAGAAATTTTGAAGTTTAAAGGCTCTGTTTTTATTATTGGTTCTGCAAACTGAACCTTAGTCAGTTCTATGATAAACTAGTATTTTTAAGTCTGGTTTGGACAAGAGTATACCATCCTTGCTATTAATAGCTGTGCTACATCATGAAGGGGTCCATATTACTCCAACATGACTAAAGGTGGGCAAACCACAAACTCATACCCATATCACTTATTCTCTATGCACATTATTTCCCAATTTTTCTTAAAAACTAACTTTATATGAGAAGAATCATGTCAACATTTTGTTTATATACTCTATCAACAATTTCTTTTCAGGGTTTAACTCTAATTACAAAATTAATCATTAGAAAATTTACGAGTAAAAAACCATTTCTATACAATAAAAAAGATGGTAACTCTAATGAGAAGACTGCAACTTTCAGGAGCAAGAAAATCCAACCTGTAGACTGTAGAGGCAACTGAGGGTCCAAAATTATCTTCAAAATTAAATAATAAAATAACTAACTAACTAACTAACTTACGCAAGTTCATATTTTTGGAAGATTCATAATAGTCTAATTTCTGCCTGGACTGTTGTAATTCGTATATTTGGTTGCAACTGACATATCTGGCATATCTGCTCTAAATTTATCTTCTTTTAGGTAATATTTGATGAGAATGTTAGACATGCCAATTTATGTGTTTCTCTTTAATGATGGAAGTTTCATTGAACCAAACCATCTGAACATGGTGATACTATGCCATTAATTTTCAGGTATGTAGTTCTTGCAGCCTAAGAAATTCATGTAGCAGAGGATATATACTTACACTTAAAGAAGATGAGGCACGAACTCTTGATGTTATGCGGGTCTTATTGACCTATGCTTTTGACCATGTAAATGGAGCGGTTGAAAACAAACCGCTCATGCAGATGAAGTCTGTAAAGACTGTCATCCGTAAGTTATTACATGAGATTGTCAAGTTGAGTGCTGTTCCAATAGATCCCAACCTTCCACCTCCTGTGATCAAGAAGCCTCCCCCAAAAGTAAAGCAACCGCCTCCCCCACCTAAGAAGCGAGTAGGGCGTGATGATGTGGAAATGAAGAAAGGAGACTGGCTCTGCATCAAGTACTGCTTCATTATTACTTATTGTTTTTCACTCATGGCTCCAATCCCCCTTTACGTATTTTAAACCCTAAATTTTGGCTTCAGGTGCGACTTTATGAACTTTGCAAAAAACACGGTTTGCTTGCAATGTGATGCCAAACGCCCTAAGAGGCAACTTCTTCCAGGCGAATGGGAGTGTCCGCAGTATGTTCTCGTGCCCATTGCTGTATTACATTTCTCATGGTTGCCCCAGTTATTTTTTTCCTTTCCCATATAGCATGGTCCCATTACACAAGTGAGGTCTTTAACATACATCAATCTTATATCTTAAAACATTTTCCAGGTGTAACTTCTTGAATTATAGGAGGAATATGGCATGCTTCCATTGTGATGCCAAGCGCCCTCCAGATGAGTTCACAGAGAACCAGTTGCAGACAAGGCAAGCTGGTCCAAGTAATAGGTTTGATAGGGCTCCCAGGGTGCAAGATGTTTCAAATGCCTGGAACTTTGATTTTGACGACAATGAGTCAGATGGTGCTGATGTTGCAGCCTTCGAGTTTGCAGATTCAAATAAAGCAGGTGGGGTCTCTGATATGGATGCGCTACCTCATGAAAGAACTTCGGAGAGATTTGATGATACAAGGAACACCAGCAAAGTTCCAAGACCCCGAGAAAGAGGCAGACACTTCTCTGATGAGAATGAAGGAAAATCTACATTACATACTGACAGGACAGGATTTGATGATTTTGATGACGAAGATGAGGATGATGTGGACAGTTATGAACTGGATGGGTCAAACAGCGGTCGAGCACATGATGTTTCAGTGAGGAGCTTTTCTGAGGTTGAAAACACATCGGGTTCAGAAGATTCTGAGGACTTTGATCGCCCTAATAAATTAAACCGGGGTTCTAAAGATTATATATCTGGCTCAGAGGATGATGAACTTGCAGATCATCCTCACTTGAAATCTAATCATGTTGCCGAGTCTTGGCGTAAATCTGGAAGAAGAGGTGGCAGATCTGTTGTCTCTGACGACGACGACGACGATTTTGACCTGGGTTCTGACTATGATGATGATATGGATGATGATTTTGTATCGAAGCAGAGAAAGAACCGACAGCAGAGTTCAGGCAGGAAATGCATTAGTAGAGGGAGAAGGGGTTCTGATTCAGATGATGGCCTGCGTCTTGATTTAGAGTCAGACGGCAATGATGATAACTTCAATTCCGGCAGAAATAATTCAAGAGGAAATAAGGGTCAGACAGACAGAAGAGCAGATGGTTTCAGGAAATCCAATGATTTTGGTAACGGAAGAACAAGAGAATTTAAGTCAGAAGATAGGAGGAGCAACCGAAGGAATTCCTTTGGCAGCCAGGGTACTAATTTCTCTTCTAGGGATTCTCATGGTGATGACTATGGTGGAAGGAGAGAGAACAATAGAGTCCAGTGTTTTGATATGTCCGATGGTAGAAATAGGAGAAATAGCTATGGTGACAGGAGAGGAAACGACAGAGTCCAGCGTTTTGATAGGTCCGATGATGGGAATATGAGAAATGGCTATGGTGACAGGAGAGGAAATGACAGATTCCAGCGTTTTGATAGGTCCGATGGTGGGAATATGGGAAACAGCTATGGTGACAGGAGAGGAAACGACAGATTCCAGCGTCCTGATAGGTCCGATGATGGGATTAGGAGAAATGGCTATCGCGGCAGGAGGGGAAACGACAGATTCCAGCGTCCTAATAGGTCTGATGATGGGATTAGGAGAAATGGCTATGGTGACAGGAGGGAAAACGACAGATTACAGCGTCCTGATAGGTCCGATGATGGGAATAGGAGACGGGAAAGATCTAAGCAATTCAGTGATAGGTCGAGAGGTCCCATGAGGGATGAACTAGGCCGGAGAGGGGACGATGGATTCCAGCGGGAAAGAACGAATAACTTCAAGGATCTCAGACGACAATAATCATGGCCGAAGGATGCGAGAGATGGAAAGATTGAGTTCTGTCAGGTTGGATTCTGCCTGAATGTTGAGGGTTCCTCCTGCAGGGATGTGCTTCGGTTCAATGTGTATCAAGCTGGCTGAATTTTTGTCAGGAAGTCCTCATCGATTCCACAGTACCTGCACTGGAATGGAATGTGATATGCAGTTGCATTCAAGAGAACTGCACATATTCTGCGAAATGGAGAAGCCACCCAGGATCTTCACCCAGGATCTTCTAATCCTTTGGAATCAATGAGTGTTTCAAGCCTAGTTCATCGACTCTAGTTTCTTCTGGTGGGGCTGTCGCTCCTACATGCTTGCATGCATGGTACATCTGCTGTGTAATGTGCAGCTTCCCAGGGCAAAAAGAAAAAAGAAAAAAGAAAAAAGAAAAAAGAAATCTTATACAGGGACTCTTGCAGGAAGGGGTCGAGGGTTAGCAGTTGTAGTAAGCACATGCTGACAATTGTATCTGCTCTCTGGTCCCCGGGACCAACAGTATCCAAGCACAACGGCAACCCTCGTTTCGCTAGCCAAGAAACAGGTATGAATGCATGCATCCATCCATAAAGAAATAGGACAGCATGCAATTAAATTGAAAATGCGTGGCAGCGAACTGATGCATATTAGTGTGTGTAGGATAAGCCAGGTTGATTTCCTATTGTGCCATAATCTGCACAACGGCAACCCTCGTTTTTCTAGCCAAGAAACAGGCATGAATGCATGCATCCATCCATAAAGAAATACGACAGCATGCAATTAAATTGAAAATGCGTGGCAGCGAACTGATGCATATTAGTGTGTGTAGGATAAGCCAGGTTGATTTCCTATTGTGCCATAATCTGCACAACGGCAACCCTCGTTTTTTCTAGCCAAGAAACAGGCATGAATGCATGCATCCATCCATAAAGAAATACGGCAGAATGCAACTAAATTGAAAATGCGTGGCAGCGAACTGATGCATATTAGTGTGTAGGATAAGCCCAGGTTGATTTCCTATTGTGCCATAACTGGCGAAGATGTAGTATTATGGTTGGGTTCGGAGACTGATACCCCTGCCGTGTCCATCATAGGGGTTCATTGCTGCCGTCTGTTCGTACTCATCCAAGTACTCATCCCAGTCGGATTTTGTGTAATGATGGTTTCTCATTCTTGCAGCCCAAATGTGCTTGTAGGCGCTTATTAGTTTTTTATTGATCTGCAAATTTTGCATTTCTCGGTTGATAGTGATCATTTTATTTTTTGGGTGGAATTTATATATATAATCTTCGTTCTGTCTCGACTTCTCGAGCGGCAGCAGTGCAAGGGTTGTCTGTCAATCCTCGACTTCAGCGATGTCAATGTCTTTAGCGAAGGGGAATGCGTTGCTACCAAACAATCTGTTTCACGTTTTCTTTCTTTTTCTTTAATTTTTTTTAAGTTCCTCGTTGGTTTGATCTTGATTCTTGATCAATTTGGTTTTTGTGCAAATAACAGGGAAGGAGAAAGCTCAGGGATAAATTTTTCTTTGCTTTGGTATATATAATATTTTTTCTGTCTTATATATTTTTGCGGCGAAAAAATATATATTTGGTTCCGCTTCTGTTTGCATGCTATGTATTTACAAAGACATACCTGCCTGGCAATAATGTAAAGATTAACGTTGTCAGCAATTGGTTTTATACTAGAAATAACACGTGTACATAGTTTACAAAAAAAAACCCTACGAAGAGGATGCGGTGAACGTGCGCAACTGAAAAGGAGAGAAATGTGGGTGTGTGTGCTAGTATCGGTGGGGTGCAAAAGTGCAAAGTTCGGGGGTTAAAATGCAAAAAACCTTCGGTGGCAAACATGTAAATAGTGTGTATTTTTTTGGTTTTTTTGAGTTGAAAGGCAAACATCTAAATAAGTGAGGTTAGATGGGTTTTTTTTGAGTGGATGGCAAACCTGTAAATAAGTGGTTTGTGGGGGGTGAGTTTTGAGTGAGGTGGAGGGGGGTGATGTGAGGGGGTGTGTGCCACCTTTGTCCAAGTCATATTTTAACCTTCACATAGGACAACTTCACCATTTATATAATAAATTGTTGGAATACCAACAGAGATCCAGCTACTAGCAACCAAATACCCTTCTTCAAGTCTTAGGAGCGCAACTTAATAGAACTAAAAGGGATTATTAGAGATATGGAAATACATTGATCGTCCTGTTTCTTGGTTAAAAAGAAATGAAAAGGAAAAGAAAATTAGTGAAATTATATGAATTCAGTATCTCGTATAGATAAGGAGTTTGTATTCATTCTAAGATTGTATGCTATATGTATGAACTCTCTTCGTTCCCTATAAATAAATGTATGGGGTCTCTTTCAGGGAGTACATTTACAACACGTTATTAGCATGCTCTTTCCGAGATTGGAGGCCCGAGCGTTGCCAAAGCCCTGAAAGAGACGGTGGATTGCTCGTGTGCGGACGTCGACCATCCTACATGTTTGTCTTCTTCTTCGATCTTGAGGTATACCTAAAACTGCGCAATTTTCTTATCATGATCATGATATCTACGGTATAGCGCACCCAAGATCGACTTCGGAAAAAAATAATATAATATTTTTTTGGGGAAGGACGACGGTTTCACGTCGCCGATCCTTGGCGGCGGCCACCTGGTCGCCACCCCATCCTCTATGAGGAGTGGGCGGCAGCCGAGCGGTCCTCCCCCGGCTGCAACCTATATAAAATCACTTTCTACGACCGGCCGGCGGCACCCACACCACCGGCTACCCTCCCCTGCAATCAGTTGCCCTGCCGCTACCCTTGCTAACGGCGGCAAGCCACCGCTAACGGCAACGGCAAAACCCGAACCTAGGGGTTTCGATCAAAAAAATTTCCTCGTCGGTGGCCCCTAGCCGTCGGCTTAGGGGCCGACGGCTCCCCTCTGTCGCCCTAATGGCGGCGACACTAATGCACGTGCTGTCGTTAGACGGCTGACAATAACAAAAAAACCCTAATGTCCACATGCAACCAATTGCTGCCTTGCGACGGTTCGCAGCCGCCATATGCAAAGGGCCCAACGAGCCCCCCGCCAGACACAAAACAGCGCGGGGAGTGGCGGTCTGCTGCTGCCGCTCCCCACCATCATAGGCCTCTGGACTAAAGCAAAAAAATTTTTTATTTTCCTTGGGGCCGAAGCATGCTGCCGGCCTCGGCCCTCCAAATAAAAGAGAATGAAAATGAAAAAAAGGCTGCGGTCCTCGGCCCTTAAAAAAAGAGAGAAGGAAAATGAAAAAAAGGCGGCGGGCTTCGGCCCGCCGGCCCACAGACCAAACAAAAAAACAAAGAAATTTTCGGGGAGGGGGTAGAATGGGCTGAAGCTCGTAGCAATGCTGCTTGTCTCAGCCCAAAACCGAAAAAGGGGGTAGAAGGGGATATTAGGCTGGAAAAAAAAAGAAAATATTTTTTTTTTGTTGGGGGGGGGGGGGGGGGGGGATTGGCTTCAGCTATGCTGCATGCCTCATCCCAAAACATCAAAAGAGGGTAGAAGGTGATATTAGGCTGGAAAAGAAAATAAAATAAAATTGTGTGTGTGTGTGTGTGTGGTGGTGGTGGTGGTAGTTTTTTTGGTTTGGGGGGGGGGGGGGAGGATTTGGGAAAAACAAGGGAATAAATGTGGGCAAAATTGGTGAATAAAAGGGGATAAGAGAGAATTTATTTCTCCTTACAAATAAATTACATGAGGGCATTGTTTAGTTTTATTTTTAAATCTGAATTTGGCCCCATGAACACAATTTATTTCCAGCATATTATTATTCATTAATGATGTTTGTGTTTAGGATCAAATTAATATGCTTTATATCACAAATACATGTCATAAATTTTAGGATAAATTTTATGCTTATTCTTAAAAGTATTAGCTTAATAATTATGAAGATCCTGCGACCGCTCTGTCGTTAGTTACCTAACCTAATAGTGTATGCCATCACTGTAAGGACCGTCTATGCCTTGCAATACTAACAACAAACACTCTAGGTGGGTGAATAGAGTAATGACACAAATTGTGTATTTAAAAATAAAACTTGCAAATGCGGAATTATAAATGCAAGAGGAATTTAAACACCACAATCAGCAAACGTAAACACAAGATTTTACACTGGTTCCCCAAACTTAGGTACGTTCAGCCATACCAAATATTCACAAAGAGAGTGAATACAATCTCACACAGAGATACATCACACAGAGAATTTTGGATTCTTATACAGAGAAATTCTTGCTCTCACACAGAGAGACTTACTCTCACACAGAGAGTAGTCAACCAACCCTACACAAGGGTTAACCTCTCACACAGAGGAACTAACTCTCACTAAGAAAGGTAGGGTTTCAACTTACACAAAGATGAAATAAATACTCTTACCTATGTTTTGAGATGAACTTACTCAATATGAAGATGAAGGCATGAAAGAGGATCTCCAAGTGATGAGATGAGATTGATTGCACTTGGATGATTTCCCTTGAGCTAAGCTTCAATGCATGAAGAGATTAGAGAGCTCTAAGAGGGAAATGAGAATTAGGAGTGTGGCTTAATGATCCTTAATGGTCTTCAATAATTCCAAGAGTTCTAAATGAACTAAAGCAACTCCTATTTAAAGGAAGCCCCCAAAACCCCATAAAACCCATGGAAAAAAGCCAAGAGAGAAAATCTGCTACGGCTATAATCTAGCATTTTACGGCTAAGACAGTCGACTGGTCAACGGCTATAATCTGAGCCAGGACAGGCGACTGTAGAAGACTACACATGCGCCTGTAAATGAGCAGACGCCTGAATAAACTCCAGCATGCGACTGTCACATGAGATGGACTGGAGCATAGAAAATGCAATTTACGCACTTGTGCATTCAGACGACTGACGAGCAAAGTCCAGGCGCCTGAATAATGACATGCGACTGTAAACCCTACACCAGTCGACTGACACACAAGCTGGAGAGATGCCGAGAAATGACAAGTTACGCACTTGTGCATTAAGACGACTGAAGAGCAAAGTCCAGGCGCTTGAATATTTACAGGGGACTGTACACTCTACATCAGTCGACTGACACACAAGCTGGAGTGAAACCCAGAAATGAAAAGATATGCACTTTGGTACACAGACGACTGAAGAACAATATCCAGGCGCCTGAAGAACGACAGGCGCCCGTCAAATGAACTTCGGTCGCCTGATCCAAAAGCTCAAGAAAGAGTCAATAAATATTTGACTTGAGCTGTGCATAACAGTCGGCTGTAGAAGGCCGGCCAGGCGCCTGGAATAACCCATTCGCCGGTCTTTCATTTCGTAGTCGCCTGTTGAACAGCCATAGACTCCAGTTGAGTCATCTGGCATGATGAACCTAATGTGTTGGATTCTATGATAATCCTAAGGTTCACTGGGGATTGGCTTCAGCAATGTTGCATACCTCAGCCCAAACCCGCAAAAGAGGGTAGAAGGTGATATTAGGCTGGAAAATAGAATAAAATAAAATTGTGTGGGGGGGGGGGAGGGGGAGGGTGGGATTTGGGAAAAACAAGGGGATAAATGTGGGCAAAATTGGTGAATAAAAGGGGATAAGAGAGAATTTATTTCTCCTTACAAATAAATTACATGGGGGCATAGTTTAGTTTATTTTTAAATCTGAATTTGGCCCCGTGAACACAATTTATTTCTAGCATATTATTATTCA
Organism: Scilla litardierei; assembly: GCA_030789695.1. Taxonomy (NCBI): domain Eukaryota; kingdom Viridiplantae; phylum Streptophyta; class Magnoliopsida; order Asparagales; family Asparagaceae; genus Scilla; species Scilla litardierei. The sequence goes on along the minus strand of CM061137.1, from coordinate 109,693,778 downwards.
TTAATAATGTTTGTGTTTAGGATCAAATTAATATGCTTTATATCACAAATACATGTCATAAATTTTAGGATAAATTTTATGCTTATTCTTAAAAGTATTAGCTTAATAATTATGAAGATCCTGCGACCGCTCTGTCGTTAGTTACCTAACCTAATAGTGTATGCCATCACTGTAAGGACCGTCTATGCCTTGCAATACTAACAACAAACACTCTAGGTGGGTGAATAGAGTAATGACACAAATTGTGTATTTAAAAATAAAACTTGCAAATGCGGAATTATAAATGCAAGAGGAATTTAAACACCACAATCAGCAAACGTAAACACAAGATTTTACACTGGTTCCCCAAACTTGGGTACGTTCAGCCATACCAAATATTCACAAAGAGAGTGAATGCAATCTCACACAGAGATACATCACACAGAGAATTTTGGATTCTCATACAGAGAAATTCTTGCTCTCACACAGAGAGACTTTAACTCTCACACAGAGAGTAGTCAACCAACCCTACACAAGGGTTAACCTCTCACACAGAGGAACTAACTCTCACTAAGAAAGGTAGGGTTTCAACTTACACAAAGATGAAATAAATACTCTTACCTATGTCTTGAGATGAACTTACTCAATATGAAGATGAAGGCATGAAAGAGGATCTCCAAGTGATGAGATGAGATTGATTGCACTTGGATGATTTCCCTTGAGCTAAGCTTCAATGCATGAAGAGATTAGAGAGCTCTAAGAGGGAAATGAGAATTAGGAGTGTGGCTTAATGATCCTTAATGGTCTTCAATAATTCCAAGAGTTCTAAATGAACTAAAGCAACTCCTATTTAAAGGAAGCCCCCAAAACCCCATAAAACCCATGGAAAAAAGCCAAGAGAGAAAATCTGCTACAGCTATAATCTAGCATTTTACGGCTAAGACAGTCGATTGGTCAACGGCTATAATCTGAGCCAGGACAGGCGACTGTAGAATACTACACATGCGCCTGTAAATGAGCAGACGCCTGCATAAACTCCAGCAGGCGACTGTCACATGAGATGGACTGGAGCATAGAAAATGCAATTTACGCACTTGTGCATTCAGACGACTGACGAGCAAAGTCCAGGCGCCTGAATAATGACATGCGACTGTAAACCCTACACCAGTCGACTGACACACAAGCTGGAGAGATGCCGAGAAATGACAAGTTACGCACTTGTGCATTAAGACGACTGAAGAGCAAAGTCCAGGCGCTTGAATATTTACAGGGGACTGTACACTCTACATCAGTCGACTGACACACAAGCTGGAGTGAAACCCAGAAATGAAAAGATATGCACTTTGGTACACAGACGACTGAAGAACAATATCCAGGCGCCTGAAGAACGACAGGCGCCCGTCAAATGAACTTCGGTCGCCTGATCCAAAAGCTCAAGAAAGAGTCAATAAATATTTGACTTGAGCTGTGCATAACAGTCGGCTGTAGAAGGCCGGCCAGGCGCCTGGAATAACCCATTCGCCGGTCTTTCATTTCGTAGTCGCCTGTTGAACAGCCATAGACTCCAGTTGAGTCATCTGGCATGATGAACCTAATGTGTTGGATTCTATGATAATCCTAAGGTTCACTGGGGATTGGCTTCAGCAATGTTGCATACCTCAGCCCAAACCCGCAAAAGAGGGTAGAATGTGATATTAGGCTGGAAAATAGAATAAAATAAAATTGTGTGTGTGTGTGTGTGTGTGTGGGGGGGGGGGGGGGGGAGGGGGAGGGTGTGGGCAAAATTGGTGAATAAAAGGGGATAAAAGAGAATTTATTTCTCCTTACAAATAAATTACATGGGGGCATAGTTTAGTTTATTTTTAAATCTGAATTTGGCCCCATGAACACAATTTATTTCCAGCATATTATTATTCATTAATGATGTTTGTGTTTAGGATCAAATTAATATGCTTTATATCACAAATACATGTCATAAATTTTAGGATAAATTTTATGCTTATTCTTAAAAGTATTAGCTTAATAATTATGAAGATCATGCGACCGCTCTGTCGTTAGTTACCTAACCTAATAGTGTATGCCATCACTGTAAGGACCGTCTATGCCTTGCAATACTAACAACAAACACTCTAGGTGGGTGAATAGAGTAATGACACAAATTGTGTATTTAAAAATAAAACTTGCAAATGCGGAATTATAAATGCAAGAGGAATTTAAACACCACAATTGGCAAACGTAAACACAAGATTTTACACTGGTTCCCCAAACTTGGGTACGTTCAGCCATACCAAATATTCACAAAGAGAGTGAATACAATCTCACACAGAGATACATCACACAGAGAATTTTGGATTCTCATACAGAGAAATTCTTGCTCTCACACAGAGAGACTTTAACTCTCACACAGAGAGTAGTCAACCAACCCTACACAAGGGTTAACCTCTCACACAGAGGAACTAACTCTCACTAAGAAAGGTAGGGTTTCAACTTACACAAAGATGAAATAAATACTCTTACCTATGTCTTGAGATGAACTTACTCAATATGAAGATGAAGGCATGAAAGAGGATCTCCAAGTGATGAGATGAGATTGATTGCACTTGGATGATTTCCCTTGAGCTAAGCTTCAATACATGAAGAGATTAGAGAGCTCTAAGAGGGAAATGAGAATTAGGAGTGTGGCTTAATGATCCTTAATGGTCTTCAATAATTCCAAGAGTTCTAAATGAACTAAAGCAACTCCTATTTAAAGGAAGCCCCCAAAACCCCATAAAACCCATGGAAAAAAGCCAAGAGAGAAAATCTGCTACGGCTATAATCTAGCATTTTACGGCTAAGACAGTCGACTGGTCAACGGCTATAATCTGAGCCAGGACAGGCGACTGTAGAAGACTACACATGCGCCTGTAAATGAGCAGACGCCTGAATAAACTCCAGCAGGCGACTGTCACATGAGATGGACTGGAGCATAGAAAATGCAATTTACGCACTTGTGCATTCAGACGACTAACGAGCAAAGTCCAGGCGCCTGAATAATGACATGCGACTGTAAAACCCTACACCAGTCGACTGACACACAAGCTGGAGAGATGCCGAGAAATGACAAGTTACGCACTTGTGCATTAAGACGACTGAAGAGCAAAGTCCAGGCGCTTGAATATTTACAGGGGACTGTACACTCTACATCAGTCGACTGACACACAAGCTGGAGTGAAACCCAGAAATGACAAGATATGCACTTTGGTACACAGACGACTGAAGAACAATATCCAGGCGCCTGAAGAACGACAGGCGCCCGTCAAATGAACTTCAGTCGCCTGATCCAAAAGCTCAAGAAAGAGTCAATAAATATTTGACTTGAGCTGTGCATAACAGTCGGCTGTAGAAGGCCGGCCAGGCGCCTGGAAGCAGTTGCCTGTTGAAGTGCCATAGACTCCAATTGAGTCATTTGGCATGATGAACCTAATGGGTTGGATTCTATGATAATCCTAAGGCTTACTAAGATGGTTATATGCATATGCATGAATGGGTAGAACATCTCTCAAGGCATTATAATAATTCTAGACTTAAAAAGAGAAAAGTAAGTAAATAAAATTACATGGATTACATTGCTTCCCTCAGAGTCTAATCTTCAAGAACTTAATGCATTGATGCTCCCCATCATCTTCCAAGCTTTGACATCTCTTGATGAGCTCCCTTCATCAAGTCCTAAGCTTTGGCAATGCTCCCGTTGATGTCCATCATTGCTCCAAGCTATTAGTCTCCAAATCATGCTATTCTTCATTCGATAAACATGAGACTAAAACATGAGAGTCATTAGCAACAACATAATGTTGTGATCATCATCAAAATTATATTGGTCTAAAACACCAATACCTAACAATCACCCCGTGGTCCAATTAATTATTAAGCACAAAAAATGTTCATTATATTTATCCTGTGAATCTGTGATGGTTGTGATATGTGATAAAAATGTTTCTGAGCACAAAGTTTGCATGAATGGCTATATTGTGGTTTTGGATCGGCCTTTTAAGTCCCACATCTATTTTCCCTCCTCAACCCAAACGTCGAGCCAAAACCACTTGTCCCTCCTCTTCCTTGCCTCCCCTCAAGAAGAAGAGGACTGCAGTTTCCAAGCCTAGAGCCACATCACAACCCAAGCCCCAGTCTAAGAAGAAGACCGTGTCTCCTGGACCCTTCCGTGCTCCCACTCCACCTGACTCAGACGATGAGTATATTTCGGAGACTGAGCCTACCGACAGGGCTCCTACTCCTCGTACTTCGTCTCGTCCGTCTAAGGGGAAGGCTCCCATGCCTTTGGGTGGGGTCGATATCTCGTTTTGTCGCGATGACCCGATGTGTCTAGCGGCATACAATCGTATTGAGCATTGTCCTTTGATTCTGGAGCACTTCGTCCAGTTTTCTGACTTTCATCAGCTTGCAGATCTCCTCTCCTATAGCGGCCTACTAGACTATCTTCACCATGACCCCAAGGCGAATCCTCACCCATATCCTTGACTCGTCAAATTGTTCTACGCCAATCGAGTCCGGGGTGAGTATGATGACACCCACTGCATTGAGACCACTGTCTTGGGGACACCTATTGTCCTCACGGCAGAGATTTTAGGGCAGTTGATCGGTGTCTCCTCCTCTGGCCTGCTTCCTTCAGATATCTTCGTGGATAATATCCACGATCTTGACCAGACCATGCTTGCTGAGATGTTCCATGTCATCCCTCCCGCCATGATTGGCGTTCCTTCGAAATCTTTTAAGCCTAATGCGTGGGTCCTTAATCTCATCCTGAAGTCGTGTCTTCTACCGAAGTACGGCTCCTCTAGCTTGCCCTCCCAGCCATTTCTCAAGCTTATCTACGCTCTTTTTATGGGGAGCGAGATTAATTGGGCCCGCATTATCCTTGACAAGATGGATTCCTTTGAGTGCATGAGGAAATCCACAAAATCTGCTCACATTCCATATCCGTGCTTATTGACTCTTGTCTTCCGACACTTCGGCGTTCCTCTCCCGCCTGATGATCAGCATCCTTTGGGTCCTCCCCTGAACGCGACTGCCGTCAAGAAGTCTCTTGCGGCCCTGCGTCACGTTCAGAGGACTACCCCTGCTGCTCCTCCTCCTCCTCCTCCGTCAGTCTCTGAGTTTTCAGTTTCCCTGAGACGTCAGGAGTCTCGTATTTCTCGATGTGAGGAGATGCTTACTCGCATCTGCGAACATTTGAGTATTGAGGTCCCTCCTACGATTTCTGACGAGGAGATTATGGATGTTGATGAGGATGAGGAGCGAGATGCTTCTCCAGCTCGTGCCCTCGAGGGTACTTCTGTTGGCACTTCTTCTGCTGGTGCTCCCGAGAGCACTCCTGATGCCACCCTTCCTTCGGTGGACACTCCTGTCGTTCCCGAGACCACCACCCCTTCTGCAAAGCCTGCTGCTGCTGCTGATCCTGCCTCCGCCTCCTGAGCTTGCGTTGGAGGACTCTCCCTTGTGCACTTGGATGATATATTTTGTCGTGAGAGAGTGGGGTAGGATAGCTGGGTGGTTATGTATTTTGATGTATTTTTTGGATGTTTTGATGATACTTTTTGATGTATATTCGTTTTGATGTCTGTTGAGACATATGTTGTATGTTGTGCACCGATCTGACGATCGTTTATATTTGTGTTGGCGGATGTATACTTTTTGATGTACCATGTTATACACACACACACACACACACACACACACACACACACACACATCGTGTTGCCATTTACTTCAGTGTGCATTTTATATTCTTTTTGTCTCTCATGTTGATTTCGTCGATCGAAGATTATCTTGATTTAATAGAATTCTTTCTATGAAAAAATAGAATTGTTTTCCATGCACTAAATTCACTAAGAATGTTGATATTGGAGAGTATGTTTCATAACTCAATACGTAAAATTGATTTGAGTTTTGATGATTTCATTTCTCGATTTTCGACTATGGTCTCGTTGGCACGATTTGATTTACTTCGTTATTTTTACATTGGTGTCATTTGGACCGTGGTCGTATTCTTCGACTCTCGTGCTTTTATTTTAGCCATTGTTGTTGTCGTTGATCTCCTCCCGCTCTTTTTGCTAATGCCAAAGGGGGAGAGAATTAATAATGACAATGTGCTAAATGATAATTCAAAGCAATTTACCGTGAATCTAATTTGATATGTTAGATTCAGGGGGAGTTAAGATATAAAAATGGATTTCAAATCCTATATTTTAATAATTGGGTTCATATTTTATACTTTCCTCGTCTGCTTGATGCGTATGATTATTATTTAATATGAAATTAACGTGTCATCAATGCAGGGGGAGTAAGTAAATTTCTTTCGACTCATTATTATTGATTATTATTTATGTTGGTTTGTCATCACCAAAAAGGGGGAGAATGTTGAGTATTGATTCCCCGGGTTTGATTTTGATGATGAACAAACATAAATATCGTGAACTAACTTTTTGTGAGCGCAGTTATGGAGATCGTCGCCAAAATTCTATGTACATCAAAAGCGACGTCTCAAGACTTCTCAAAGCGCGTGATCGTGTGCCTGAAGCTTCGTTGAAGCTAAAGGAGCATTATTGAAGTCAAGTGATTCGGATTGATGCTTTTGAAGACGGTTCGTCTAGTTTATTTTATAGTCTTTTAGCTTCTTTTCGTAGAATGTTAAGCCTTGAGTAGGTCTTACATTATAATCTTCATAACGCTCATATCTTAGAGCTAGGATTATCTTAGAAGCCCATAAAAAATTTCCCGAAGCTTCACGCTTCATTTCGCGGCTTCTAGTGCATCTTAGTTGGTTCAAGAAGAAGAACCAACCGACTAGATTGTCATCGAGTCGGTTAAGAATCCTTCTTGAACCGACTAGATCTCCTTGCTCAATTCAGCCTAGGCACTGTTGACCAATTAGTCGGTCCAAGAAGGTTCACCGACCGACTAGTTGTCAAACTAGTCGGTTTGGAATCCTTCTTAGACCGACTAGTTATACCTTCATTCTTTCAGCCTAGCTACTGTTGACTCGTTAGTCGGTCCAAGAACATTCATCGACCGACTAGTTGTCAAACTAGTCGGTTGGAATTTGTTCTTAGACCGACTAGTTCTCTTGTGTTTAGCTTATTGTTTTTCAACTGCTTAGTCGGTCAAAGAACACTCACCGACCGACTAGTTGTCAAACTTGTCGGTTGGCAAGTCTTCTTAGACCGACTAGTTCTATATCTCCTGAACTATCTTTCTTGGCTGTCAACCTTTTAGTCGGTCCAAGAAGAATCACCGACCGACTAGTTGCAAAACTAATCGGTCAGTAATCATTCTTAGACCGATTAGACTGCTTCAGAATAGAGCCGTTGGAGCATTAAATGCTACGAATTTTCCCTCTCTCTTCTATCTATCCTATATATACTTGTGATGCTTTTTCCTAGCATTCAAGGCTGACATTTATTGTGATTTAGAGATTCAAAGAGAAGCATTCAACTCTATTTTCTAAAGCTTCCTCATTCTCACAAGAATCTCTCCAAACTCCTTGAGCCCTAATTTCCTCAAGAGAGATTCTCTTCATTGTGAGCCTCTCAAGCCAAGAGCTTGATTCAAAGTCACCAACTCCATCCTAGCCTTCGATCGCTGTTCATCTTGGTGGAGCTAGGGTTTGGTGACTTCTTCTTCCTCAAAATCCTCCTTGCCCTAAAATCAGTAAGTTTACTCAAGGCATAGGATTTTGTTGGTAAGTATTTATTATTTCATTTACTTTGATATTGCAAGTTTATCTCTCGGTTGTGAGAGAAGTTTGTGATCCCGGTTTGTGAGAGTTACATTTCGTTTTGTGTATGATTGGATCTTGTAGAGGTTTTCTACAAGAATTTCATAGTGCAAAACTTGGGTTAGAGGATTCTAACTCAAGTAGCCGGAGGAGATCCGGGTGTTTGGGACGTAGGATCACCGGGAACAAGTCGGGGAGACTTGGGTGGATCCGAACCCGTTACATCGTTTGTTTGCATTGCTTAATTCTTGTTTGTCGATTTTCATTCTGCATTGTTGGTTGAGTTTGCAAGATAATTAGGAATTATACTCTTGATTATTTTAAAGTACTATTCACCCCCCTCTAGTACTTATGCAGTAGCTATCAGTGCATTACATTTGGTATCGGAGCCAAGTTCATAGCTATGTCTACCAACGACAACATGACCGTTCGTCCACCTTCAGACTATAGCACCTTAAGGAACCGTGAAGGAGCTTCTTCGGTGATGGAAGGACACTCCTCAACTAGGCCTCCTTACTTCAACGGTGCCAATTATGGGTATTGGAAATGCCGGATGGAAACGTTCCTCCGGAGCACTTCACTATGGAGAGCTATGTTGACGGAGTATGTCGAGCCCACCGAACCAGACCTCGCTAAGTGGACTACCGCGGAGGTCACCGCGGAGGTAAACAATGCCAAGGCAATGAATGCCTTGCAATGTGCGTTGGAGCCCGAAGACTTCAACAAGATATGCACATGTAAGAGTGCATATCAAATCTGGAACTCACTCCTCATCTTGCATGAAGGAACGAGTAGGGTAAGAGACTCCAAACTCACTGTTGTAAATAAAGATTATGAATTATTTCACATGCAACAGGGTGAGAAGATGAAAGAGTACTATGCTCGCTTCGTTGACATTACCAATGAGTTGGAGGCTCTTGGAAAGATCTACACCCAAAAGGAGAAAGTCTCAAAGATTATTGACGGACTTCCTTCTTGTTGGGAAAATCATACCTTTGCCATCGAGGAAGGTAACGATATGAATAAGTATATTGTCGTACAACTAATGGGTACCTTGATGTCTTATGAGGTACGCAAGGAAAGTAAAATAAAGATGTAGGACAAGATGAAGTCGTACTTGAAGCAAGACGAGCCAAAGAAAAAGGCGATTGCGTTCAAGGCCGCTCCATCTACATCTACCGATGAAGAAGAATCGGAAGACGAGTTGGACTTAGAATCCATTGCCCTTATGGCAAAGAAGTTCAACCGATTCTTCCGGAAAGGTAATTTCAAGAACAAATCTAAATTTAGTTCTACTAATGCCTCTGCCCCTTTGTGTTTTAAATGCAACAAGCCAGGACACATCAAAGCGGATTGTCCTCAAAACAAACAAAAGGAGAAATGGAAGGCGCCAAAGTTCGACAAGTCTCGAAAGTACAAGAAAGGGTACAAGAAAGGACTTGTCGGCACATTCACCGACTCCGACGAGGACTCCTCAAGTGGAGAGTCGGATGATGAACACGTGGAGCAAGCACACATGTGCTTCATGGCTAGAGAGGAACATGATCAAGAGTCCTCCTATGATGAAAGCGAGGATGAAGGCGATGAGGTAACTATGGATGACCTTAGATTAGCTAACGAGCAAATTTGGTCTAAGTATTCTAAACTAGTAAATAGATATACTAAGACTAAAGATGAGCTAACTAGTCTCCAAACCTCACCTAAGCCTATCATCATCAACAACGACACCGTTGTTGAAGGCTTGAGAAATGAGATTGTAAATCTCAAATCTCAACTTGAGCATGTTCATATTGAGAACTCGGATGAACGTGAGATGGCGGATTTGATTTCTCGAAACTCAACTTTGAGTGTTGAGAATGAGAATATCAAATCTTGTGTTTATGTACTCACATCGCAAGTGTCCACCTTGGATGCTTCTATACTTTCTCTCACCGAGAAGTATGAGTGCACATTAGGCCGAATTAATAAATTCAATAAAGGTAAGGACCATTTGGATAATATCCTAAATGACTTACTTCCGGCCAATCATCACATTGGCTTGGGATATAAGATGAAAAATTCATCCAAATGTTCCACCACCTTTGTAAGGCCAACTTCCGATGCCTCAACGAGTGGGAGCAAATACCCCATTGGTAGTTCATCTACCAATGGTGCTTTCACTTCGTACACACCCCCGTTTGGAAAGAAACCCACTTTGGGTGGACCTCCAAAGAAGGGTTATGCATATATGTACACTAATACTATGCCACGTAGGAACACACCTCCTACTCCACATGTTCACACGTATGATGATTTTTATGCTCCACGTCCACGAGCACGTGCACACCACGTGAGACACACTCACGCACGTGTTCCTCCACATGCATATGTTCATCCACATCACTATCATATGAATAATTACCATCATACACCATATCATATGATGCCACCACCATTTCATCATGTGCCATATGCTTATCCACGACATGCATTTCCTAGACCACCTCCTCGTAGGCCACATGCATCACGTAGACATCAACAACGTATGCATGCTCCCAATAGGAATAGGGCTCCCAAGACATTCACTATTTGGGGCCCGAAGGACAGTAGCATGCATGAAAAACAAGCTTACATAAATTCTTATTTCATGAATGTAGTGCACAATGATGAATATGTTGGGAAGTCTAAGTCCACTTAGACTTGGCTTCCAAAGGTCTAATCTTTTAGGACCCAATGACCTTGGGTACCATGATACGATATGTTTATCTTTAGGTACTCAAGAAAAAGAAACGGAGCAACAAATCCAAATTTAGCTCCAAGGATGGGTGGATACTCGATAGCGGGTGTTCAAAACACATGACGGGTGAAGCTCAATTGCTCTCCGGAGTGGTGCCCGTTGCAAATGGGAACCGAGTAGTCTTTGGAGGCAACGAGAGCGGAACCATCATTGGTGTTGGTAAAGTTGGTAACCCATCTAAACCTCTTATAAGTGATGTTTACCTTGTTAAAGGATTAAATCACAATCTTATTTCAATAAGCCAACTTTGTGACAGGTTACAAAGTTAGCTTTGCGAAAGGAATGTGTCATATTTTGAGTAAAGATACTAATAATGTGTTATTCTCTGGCACACGCCATAAGGATATTTATATATTAGATCTTCCAAAATCACATGAACAATGTCTCATTGCCAACACAACTGAACAACACTTATGGCATCGACGTTTTGGTCATGTGAACTTTGGAACACTTTTTAAGCTATCCAAGTTAAATTCTATTAAAGGATTTCCTAAGCTTACTTTCCAAAAGAAAAGCTTTTGTGACTCGTGTCAACGAGGCAAACTTCCAAAATCGTCATTCAACCCTAAGAAAAACATTTCATCTAAACGACCTCTAGAGCTTTTACATCTAGATCTTTTTGGGCCAAATAGAGTTGCTTCATTAGAGAATGCTCGATATGGACTTGTCATCGTTGATGACTTTTCTAGATTTACGTGGGTATTTTCTTTAAGTAATAAAAATGATGCTTTTGAAAACTTCACAATATTTGTGAAGAAAGTACAAAATCTCATTGGAACCACCATTGTCACTATTCGTAGTGATCATATATGGGAATTTGAGAATGAGTCTTTCTCAAATTTTTGTGATGAACTTGGTATTACACACACCTTCTCTTTCCCTCGCACATCCCCTCAAAATGGTGTTGTTGAGAGAAAGAATATGACGCTAGTGGAATGTGCTCGCACAATGCTTGATGATAGCCAACTTGGCCATCAATTTTAGGCGGAAGAGATACATACCACTTGCTATGTGTTTAATAGAATACTTTTGAGGCCCGGCACCAAACAAACTTGTTATGAATTGTTGTTTGGTAGATTGCCTCAAGTTAAACATTTTCGAGTTTTTGGTGCAAAATGTTTTATTAAAAACACGTATGTGAGCTTAGACAAATTTGATTCAAGATCCGATGAGATGATATTTGTTGGATATTCCTCACGTAGCAAAGCGTACCGGATATACAACAAAAGAACCTCAACGATCGAGGAATCACTTCATGTTTCATTCAATGAAAATTTTGTCCCGTCTAGAATTACCAATGATGATGACTCCATGGAAGTTATATATGATTCTATTGGTAATTCTAATTCTATTGATTCTAATGTTACTAACCCTACTGATGATTCTTTTGAGAATGTTCCTAGTGATCAGGGAATTCCCAAACGGTTTCATACAGTTCGTGACCATCACCATGAGCAAGTCATTGGCAACATACTTGATAGTGTCAAGACGAGATCTCAAGTCAACTACTTCGCTCATTGTGCCTTTGCCTCCTCAATTGAGCCAAAGAATATTAACGAAGCGTGCGAAGACAGTGCTTGGATCCTAGCCATGGAGGAGGAACTCATTCAGTTTGAGAGGAATGGGGTTTGGGAGCTAGTTCCATCGCCTTCGAAGAACCACACCGTTATAGGAACGAAGTGGATCTTCAAGAATAAGATCGAAGAGAACCAAAACGTCGTACGGAACAAAGCTCGGTTAGTAGCTCAAGGCTACAGGCAAGAGGAATGTATAGACTTCGAAGAATCCTTTGCTCATGTAGCTAGATTAGAATCTATTAGGCTGTTGTTATCTTTTGCATGCCATAAAGATTTTAAACTCTTTCAAATGGATGTAAAAAGTGCGTTTTTAAACGGAGATGTCGTTGAGAAAGTTTATGTTTCTCAATCTCCAGGTTTTATAAATGAAAAGTTTCCAAATCACGTTTTCAAACTTAAGAAAGCACTTTATGGTTTGAGACAAGCTCCTAGAGCTTGGTATGACCGCCTAAAGAACTTTCTTTTGGATTTGAGTTTTAAAATGGGTGAAGTTGATTCTACACTATTTGTTAAGTATGCGAATCATGATATTATTTTAGTTCAAATTTATGTCGATGATATCATTTTCGGTGCTACTAACTTCACTCTTTGCGAAGAGTTTTCTAATGTCATGAAGGACCAATTTGAGATGAGCCACATGGGTGAGCTCAAATATTTCTTAGGTCTCCAAATTCGCCAAATGAACGATGCAATCTTCATCCACCAAATCAAGTACACGGTGGAGTTGCTAAAGCGATTTGGAATGGAGAATGCTTCTGGCAAGAAGACTCCAATGAGCACTACTACACATCTTGATAAAGATTCGGGCGGCAAAGATGTAGACATTCGTCTATATCGAGGTATGATAGGTAGTTTACTATATCTTACTGCCAGTCGGCCTGATATTATGTTTGCTGTATGTGTATGTGCTCGTTATCAATCACAACCTAAGGAATCTCACTTATTAGCGGTAAAACGTATTTTCCGTTATTTAAGTTACACACTCGACTACGGATTATTCTATCCAAAGTCAAGCACATATGAGTTAATCTCATATAGTGACGCAAATTATGCTGGATGCAAATCCGACAGGAAAAGTACTAGTGGCACTTGTCATTTTATAGGAAATTCTCTTGTCTCTTGGTTTTCCAAGAAGCAGAATTCCGTATCACTTTCAACCACCGAGGCGGAATATATTGCCGTCGGTGCTGCGTGTGCTCAGGTTCTTTGGATGAGACACTCTCTTAAAGACTTTGGTATAAACTCTGATACTTGTCCTATCATGGTGGACAACCAAAGTGCAATATGTCTCTCTAAGAATTCGGTACACCATTCCCATTCAAAACACATAGATGTCCGTCACCATTTCCTAGATGATCATGTTGCTAAAAAGGACATCATTTTAGTGTACGTTGAAACCCAGAAGTAAATCGCCGATATTTTCACGAAACCACTCAAGGAATACTCCTTTGTGCGGTTACGTCGAGAATTGGGGATTATGGGTGAATCCGAGATTTAGGATTCATATTTTTCAATAATCTTGCATGATAATATTTTTTTAATATATATGCTCATGCTAGAATTGTTGGGATTTTCTGGATTTATGATTGGATTTTCGGAATTTATGCTAGATGTGTTCTTGCACGTCGTATTTAAGATTTTCTATGTTTTATGGGGGTAGAATAATGATGTTTGAGAGTATTTTGATGTTTCGTCCAAGTGTTCTTAGGAGAGAACTCAAAATTTCGAATTCACAAATTTTTGGACTCTTTTAGTCGGTCCCAGTTCAATAGCCGACCGACTAGTTTCAGTTCTAGTCGGTCAGTGAATGAACTTAGACCGACTAATTCATGCTCTTTATTTGGCCTCTCTTGTTGTTTGCATTTAGTCGGTCCAAGCTCACTGGCCGGCCGACTAGATTGCATTCTAGTCGGTTGGTGATTGAACTCAGACCGACTAGATATTGCCCTAATTTTTTGTCTTCAGCTGCTGTTTGCAGTTAGTCGGTCCAAGCTCATTGGCCGACCGACTAGATTGTATTCTAGTCGGTCAGCACTTGAACTTAGGCCGACTAGTTGCGCAGGGGCTGTTGTGTCTTTTGGCATCCCGATTCGATTTATAACCTCCCGCACCGATTAGAATTCATTCTAATCGGTGCGATATCTCTCCTCAGCCCTAAACCCCCGCGACTCATCATCTCCCTCCGCCGTGTGTCGCCGTTTCCGGCCACCGTCTGTCGTCGCCGACCATCGCCGATCACTCTCCTCCTCCAGTCGACTTAGGGTATATCATCTCTCAGCTTTTAGGGTTCAATTTCAGCTTGATTTCAGTTCATTTCAATTCCGTTCGTTTTAGGGTTCGTATTAGGGTTTCGATTTCGTTCGATTTCGTTCGTTCTCGTTTGTGTGTTTTCTCGTCGCGATCTTATGGCGAAGACACGCATCCCCGTCCTTCCTACCACTCCGTCTCCCATGACCGTCGAGTCTCCTCCTACCGACCCTCCTCAACCCAAACGTCGAGCCAAAACCACTCGTCCCTCCTCTTCCTCGCCTCCCCTCAAGAAGAAGAGGACTGCCGTTTCCAAGCCTAGAGCCACATCACAACCCAAGCCCCAGTCTAAGAAGAAGACCGTGTCTCATGGACCCTTCCGTGCTCCCACTCCACCTGACTCAGGCGATGAGTATATTTCGGAGACTGAGCCTACCGACAGGGCTCCTACTCCTCCTCGTACTTCGTCTCGTCCGTCTAAGGGGAAGGCTCCCATGCCTTTGGGTGGGGTCGATATCTCGTTTTGTCGCGATGACCCGATGTGTCTAGCGGCATACAATCGTATTGAGCATTGTCCTTTGATTCTGGAGCACTTCGTCCAGTTTTCTGACTTTCTTCAGCTTGCCGATCTCCTCTCCTATAGCGGCCTACTAGACTATCTTCACCATGACCCCAAGGCGAATCCTCACCCATATCCTTGACTCGTCAAATTGTTCTACGCCAATCGAGTCCGGGGTGAGTATGATGACACCCACTGCATTGAGACCACTGTCTTGGGGACACCTATTGTCCTCACGGCAGAGATTTTAGGGCAGTTGATCGGTGTCTCCTCCTCTGGCCTGCTTCCTTCAGATATCTCCGTGGATAATATCCACGATCTTGACCAGACCATGCTTGCTGAGATGTTCCATGTCATCCCTCCCGCCATGATTGTCGTTCCTTCGAAATCTTTTAAGCCTAATGCGTGGGTCCTTAATCTCATCCTGAAGTCGTGTCTTCTACCGAAGTACGGCTCCTCTAGCTTGCCCTCCCAGCCATTTCTCAAGCTTATCTACGCTCTTTTTATGGGGAGCGAGATTAATTGGGCCCGCATTATCCTTGACAAGATGGATTCCTTTGAGTGCATGAGGAAATCCACAAAGTCTGCTCGCATTCCATATTCGTGCTTATTGACTCTTGTCTTCCGACACTTTGTCGTTCCTCTCCCGCCTGATGATCAGCGTCCTTTGGGTCCTCCCCTGAACGTGACTGCCGTCAAGAAGTCTCTTGCGGCCCTGCGTCACGTTCAGAGGACTACCCCTGCTGCTGCTGCTCCTCCTCCTCCTCCGTCACTCTCTGAGTTTTCAGTTTCCTTGAGACATCAAGAGTCTCGTATTTCTCGATGTGAGGAGATGCTTACTCGCATCTGCGAACATCTGAGAATTGAGGTCCCTCCTACGATTTCTGACGAGGAGATTATGGATGTTGATGAGGATGAGGAGCGAGATGCTTCTCCAGCACGTTCCCCCGAGGGTACTTCTGTTGGCACTTCTTCTGCTGGTGCTCCTGAGAGCACTCCTGCTGCCACCCTTCCTTCAGTGGACACTCCTGTCGTTCCCGAGACCACCACCCCTTCTGCAGAGCCTGCTGTTGCTGCTGATCCTGCCTCCGCCTCCTGAGCTTGCGTTGGAGGACTCTCTCTTGTGCACTTGGATGATATATTTTGTCGTGAGAGAGTGGGGTAGGATAGCTGGGTGGTTATGTATTTTGATGTATTTTGATGTATTTTTTGGATGTTTTGATGATACTTTTTGATGTATATTCGTTTTGATGCCTGTTGAGACATATGTTGTATGTTGTGCACCGATCTGACGATCGTTTATATTTTTGTTGGCGGATGTATACTTTTTGATGTACCATGTTATATATATATATATACATCGTGTTGTCATTTACTTCAGTGTGCACTTTATATTCTTTTTGTCTCTGATGTTGATTTCGTCGCTCGAAGATTATCTTGATTTAATAGAATTCTTTCTATGAAAACATAGAATTGTTTTTCATGCACTAAATTCACTAAGAATGTTGATATTGGAGAGTATGTTCCATAACTCAATACGTGAAATTGATTTGAGTTTTGATGATTTCATTTCTCGATTTTCGGCTATGGTCTCGTTGGCACGCTTTGATTTACTTCGTTATTTTTACATTGGTGTCATTTGGACCGTGGTCGTATTCTTCGACTCTCGTGCTTTTATTTTAGCCATTGTTGTTGTCGTTGATCTCCTCCCGCTCTTTTTGCTAATGCCAAAGGGGGAGAGAATTAATAATGACGATGTGCTAAATGATAATTCAACGCAATTTACCGTGAATCTAATTTGATATGTTAGATTCAGGGGCAGTTAAGATATAAAAATGGATTTCAAATCCTATATTTCAATAATTGGGTTCATATTTTATACTTTCCTCGTCTGCTTGATCCGTATGATTATTATTTAATATGAAATTAACTTGTCATCAATGCAGGGGGAGTAAGTAAATTTCTTTCGACTCATTATTATTGATTATTATATATGTTGGTTTGTCATCACCAAAAAAGGGGGAGAATGTTGAGTATTGATTCCCCGGGTTTGATTTTGATGATGAACAAACATAAATATCGTGAACTAACTCTTTGTGAGCGCAGTTATGGAGATCGTCGCCGAAATTCTATGTACATCAAAAGCGACGTCTCAAGACTTCTCAAAGCGCGTGATCGTGTGCCTGAAGCTTCGTTGAAGCTAAAGGAGCATTATTGAAGTCAAGAGATTCGGATTGAAGCTTTTGAAGACGGTTCGTCTAGTTTATTTTATAGTCTTCTAGCTTCTTTTCGTAGAATGTTAAGCCTTGAGTAGGTCTTACATTATAATCTTCATAACGCTCATATCTTAGAGCTAGGATTATCTTAGAAGCCCATAGAAACTTTCCCGAAGCTTCACGCTTCATTTCACGGCTTCTAGTGCATCTTAGTTGGTTCAAGAAGAAGAACCAACCGACTAGATTGTCATCGAGTCGGTTAAGAATCCTTCTTGAACCGACTAGATCTCCTTGCTCAATTCAGCCTAGACACTGTTGACCAATTAGTCGGTCCAAGAAGGTTCACCGACCGACTAGTTGTCAAACTAGTCGTTTTGGAATCCTTCTTAGACCGACTAGTTATACCTTCATTCTTTCAGCCTAGCTACTGTTGACTCATTAGTCGGTCCAAGAACATTCATCGACCGACTAGTTGTCAAACTAGTTGGTTGGAAATTGTTCTTAGACCGACTAGTTCTCTTGTGTTCAGTTTATTGTTTTTCAACTGCTTAGTCGGTCAAAGAACACTCACCGACCGACTAGTTGTCAAACTAGTCGGTTGGCAAGTCTTCTTAGACCGACTAGTTCTATATCTCCTGAACTATCTTTCTTGGCTGTCAACCTTTTAGTTGGTCCAAGAAGAATCACCGACCGACTAGTTGCAAAACTAATCGGTCAGTGATCATTCTTAGACCGATTAGACTGCTTCAGAATAGAGCCGTTGGAGCATTAAATGCTACGAATTTTCCCTCTCTCTTATCTCTATTCTATATATACTTGTGATGCTTCTTCCTAGCATTCAAGGCTGACATTTATTGTGATTTAGAGATTCAAAGAGAAGCATTCAACTCTATTTTCTAAAGCTTCCTCATTCTCACAAGAATCTCTCCAAACTCCTTGAGCCCTAATTTCCTCAAGAGAGATTCTCTTCATTGTGAGCCTCTCAAGCCAAGAGCTTGATTCAAAGTTACCAACTCCATCCTAGCCTTCGATCGCTGTTCATCTTGGTGGAGCTAGGGTTTGGTGAGTTCTTCTTCCTCAAAATCCTCCTTGCCCTAAAATCAGTAAGTTTACTCAAGGCATATGATTTTGTTGGTAAGTGTTTATTATTTCATTTACTTTGATATTGCAAGTTTATCTCTCGGTTGTGAGAGAAGTTTGTGATCCCGGTTTGTGGGAGTCACATTTCGTTTTGTGTATGATTTGATCTTGTAGAGGTTTTCTACAAGAATTTCATAGTGCAAAACTTGGGTTAGAGGATTCTAACTCAAGTAGCCGGAGGGGATCCGGGTGTTTGGGACGTAGGATCACCGGGAACAAGTCGGGGAGACTTGGGTGGATCCGAACCCGTTACATCGTTTGTTTGCATTGCTTAATTCTTGTTTGTCGATTTTCATTCCGCATTGTTGGTTGAGTTTGCAAGATAATTAGGAATTATACTCTTGATTATTTTAAAGTACTATTCACCCCTAGTACTTGTGCAGTAGCTATCATGGCATTACAAAGATCCCCAACCTAGCCGATGTGGGACTATTGTTTGCAACCCAACAATATTGTTAGGTTGCGAGCAATAGTCCCACATCGGCTAGGTTGGGGATCGAGGGGGGGGGGGGTGTGTGTAAATATGGGTAGTGTACCTCCATTGTTATGAGGCCTTTTAGAGAGACCCAAGAGCAAAACCAATTGGGCCGGTGGGCCCAAGTGGACAATATCATACCAATGTGGAGATCCTACCGTGACATGCCATATTTACACCTCGAAAAACAATATGGTAAAAACACGAACAATCAATAGATGGTGGAAGCGGACCCTTCGGCGGATAACACCTACACAACAATCACTATGACGCGATCTTTAAGAGAATCACCACAATAGCACAATATCCAACCAAAACAAGCAATACGAAAAGTAACAAAAGCAGGAAAACAACAAGTCAAGCGACACAGAGTTTACCCTGGTTCGGCCCGCTAATGGCGCATACGTCCAGCTTCCCAAAGACGGGTTTCACTATATGATCAGAGAGAATAACATCGACTCCTTCAATCTTCTTCGACAAAAGAGCACCAATAACTCCAAGCTTGGAGTTCAAACTTTTCTCACAAAACCCAATGAAGATATCAAATCTCATCAAAAGAGAAGAAAACAAAATATCTCACCAAAATCCCTCAACCTGAAAAGAAAGATAACAAGAAAAAGATTACAATGAATTTAACAAAGAATCCTCAAGAAATCACTCACCAAAACATGCCCCAAAGCTCCAAAACGCGCGAGGAAGAAGAAACTTAATGACTGCACATGCTCTCTTCAAAATAAACCTTATGAATGGTTTAAATAGCCCCATGGGTCGTGTGGAATCTCAGTTGTCCGATTAGATTGGGTTTTAGATCAAAACCTAACCCAAACCCACGTGTATGGGTCGACTACTGGCGACATGGCCGTGCTAGAAAGCGGTACGGCAGTGTTGGGCCTGCAGTAAAATACTGCTGGCTCCCTGTTTTTGGTTCACGACCATGCCACATGCTGTCTAGAACTTCACAGTCTTTGTAAAAACAAGTCTTTGTAAAACAAGGCACGACCGTGCTGAGTGTGGCATGGCCGTGTTAAGCCGAAACTACAAATTTGAAGTACATATCAACAAACTCTACTGTGCTTCAAAGTTCATCTAATGAACCTTGTCATCAAAGGCTCTTCACGGCTCTGCTCAGATTCCAAACCTCTCCCTCTGATCAAGAAAACACCAACATGTCATCAAGAACCGCACCTTTCGGGTGCATCAACACTCCAAGAGACCTTTCGAGCCCAAACACCCCTTGAGCTCGAAGAACTGAACCATGCTTGCCACCCTATTCGTGGCGATCTATCTTTTTGAGGTTGACACCACGACCTCATGCTCCATCATTGACTGAACTGACACCAAACCCGTGTCTTCCAAAGTACTCGAAATTGAACCACAGCCGCACTCCATAGTAGTCGCCTGTGTTGATCGGCCTTTACCCTCTGAGAACGTACCGGGTACCGCCTTTCCCAAATATGAAGTGATAGCAACATCTTCATCCGGCTTTGATGACCTCAACCCACCGCCTTTGGATTTAACTCTCCAATTGGACTTCACCACAACACGACCACGATATCTGTGAGATCCACTGCACCTAGTCATATCTAAGTCATTGGGTCTGTGCACTCCAGATGATCTCTTGGACGAACCACGTCTCGCCCACCTTGAGCCATGCCACCCACGCCTCCTGCGTGAGTGCGCATCAATGTGCTGCAATTGCTCTACCCGAATGCCCAACTCCTCCTTGCACTCAGCAACGCATCCTCCTGAGGACTACCACTCTACCTTGAAGCCACCTGCTTCCATGTATATAATGTAATACCTTGTTTCCGTATATACGAGTATAAGTACGTATTTTTGGGACGTATTTGTACGTATTAAATTTCTGGGTATTTCTATGAATTTTCTCAAATTTTGATCGTGATAAAAATTATTTTTTAATAATTTTAAATATCATTTGGATTTAATTAAGTAAAGAAATTGGATGAAATACTTGTATTTGAAAGAGTATATGGTATTAAATCATGTATTTCAATTTAATAGAAAATAAAAATCCAAAAATCTCTCATGAGGACACGTCCATCTGTGAGATGGCATTGCCTCCCTTAATCCCACATATTCACGAGAGCACAATTATAAGAGGAGGGGTGAGGAGGATAATTAGGAGGTTAGAAAAGAAAAAAATTGAGGCAAAAAAGAAAAGAAAATAAAAAATATTGTAAAACCATTCACCCTCACTCTCAGCTCACGCGAAGCCAGCAGACCCCGCTGCTACTTCGTTCTTCCACCAAAACCAAAACATCAACCCAATTTCTTGAGCTTGGACCATTTGAAGAAGAGGAGATTAAGCTTCAGAGGGTCTTCAAGTAGGAGAAGGGCCAGAGATTGATTGGAAAACTGTTTAAGGTAGGAATCCAACTAAAGTAGTTAGGGTTAGCTTTCATAATCGTTAAGGAAATTAGTTTAAGTTCTTGTAGAATCGGCAGTACTTTGAAATCAAACGGCTACGTAGTGGTCGTTTTGTAGACGACATTGTCGTGTTACGAGCGTGTCAATCTTGTGTAAATATTTTGCTCCACACGGCCGTATTGACTTAGACACGGTCGTGTCGCCCTATAGTTTTCTTAGTCGCGTCGACATAGGTGCGATCGAGCGGATTTGGATATTCCTTGATCGAAACAGTCGTGTCGCTAGAGGAAACAGTCGTGTCAAATGTAGAACTAAACTTAGTTGTAGTTCGCTTCACATGGCCGTGTGGCCTATCACACGGTCGTGTGAATATGTTTGGTATGCCATTAGATTGTGGGACTCCACATGGTCGTGTGGAATTTCCAAAGGATCGCGTGAATATTAATTCATGAGCTTGACATCTGTGCTCCACACGATCGTGTGGGAGCCCCAAACGGTCGTGTGGAAATAGTGAAACGGTCGTGTGAAAGTGACACGGTCGTGTGGATTAGTTTTTCTTAAAAAATAAATGATGTGATGTCATTATTTTAACTCTGTCCTGTAGATTTAAAAATTCATAACGGCTAGTGTATACCTCCAAATGGGATGATTCAAGATGTTTTGGAATGGTCACGAAGTTAACTACAACTCTCTAGAAGAAAGCAAAGCTTAATTTTGCTTGTAGATAGGTGTAAACAGGAGATTTAGAACATGGGGTTAGTTTTGATAGATTTTACTACACTGTGGAAAAAATACCATAACTCTCACTACAGACCCCCAAATAACACAATTTTAGACAATTTGGAAACATCACTTAAGTATCTACAACTTTTATGTTTAGCTTTAATTCAGATTATGGCTTTAAATAACTGTTTTAGACTGATATATTAGAGTCCAGATTCAAAGACAGAATTTTGAAATTGTCATATAAATCCCATGTTAAAATTTGTGAAATGAAATTAGCTTAGTTTAAATGTTGAGACTTCCATGTTAATCTGTTACTTAAAATTCATGATTATTTGTACCATTTAGTATGGCACTTACCATGTTATGAATTGGTATAAGCTTAGTACTATGAAGGTTCATGTTATAGCCATGCTTGAATAAAGTAGTTAACACCATGCTTGCTCACTAATAGTAAGTTATGATGTTATACATGCTTGGATTATGATATTGTCCATGCTTAAGTAATGTCCATGTTAAAGATTATTGTGCATTCTTTTCCATTATGCGATCATGCCATGTTAATGTTAATGGTATCCAAACCATATAGTGTGTTGCATGTAATGTTATCTTTACGTGATTATGATACGGTGTTCATCGTGTGAATCATGATATTGATGAAAATGTAATGAAAGATTGATAAGTCCATGTAATTAACATCACATAAACCAAAGTGCCATATGGACCAGCGTGCCATGGAAATGCCGATGGCCACCTCTTGAATCCATGAGGGCCACCTCTTGAATCTATATGTAGTAAGATAGACGGCATGGACCTACGTGCTACATTGACCAGCGTGCCACGGAAATGTCGGGGCCACCTCTTGAATCCATGAGACCGTGTAAATAAGAAATTAGTGGAGAGTATGATTTGATAGTTCTCTGTTTGTGCTTGTTTACTTATACTCCTACCGGTGTTTACTTTTATGCATTGTATTATTGTTCACTACCTTTCCTTGTTGAGTTCCTATTGTAGTGTAGTTCCTTTTATGTTTATCTGCGGTGTTATACTTTATGTTATGCACAGACTTGTAGTCATGCCCTAGTAGACAGACCTTAGTAGGTAGACCGATTTTGAGTCTGGTCCTACCTAGTTTAGTTCGTGTTTCCTACTGGGTCATGTGTTGACGTGTCCCATTTATTTTTTCCAGGTTTAGGAGTGATCGAGTCGGAATCAACTCCGAAACGATGTCGTTTACCGCAAGCGCACGGTATAGTGGCAAGCGGGTATCGAACACCGGGAAGCGGTGCTATACTACCTATCTACTCCTATGTTGGGTTAGAATTGCGGATTTATTAGTGGATGTGAAGTGCGGAGGGTCGTGATGGTGATGGATGCGAACGTCGTGTCACTCGATGTCGCAAATATGGGGTTTCACACAAAGAAAGAGAGAAATAAAATACAAAAGACTAGGGCTTTAGGACTCGCCATTAGGACCATCGGATGTCAACACTAGATTAGGACTCTTACGTTGCATTGGTTTAATTGGGGATTGTAGCATCTAGGAAGTGAATTCATGTGTTTGGGCATCATGAATCTAACGTACCGCATTAACCCCGCTCTCGCGATAGGCGCACACGATACATGCATTAATGATCTACAATAATCTCACCACTCTCGTGGTTCGAATGCTCTCAACTCGTACCACTCTCGTGGATTAGAGCTTCGAGGTATTTTGGTGGCTCTTATTGACACAATGGCGGTAGCCGTCAATTAGTTATATAGTTCGTCGGTGGATCCCCTCAAGGCACGAGCCGGGCATGGTCACGCACCTCGGTTGAATCAACTAACTCCCTAATTAAATCCGTAGGATATTCCTTAAGCTAATCGATTCCATCGACCGTGAGCACGATCTCAGTACGAATTCTCATAGAGATCTTGCTAGATCAACCAAAATACAACCCCGTTTATAACCAACACACCATAAAAATCCCAACTTTGCGTCTAAACCCTAAGATCCATGGGCTAATCCCTTAGCCATAGAAAAGATTACTCAAGCATAGCAATATCAATAGATAATATAACGCACAAAGATTTCATTGCATGCATCAAGAATGGATAAACAATAATAAATCACAAAGAAATAATAATAGAAGTAAAAAGGGAAAAAATACTTATCTTCATACAAAGGCAGGGACTAGGGCACCGCCAAACTCCCCAAAAGATCGTCTCCACAAAAGTCTATGAAGGATCTAAAAATTCTCTTTAGAAAAGTAAATAAAAATCTCTCCAAAAATCTAATCTAAAAATCCCTACAGAACTCTCCACAGGGCTCAGAATGAAGTCCCCCCCCAAAAAAAATTGCGGTCGACTGTCTTTTTCTTCAAAAACCCTCGCCAAAACAAAATCGCAATCTGGACGCATGCGTGGGCCCACGGTGACTCGGTCCGAGCACAAAGATGCTCGGTCGAGTCGGATACGTCGCCTAAATGTTTGCTCGGGTCGAGTGAGGCCTGCTCGGTCGAGTAGCCCTCTTGCTCTGTCGAGTAGCCCTCTTGCTCGGTCGGATTGCACATGGAAATCAAGCTTCTCCAAAAAATGTCGCTCTGCCAACCCGGACAGAATAGATTCCACTCGGTTCGAGTATATAGCTGCTCGGTCGAGCACTCAACTGCTCGGTCGAGCAGCCAAACTCAAAAATCACATTTCAGCACCTTTTCGGTCGAGTAGGAAGTTGCTCGGACCGAGCAGGAGGTTGCTCGGTGGTGTAGGATGTAAAAACACATTTCATCACCATTCTGGTCGAGTAGGAGGTTGCTCGGACCGAGTAGGAGGTTGCTCGACCGAGTAGGCTGCTGAGAACAATTTCAGCACTGCAGCCTCATCTTGCAGAAATTTTCCAGGGCTCATCCGACTTCCGATTGGCGCGTTCTTGGTGGCGTTGAAACCGTCTTGAAGTCTATTATCTGGGAAAAATATCAGAAAAATAGTGAAAAATCCCAGGTGATAGCAGATTTAGAAATAGTGCACGGCTGTCCTGTTTTTAGCACTTTGGTCGCTCGATTCCTTCGCCGCATCATAGCTCGATCGCGCGACTTTCTCTCTTGCCCCTTCCTTGCTCCAGTATTCTTCTTTGGCACCTCGAGCATGTCATCATGAGTCTCATTGGTGCTCTCACGCCGCCGATCGTCTTATTGACTCCAAATTGCTCCAATATCGCTCCAAATCCCTGAAATGGAATAAACGCTCCGAAAGTCATATTGTTCCAAATAATAGCACAAAAGCGTATAAACTGGGGGTTTGGAGGGTGAAATGTGTCTTGAAGATATGCGATAAAACATGTAAAATAGGAGCATTTCAAAATCCCCCTAGCTTACCTCTTACTCGTCCTCGAGGAAGACGAATACGAAGCTCATCGGGAGGTAAAAATAAGAAAACAAAAAGGAATACGAAGAAAAGAGGGTCGCTAGATTGTTCTCTCATCAACATTCACCATATATCACAATGACTCAGAAAGTAAATCACACACTACCACAGAGATTTCATATCTTCTATAAACGAAGTACTTGAGAGTTAAGAATGAACGAAAGGGGTCTCTCTGGTATTCATACATTTAGTTTATATCAACATCCTATGTTTCATTGCATCGAATATGAATAACATTGGCGACACACTTTTCAATCAGAAGATATAACTGAAGCGTAGAAATTCACACAACACATGCAATAAAGAATAGAATAAAAATCAAGATATACACATCCTCATATCAAATCATAAGAAATCCCCATAACTAAATTGTTTCGTTAAGTTTTAGCATTATCAAACTTTCCCGTTCGTGCACGACTCCACTCTAATGTCATGCTCACTCATGTGGTCAAAAGATTTCCCCCAAGCTTGAATTGAGGCGCCGCATCCAAAGAAGTATTTGTGGATCTGGAATTTTGTTTTGGTTTTCCCAATAGTATATGTATTGCTCCAAGTAATGAAAGTTGAGCTCTTCTTTAAATTTTGAGCTTTGTTTCCCCTTTTTCTTTTTGGATTTTTGTAGGAGCAATATTGGGTTTTTGGCCTCTTTTTGGACTTTTGGACTTTTGGAACAAGCTTTTCTTTTGTATGGAATTTTTGGGAATGGATGCGGTAGAAATAGCTTTGGGGAGTGAAATCAAGTGACATGTAGAGAATATAAGGTATATGTGGAGAAGGAATAGATATAATGCTCAGTTCACTCAAAAGTGTGCACAAACGGTTCTAAAAAATAATACATCAACTAAACTCGTATATAGCATATGTATCCTTAATCATATCAATGAGCAGTGAAGCCAAAAAGTAATATTTTCAATTATGTCAAGCATGCAATAAGAATGCGAATAAGAGTTGAAAGCAATGCTTCAGATATTCTAGTGATGCGTGAATGTTGGTGTGTTTCCAATGAAAGCATACTGAATACTACTCTACATATTCAGTTTCAATAAGCTTCATGCATTCATGCTAGAGAGATCATCAAAAGAATATTTTCAAGTATTTATAAGGATTATGAAATTCTCTAAGTAGCATGGCATGAAAAATAAGCGTTGTGAGAGAGGTGAAAGCATAAGATACATATCTAGCAAGAGAAAGAGAAGAAAATAGAGATATAAAAATAGAAGAAAGAAATAAAAGAAAAAAAACAAGCACACAATGTGATGCATGAACACACATAAAAGGAAAATGTGATGGAAAAAACAAAAAGATGATGCAAAAAATTTGAAAAATTCTAAAAATCCTAAAATAAAGAAAAAATGCGACTAAATGGCATGGAAATGCACTCCCCCAAGCTTAAACTTCACATTGTCATCAACGTGATCATAAAAAGAAAAAGGTGAGGAACAACGATAAATAGGGAGGGGGTGAATGAAAACTGATGAAATGAATGACATGAAATCCTAATGCAACTGCATGCACATGCAATGATGCATGAGAGCGCTTTCCCCCAAGCTTATACAAAACAATCCTATTCAAATGACTTGATCAAAAAGGTCACAGCTTCGCTAAGCGGAATCAAGTCAAACGAATAAGAAAGTGAGTATTCACTTGAAAGAAATGCTCGATGGTGGTTAGCAAAATGGTGGCACATATCAATATATGAAGAGGGCAATTAATAAAAATAATGGGTTCGGGGTATAAAAGATTTTTGTGGCCATCATAAGAGGTGTTATTTATTCAAGAAAATCTATACGGTCCTCTCGATGTCGAGAGGATTCGTGTTTATTGAAAGCATAAAATACTACACTACTGGATTGGTATCACCTGTAGCAAAAGGCGGATCCAGAATCTTTGCTGGTGCAGGCAACTGCTCCAACTGCTCCTTCCGTGGCTCTGCCAGGTGCATGTGTCCACGGACTCCATCAGACTCCAGCAATGCGGCTCCCAGCATCTCCCCAAGGACTCCACCTGTACCCTGCACGAGATGAGCCGCATCAATCTGATGTGGATAATTTTTCCCCAAAATAAATGTATTCCAGATAGGGTCATCAACAATAGTATTTAAAATAAAAAATGGTTGACAACACTTCCCTGGAAATAAATCTCTATGCTCGTGCACCACGTCGATCAACTCCTTGTTTTCCTCTGGTTCCTCAGGTAACTCTGGCATAATAGAGTGGGTCTCGTCAGGGTGCTCATCATCGTCAGACTCATCCCAGCGCACCTCCTGATCATATTCAACAGCGTCCATGTGTGCTAACTCCTCGCTCTCCTCCTCGTATACGTCCCATTGTACCTCTTGATCATATGTATGTGTATCCTGCAAAAGGTGCAATGAGTCATTGAAATCCGAATCATAATAGACATCATACACGGGAGGGGAATCAAATGTAAAGGGCGAGGAGGTGAAGAGATCTCCCTGAAGGGGGGGGGGCAGTAAGCTCTGTTGGATGGTCCACAGAGTAAGTGGAAGGACGAGGTGGCTGCAGAAGCTCTGAAGGAGGAGGGTGATGCTCGGGATCCTCATGAATGGCTGTGTCCTCGTCCCGACGCACGACCTCCTTGGCAAAAGTCTATGGCTCTGCATGCAATATGTAAAATAAATATAGCTCGGCCTCCTCGCGATGCACTGCTTCGGCCTCCTCCTCGGGTTCCTCTGGTATGATAGGCAAAGTGAATTTCATCTTCTCCTTTCTACGCCTATGTATTCGTTTCTATCCCGGAACTCGAGGAACTGGATGGTGTGGCTTGGCCCTCTCAATAGTAGGTGCAGGTGGTTCTATGGGTTCCGGTATCTCGACCACGGTATAAAAGTGGGTCTTGTGCCCCTCAACTAGAGCGCAGACTCCATCATCAATTGTGCATGTGGAAGAGATACGATGAGTAACAAAATTTTGAAATCCAAGCTCAAAAGGGTCACCTGCCGTTATCGTTAATGGACCGGTGCATCGAACTGCGTCCACGATGCTTCTCAATAAGTCCATATATGTGTCCTCCTCTGACAGCTTAGATGTCTCTATTTGTGGAGTGTTAATGGTGTGAAGGTGGATATGATCACCTTCAAGTGAAGCATACACTCCATCTATGATAGTACCTGCATCAGAGACATTAGCCAAAAAATTCGATGAATGCTTGGTCGGATGGTTTACCTACCGTAAAGATTAGCAAACCAGTAGATCGAGCATCATCAATCATTTTCTCCAAGGTTGCTGCCAGCTGCAGATCACTGAACTTTTCTACTTGCATCCTCTTTATAAACTCACGTGAGGGTCCCTTTAGTCTTCTAGTAAAGATATCAAGTAGCCTGGAACCATCCCACTCATGGTCTGACTCCGTATGGAACATTCCTAACATTCTTTCGAACTTGCGCAATGCCTCTCTGAAGGACTCTCCATCAGCCTGATAGAATGAGCGAGGTATATATATGACCGTATAGAACCCGGTCGCGTCTTTGAAAGTACCATCGCTGCATTAACTGTACCTAATCAAGAAAAATAGACAACCTGGAAAAGACGTCAGTGGTACAAAAAGAGATAAAGATAATAATAATATCAGGTGGTGGGAAAAAATCTCTCGTTTTTTAAAAAAAATTTATATACTTTTTTATATGTTTTTTACGCAATCTAATCAACCTAATCGTGGTAAATAGATAATATGGCAGAACGCCTCCTCGGCAACGGCGCCATAAACTTGATCGAGCCGGAATCAACTCCGAAATGATGTCGTTTACCGCAAGCGCACGATATAGTGACAAGCGGGTATCGAATACGGGGAAGCGGTGCTATACTACCTATCTACTCCTAGGTTGGGTTAGAATTGCGGGTTTATTAGTGGATGTGAAGTGCGGAGGGTCGTGATGGTGATGGATGCGAACATCGTGTCACTCGATGTCGCAAATATGGGGTTTCACACAAAGAAAGAGAAATAAAATACAAAAGACTAGGGCTTTAGGACTCGCCACGAGGACCGTCGGATGTCGACGCTAGGTTAGGACTCTTACGTTGCATTGGTTTAATTAGGGATTGTAGCATCTAGGAAGTGAATTCATGTGTCTGGGCATCATGAATCTAACGTACCGCGTTAACCCCACTCTCGCGATAAGCGCACACGATACGTGCATTAAGGATTTATAATAATCTCACCATTCTCGTGGTTCGAATGCTCTCAACTCGTACCACTCTCGTGGGTTAGAGCTTCGAGGTATTTTGGTGGCTCTTATTGACGCAATGGCGGTAGCCGTCAATTAGTTATATAGTTCGTCGGTGGATCCCCTCAAGGCACGAGCCGGGCATGGTCACGTACCTCGGTTGAATCCACTAACTCCCTAATTAAATCCGTAGGATATTCCTTAAGCTAATCGATTCCACTGACCGTGTGCACGATCTCAGCACAAATTCTCCTAGGGATCTTGCTAGATCAACCAAAATACAACCCCATTTATAACCAACACACCATAAAAATCCCAACTTTGCGTCTAAACCCTAAGATCCATGGGCTAATCCCTTAGCCATAGAAAAGATTACTCAAGCATAGCAATATCAATAGATAATATAACACACAAAGATTTCATTGCATGCATCAAGAATGGATAAACAATAATAAATCACAAAGAAATAATAATAGAAGTAAAAAGGACAAAAATACTTATCTTCATACAAAGGCGGGGCTTAGGGCATAGCCAAACTCCCCAAAAGATCGTCTCCACAAAAGTCTAAGAAGGATCTAAAAATTCTCTTTAGAAAAGTATATAAAAATCTCTCCAAAAATCTAATCCCTACAGAACTCTCCAGAGGGCTCAGAATGAAGTCCCCCCCCCAAAAAAAAATGGCGGCCGCCTGTCTTTTTCTTCAAAAACCCTCGTCAAAACAAAATCGCAATCTGGGCGCACGCGTGGGCCCACGGTGATTCGGTCCGAGCACAAAGATGCTCGGTCGATTCGGATACGTCGCCTAAATGATTGCTCGTGTCGAGTGAGGCCTGCTCAGTCAAGTAGTCCGGCTGCTCGGTCGAGTAGCCCTCCTGCTCGGTCGGATTGCACAGGGAAATCAAGCTTCTCCAAAAAATGTCGATCTGCCAACCCGGACAGAATAAATTCCACTCGGTCCGAGTATATAGCTGCTCGGTCGAGCATTCAACTGCTCGGTCGAGCAGCCAAACTCAAAAATCACATTTCAGCACCTTTTCGGTCGAGTAGGAAGTTGCTCGGACCGAGCAGGAGGTTGCTCAGTCGTGTAGGATGTAAAAACACATTTCAGCACCATTCTAGTCGAGTAGGAGGTTGCTCAGACCGAGTAGGAGGTTGCTCGACCGAGTAAGCTGCTAAGAACAATTTCAGCACTGCAGCCTCATCTTGCAGAAATTCCACAAGGATCATCCGACCTCCGATTGGCACGTTCTTGGTGGCGTTGGAACCGTCTTGAAGCCTATTATCTGGGAAAAATATCAGAAAAATAGTGAAAAATCCCAGGTGATAGCAGATTTAGAAATAGTGCACGGCTGTCCTGTTTTCAGCACTTCGGCCGCTCGATTCCTTCGCCGCATCATAGCTTGATCGCGCGACTTTCTCTCTTGCCCCTTCCTTACTCCAGTATTCTTTTTTGGCACCTCGAGCATGTCATCATGAGTCTCATTGGTGCTCTCACGCCGTCGATCGTCTTATTGACTCCAAATTGCTCCAATATCGCTCCAAATCCCTGAAATGGAATAAACGCTCCGAAAGTCATATTGTTCCAAATAATAGCACAAAAGCGTATAAAATGGTGGTTTGGAGGGTGAAATGTGTCATGAAGATATGCGATAAAATATGTAAAATAGGAGCATATCAAGGAGCAGTACAGCCAGAGCAGACCTGACTCAGGAGTTTACTCTAGGTTCGGAGGTAGAGATGGAGCCCACCTCGGGCGACCTTGTACATTTCGATTTCTTGGGGTAGCTTAGGGAGTACGTTGTATAGTGTGTGTAGTCCTTCTATCTTTTGTGGGTTTTTGTGGGAGATCTCTTTGTCAGTTCCACTTTTGTACTAGGTATCAAGATGATGTATATAATAACGATGTACTTTTGTATTAATAAAAGAAGTTTGGACTTTGCACTATTGTTTAGTCCTCTATGTTATTTCTGTGATGGAGCCTTACTTGTACTTCCAGTAAGTGTGCAGTGACCTACATATTCTTCTTGTACTCTCTATTTCTTCTCTTTCTTTTGTAACACTCGTTGCTCTGGGAATACTTGGGATGGATTCGTACTTCTCGGGTATCCTGGATAGTGGAGTGTTACATACAATCTGAGCAACACATTGAGTTGAACCACGATGAGATATAACCTGAACTCTATAACCTGAAGATCCCTCGCTATACACCGTAGCTATCACATCCTGCAGCCGACCTCGCTTCTCTGTCACGACGTCCCTATGAGTCCGAAACACTCCTCCACTAGAGCTCTATGGTGCACCAGACGTCTGACTCAGCATCGTCTGACCCTGAAGCCTATAAAGGTTGTCAATCTTTCTTGTCGCCATCACAAAACGACCTCCCCTGGACATACGTAGTCGCTCTCCCTTGAGCACCACACAACACCACACACCTGTCAAGACCCCATGCGAAATCGAATTCCGCTACAAATCTGGTACTTGCCTAACACCCGTAAGTGTTCGAATGACTCCATCTTGCATCTTGAACCAAATTGCGCCGACCCCAACCACTCTAGACATAGCTCCATTCCCAATGTATACATTTGGTCTATCTCTAAGAGTATAGGTCACAAAATGACTTTGCGGCGGAGTCATGCGGGAACCACTGCTTGAATCAAGCGATTATCTTCCAAGGAAGACCCAACCAATAGTTTTCCACTATCAGCATCTATGCATGCACCTCCAAAAACTGTTACTGGCTGAGCAGACTCTTTACCCTTGACCTTCAATAGTGAGCACTTGTTCTTACAGTGTCCTGCCTTCATACAATAATGGCATGTTTAGTCATACTAACTTGACCCTTGGACTTGGGTCTCCCAAACTTGGACCTAGATTTGGATCGTCCACCTTGCCGACCCCCAAAGAGAGCTACATCCTGATCATCAGTACTTGTGTCGCTCCTTGACTCCTTTCTGAGCTCATGCAAGCGTAGAGCTACCCCGATATCTTCCAAAAAGATTTTGTCCTTCCCTTGTGTCATGGTCTTGAGGAAGTGTGAGTACTTCTCAGGTAGAGAACAAAGCAGTGCACTTGCTTGGTACTCATCGCTTAAATTCTCTTCCACCGTTTGAAAATCCAATACCAACTGATTCAGTTGATCAAGATGGTCCTGTAATGATGTCCCCTCTTTCATCCTGAGCATGAACAACTTCTGTAATAGATGCAGCCTTTCTGTGAGTGATTTAGTCAGGTACAAAGATTCAAGCCTTTTCCACAACGCCTCTACAGTTTCCTCTTTCGCAACCTTGCAAAAGACCTTATCTGATAGGGCCATCTGAATAGCACTATGGGCTTTCATCTTTAGCTTTGATCGCATGTAGTCTGTGACAGATTCTGGAATAGATTTCTTGTCAAAAGACTTTCATGTAAAGTTCGTGCTTGAGCATAACCTTCACTCTCATGCACCATAGAGTGAAGTTATTCTTTCATGTAAACTTCTCAATCTAGTATCCAGATGTTGAATATGTCTCCACCATTGTGTAACCTCCGACAACATGATGCTCTGATACAACTTGTTGGGAAAAAACACGAACAACCAATAGACATCAGAAGCGTCCCCTTCGGTTGATAGCTACCCAATAATCGCTACCCCGCGATCTTTCAGAGATACACCACAATAGCACAATATCCAACCAAAACAATTAATACAAAAAGTAACAAAAACAGGAAAGCAAAAAGTAAAAAGTCAAGAGACATATAGTTTACCCTGGTTCGGCCCACTAACGGCACCTACGTCCAGTTTTCCGATGACGATTTCCACTATATGATCAGAGAGAATTAGACCGACACCTTCAATCTTCTTCGACGAAAGAGAGCACCAATAACTCCAAGCTTGGAGTTTGAACTCTTCTCACAAAACTCAATGGAGATCTCAAATCTCACCAAAAGAGAAGAAAACAAAAGCTCTCACCAAAATCCCTCAAACCGAAAAGAGAGATAACAAGAAGAAGATTACTAGGAATTTCATAAAGAAATCTCAAGAAGTCACTCACTAAAGCATGCCCCAAAGCTCCAAGACACGCGAGGAAGAAGAAACTTGATGACGACATGCGCTCTCTCCAAAATAAACCATAAAAAGTGGTTAAATAGCATTATGGGTCATGTGGAATCTCAGCCGTCTGATTAGATTGGGGTTTAGATCAAAATCTAACCCAAAACCACGTGTATGGGCTGCCTACAGTCAACATGGCCGTGCTAGAAAGCGGCATGGCCGTGTCGAGCCTACTGTTGACTATCTGTTTTTGGTGCACGACCGTGCCGAGATTTGCATGGTTGTGACACAGTCTGTCCAGAACTTCACGATCTGTAAAACAGGGCACGACCGTGCTGATTGTGGAATTTCCGTGTCAAGCCCAAACTACAAAATTGAAGCATATATCACCAATTAGGCTACTCATTTTATAATTGCCTCTACATGATATAATTTATAATTTTTATATCAATTCATACAATTGTGCTTATAAATAATTATGTATAATAGCTCATGTTGCAATTATTGTTTTCATATTTTTTGAATAATCATTATTGACAGTTGGACATGAAGTTCTACTGAAATGCTAATACCCTTCTCCCCTTATAAAATACAAATGAATGAATGCAAATGTGATAAGGCGAAAAGCCATTTTTTGCCATCTTCTGGACACATGTCTTAAAAGATGAGCACCCTGCGGTAAATAAATCTTACAAGATCTATGGTCTAATTACAGACCAATATGGACACCAAAAGGATGCCATATCACCACTAAATGATCTCATCTCATGAGGCATGATTCCTGAATCTAGATCTGAGCAATAATTCTGTTATGAAAAATAATAAACAATAAGATCACATCTGAAGTCGTGACTTGACAGAGTAAGTGAGAAAAATATAATAATGAATGAATATCGCACCCTTGCATTTGCCCCCCAGTCATGTTTCTTCTTTTACAACTGGAAAAAAAAGAAAGAAAAGAAACAGGGGGAGCTCACCATTTAGATCGCCCAAATCATGTTTTTCACGATATATCGACGATATTGCGATGCTTTTCACGATTTGTTGTTTTTGTCGCATTTCAGGTGATTTGGAGCGATTTGGAGTGATCTCGAGATACGCCTACTCCAGAGTGTCACAGACGACCTCCCCGAGGGTTATTTTGTTATTGGAGAAGAGCGGAAGAAGAAAGAACGTCGCAGGAGCGACGATGAGGCCAAAACAAGCTGTTTGGGCATTTTTGGTGTCTCACTCGACCGAGTGAAGGAGTCACTCGGCCGACCAGCGAGACACCGCTCGGCCGACCAGATCGGACACGTTTTATGTGTGCACTCGGCCGAGCATCGGAAGCCACATCGGCCGAGTGACGAGACCCCGTCCGCCCGAGTGGCACTCAGACGAAGCCAATCAAAAATTGCCAACTTACTGTTTTTCGGCTGCCTGAGCTTCAGAAGACTCACTCGGCCGAGTGGAAAATGCCGACCGCCCGAGTACGTTGAAGCCATCGGCCGAGTGACGACAACTCACTCGGCCGAGCCGCTCCCGAAGTGAAGACCCCCGAAGACCCAGACTTACTGGAAATTCTCAGGGTTTGTCACTCGGCCGAGCGACTTTTGTCACTCGGCCGAGTGCGACGCGCTGCCTGTAGCGAAAATTTCGATTTTAAGGCTGCGCAGGGGTATTTTGGTCACAGTTTTTTGGACGATTTTGGGGGGTATTTAACCCATGTTTTTACCCTAGGTTAGAGAGCTTTTCTCTTTACTTTTTACAGCTTTTTAGATTAAACTTTTAGCTTTAGAATTTTGTGATTGGAGAGGAGAGAATTGTTGATTTTTGTTGGATTCTTGGAAGAACTCTATTGGTTTGTCTCCCTCTCCTTTAAAAATACTATTTTTATTGCATATTCAAATATTATGATGAATTCTCTTGTGATTTCCATTGATTATTATTGTATTTGTGCTATGAATTGTGAGTAGTCCTTACGTCTTGGGGCGTGGGGATGAACCCTACGAGCCCAATTTCTTATTTGTGATGAATTGGTAGAAATATTGCTAGAATTGCTATTAGGGTTAGTTTGGGATTGATTTACTTCGGATAGCTAGGAGTTCATACCGATTGGGATTTGCAAGAGATTGGATCCCAATTCGATAGGAAACCCTAGAAATCCGAATTGGGTTGAAATTGAGTTTCCGTAGTATCGGTTTGCAAGAGATTGGACCGATACTAGGGTTCTCGGTTGCAATTCCATGCCGATACTCGTTTGCAAGAGATTGGACGGGTAGGAACTATCCCAACCTAGGTCGTGGCCCGAGTTTGCACGAGAGTGGGCTCGGGGCGCGATTGAACGATGATGTTGATCCTAATGCTAGCTTGCCTAGGCTAGGGTTTGCAAGAGATTGGACCCGAATCTAGGATAGCTATAGACCGGCAACAGCGCGAGAGCGTGAGCTAGGTTCTACATTCAGTTGCAACTAGTTCATCCGAAATTCTACCCTAGCAATTTTGATACCGATGAATCACATTGACGAGATACGGTGAGTAGCGGGGATTCCCCATTCCCTAGGCGTTTTTATTTGATTTGATATCTTCGTACTTTGTCTGACGATTGTGACAGGATCGCCAAAGGCAAATTTCTCTCTTTTCTGTTCTTTAATAGCCAGGTTGATTGGAGCAAGCACTTTCATTCGTCCTCCCTGTGTTCGATAACCCGCTCGCTGCTACACCGTGCGCTTGCGGTAAAACTACAATCGTTCTTCGGGTTACATTCCGGAGCGACCAAGTTTTTGGCGCCGTTGCCGGGGAGGCGATTGCGTTTGATCTTACCACCCTAGCTATTTCTTTCTTTTTGTTTTATTTCTTTATTCTTATCTAACCCTTCCATTGTGCTAATCACTCCTTTGAAACTTTGTTCTCCTGTGCATGTACACGAGATCCACTGCGGACCCTGAAGGTATATTATTTGATCCCGAGATTGAACGTACTGTGCGGAGAATCAGAGCGGAGAGGAGACAAGATCCGGAAGGGAGGTTTATGACCAACCCGGAAACTGCGGACCAATTAGCGGCAAGAATGGCGAGGATTATTTCTATTCGAGATAGGCTTCGTCCTAAGACCTCTTCTACGACCTCATCCATTGCCATGCCGGAGTTGGCGGCTGACAAGAACTTTGAACTGAAGACTGGACTAGTGGTTCTGATGCAGCAGGATCCATTTCATGGGAATGCCCATGAAAATCCCCACTTCCACATCCAGTTATTTTTGTCGAAGTGCGCCACATTTCAGATGACGGGGGTCTCCATTGATGCCATCAGACTGCGCCTCTTCCCCTTCACATTAAAGGACAAGGCACTTTATTGGTTGAGGACGCAAGCTGAGGGAGTCTTTACCACATGGGACGAGTTGGCGAGTGCATTCATTGACAAGTTCTATCCGCCCTCCAAGACGGTAAAGATTCGGAGTGCTCTTATGTCCTTCAAGCAAGGACCCCAAGAGACACTCTACGAAGCTTGGGAGCGTTTTAAAGATCTGCAGCATCAGTGCCCGCACCAAAGCATTGAAGATTGGGAGCTAGTGCATAGCTTCTACAATGGTCTCCAACCGGGGACCAAGCAAATTATTGATGCCGCGGCAAATGGTGCTATCTTATCAAAGACTCCCGAAGAAGCTACGGCCCTAACTGAGGAGATGGCCTCAAACAATCAACAATGGGGCGATGAGCGAGGACACTCTACGTCCTCCTTGAAGCCAACTAGCATCTATGAGGCGAAGGCCGTAGCGGAGCTGACAAGCAAGTTTGATTCTCTCCACAAGGTAGTGGAGAGACTGGAGAAGTTTATCACGGAGCCCCAAGGAACCCCTTCCACATCCGCACCAACGAATCAAATGTGTGATTGGCAAGACCAATCTCAAGCTATGTATTTGGGAGGAGAGCAAGGAGAGGGATCCTTGGAGCAAGTTCAATATGTCACGGGGAACCAAGGATATTGGGCCAATCCGGCCACAAGAAACCATCCCGGTTTCTCTTATGCCAACAATGAAAGAGCTTTGAACCCGCCGCAACAACCACCTCAACAAGCTCGACCACCACCACCACCCCAACAACAACACTATCCGCTGAGGGGGCCTCCACAACAAAATTTTCAACCGAAGCAACAAGTTCCACCCTATAGGCCGCCCGGATACAATCAAGGGTGGAGAAATCAAAACCCTCCACAAGCTCAACAACGATCCGACTTTGAAGCTAGAGTGGAGGAGTTTATGGTCGAGCAAAAGAAGGTCAATGCTTCCTTGAAGGCGGGGCAAGACTCCCTTACAACCGTTGTAGCTCAAATCTCGGAGCAATTGGCGTTGCTCAATCGGAATACTCACAATTGCCGGCTCAACCCGAGCAAAAACCCACGGGGCAACACCGGCCACATCAATGCCGTGGTTGCCGTTACAACTAGGGGCGGGAAGGACACCACCCCCGCCATGATTCCTACCGAGGATCCTGTGGAGGAGAATGTAGAGCCAATTGAGCCGGTAGTTGAAGTTGAGAGGGAGAGAGAGCCGCAAGAAAAGGAGAAATCTAGAGCGGAGCAATTGATTGAAGAGAGGCGCTTTATGCCACCGGTCCCATTCCCCCAAAGGCTTGCTAGAGCGAAAATGGAGAAAGGCTAGCAAAGTTTCTCGAGTATCTGAGAGGGGTTAGCCTCAACATTCCCTTCCTCGACGCCATCGTGGAAATCCCCACATATGCTAAATTTTTAAAGGATTTGATTTCGGGGAGGAAGAGGAAGGAGAAAATTATGCTAGCCGAGGAGGGCTCTTGGTTCACCGAGAGAGAGAAGGAGCCGGCCAAATTCAAAGATCCGGGGAGTTTTCGAATTCCTTGCACCTTGGGCGGCGTCCCTCTACAAAAGGCGTTGGTGGATTTAGGGGCTAGTGTTAGCCTCATGCTTCTCTCCATGTTCCTAAGGCTAAACACCGGGACGAAATTGAAGCCCACCGACATGCGTATACAACTAGCCGATGGACGGATAATAAGGCCGGTAGGGATCGCCGAGGACATCCCGCTACAAGTCCCGGGGGGCATATGTTTGCCATGTGACTTCGTGATTATGGACGTTAAGGAGGAGGGAGATACGTCATTGATACTTGGACGCCCGTTCCTCGCCACCCGCCGATGTCATTTTCGACGTGCGAGAAGGTACCCTAACATTGAACGTCGGCAACATCGAGGTGGAGCTTCATATTCCTAAGGCAATGAAACACATGCCTTACCACGAGGAGCTGGACTATATGGACCTCCTTGACGAGGTAATTGAGGAGGCGATCCCCCATTCGATCGGCGCTCTATTCAAGGAGGATTTCGAGGAAGAGCCGGATTTGGACCAAGATGAGAAGATGAATGAATCCCCCGACTTCTCCCGCTGAAAATGATGAAGGCGACGCTGATGTCGCAAGGATTCGAGAGCTATGCAAGCTCTCGAAATTGAAGTCTCCGAAGAAAGCTCCGCCGATACGGAAATCGGTGTCACCGGTGAAGCCGAGGACCGGAGCAAACGCAAGCTTGGGGGAGCCTCCCTCCAACACTATTCGAGAGGAGAGACCACCAAGGGAGAACACGCCGCCGCAACTTCCGAATCCAAGCGTTCTCCCCGGAAAGTTTGACGGGTGCATCTCATATGCACCAAACATCCCGCATTAATTGAAATCATAGGGGGTCGAGCTCACGACCTTAAACGAGCGCTTGTCGGGAGGCAACCCGACGGTTATAGCTTTATTTTTACTTTTCTTTTATTTTTGTTTTAGAAATTTTTAGTGTTTTGAGTCGTTCGCCCCAAAAATT
Source organism: Scilla litardierei (assembly GCA_030789695.1). Classification (NCBI taxonomy): domain Eukaryota; kingdom Viridiplantae; phylum Streptophyta; class Magnoliopsida; order Asparagales; family Asparagaceae; genus Scilla; species Scilla litardierei. Next base: position 109,654,497 of record CM061137.1, on the reverse strand, counting down.
TTGTGATAACGGGTCCTATTTTTCCTGACAGGAGAGGAGAACGAGGGACCCATCATTAGGAGGATGCACAAGGCGACGAGGAGCGCTCCAGGAAGGCGCTCAATGCTTAGGAGGAAGATGAAATCGACGGGAGGAAGAAAAACAGAGTTTAGAGCCCAAACGAAGACAAACAGCAGAAAACAAGGCTCACTCGGCCGAGTATACTAGTCACTCGGCCGAGCACACAAGTTCGTCCGGCCGAGCCGCTCACGAACGAGGGAAGTCTGCTGTACCCAACTCTCTGTTTATTTTCTTGATTTCAGTATAACTGCTACTCGGCCGAGTATATATTTTCACTGGGCCGAGTAAAACTGATACGCTCCTAGGGCGAGTCTTGCCGAGTAGCTTGAGCCACTCGGCCGAATGGACTTACTCCACTCGGTCGAGGGTGGCAAGGCCACTCGGCCGAAGCATAAGCGGGGAGGAATTTTTCCGTTGAGCTACTCGGCCGAGCGACCTAGTCACTCGGCCGAGTCGTAACTTTTGCTATAAAAGGGGGCGGGGGGCGCGTTTTTCGAAACGAACTAAATTGATCGCACCCCGACTTTTCGTATCCCCCAGCGCCCGAACCCCGCCTTACTCGCCCGAACCAACACCCCGCACCGGCGCTTGGCCACCCACCGCCGGCCGAGCCTCCGCCGCACCTCGCCCGAGTCGCCGCCGGCGGCCACGCCTCCGGCCACCTCCGGTAACGCCGATTTTCGCCTATTTCTCCTCTTTTGTGTATTTTTCGACGATCCATGCGTTAAACGAACCCCAAACCCAAATTAATTTCAATTTCTATCTGTTATACCCCTAATGCCCCATACGTTTTGAATATTACTCGATGATATCTCCGTTTCATGCGCAGGTTATTTTGGGAGCTTAGGGGAGCCCAGGGGAGCTTCCAGGGACTGATTTGGGCTACGTGGAGGCGTCATCTTCGCACGCTTCCATAGCTTTGCACTCACGGCGTGTCGTGGTATATTCTTTCCTTTATTTTACGCACGCCGCATTTTTATTGGTTTTGGTGAGCGCTCGGGGCCCATATGCCGCCCCGGACACGGCCGCGGTCGAGGAGAGCTTCCGCCAAGCGGAAGCGGTCGGATGATGCCGGCCCCTCCCACGAGGTGGAGGACTCTCCTCCGCCTTCTCCACCACACCCCATCCACCAGCACAGCCTGCAGGCCCCGCACACCCCGCACAGCCTGCAGAGCCCGCACAGCCCGCACACCCTGCACAGCCAACACCTCCGGCTCCACTTATCGGGCCGCTCAGGATTACGTTCCGGAACGACGCACACCGCGTCTCTTTCGAGCGTATCTCCCAGCGCTCGATCGTACCCTCCAGGTTCACACACCCTGCAGACCTAGGACGCCTGGGGGTACTCGAGGGGATGCTCACGTTGTACGACAACGTGGGCTGGCGAGATTTCTTTCAGGTGTCGGCGGACACGTTTATCCGTCTGACACTTGAGGTACTTAGTTCGATCGCCCGGACCGACGAGGGATGCTCGTTTCGGTTCATGGACCGAGAGTGCCAGGTCACTCTCAGTATGATGAGAGCTTTCTTCTTGTGGCCCGATGTCCCCGGGGCCGACCGTGGTTACGCCCCCACCCATATCCCCCCACCTTCCTTCGATGCCGGCGCCTTCTGGGCCCGGATTACGGGTCTTCACGCTGCCTTTGACCCTAGTAGGGCCAAGGCCTCGGCCATTGTCCATCCCTGCCTCCGTATAGATCAGCGCCTCTTGGCGACCACCTTTTTAGCGAGGTATGAGCCTGGGACGATGTCCACGCCGGAGCTCTATATGCTCTACGCGATGACGCGTCCCAGAGTTCTAGCTAGGGATAGTGACGATCTGGTCCCCGCCGTCGTGATTGATGTCGCGGCTTGGTTTTTGGACCGCATCATCGTATCGGTGGGCGCTCGCTCACCGATATGCTGCGGCGGCCTGATCACCTTGCTCGCCCTTATGACCGGCGAGGATTTTCCAGATGACCTGCGACGAGCACCGAGCCCCACTTCACTGTCAATAAATGTTATGGCCCGGATGAAGATGCTCCGTCCGCACGGTGAGCGACACTGGGTCTGGCTGCACGGCCCCTTCGGTGCCGATTACATGATTCTTCCGAGCCCAGCTCGGACTCAGATTGCACCGGCCCAGGTGGACTGGCTCCCTGCGATGGATGTTCTGATCCCAGCCGCATACGTGCTCGAGGCCGAGGAGGCCGAGCAGGCCCACGCTGCCCACGGCTGCCCCCCGCAGACCCTGTTGCACCTGCTAAGCCCCCTGCCCCTGTTGACCCCGTGGCCCCTCAGCCTATCCCTGATGTTTCTGCTGCTCCCGACACCTCTGTCCACACTTCTGTCGGTGTCGGGAGTACCCTTGCTGAGCCCACGTCCACTACCTCCACGCCCACCACCACCACCGGCCCTCTGTCTGTCGAGCCCGTTTCCTCTGCCCTACCCGAGCGCCCGCCGACTATAGTTGAGTGCGGAGAGCCCTCTTTTGCCACCGCCGTTGAGACCGTGGTCTCCGCCTCTGTCTCCACCGCTGCTGTATTTTCTGAGAGTGTCGTGGCGTCTGTCCACAAGTCTGTGTCACCGACCTCTTTGGCCGCCTCGTTGCCACTTTTGTACTCCTCTTTCGTTGCTTGCTGCCTCACTTCTTACCGGCCTGTCCAGCCTCGCACTGAGGCCAGGCCCACACTTGCGAGCGCAGCACCTTTCATTCCCCGACCTGCTGAGCCCATTACCTACGCCACCAGAGTACGCCAGCCCCGACCTTCACAGCACAGACCGGTGCGTCCCTCTGCACCACCTCCCCCCGACACTGTACTTCAGAGCATTCGTGCTCTCGAGGGGGCGGTGAGTGGCCTCAGAGGCGACCTTAGGACCCTGTCCGCCACCGTCACTGCGATGGCTGGCCGCTTCGACCTGCTCCCGCATATTCACTACTGCCTTACCCAGGTCTTAGAGCGTCTCCCCCGCGTACCCCCACCCACCCAGCAGGTCCCCTCCCCCCACTCCTACACACACCCAGCCTGCTTCCACTTCCACACCCACACACGCTCAGCAGCCTGTCCCACCACCACCACCTCCTCCGCCTCAGGACGGAGACGGTGCGGCCCCACCTTCTTAGGCACCCTTAATTCCATCGATTCTTTTTGCCGTTGTGCTGCCCGTCTCTGCTGGGTCCTGATGCATTTTGCCCACCCCCCTCCCCGCACTGTTTTTGGATTCACATTTTGATTATATCTTTATATATCCTTTTTGGGAGAGAGGGAGAGTTTTTGGTGTCACACCTTTATATCTGTATCACTCCTATATCTGCATGCATCATGTCCCCATCATATTTTTCGTTTCATTATTTTCTTTTATTTTTCCTCATGCATGCATCCTCACTTACCCTTCACATTACTTGTCTCTCGGTGTGCCACACTTTGCACATTGAGGACACTGTGCCATTTAGCTTGGGGGAGTGAGTTCTCACGTTCTTTTCGATTTACCACCTTTATTTTTAGTTTTTTTTTCACGCCATTTTCCGCTTTTGCACTTATTTGCATTATTTTTCTTTTATTTTACCATGCATCACGTTTTTCTTATTTTTCTGTGTGCTGCATTGTAAATAGCTTTATTTTCCCCTTTATCCTTATTTCTTTTTCATCTCATGCTAGAGATGACTTTTCTATGATGATGATTACGTGGAGTTAGCTTACTCTATATGCATGCTATATTTGTCATGTTTTAGACTTTATTTCTGATATCATATGCTGTGATTTGCCTTGCATTTAGAGATAGTAACCCACACTTTCCCGCATGAAAATGGATGAAATTTTATTATTAGCTGAGTCTGAATATTCATATGTATGCTATCGCAGAAAACACACCAAGATTCACGCATTGAATGCTTATATCTGGAGTACCGTTTTCTTTTCCTATATCACTTCTATATGCATGATTTGTACATTTCACTTCATGATGATTGAATGATGTTAGCTATGATAAATCTGGATTAGTTTAGCTTTTTTGTGATTGAAACTGAGTAGATTAGATTACCCTGCTGAAGTTGTCGTGCACGTCCTATAGAGTGAACTGAGAGATATATTTATTTATTTCTCCACATATCTTGAACATTATTTCTCTATTTTAAAATCATTGGTGAATCTCCCCTTTGCGATTCTATTATATGGCATTTCCCCCGCTATTAATTCATATCTCCAAATTTCCCAAAACCAAAGAAAGAAAAAGAAAAAAAAAATTTCTTGTATGTTCTTACTTCTCTTTGAGTTGGATCATTGTGTATATATGTTATTTGAAAAAAAAAAAGAAAAAAGAAAAAAAAAGAGAAAAAGAAAAAAAGAAAAGAGGAAAGAACCTCAATAGAAGATCACATCTCATGTTCTCTCTTTCTTCTCTCTTTTTGTATTTATTTTCATTACTTTTGGAGCTTTATAAAAATGGGGATGTAAATATTTTTTATGCCACCACGCTTATAGATAATCTTGGGGGAGGGAATCCAATGATGTGTGAGAGAGTGACTACTTGACGTTGCACGACAACCTAGGCTAAGTAATATTCTATACTCGGTAAGATTATTTTTAGCTTTACGAAGTCCAGAAATCTATGCCTAGCACTCATTTCATGAAATCCATGCTTATCTATTCTTTCTACTCTATTGCGTGATACTCTTATACTCCTCATAGAAAGCATTCAATTGAAAAGTGTGTGATCTGCGATTTGTATACCGCTTTAAATGATTCAGACGATGTTAATTCTAAAATTATTCCGTTTTTCATGATTATATCGTTGTTCGTGGGTTTTCTATTTCTATTTGCACCATTATACTATGATATCGAAATAAAATTCTTTGACATGTGTTTTTCATTCGGTGCATGCTATATGAGTAAGCAAAACCCACGTCCTGAGAAAATGATCTAGCAGCTTCCCTCTTCGCTTTCTTCTTTCTTCTTTGTTTTTATTTCGTTTTTCGTTTTTCTTCGTTTTCCATTTTTTTCGTTTTTTTCGCCGTTTTCGTTTTCTGAGTCCACCGGGTTCGCCTTTTACTTATCTTCCTCAAGGACGAGTAAGAGGTAAGCTTGGGGGATTTTGATCACTCCTTATTTTACACCTTTTTTCCCGCATGTTTGCATGCCATTTAGATCGCCCAAATCATGTTTTTCACGATATATCGACGATATTGCGATGCTTTCACGATTTGTTGTTTTTGTCGCATTTCAGGTGATTTGGAGCGATTTGAGTGATCTCGAGATACGCCTACTCCAGAGTGTCACAGACGACCTCCCCGAGGGTTATTTTGTTATTGGAGAAGAGCGGAAGAAGAAAGAACGTCGCAGGAGCGACGAGGAGGCCAAAACAAGCCGTTTGGGCATTTTTGGTGTCTCACTCGGTCGAGTGAAGGAGTCACTCGGCCGACCAGCGAGACACCGCTCGGCCAACCAGATCGGACACGTTTTATGTGTGCACTCGGCCGAGCATCGGAAGCCACATCGGCCGAGTGACGAGACCCCGTCCGCCCGAGTGGCACTCAGACGAAGCCAATCAAAAATTGCCAACTTACTGTTTTTCGGCTGCCTGAGCTTCAGAAGACTCACTCGGCCGAGTGGAAAATGCCGACCGCCCGAGTACGTTGAAGCCATCGGCCGAGTGACGACAACTCACTCGGCCGAGCCGCTCCCGAAGTGAAGACCCCCGAAGACCCAGACTTACTGGAAATTCTCAGGGTTTGTCACTCGGCCGAGCGACTTTTGTCACTCGGCCGAGTGCGACGCGCTGCCTGTAGCGAAAATTTCGATTTTAAGGCTGCGCAGGGGTATTTTGGTCACAGTTTTTTGGACGATTTTGGGGGGTATTTAACCCATGTTTTTACCCTAGGTTAGAGAGGTTTTCTCTTTACTTTTGCAGCTTTTTAGATTAAACTTTTAGCTTTAGAATTTTGTGATTGGAGAGGAGAGAATTGTTGATTTTTGTTGGATTCTTGGAAGAACTCTATTGGTTTGTCTCCCTCTCCTTTAAAAATACTATTTTTATTGCATATTCAAATATTGTGATGAATTCTCTTGTGATTTCCATTGATTATTATTGTATTTGTGCTATGAATTGTGAGTAGTCCTTACGTCTTGGGGCGTGGGGATGAACCCTACGAGCCCAATTTCTTATTTGTGATGAATTGGTAGAAATATTGCTAGAATTGCTATTAGGGTTAGTTTGGGATTGATTTACTACAGATAGCTAGGAGTTCATACCGATTGGGATTTGTAAGAGATTGGATCCCAATTCGATAGGAAACCCTAGAAATCCGAATTGGGTTGAATTGAGTTTCCGTAGTATCGGTTTGCAAGAGATTGGACCGATACTAGGGTTCTCGGTTGCAATTCCATGCCGATACTCGTTTGCAAGAGATTGGACGGGTAGGAACTATCCCAACCTAGGTCGTGGCCCGAGTTTGCACGAGAGTGGGCTCGGGGCGTGATTGAACGATGATGTTGATCCTAATGCTAGCTTGCCTAGGCTAGGGTTTGCAAGAGATTGGACCCGAATCTAGGATAGCTATAGACCGGCAACAGCGCGAGAGCGTGAGCTAGGTTCTACATTCAGTTGCAACTAGTTCATCCGAAATTCTACCCTAGCAATTTTGATACCGATGAATCACATTGACGAGATACGGTGAGTAGCGGGGATTCCCCATTCCCTAGGCGTTTTTATTTGATTTGATATCTTCGTACTTGTCTGACGATTGTGACAGGATCGCCAAAGGCAAATTTCTCTCTTTTCTGTTCTTAATAGCCAGGTTGATTGGAGCAAGCACTTTCATTTGTCCTCCCTGTGTTCGATAACCCGCTCGCCGCTACACCGTGCGCTTGCGGTAAAACTACAACCGTTCTTCGGGTTACATTCCGGAGCGACCAAGTTCACACCCTAATACGTAACTGTCTCCTTAGTGAGATCAATGTTTCTTCTTCCAGAAAAATTTATAAAAATTGGAAAAAAGAAATAGGAGAGCTCGCATTCTTGTATCTACCTCCTAAATGAGGCTAATTCTTCCCCTCTTCAAGACATTTATAAAGGTGAAAAAATTGGAAACATGAGGAGCACAGAAATTACATGGAACAACAACAAAAAAGGGAAGTGAAAATAAAGTATAGCTCGACAAGAAATAACAATGGCTAACCAAGTCCAGTAAGGCCTCGCAAGACCTATATAGGTCATTAATGTATACAATGCTAAAACAATTGCAAGATTTATATAAAGCCGGTTTGAAGATGAAAGATGAAATAAATCTAGTTATTGTAGACTTAGCTATTCTTCGAGCACATAAAAATTTTGAAAACAATAATTTGCTTGACTAGTTGCCAAATCATAATTGTCAGGAATATTTTTAGATTGCAATTAAATACATATACTTCTATGTACTGAAATAAACTGTAAGCAAAGTTTTCCTTACATGCCATATTTTGATATAAAATAGTTATATTTTGCATTGAAGTATTTTTTTTGTAATGATTATACTTGCTACAAGTTTGACTTATTGAACTTGTCAAACAAATTGTGGATAATTAAACCATCCACATGATCACTCATGACGCATTCTATCAAAATCACCCTACTCTAACGAAAGTTCTGAAGTACTATCTTGGAATGTCTGAATTAAGGATCAAACATTGCAAGTATGTAAACTCCTGAACAAAATGTGAGGATGCCTAGTACTCTCAGAAAATATGGAAAAAGAAAAGTTTCAATGATATTTGTCGATACGAAATCCATAATGAAACTAACGAAATAAATAAATATCGAATATTCATATATAACGACTCAAGATAATTAATGGATTGAAGACCATACTTAAGCATTTGAATATACGTTCAAAAGGTTAATACAATATGAAATTCGAAGAATGGAGCAAAATTAACGGTGTGCATAAATGTGCCCAAACCATATAAGTTTATACTTCGATACGAGTGGTTTAAATACCCATGATCGGTGATGATGCGCTCCATTATATCCCAATCCCATGAAAATAATCTGAAGAACCCGACGATTCTTCAGAAGGGTGAATCTCCATTTTATGGAGTGGAAAACCAATCTTCATTAAAAATAAAATAAAATAAGCATTTTTCCTTGAGAATACTTGAGGGATATTTTTGGATTTATCCACTCCCTATAAATGGCTGATAAAATGCCTTACAGTACTTATCGCCTTACAGTACTTATCAATGTATCCTCCAAATGGTCATAAGTAGGCCTATTATCCAACTGTAGTCCAGCTTTTTCTAAATTTATTAGGATAAATTATTAAAATTGTGGGCACAATGAATAAAACTGGGATATAAATAATAATTTGCAACTTGAATAAAAGTTGAACACCATGAAGCAAGTGTTCATACCCAAAACGGGTTGGGAAAATCGATTATTAAAACGACTCCAATGAATTACACATCCATTGATTCAAGTTGGTGACTATATAGGGACATGCAATCTTGCATGCTGCTTCATAAATAAAACTCAAACCCTTCAGGAATCGGAGTTATTCTCCGATACAACTAGCTTACGAAACACCGCCAAATATCTCTCATTTGAGGATTTTTGGGTGTACAGTTTACATCCCACAGCACCACATAGAATAAAATGAGGATCTCAATGCCGTCTTGGAATCCATATATGGTTTAATATGCCCTTTATACATTGCATCCCATAGGCATTAAAAGCACGTCTCGGAGAATGTGCATAGATGTGTCCACATACCAACTACTAGGCTCAAGTCATTTGATGCATGAAGCCCTACTGACCATCCAAAATAAATAAACAAAAATCTATGATCCAAAAATTATAATATGTGATAATGAGAACTTGAAGATCCATCACATTCAAGAAAACTGTTCAACAGTTATCAGACATAATTACTAACAACTAGAAAATTTGTCAGATCACACATCCCTGCTGCTAATACTCCAGATACGATTGACATCCTCGAGAATGGATGCAATCCACAAGCAGCAGTAGAAGTGGTTGTTCCTCAAAGAGGCAGACCACCAGGCTCTAAGGGTAAAATTTCCAGAAAGAGGAAAACACCTGAAGGCCTTGAGTCAATACGACCATAGAACAATGAGCTCACGTCCATACCCTCACCCCTCCCGGAATCCTCTGAAGTGAAAAATCTGGGAGAAACTGAAATGAAATTAAATGTTGTACATACTGGGGAGGTGTTGGACAGAGAGAACACAATTGTCAACAATGTATTCGCGAATCATATTTCCACTTACATATCAAAAGCGATGATAATTATACAATATTGTTCCACACTTCGTTGCTAAAATGCAAACATAGAGATTGGCCAAATGTGGAACGAGGCAATAAAAGTTGAGCTGTACTCGCTTATGAAACATGAAGTGTTCGGACCTGAAGTCTAGACACCAAAAGTTGTCAAACCTGTGGACATAATAAGTATTGTATACATAAAAATATAAGTACGTTCATATGTTATAAGCAACAGCCTATAGCTCAAGGACTTTTTCGCTGAAACTCGGGAATAAACAAATTAAGATGAGCATGACTCATGATGTATCAGATTCCCTAGTTATAAATTGCGAATACCTTACGATTTGGCAAAAGAAATTTTGGTATGTTGCTATTGGATGGTGTGACAACACACCTATATGGATCCGAATGACCATCGACCATCGTCGACCGTAAGTCGAAGGAGCCTCGCCACTCGCCACCAAACGACCCTAGTCGTCAGCCGTAAGCCGAGGGATCACCCCTCGCCACTGAACGACCCTCGACCTTCGTCGGCTGTAAGTCGAGGGGTCGCCCTCGCCATCGAATGACCCTCGATCATCTTCGGCCATAAGTTGAAGGGGCCTCACTCCTCGCCACTAAACGACCCTAGTCGTCAGCTGTAAGCCGAGGGATCATCCCTCACTACTGAACGATCCTCGACCGTCGTCGGCCTTAAGTTGAAGGGGCTTTGCCCCTCGCTACCGAACGAAACGTGCCACCATGGTTTATGATCTAGAAGATCATATTTATCGGGTGGATATGTCTGACGTATCAACTACCCTATTCACCATTGATTTTTGGAAATTGATTCGTTAAGGGGCCATACACGCGCATATGCTCAAATGTAATATGCTCAAATGTATTCAAATGAAAAAACTCAAAAGTCTTCATTTCATAACAAAAAGGTTACATAAAACCTAGACCAGAATTCTACCAGCATAGGAGGGAGGAGCGCCCTTCGGCATAAAGACGTCTTGCAAAGCTTACATCGCCTTTGTAAACCTCTCCGTGAGCTTCTCCTTACTTCTCGTGGCGGCTCTCTCGGACTCGGCGGCTTTGGCTTGGAGCTCGGCTACCTCCGCTTTGCAAGCCTCCGCCCACCTCTCAAAGTCGGAAGCTTTGGCTCGAAGCTCGATTGCTTCCCTCTTCGAAGCTTTGAGGTCCAACTGGAGCTGAGACCTCTCATCCTCCACTGAATCTTTACGGATTTTTGGAGGTTAGACATGGACGAGAGGCCATCTTTGGCCTCTATGGTTGCCCATTCGGCCTCGGCCTTGGCCACAAGGGCTTGCTCCAGATCTTCTTCTGTCTTCCTTATCCGGGTTGGAGCTCAGACGCCTTGCGTTCAGCAGCTTCCACCCGTCGTCCTCCTTCAATTAAGTCGATGGCATGGCGGCGCAATGCAGCGCCAAGGATGGACATTTGCAGAAAGCATCAGTCAGGAACGACCAAATTGCAAGTCAGTAGACAAAAGGCGAGCGAGGTACCTGATATCCACTCCATACGAAGAAGTTGGCCACCCCTTTGAGGTCTAACCCTTGAAGGAGCTTCAGTTCCCAAGGGAGAATGGAGTTCTCCACCAATTGAGTAGTTGTCCCGAAATCCGACAGGGCCAACTCTTCCCTTTCGACAACGAAAGGAGACTGGTAAGGTTCACCCTGAACAGGTCCTGAGGAGCAAGACAAGAGCTGGTTGAGCAGCATAACTCGATCAAACTCCGAGGGAATCGGGTCGACCAAGGGAACAGACAATTCGATACCGCCTCATGGTCATTTGTCCAGAAGAGGGGCCATGGGGGTCTCAGTCGTCCCCTGAGAAACGAGAGGGGCCACCACCCGACCTTTCACCATGGGTGAGGGCAGAAGGTTTGCCTCCTCGACTCGCCTCCATTTTTCTGACTCCTCCTCTTCATAGGAGGATGGCCCACATTTCTCGCTGACAGTTTCGAGGGGCTCAAGAACCTCAACAGTGTGAGCATCTTCCACCACCAGTGGCTTCGAAACAACAATAGAAGCAATGGGTGGAACAAAGCGAACGATAGCTCGATTCGAGGCCTCCCTCGAAGAGGCACGAGAAGATGACCTCGAGGTCTGCCTGACCTTACTGCCCTCGGAGGAAGAGCTCCGACTAATGGGAAGGGGTGACCGAGCGCTCGACCCCTCAGTGCTCCTTTTCTTCTTGCGTTGCTCTCTCCAAATCTGACCTAGTCCAGAGTCCCTACTCCTGCGAGCTCCGTTAGTCATATCTACAAACAACAGATATAATTTTCATGAGTGGATGTGATAAAGACACAGAAGCGGTATACTTTACCCAGAACCCACAAAATGGTCTTTAGTCGATGGCCATCCAATAGATACAGAGTCGACCTCTCACGCCACGGTCGACTCAGAAGGAGTCTAGCCGCCTCGACTTCTCCCGGCGTCAACCTAGCCTCGACTGCCTCTGGTGCAAGCTTGGACCCTTCATCGAGGTCGAGACTCGGAGAACTCCAACTGTTAAGCATAGGTCCTAGGTCTAGGAGAACGATGAACATGAAGGTATCTAGCCAACCAGGATCAGAGAGCAGGAGATCGTATATGAGCCTCACTGTCGGGCGAGCAATGATGTGATACCACACCTTGCGAGGGTCGACTATGATCCGGAAGAAGTACTTAAACAGCCAGACGGATGGTCGAACCCCACAAAGCTCACAAAGCATGATGAAGCAGACTAAGGGGGAATGGCTTGGGGTGCAAGTTGACAGAGAGAGCCCCAAAGAGCATAGGATCTATATAATGAAGGGGTGAAGAGGAAAGCGAAGCCCAAAATGAAATGATGTAGGGTACACTCCAGCCTCATTTTTTCGAGGAAAACAAACTCTCTCATCAAAACTGGGCAACCTAACCTTAAAAGGAGGACAGAGGCATCCCGACCAAACCTTAACAACCAGATTAAGGGCAAACTCAGGCACCATCTCCAAAATCACTTTGGGTGCCTTTGATCTCGGATCCCTCCAACGAATGGGAGGATCTGGTTCCATGCGAACCCCTTTCCCTTTACTGGGAACTTCCTTACGTTAAGGTCGACGAAGGCGCGCCATAAGCTCTTCGTAAAATGGCTCATGTATCCTAACCGGAGGAAACATACCTAGAATGGATCAGGAGAAGAGTCAAGATCGGATAGGGAAGGTACCTTAGTAGGAACAAGCAAACTCCGAAGGAAGCAACGAAGGAGCCAAGATTTCGAAATGAAAATGGTGGTGGAGCAAGAAAGTCCCTTTCTTCCCAACCCTTTCTTTTATCTGGAGGAGCTCAACCAACTGATGGCCGATGAGCGACACGTGTCTGAGACCGGCCTCAAGGAACGACGAGGATCGATCCAGAAACGAAAGGTTTTTGGCGGCACAAATAAAATCAAACATTTCGAAAACCATGGGCATTTAAGGAGGATACACATCATGGGATCTCCATCAACGTTATTTCCTGAGACACGAATGATGGGGGCCATTGTTGGCGAACGGGAACGGATCACAAAGCAGTATCAAGATATCCGACCCATTTAGTGCTTACGACCCGAAATCCGTCATTAAAGCAGAGTAATACCTAGTCAAACAAACGGCTCACTCGACCGTTAAACTCCCGCTGATACTTGGGGGAGAGTTAATGGGACCGAGTAAATGGGCAGTCGATATCACCAATTCCGGAGAAGATCCCGTCCGAATCAATGAAGGACGGTTACTCGTATTCATCAGAGAACGCCTATAAATACCAAAAAAGACAATGGTAAGAGGGTTCCAACTTCTAAGATACGAGATCTAATACATAGACTCTACATATTTCTTACATTTCTTCCACAAAAGGGCTTGCGACGTCAGATCTGAGACGAACCTCCGTGGGTCGATCTCAGCTACTCCAAGCTCCATCTCTTCCTTAAGTTCCCATTCTAACTTAAGCGTCGGAGGGGATTTGGGTTGGGACCCAGATCCAACTCCCCTGACGCTTCCTTGTGGTGCAGATCGTCGAGTCTTGATCTTCTGTGAGGGTCGCTCCAGAGCTTCCTAGCCTCGATCTGTCGATATACAAACTGCTCGAGGGTCGATTGAGCATCGCAAGCCAACTGTCATCCATCAAACGACCATGGTTCTTGCAACCTAGGGTCCCACTCCACCGGCTGACGAGACTCTGACTCAACACAAAGGATCCACGTCAGCAACACAATTGTTTCGGTCATTTTTGGCATTAACAATATCTAATTGACTATTTTCAAGATGAGAGTTGTTATTTGCACCACGGAAATTTATGAATACACCACACTACTTGATTCACAACACATATATTTTTAATATCAGATGTTCGGATTTGGAGATTCGAACGGCTCTAATACTTTTATTCTTCCGTTCGGAATTGCAAAGCCGAACAATATAATAAAATATGTTGTGTGTTCGGATTTACACATGTATTGTATTAGAGCCGTTTGGATCTCCAAATCCGAACATCTGATGTTAAAAATATAGGTGTGGTGAATCAAGTAGTGTGGTGTATTCATAAATTTTTGTGGTGCGAATAACAACACTCTTTCAAGATATGACATACGAATAATTTAAGAGTCATATATGAAAAAGAAAACCTATGGGTTTTAAATAAGAATACATTTGCCGCATAAAACAACTTGATGATGTCTGTTCCTTTTTAGCTATTCTGAACGCCTTCGACCCATGAGGCGAGATGCATTGCCATCATGTGGATCTGAGGGTGCTTACTTATCTGTAATTTTCCATTCACTAAATTTCCTTCATCCGTCATCACATTTATTATGAACATTCTTTAATTCAGACCAACCTAGCTAATACTTCACTAGCTTTGGTTTTCAAGGGAGCAACCATCTGAAACCTCTCCAAGACGAATTAACTCCACCATTGGGCTTTAAACCCCAAGCCCAATGGTGAAGGCTGTTATTATGCATAAATATTTCTCTTTTTTTTCCATGAGGCCTAAGTAACAGGTTCGGCCCATTGCATAAGACGCTGTGTGTCAATGCCAAAGATTACGGCTTATAACAAGACCCGGCCTACTTTGGACTAAAGCTGAATAAGAATCCATCCTTAATCCAACTCACATACTTCTGTGATTCCAACTCAAAGGGAAACTACATATACGGATCGCTCTTAAAGACTTAGCTTTCCCCCAAGTAAGGATTCTCTAGCTGACTTTCTAAGCCTATAAATACATGTCAAATAAAGTGTTTAAGGTAACGCATGCATCCCTACCTGAAAAATGCATGCTTAGCCCCTAGTCTTTATTTCCACCTATTTCCTTCTTGCATATTTTCCATCGTCAAAACTCTTACTAACTTGAGAGTTAGATGGGGTTAAGGGCAAATTAGCGCATCTGATAGCATGTGTTCATATACGTAGGTTTTCTAGAGATCATATCGGCTTCTCCACTGTGAAATCTCAATCACAAGTACACATAAGATTAAGCAGTTTAGGATCTTGTATCACATAAATTTTTAACTCTCCGCTCCGAAGGATATCCGGAAAGATTCCATACCAAGTATTCCCAGAATAACGAGTGTTATGGAGGAAGAGGAAAAGGAGAAGGTACCAGAAGAGTATGCAGGTCACTGCGTATAGTACAAGTAATGTTCCATCACAGAATCAACACAGAGAAATAATAATAAAGTATAAAGTCAAACATTTCATTTTATTTATAGAACAATACATCATTTACATATGTCAACTTCACACTGAGTACAAAAGCGGTAACAAAAGAAACTCCCCCAAAGAACCCACAAAGAGAAAAGTACTCTCACATGGTACAAAAGTACAACTCACTCTCTAACTATCCCTGGAAGTGTGACTGTACATGACTGCAATCTGTGGCTCCATCTCTGAGTAATCTCTTGAGTCAAGCTCTGCTTGGAATGTACGGTTATTAATCCTAAAAAAGTAAACGAGACACGTCAACGCGTGACCCAGTAGGAAACCTAACTAAACTAGGTAGGACCCAGTTTTAGAACCAGACTACCTATCTAAAAAGATGGTCTACAAAAGTAAAAGGTCCTAAAAACATATATAGAGAAAGCATCACAACATGCAAGTGATGAAAGTAAACTGAGGAATATGTTAACATGAAATAGTAACATTAAAGGATTCATGATGATTACATTAAGGGTATCAATTTGATCATTCGGGAACCCGTGTAAATCGTAGGACACTTAAGGAGCTGGACTTCAACCAAGGTGTGTGAAAAGTGGTACCCCAAACAGCGACACGAGCACTGTAGGGGCCTCTCGTTACTCCCCCGTTCGGAAGTGAGACTATTCTCGGGTTTTTGGGCGGTTTTTTTTGGGTCAAACAGAGAAAACCATCAATTACCTAATGGTGCATCATGAGTACACCACCGGCCTCTCTAACTCTAGCCAACTCCCCCTTTCGGGAGCGCGAGTGAGAATCAAATCTGTGTCCACACTAGCCAACTCCACCTTTTGAGAGTGCGAGTGGGAATCAATCTGTATCCACTCCTTAACACCTACTTTTTACACGTGCCCCCCAAACTCATGTCTAGAACTTCACCCATTTTAGAATGGATTGAAGACTCCAGACTCTTGCACTCATCTCATTCTTAATTTCATTAATTTATGATACTTTTCATTTTGGCGGTCTCATTAACGCTCTTCACATTCCATATTTCCTTTACATCATTATCATATGGATATCTCATTATATCCATTCATCATTACCATTCACTTTCTTTTCATTTCCAATTTCATATGAAAATTTGCATAGAAAAATATCATGCTTGCAACAGGAGTAGTGGCTTGCTGGCAAAACATGAATTTATCAACATTAACAAGGAGCTTAATGAAACAGCCCATTAATATTATAACCTTAGTCACAACATGGAGCATGGCAGTAACATGAAGTCATATGCATAAGGAAAATAACATGGTCATGCTATTGAACTTGTGCATGGTATAAAGGAACACAAATATAGCATTGGACATGGCATAAAGAGACTATTCTAAACATAGTGTCATGGCATAACTGTATGCCAAATATGATAGATCGTACAGACAGGTCGTAAGTCATCCGTACTGGGTCGTAGGGTCGTAGAGTCATCAGACTGGGTCACCGGCCAGACTGGGTCGTAGGTCAATCAGACTGGGTCGTCCATGGGACTGGGTCGTAGGGTCATCCAGCTTACAGGAAAACATGAAGAGTGAGAAACATAGGCTGTTAACTTCAAGTTTTATTGTGATGTTGTTAAAAGTTTGTAAACAAAAGTTGTAGTTAATCAACTCATACTTTCATATATCAAATATCATGATTTTAGGGCAAGTAGGCTAAATTCTATGGGCTAAACCCTACAAGATACAGAATCTGTTTTTAAACAGAATTGTTGAGTCCTAAAGATCTGTTGTTTCTAGTAATTTACAGTCAGATTCTCAGTGAGTGCATAACACAAAATTTGTAGATATTGAATTTATTTTTCCAAATAGACCAAATTCGTATTGGTTGGATCACTACAGTGTGCGTTCTACTCTTTTAGTGAAAGGGTGCAGATTCTGACAGAATCGGTCACTACTGCATAGATCATTGGTGCAATCACGTTACAAATATAATTAGATTATGGTTTCTAAATGAAAATTGCAAAGGACTTCCTAAGCTTCCCATATTATATTTTTTCATGATTTTTGGCATACTAGAATGAGAATTATGCACGAATGAACTTACATCAGAAATCATCTTCCAAAAACAGCCAACAAAACTAACTCCTATTGATTCTAAAACGAAATCCTATCTAATTTAGTTAGGTTCCTACCCTTGAATTTCCTTATAAGTTCTTTGGCCCTTCTTCTCCTTGAAGACCCCATCAATTCCTCAAGCTTTCTCTTTCATATCTTAGGCTCCAATGGTGGTGCCAATTGGGGAATTTGATGAAGGAGGTGGAGGTGGAGGTAGAGATGACTCGGTCTGGTGGTGTACTTGAGGGTGCAAGGATTCGGCTAAGGGGAAGAAGAAAGAGGCTTAGGGGTTTAAGGCTCTTGCATGAGGGAGAGGAACGAGAAGAGAGGATTTGTTTATCCATTTTCTTTTCTATTCTCTCTTCCTTCTTTCCTAAGACAACCCCCGTCCTCATCATCCTTACCTTTAACCTATTCATGCCATGTGTCCATGAAGTGGCAAGGGTTAGTTGGGAATTAATAAGGTAATGGCACCTCAAGTAGGAGGTGTTCTCATTATAAATTTTTAGGGATTCTAATTTCTAGTAAATAGAAATACCTCATCTAATAATACATACATTGTTAAATACTAGTATTTCATTTAAATACTTCAACCATAATAATTCAATATGTGTTTTAAAAATAATTTTGCTATCATAAAAATTGATGAAAAATACCTGTAATTCATATAAGTACAAATACTTCTAAAATACGTATATTATACTCGTACTTAAAACATAGGGTATTACAAAATTTATTATAAGCAACTAGATCATGAAGATTGGTGTTGCAACAATGGCAAGTTTACCATATTCACATACCCTTACAATTGAACTCAGTATGAAGTAAGAAATAGCAACCATTCTTAATATTTAGAAAGAGAAATTTATGTACATTATTAACACATTGAGATCAATGTCACCGTCGAAAGTCTACACTCACCTTTTTTAGATGAACGAAATCATTTATGCTATTCTTCATATTCTAAAATCATAAAACACCAAATATTTGGTGAACCTAATGGGGTTTTGCTAGTTCTTACACCCATCCAACAAAAAAGTTCCGTTCCTACGAAACCGTTAAATTTGTAATAGGCAGGTGAATACGCAAAAATCTTTGGTTCACCTACTATTTGGTGTTTAGGGGTTTAGAATATGAAGATCAAAATAACATGTTCCGATCGTTTGAAAAATTATGAGAGTGAATTTTCGAGACAATTATGTTGCGTAACCAAATATGCCATATGTTTCCCGTTACACACACACACACACACACACACACACACACACACACAGAGAGAGAGAGAGAGAGAGAGAGAGAGAGAGAGAGAGAGACTTAAAAAGTAACCACCAAATATTTAGAAAAGTAACTATATGGCATATATAAAGTTAGTATACATTTCATATACAATTAGTATCATTAGCAGCCCCCCTCAAAACCATATCGGATCAACAACCAAGAGTTTAAATAAATAGTATTGAAACTATAATGTAGTTTGTGCCTAGTGAAGAGATCGGCCACATAACCTTAAGATGGAAGATAAGGAAGATTAATCCAAATTGAGGTGTAATCTTGGTAAACAATATACCGGTCAACTTCCATATGTTTTGTTTGGTCATGGAAGACTTGATTAGTAGAAATGGCAAATAAGCTTTTTTTTAACACAACATAGCAAAATATGATCTTGAATAGAGACATCCATACCACTCAAAATTTGATGTAATGATTTTTTATCTCTATGGAAATATCGACCATCAGTCGATATTTAGCATCCATGCTTAAGCGAGGATGATAATTATTTACTACACCAAGAAATAAGAAATAAGCATAGACAACTATAGTAACATGTGTTAGAACAATGAATATCAAGATCAATAGTTCATCCAACTTCGAAATATGCATGAAGAAAAAGTGAAGAATATGAGTTAAGGAATAACGAATGGAAAATCGTGCTATGAAGATAACAACACACCTAAAGTAACACTAAATAATGAGCTGAGGTAGGAGCATTGATGAGTTAACTGAGAATATGAACAACCTAAGAAATATATATACTCATGGATGAAAGAAAAATGAAAGAACTAACTATTTCCTGGTATCACATCGACTAGGGTGTGGTATCGCCATCATCTTTAACAGTTTGAGATGAAGTTCCATATATAGAGAGAGTTAAAAGATAATGTTGAGACATCAAGGTCACACATAAATGCTTGATCATGAATATCAAAAATATACTTCCGTTGAGATGGAAGATGTGCATGAGATGAATAAGCCAACTCAATGCCAAGAAAAACCATAGCAACCCCAAATCTTTCAACTTAAATTCAGCCTAAAGATGTTGCTTGAGGGAGACACGATGATCACATTATTACTCCATACAGTAATCATATCATCAACATATAAGAAAGAACAATATACTGAGGATTAGAATGCCAAAGCATTGCATACTCAGTCGTACTTTTTGTGAAGGCATTCAAATTAAGCTCATAGAGCTTGTTTGGGACCACAGATAGCTTGACAAAGATAGCATACATGTCATGGTGGGGCTAAAACTCCTGAAAGACATTGTATATAAACAACCTTAGACAAATCATTAATCCGGAAGATATTTTTGACATCCATCTGATAGATAGACTATTTCCTAGCAACGATAATAGCAATAAGAGTGTGAATAGATGTATTCTTTGCCACTGGAGTAAAAGTGTCTCCATAATCATCGCCATACTTCTATAAGAACCTACATGCAACCAAGCAAGCCTCATGGTGCTAAACAAAATAATCTGATTTCATTTTGTTCTTGGATATCCATTTGTAGCTCGCTGGATTAATACTAGGAGGCAAATGAAGAAGATCCTAGGTATAAGTGCACTGGAAGGTTTCTAATTCATTGTTTATTGCCATTCCGGATATGCTACTGCCTCTAAATAAGACTTGGGGTTCCTAAAGAGAATGTATGGTAAAATAAAAGATGAAAACTTGAAGAATATGTACTGATGGAAGAAGCACAATTCTAGGTAGAAGGTTGATGAAGGTATGGAGATTTCAGCAAAGAGGACGCTGATCACAAAAGAAAGTTGATGTAAATAGAGTATCAGCTGTAGTAATCATATATAACAGCTGGTGATGGTAGCTCAAATGGGTGAAGATGGTATGTATGTAGGCGCAGAATGCGTGTCTTAGTACTCATGATGGGTATATAGGAAAGATAGGTTCTGGGTATTAGCATGGTTAAAATAAAGTACATTTTAAAAATAAATGCATGCGTATGGGAATATAACATCATTTAGCAATATGATCATAACTCTGATAGCCTTTTGCACAGAGCTATACCTAAGAAAGATGCATTTTCTTATTTTTTTTAAAAGAAAGTTTATCTAACTAATAGTAATAAGGGGGAGGAAAAACAAAGCAAACGTATCCAAACAAATAAAGATGAGAATAATCAATACTTAACTCATGCAGACAGAAGTAAGGAGCCTTGTTAGCAATAACATATGATATAGTAATGTTGATAGCGGCACTGCGGTTAATATAGCTTTCACCCAATAAAGTTTGGAAACAGATACAGAAAGAATAAATGACCCGGTAACTTTAAGAATATGTCTACGTTTTCTACCAACAACCCTATTCTACTGATGAAAGTGTTAATAACATTGTTAAGAAATAATGATGTGTGATTTTAACAAATGTTGCATACAATATGAAAGTTATGTAAGGTTATGAAGCTAGTTTCTAAAAAATTTAGATCAAGCAACAGATGACGAAAAATTCAAAATTCAAAATTTATTTTCTTGATTAGCTATCATGCCCAAGATCAATTGCTAATCTAGGAATTATATCACTGAATAATTAAAACATAAAGGTCGTACCTTTGTGTGAGTATACTCAAGCAATACTCACGGATTCTTAATCTCTTTCGGTGAAGACCAAAAGCACCACACTCACCTCCTCCTTTTCTCCAATCAGTGTCTTAGATGAATCATGGGATGAAGAATGCCTCCACGAATCAAACCCCCTTCATTGCATTGCTAGAGTGAAGAAGAAGAAGGAAAAACTCAGATCTATATCTTAAGAGAGATTGCTCAATAACATGTCTTTCAAGGGGCTAGGGTAGCCCCCTTTTTATACGGCTCGGGGGAAGCCAAATCTAATTTGGATTGAGTATTCGTATAATACTCAACCTCTCACCAAGTAGAATTGGTGTCCTAAACGAGTTCCAATCATATTGGAACTTATGGATATGAATTGGAACTTATGCATCCTGTCACGTCAGCATTAGTCGGTTAGCCGACTAGCTACTGTAACTAGTCAACTAGGCAACTCTCTCTAACTTTTACAGTCGGCCTAGTCGACTTGTGCCTTAGCACTAATCGACTAGTCTATGCTGACTTGCTGTATTTTTATTTTCTGATCACAACCCTTCTTGAACTTATCCCTTAGAGTTACTTCCTTCGTTTTTTGTGAGGGGTTCATCATCAGTGTGAGACTCTAATAGCTCAATTCCAACTACAATTCTGACCACGATCCTTATCGTGTCAACGATCAGTAGCGGTCCTAGCTGAGCGTGTCAACCCCTATTTCAGAACCATCATTATCTGGTTTGGATGTTTGGAATTTCTCTGAGATAATCTTGGCCTTACCATGATAGATTCAGTGCAGTCTGGTCACTTAGTCATCACTATGTCGCTAAGTTGTCTATGGTATGGCATCGAGTCAACCCCTTGCACCTTAAACCCTTTGAGTCAAATGTGATCACATAGTTAATGGTTAGATGACACTTGTTAACTCTTTAATAAGTTCATCTCATATCCCTTCCATGGATTTACTATGAATCCATTTACTCAACTGTGACACTAACCACACATACCGAAGGAAACGAATCCCTACACCATGGCCACTCCCTTCACATGCTTCCAACTACACCCAGTAGGTATCTACACGTTAGCTATAGAGCCAATGTTCGATATCTTTCACATGTAATGTCCTTTAGCACATCCCCGGTCAAAGGACTAACCTGAACTTATTGCCACTAGAGATCTTCTATTGACATTCAGAGTATGTAACTATGTAGAAGTATATCTGGCAAGTCGTTCTGTGAACTTGTTCTCCCAACAAGCACATGTGTATTATCTAACAATGTCTCCACATCGAATTACTCTTGAGGCCAGTCACTATCATTCGATGGTATAGATTAATACACACTAGTGTAACTGAAATATCGATGTCTAGTCTTGATAATACCCTAACTAAGAACAGTTCTAGACACATGATCGACGAACACATTGGCATCATTATCACGATCTTCATCATGATCTCACCGCTCCTTTCATAAGTCTTAAGATTTTATCCATGCATCATATAATCACAATCAACAACAATAGAAGTGACATAGAGGATACATAGATAAATATTACCAAATAGCTTACAATCATTTCGAACGAGATGTCTCACAACAATTACAATTATTACAATAATTTTCTTAAGGGCATACATTTTCCAATATCTCTCACTTGCACTTATAGCCAATTATTATGAAAGCTCATTCTGATTTTATCCACTAAACATTTGAGTCTGTTCTATGGAAGGGCTTTTGTGAGCAGGTCTACTACATTATCCTCTATATTAACTCTTTGTATCTCAATGTCTCGGCGTCATTGGATTTCACGTATCAAGTCAAATTTCCTCAGGATGTGTTTAGATTTCTTGTGAGATCTAGGTTCCTTACCTAGTGAAACTGTCGCATTGTTATCACAATACAAAAGTATCGGATACATAATCGAAGAAACAATACCAAGTTTAGTAATGAACTTCTTCATCCAGTCCGCCTCCTTTGCTGCATCATTAGCTATGATATACTCAACTTCCATCGTTGTATCAACTACAATGTCTTGCTTGGAACTTTTCCAACTCATTGTTCCTTCGTAGACAGTGAAAATATATCCAGACACGAACTTGATGTCATCTATGTCATTTGACTTGCTCTCATCTTTGTCACTTTGGAAACTTGAATCAGTATATCCTTCAATCGAAAGATTACTACTCCCACCGTACACTAGGAACATATCTTTAGTCCTTCTCAAGTACTTAGGTATATTCTTTATGACAGTCCAATACTTTTTACCGGGATTTGATTGATATCAACTAACTATGCCAAATGCATATGCGACATCATGTCTAGTACATAATGTGAAATACATGATAGATCCTACGGCCAAGGCTTAAAGAATCTTACTCATGCTTGCTTTCTCCTCATCTGTCTTGGGAGACATACTCTTGAAAATAGTTATTACATGACAAGCTGGTACCATACCATGCTTGGAGTTTTTCATGTTAAACCTCTTTAACGTGGTATTTATGTACCTAGACTAGGACAATCCTAGCTTCATATTCGATATATCCCTCTAGATCTTGATATCGACTATATAAGATGCTTCTCTTAAATCCTTCATGGAGATGTTTTGTGACAACCATACTTTGACTAATTACAACATCTCTATGTTGTTACCAATCAACAGTATATCATCAACGTACATACGAGGAATGTGATAGCTCTCCCACTGGCCATTTGATAAACACATGAATCATATGCATTCTTGATGAAGCCTAACCTTTTGATTATCTTATCGAATCAGATGTTCCTGCTCCTTGACACTTGCGTTAGTTTATAGACGGACTTAAGCAATCTACAAGCTTTTCCCTCGCTCCTACTGACTTTGAAGCCCGTTGACTGGGTCATGTAAATACACTCTTATAAATCCCCATTTAGAAATGTTGTCTTTATATCCATTTGTCAGATCTCGTAGTCATAGTCGGCCATTATAGCAAGCAGAATCCGAATGGATTTGTGCATGGCTACCAGTGAAAAAGTTTCGTCATATCTATGCTAAGCCTTTGATGATATCCTTTAGCAACTAGTCTTGCCTTGAAGGTTTCTACCTTCACATCTGCACCGATCTTCTTCTTGAAGATCCATTTATTCCATATGGGTTTGATTCCTTTGGAAACATCTTCCAAAGACCATACTTTGTTGGTTTGCATGAAATCCATTTCAAATTTCATCGCATCACGTCATCTTGCAGAGTCTGAAAAACACACTAAGGGGTGAATAGGGTGTATAACACAAATTTAAAAATATAATGCAGCGGAATAAATCAAAGTGCACACAAATCACAGATTTTTAAAGGAGTGGCTCCCCGCCTCGGCTCCCTACATCTGCTCCAACCTATCCCCGAGGATTTACCCCCTTTATTACCAAAAGGAAACTTGATCATGCTTACATGTGGTGACCGAACCGTACACGAATAACATAAGGAATTGTAATGTGAGTTTTACATTTATACCGCAAGTGCACATTGTCGTTGTAGCATATGGTTCGATCCATAGGGGGGTTATCTGACCTAGTACTAACCGCTCCTAGGTTATGGTTAGCTACATGGATAATTGTAGAAAGGGAAAAATAAAGATAAAAAAAAGCTCTAGGGCTAAGTATCCCCTCTATTGCGGGTTGAATATTGAAGTGAACTCTTTACTTTAGTTATCAAATTAATCATAGGATGAGGTTATTGCACTTTATGTTGATACATACTCTCCACTGTCGTGATGCTATTATATGACTACCTATCGTATGGCAAAGCCAACTATCGTTGGTCATTGACATACGACAAGTGCATGGTGCTCAATAATATTCACTAACCTTCCTTCATGCCACTGGCGTGGATAAAAGTCAGGTCATTGCCTAGAGGCTCTAATCTACGTCCAACTATCATTGGAGACATAAATAGTATTTGTTGATTATAAAATGTCCAAGGCAAAACCAAATTCATAATCCAATAACTATGCAAAACAATTCAATCCAACTCAAATCATAAGAGGGTTCAACCCATGCCCAAAATGAAAACTACATTATGTACATCAAAGTAAACATTACAGAGATTACACAAGAACAAATAGAAAATATAAATAAAGAATAAATACTTATATCACAAAGTTGCAATCCAAAAGTCCTCAATGATACCAGCTTGCCCTTTAAAATAATCTCTAACCCAGAACCTAAAAATGGCGGCTCAAAGCCGACAAAAAACCCTTCCATAATTCATGTACAAATCAAGTATAAATACCTCATATAAACCCTAACCAACTGGGCCAAAATTTGGCACAGTTTCATAGAAAATTCAGTCACATGGTCGTGTAACAACTAACACGGTCGTGTGACTGGCCATGTGCACAAATTCTGCACTACAGCCTCGCCTTCCAGAAAATATATAAAATCACTCCGAGCTCAGAAAAATACAAATAAATATGCCTTAGAATCTTCACAACATGCTCTTCGACTGAAAACTAAGAGGAATGAAAATAACCATGACGTCATGAGTAAATATTCAATCTTTGCAAGGCTGTATGCTCTTCCTTTGGCTTTAGAGAGACACAATCATGTGGCTCCTCCACAAGACCGTGTAACTGTAGATTTTAGAATAGCTTTTCTATTATTTTCAACTTCTTTAGAGACACGGTCGTGTGATGTTCATACACGACCGTGTCAAGCCTTCTTTAGCTCTTCACAAAATGGCCCACACGACCCGCACGATTTTGTGCATTGGTCGTGTGGGGGTCTTCATTTGTGCCTCCTCACATGGTCATGCATGATAGAATACACGACAGTGTGCTTCTTCTTTTCTTTTCTACTTAGGCAAGGCTCTGGTACACAACCGGGTGTGATATTACACACGGTCGAGTAGGGCTCAATTTAATCAACTCCTTTTTATTCATTCGCTTCCTTCACTTCTCTTCATTCTTTGACTCTAAATGGCTCTGAATAGCTGGATATTGACATGAAATGTACAAAAGCACCCAAAGAGTGAAAGAGAACGAAAAATAGGATAAAATGATATATGAAGTGGGATTTTATTCGATGTAATACATGAATAATCTCCACTAAAATATGTAAAATAATGACCTATCAAATTGTATGCCCAATGATAGCCTCTGAATAAAGCTATTCAAAAATACAACTCATGCTTAAAATAAAGAAAACTAATTTAATACAAATATTAAAAACAGAATAATAACACCGTAGTGTAGAGCATGAAGTTGTGATCATCCTGACACAAACGGTTTGTCAATCTGAGCTCTGTAGAGAAAGATATGCACTTTTCAGCATCGTCCATAGAACTCATTCTTTCTTCTTCTTCTAACTTTGATTGATTCTTGAAGCTTAAATGGAGGAGGAGTACATAGGTGTGGCTAGCAAGGAGATGTAGCTCTCTTAATTTTGGCTAGAATTCATTTTCTCCCAGGTTGGCTTATCTCCATTATAGAGATTTTGAAAACATCTTCAATTATAATTCCTACTCTTTAATCTCTCCTCCAAATCTTCAATTAGAAATCTCTTGATTGCTCTTTGATTTGGATGACTTTCCTTTAATTATAAACCCTAAAGGATTTGGTCTTTAACATCAAAAAGAACCCCTAGCCATCCATGGAAAGTCAAATCTGGAAGTTTGACTGGTAAAAATGGTCAAATCTACTAAAAATAGCTTTCAGCATATATGGCATGGTTGTGGAGCAAGTTGCACGGCCATGTTGACACAATACAAGAAATACCCATACTTTCTATTTGCTTTGCAGGGCCATGCTTACTGGGGCACACGACCATGTCGGCTCTTGTAGGAAAATCCTCAAAGTTACTCTTTCATTTATACGACCGTGTTGGCTCTCGCACGGCCATGCCACTTTAGCATTTACATGACTGATACATCTGATAAGCCGGCATAGCAGTGCTCGTTTGGCACGGTCATGCCAAACCCTGTTTTGCACATTTTAGCTCATTTTGACCACCTTTTGACTTGAAACTCACTAGATAGACTTATTGGAGCCATATGACTTCCTTGGCATCATCAAAATTAAGTTTTGACCTTAGTTAGTGAGCTAACTTAGGCCAACAATCTTTCCCTTTTTGATGATAGCAAACAAACATAGAAAATTGAGATAAATAAATAACGAGCAAGTCAAATAGTGCACAAGATCATGAACATGATACAATACCGCCTATCTATGTGCTCTCTAGAAAATGTGATAGGTGTAGGATCCCTAAACACTAAGCAACGCACTAGGGGGTGAATAGTATAGTGGTAATTAAAATGATAATTAAATAATTAAGCAAGTGCGGAATAATAATTGTAACACAACAATAACAAAGAGAGAATACAATCGTAAACACGGTATGTATTCTGGTTCGGATCCCTACACCGATGATCCTACTCCAGTCCCACCCTCGTAAACTCAAGCCATGGATTTCCATTAATAATTCCTAAACCAGGGCTCCAAACCCAAATATAGTACAATCCCTAAACCAGGATACCGAGGAGTAACCCCTCTAAGGTTACAATGGAGCAAACCCTCCTAAGTGTGGAGTAAACCCTCGGAGTAAGCCCTCTACAATGCTCTCACAACCCGAGAGATAGATTTCACAACAAAATGAAACAAAATACAATATTACCTATGCCTGGAATAGATCTTACCGATGTGTATGTGAAGGCATGGAAGATTGGAAAACCAAAGTGACGAAGATGTAACTTGGTAGCACTTGGAAAACATTCTCTCTTGATACACGGATCAATGCATAACATTTTAACCAAGTGAACGAAAGAATGAGAGAAAGAACATGCTCTTGGATTTTTGGCTCTAAAATGAGTTCTATATGATAAGCGGTCTTACCAAAATTGCAGCTCAAATGGATCTTAAATAGAGCCTTAAAACTGCACGAAATCCAAGAAAAACAGCCTAGAAAATCACAGTCTAACGGATATTAATGGGCAGAAAATCCTACTCATCAGACGTCTGGTGAAGGGTTCCAAGATGGCTGATCAACTGTTCAGACGTCTGGAAACAAAACATCAAACGACTGAAAGAAGAGTGGACAAATGAAAAATGAAGTGCAATCTCCATGTTACCATTCGTCTGAAGAACACTTGTCAGACGGCTAATGCACTGTTCAGTCGTCTGACAAGCCTACTTCAGACGGCTAAGTAAATGAGGTTGAAAAAATAGAGAGCTTAGGAAAATCAGCACACCTTGTTCAATCATCTAGAGTTCACCAGTCAGACGCCTGATCAACTGTTTCAACATTTGGACAGAGAGCTTCAGACGGTTGACAAATGGTTGTGTCTAGAACCTAAAATCTAAGACGCCGGACATCTGGTAACTCTATACCAGACGTCTAATCCTGCTCCAAAAGCACTATAAAGAGTGTTTTGGGCAAAGGATCAAGTGGGGATGGGTTCTAGACAAATTCTAAGATACCTTAAGATGGAAATTTTGTGTGTGTGTGTGCGCATCTATTCAAGGCTTAACACATATTCCATAAAGAAAAGAAACATACATGAAGAAAATGTAAAATTACATTTGATGTCCAATACTCTTCATGTAATATTTTGCTCCATAGCTTGAAATCATCATCCCACACCTAATGCTTTGCCTCCTCATCATGATAATCAATTATAATTCTGAGACTAAAACATGTAGAGTCATTAGCAACTACATAATATGAAGATCATCATCAAAACAATATTGGGCTTAATGGCCAATATCCAACAACCTGCTCCTCCTAAGTCCATGCATCTATGCATATCTCAACTTTTCTATCTATACCCTTTTTGACATCATGCAAAAATTATAGGCATGCATTTCTCAACTTTTCTCATGCTCCTCCTAAATTCATGCATTAATTTTATATTTCTCTCCCCTTTTTTAACATCAATCGAAAATGATAATCATGAACAATAGAATATCATCAACTTCATTGAAATTGTCAAGCAAGAGACATGAAACAAAATTAGCATATCGAAGGAACATTGAAGGAACACAAAATTAATAATGACCCTTTCATATCAATGTGTACTCCCTATGAACTCAAAATATGCACCACATTATGAATCATCAAAAGTGTTAGGCTCATTTTATGTACCTTTTTCCGCCCATTTCGCCTTACATTTTCTGCATTTATTCTATCTCATTCTAGTCTTATTGCACGTTTTTATGCGTTTTTGTACATTTGATGCATTAGGGATGTATTTTGTGTATCTCAGGGAACTCATACTCAAAACGATGCAATTCGGTGATTTGCGGAGCTTTGGAGATAATGTGGTAAGAAATATCGAAGGTCAGAGCTCAAAGAGGGGAGAAATGGGCCAAGTAGCAGGCAACACGGCCGTGTGTGCAACCGCACAACCATGACATTTCATAGGTGCAAGGATTGAGCTTTAGCACCATTGACACAGCCGTGCTGATATACAGCACAACACGACCGTGCAAAATTCCCCTGTAGAAGGAAGCGAGCTCCCCTGCAGCACGGTCGTTTCACACGATCATGTCACCTAGATCTGAAGTGGGCACTGAAAGGGATTGGCACGGATGTATCGATTTGCGGCACGATTGTGCTCGAAGCAGCAGTCACTGCCGTGCCCTGGTGCTTTTAGCGACGACACGACCGTGTCGATCTGCAGCACGGCCTTGCCGATTTGCAGCACGGCCTTGCACCCCCAAATTTATGCCTGTAATATAAATAGTTGAGTGCGATTTAAGAGAAGGAGTCCCTTTTACTTTTGCGATTTTCTAGGGTTTTCTGCCCCTTTAAGGGACAGTTCTTCAAGCATTGTAAGTCCATTAATCTCTAATTTCTTGTACTGAATCTCTATTTACTTTTTATTGCATTAATCTTGTTTTCGATTTTGTGCCTATTGTGATGTTTATTTTCTTGCTTTAATTGTTTTCCATTATGATGTTAGTAAATTAGATCTTTGTGCCTAGAGCAAGGCTAAACCCTAGTGTAGCTCATTTATGTAGGTGGAGCGCCCCAAATATTGATTCAATTGGATTGTAGTCTTAGGATTAGGGTTGTATGAGCTTAATTCAACTCTCCCCATTTTGGAGGTGGATTGACTATATAGTGCTAGGCACCGACTTACCATCGGGAACACTCACTAGAACCACATTTACCCTAGCAACCGACTAACCATCAGGCTACGCCAGGGGTCCGACCCATTCTCCGAGTCCTCTCTCACAGTCAGACATCGAGAGGACGAGGATTGAGATTTTGCTATCATATAGCACTATGACCCATTGGCTCGAGAAACTAGTGTCACGCCCCGCTTCCCATTATACAGGTGCAAGGACGGGACGAAGGTCCACATGGGCTGGAGCGGTGAAGCTCGAGCCCACTAAGCGTCTGTTATAACAACACGTAGCAGGTTTTCTTGCATGCAATCAGAACAATAAAAACATTTCATTAATTTAAAGTCACTTCTAGAGTTCGTACATAAAATAAAACAACAGGGCATCAGCATGGCCAAAAGAAACTACAACAAGGTACTAATCCTACTACAAGGTTCTAAAGCAAAACTAAAAAAACAGCAACAACAGAGTCTCTAGTCCTCCACAGGGAGCGACCCCTAGTCAACAAACTCCTGGCTCACTAGGTCAGCTGCTCAAACAAGTCCTCCTAGTCCTGGTACTCTGTCTCAATACCTGACGTACAAACACCCAAGAGAAAAGGAGTTGTACGTCAGGCAGAGTCTACAAAAAATGTAAGAAAGACTCTACTGCAATGTATATGGAATTAAAGACAGTTATTAAATGTTGTTTACATGGCAAGTTATGAGATGCGACAGCATGGAAATTTATGTAAACAAGGCATGAAAGTAAAAGACAGTGCAAGAAAGTAAATGTGGCATGGCAATGGCCGTAGCATGTGCTACTAGCTACAAGACAAGACAAGACTGTGTGTATCTAGGGTTCACGCCTTAAGTTTAGAGGGGGATCAAACCCTCTAGACCTTGCGACCGCTCAACCCAACCCAACCCCAAGTACACATGACAAGTCCGTACAAAGGATCACTCTCTCTGCTAGGAGAGTGCCTTATTCCCCGCAGGTTATCCGTACAAAGGATCACTCTCTCTGCTAGGAATGTGCCTTATTCCCTCCAAGTTATCCGTACAAAGCATCACTCTCTCTGCTAGGAGAGTGCCTTATTCCCCGCAGGTTCAATACAATTTATACATGAAGTTTCATGACATGGTAAGACTGATGCATGTCTGCTTTTAGATATTTATCAATGTGGCAGTTATAGCATATTACCTAGACTTCGTCATCAAATCGAGGCTGTCATGAGGTTTCCTAGATGCTATCATTTCACGTCTAGGTCTCTTGTTTACATTTTACAACTTAAGGAAAGTAAAGGCCTAAACGTGGCCGTTTCAATGCAAGTGAGCACACTTGCCTGAAGTGGGAAGAAGTGCGTCCGTAGGGGGCGTCTCGTCACGGGTAGTGCGTCGGTTACGGTTTGCTGTAACAGGTCAAACAGGACAATGTCAGGACGGTTTTAGAATACCTATTATGGCATATTACTAGGTTGATTGTGACTATCCTAGCAGTTCCAGTTCACGTTGTTCACACGTTCAGATCTAGTCTATGGTTACTACGTCGATTCTACTATATGTGCACAGTCAAAATAGTCCAATCGACAGTCTAGGTTGTCACAGCAGTTTAAGGAGCGTAAAATAAATTTAATGATTAGCTTGTCGGTTTTTAGTTAGGTTTCTAATGGCGTAACATTTGGGTTACTACAAGTAAGGATCACCAACCTAGTACGACGATCGCATGTAGATCTAACGCCAATTCTGGAAGCAGTAACGGATCGCGTCACGGCTCCGGTATCCTCGACTGCGAGTGACGCAGTGAAGGAAGTAATCGTCGGGGTCACCTTGGCTGCAGGTAGCATAGCGAAGCGGTTTCGACGTCGGATCTGAAAGCGGAGAGGGGCAGCGGCAACAATCAAGGCAGCGATTATGGCGGGAGGAGGAAGCGATGAGTGCTTTGAACGGAGAGGCGATGGCAGGGTGCTGGAAGGGGTGTTGCATGGCCTGGAGGTGAGAATAGGGCTGTCTTGCGTTGGGGAGGAAGAGAAGAAAAGCTTGAGGGTTTCGGGTGAAAGCTAGGAGGAAGAGATGGCTAGAGTTGGGGCTCACGCGAGGAGGACAGGGCTGTTGGCGACTGGAGGGGTGGCCGGAGTGCGAGAATAGGTCGGATGTTCAGTTTTCTCTGGGTGGCACGCGGAGGAGATAGAGGAGGATGGCCCGAGGTAAGCCGAAGGAGAGGAGGAAAGAGATGCGGCTGGGCGTTTGCAGCCTTGAGATGAGGGGATGTCAGGTTTGAGGCAGGTCGGAGAGGGGCTAGGGTGCCGGACAGGGGGTGGCCATCGGACAATAGGGGAAAGGGGGAGGTGCGGCCTGCGGGTGCCTGGTGTGTGCGGCTGGAAAGGGGAGAGGGGAGACGTGGGCGGCCTGAGTTTGGCCGGAGGGTAGTGGCTCGCAGAGGATGACCGGAGAAGAAAGGGGGAAGCGTGCAGCAGCTTGTTTTAGACCATACAGGGCTTTATTTAGCTTGTAAACAAATCCTGTTTTCTTATCATGTTCAAATCCAGGAGGTTGCTCAACGTAGACTTCCTCCTTTATGAATCCATTTAGGAAAGCGCTTTTTACATCCATTTGGTATAGTTTGAAATTTTTATATGATGCAAATGCGAGTAACATCCTAATAGATTCTAATCTAGCAACGGGAGCAAAAGTTTCATCGAAATCTATACCTTCTTCTTGTGAGTATCCTTTTGCTACAACCCCGCTTTATTTCTTACCACATTTCCATCTTCGTCTAGTTTTTTCCGATATACCCATTTAGTGCCGATAACTGGACGGTCTTCCGGTCTAGGTACTAACTCCCATACTTGATTGCGTTCAAATTGCAGAAGTTCTTCTTGCATAGCTTCGATCCATGCTTCATCTGCAAAAGCTTCTTCTACCTTTTTCGGCTCAACGTTAGAAACAAATGCAACATGTGTCAAGTGTTCTATTTAAGATCTAGTTCTAATTCCTGCATCAATATTACCTATGACTTGTGTGTGTGGGTGATATGTGACTTCAAGAAATGATTTAGGCAAAGAACTAGAGATGTCATTAGCAGTGATAGATTCATTATTGGGAGTAGATGCAATGATTATGCTATCATCATCATTGTGAGCAGTATTATGAGGTAGAGATTCATCAAATGTTACATGTAGAGTTTCAACAATAGTTTCGGAACTTTAATTGTAAACTCTATATGCCTTACTACGTAAAGAGTAACCGATAAATATGCCTTCATCCGCTTTGGAGTCAAACTTATCTAAGTTATCTTTAGTATTTAGAATATAGCATTTACAACCAAAAACTCTGAAGTAGATACTTTTGGAATTTGTTGGAGCAGCAATTCATAAGGGGTCTTTTCAAAAGGTTTTCTTATTAAAACTTTATTTTGAATATAGCACGCAGTTGCTACAGCTTCCGCCCAAAAACTTTTTGGAAAGTTGCTTTCACACAACATTGTTCGTGCACACTCTTGGAGTGTTCTATTTTTCCTTTCAACTACCCCATTTTGAGGAGCAGCTCTAGGAAAAGCAAAAGTATAAGAAATGCCTCGTTCTTCACAAAACAGTTTAAAATGTTCATTTTCAAATTCACCACCGTGATCACTTCTTAAAGAAATAATTTTCAAAGAGTATAAACGTTCGATTCTTTTGAAAAATATTTCGAATTCACGGAAGGCATCATTCTTATGAGTTAAGAATAATACCCATGTATATCGAGTAAAATCATCAACTATGACAAATACGTATCTAGAGTTACATAAGGATGGAGTTCTAGTTGGGCCAAACAAGTCCATATGAAGTAGTTCAATTGGCCCATTAGAACTAAGAGCTCCAATATTCTTAAATGAACTCTTATGCATTTTGCCAAATTGACATGAATTGCATATTTTATCTAATTTAAAATTTATTTTGGGAAGTCCTTGCCCAACTCTTTCCTAGAAATCTTATCCATGTTTTTGATATTCACATGACCAAATCATCTATGCCAGAGCAAAGGGTCATTTGTTGAAACAATTAAACATACATTTGATTCATATTCATTTAATCTAAGTACATAGATATTTTCTACTCGCTTGCCTTTAACAAGAATATTTTTCATATCCTTGTCATAGACTAAGCAGGAGTCCAGAGTAAATAGAACTTTCATACCTTTATCGCATAGTTGACTTATGCTCAACAGATTATGCTTTAATCCTTTCACCAAGCTTACATCTTTAATGAGAAATTTTGAAGGACTGCCGATATTACCTATTCTGACAATTTTATCTTTCTTGTTGTCACCAAATGTCACGGTTCCGCCATCATACATTTTTAAATTGCTAAGTAGTCTTGCGTTCCAAGTCATGTGTGCGGAGCATCCGCTATCCATTATCCATATGTCCTGAAAGAAAATAATTTTGACACGTTTGGTATCCACTTATAATTGGGTCCGATGTGTTAGAGAAAAGACAATTTTATTGTTATGTGCGATCTTTAAATGTTGGGTATCAAAAGAATATACATGAAGCATGTGAATACCCTAATGCATGTACAAAAATGAAGAGTTACTTATTAGGAATCCAAATTCGATTTGAATTTGATTTCCTATGAACAAGTGAATCATTATAAAATCCATGCATACTTCTAGTCAAATTATGAACATAGATATTTTTATCATGCAGGCATAAGTGTTTAGGTACCCAAATCATATTAGTTCTAATATTGTGTACGTTGTGAGAATGTGATCTTTGATAAGCATTGTGTATAACATGTGGTTTATGTGACATATGGGGTGTATTTCTTCCATACACAAGAGTATACCTTTTAACATTTGTATGCACAAAATTCTCATTTTTACAATTGTTACTAGAGGTAGAAGCATGAGCATTCTTATTATGTGTTGTGGATACATGCTTTTGTGAATGAGTAGCTTTTGCACTTGGATTCGTCTTAAACTCATTAAGCTTAAGAACTAATTCTTCGTGTTTAAGCTTACTCGTGCTCAAAACATTTTCAAGCATCTCAATTCTATCATTTAAACTGGAGACATAAATAGCATGTTCAGTTTTCAGTGCATCGTGATCACATACTAATTTGTCATGTTCTTTGTGCAGAGTCTTGTGTTTCTTGTCTAGAACCTTGTGTTTCTTTGACAATCGTTCATATTCTCTATAGAGGTTTTCATATGCGCTTGCAATGTCAAATTCATTTTCCTCATCGGAACTAGAATAACTTACCTCATCATTGTCGTTTTGACATGCCATCATGCATAGTTCTTCATTGTTGACTTGAGGTATCTTCATGGGTGTTTGGATCTCATTTGTTCTTGATCCGAATCTTTCGTCCAATAGGTTTAAGATTTGATGTGCGGATTCTTCCTTTTCTACAAGATCTAACATTTGATCAGTTAATCCAGTGTAAAGTAAATGCATTACCTTGAGGTTGTTGAAGTAGGCTTCCTCTTGATCAGGACTCCATTGAGTTTGCGGTATGGTTGGAATCTCGTACGGTTCTCTGAGAGATCTCATGTATTTCAGATTTTGTGCCTCTAAGAAGATTTACATTCTCCTTTTCCATTGAGAATAGAGATTGCCGTTGAAGATCAGAGGAGTGTGAGTGTTCCAGATGTTTGTTGATGCCATCGCTTTGACCTTGCGCTGATACCTGTAAATGTGGTTCATGTCAAAATTGTTAGAGTATACTTCGGAATTTCGAATAAGCAATAAAGATAGAATTTTTGGAGAAAAGAGAGGCAAACCAATGGAGTTCTTCAATTAATCCAACAAAAATCAACTTTTGTCTCCTCTCCAATCACAAGAATAAAGCTAAAAAGTTAATCTAAAAAGCTACAAAAATCTAAGAGAGAAGCTCTCCAAAACTAGGGTAAAAACAGGGTTTAAATACCCCCAAAAATCGTCCAAAAACTGTGACCAAAATACCCCTGCGCAGCCTGAAATCCGTAATTTTCGCTACAGGCAGCGCGTCGCACTCGGCCGAGTGACAAAAGTCGCTCGGCCGAGTCATAAACCCTGAGAATTTCCAGTAAGTCGGTCGGGATTAGCCACAGGGGATCTCGTCACTCGGCCGATGTGGTCTCCGTCGCTCGGCCGAGTGCACATATGAAACGTATCCGATCTGGTCGGCCGAGCGGTGTCTCGCTGGTCGGCCGAGTGGCTCCTCCACTCGGCCGAGTGGGACACCAAAAATACCCAATCAGCTTGTTTTGGCCTCCTCGTCGCTCCTGTGACGTCCGTTCTTCTTCCGCTCCTCTCCAACAGCAAAATACCCCTTGGGGAGGTCGTCGGTGACCCTCTGGAGTAAGCGCATCTCGAGATCACTCCAAATCGCGCCAAATCACCTGAAATGCGACAAAAACAACAAATCGTGAAAAGCATCGCAATATCGTCGATATATCGTGAAAAACATGATTTGGGCGATCTAAATGGCATGCAAACATGCGGGAAAAAAGTGTAAAATAAGGAGTGATCAAAATCCCCCAAGCTTACCTCTTACTCGTCCTCGAGGAAGATAAGTAAAAGGCGAACCCGGTGGATTCGGAAAAACGAAAACGGCGAAAAATGAAAAATGAAAAACGGAGAAGAATGAAAAACGAAATAAAAATAAAAAGGAAAGAAAGAAGCGAAGAGGTAAGCTGCTAGATCATTTTCTCAGGACGTGGGTTCCGCTTACTCATATAGCATGCACTGAGTGAAAAATACATGTCAAAGAGTTTTATTTTGATATCATAGTATAATAGTGCAAATAGAAATAGAAAACCCACGAACAACGATAAAATCATGAAAAACAGAATAATTTTAGAATTAACATCGTCTGAATCATTTAAAGCGGTATACAAATCGCAGATCACACACTTTTCAATTGAATGCTTTCTATGAGGAGTATAAGAGTATCACACAATAGAATAGAGAGAATAGAAAAGTATGGATTTCACGATATGAATGCTAGGCTTAGATTCCTGGATTTCGTAAAGCTAGAAATAATCTCACCGAGTATAGCATATTACTTAGCCTAGGTTGTCGTGCAACGTCAAGTAGTCACTCTCTCACACATCAATGGATTCCCTCCCCCAAGCTTATCTATAAGCATGGTGGCATAAAAAATATTCACATCCCCATTTTTGTATAGCTCCAAAAGTAATAAAAATGAACACGAAAAGAGAGAAGAAAGAAGGGAAGTGAAATGGGATCTTTTATTGAGGATTTTTCCTCTCTTTTTTTTTCTTTTTCTCTTTTTTTTTTCTTTTTTTTCTTTTTCTTTTTTTTCATAGCATATATACACAACGATCCCAACTCAAAGAGAGATAATGATATACAAGAATATTTTCTCTTTTTTTTTGAATTCGGGAAATTTGGAGCTAGGAATTAATAGCGGGGGAAAATGCCATATAATAGAATCGCTAAGGGGAGATTCACCAATGATTTTAAAAGTAGAGAAATGATGTTCAAGATTTGTGGAGAAAGAAATAAATATATCTCTCGGTTCACTCTATAAGACATGCACGACAACTTCAGCAGGGTAATCTAATCTACTCAGTTTCGATCACAAAAAAGCTAACTAATCCAGATTTATCATAGCTAACATCATTCAATCATCCTGAAGTGAAATGTACAATTCATGCATATAGAAGTGATATAGGAAAAGAAATCGGTACTCCAGATATAGGCATTCAATGCGTGAATCTTGGTGTGTTTTCTGTGATAGCATACATATGAATATTCAGACTCAGCTAATAATAAAATTTCATCCATTTTCATGTGGAAAAAGTGCGGGTTACTATCTCTAGATGCAAGGCAAGTCATAGCATATGATATCAGAAATAAAGTCTAAGACATGACAAATATAGCATGCATATAGAGTAAGCTAACTCCCACGTCATCATCATCATAGAAAAGTCATCTCTAGCATGAGATGAAAAAGGAAAGAAATAAAGATAAAAGGAAAATAGAACGAGCAGAAAATGGTGTGCAAAGATAAGAGTGATACAGATATATATGTGTGGCACCAAAAACTCTCCCTCTCTCCCAAAAAAGATATATAAAGATATGATCAAAATGAGAATCTCAAAAATAAGTGAGGGGAGGGGTGGGATAAAAATGCATCAGGACCCAGCAGAGACGGGCAGCACAACGGCAAAAATAATCGATGGCATCAAGGGTGCCTAAGAAGGTGGTGCTGCGCCGTCTCCGTCCTGAGGCGGAAGTGGCGGTGGTGTAGGCTGCTGAGCAGGGGTGGGTGTGGAAGTGGTAGCAGGCTGAGTGTGTGTGGAAATGGGGGTGGGAACCTGCTGGGTGGGCGGGGGTACGCGTGGGAGACGCTCCAGGACCTGGGTAAGACAGTAGTGAATGTGTGGAAGCAGGTCGAAGCGGTGAGCCATATCGGCGACGGTGGCGGACAGGGTCCTAAGGTCGCCTCCGAGGCCACTCACCGCCCCCTCTAGAGCACGAATGCTCTGAAGTACAGTGTCAGGGGGAGGTGGTGCAGAGGGACGCACCGGTCGGGGCTGTGCAGGTCGAGGCTGGCGTACTCTGGTAGCGTAGGTGACGGGCTCAGCGGGTAGGGGAACAAAAGGTGCTGCACTCGCAGGTGGGGGCCTGGCCTCAGTGCGAGGCTGGGCAGGACGGTGAGAAGTGGAGGCAGCAGCAACGAAAGAAGAATACAAAGGTGACAGCGAGGCGGCCAGAGAGGTCAGTGGCACATAAGTGTGGACAGACGCCACGACACTCTCGGAAAATACAGCAGCAATGGAGACAGAGGCGGAGACAGAGGTCTCAACGGCGGTGGCAAAAGAGGGCTCTCCGCACTCAACTATGGTCGGCGGGCGCTCGGGTGGGGCAGAGGAGACCGGCTCAACAGACAGAGGGCCAGTGGTGGTGGTGACAACCTCGGAAGCAGTGGAAGTGGGCTCAGCTAAGGTACTCCCGACACCGTCAGAGGTGTGGACAGAGTGTCAGGAGCAGCGGAAACATCAGGTATAGGCTGAGGGGCCACGGGGTCAACAGGGGCAGCAGGCTCGGCAGGGGCAACAGGGTCTGCGGGGGCAGCGTGGGCAGCGTGGGCCTGCTCGGCCTCCTCGGCCTCGAGCACGTAAGTGGCTGGGATGAGAACATCCATCGCAGGGAGCCAGTCCACATGGGCTGGTGCAATCAGAGTCCGAGCTGGGCTCGGAAGAATCATGTAATCGGCCCCGTAAGGGCCGTGCAACCAGACCCAGTGTCGCTCACCGTACGGACGAAGCATCTTCATCCGGGCCATAACATCAATCGACAGAGAAGTGGGGCCCGATGCTCGTCGCAGGTCGTCGGGGAAGTCCTTGCCGGTCATAAGGGCAAGCAAGGTGATCAGGCTACCGCAGCATATCGGTGAGCGAGCGCCCACCGATACAATAATGCGGTCCAAAAACCAAGCCGCGACATCAATCACGACGGCGGGGACAAGCTCATCGCCATCCCTAGATAGAGCTCTGGGCCGTGTCATCGCGTAGAGCATGTAGAGCTCCGGCGTAGACATCATGCCCGGCTCATATCTGGCCAAAAAGGTCGTCGCCATAAGGCGCTGAGCTATACGGAGGCAGGGATGGACAATGGCCGAGGCCTTGGCCCTACTAGGGTCAAAGGCAGCGTTGAGACCTATAATCCGGGCCCAGAAGGCACCGGC
This sequence comes from Scilla litardierei, assembly GCA_030789695.1. Lineage (NCBI taxonomy): Eukaryota > Viridiplantae > Streptophyta > Magnoliopsida > Asparagales > Asparagaceae > Scilla > Scilla litardierei. The sequence continues at coordinate 109,614,866 of CM061137.1, read as the reverse complement.
GTCGAAGGAAGGTGGGGGGATATGGGTGGGGGCGTAACCTCGATCGGCCCCGGGGACATCGGGCCACGAGAAAAATGCTCTCATCATACCGAGAGTGACCTGGCACTCCCGGTCCATGAACCGAAACGAGCATCCCTCGTCGGTCCTGGCGATCGAACTAAGAACCTCAAGTGTCGGACGGGTAAACGTATCCGCCGACACCTGAAAGAAATCTCGCCAGCCCACATTGTCGTACAACGTGAGCATCCCCTCTAGTACCCCCAGGCGTCCTAGGTCGGCAAGGTGTGCAAACCTGGAGGGTACGATCGAGCGCTGGGAGATACGCTCGAAAGCGACGCGGTGTGCGTCGTTCCGGAACGTGATCCCCAACGGCCCGATAAGTGGAGCAGGAGGTGGTGGCTGTGGAGCGGCAGGGAGCGGCTGTGCGGGGTGTAAGGGCTGTGCGGGCTCTGCAGGCTGTGCGGGGTGTGCGGGGCCTGCAGGCTGTGCTGGGTGGACGGGGTGTGTGGGAGAAGGCGGAGGAGAGTCCTCCAACACGTGGGAGGGGCCGGTGTCATCCGACCGCTTCCGCTTGGCGGAAGCACTCCTCGACCGCGGCCGTGTCCGGGGCGGCATATGGGCCCCGAGCGCACGCCGAAAAGCGTGAAAAGTGCGGCGTGTGCAAAATAAAGGAAAGAGTGTACCCCGACACGCCGCGAGTGCTAAGCAACAGAAGCGTGCGAAGACAGCGCCTCCGCGAAGCTCGAATCAGTCCCTAGAAGCTCCCCTGGGTTCCCCTAAGCTCCCAAAAACAACCTCGTTCGTGAGCGGCTCGGCCGGACGAACTTGTGTACTCGGCCGAGCGACTAGTATGCTCGGCCGAGTGAGCCTTGTCTTCTGCTGTTTTGTCTTCGTTTGGGCTCTAAACTCCGTCTTTCTTCCTCCAGTCGATTTCATCTTCCTCCTAAGCGTCGAGCGCCTTCCTGGGGCGCTCCTCGTCGCCCCGTGCATCCTCCTAATGATGGGTACCTCATTCTCCTCTCCTGTCATGAAAAATAGGACCCGTTATCACAAGATTTTTGGGCGAACGACTCAAAACACTAAAAATTTCTAAAACAAAAATAAAAGAAAAATGAAAATAAAGCAATAACCGTCGGGTTGCCTCCCGACAAGCGCTCGTTTAAGGTCATGAGCTCGACCCCCTATGATTTTCAATTAATGCGGGATGTTTGGTGCATATGAGATGCACCCATCAAACTTTCCGGGGAGAACGCTTGGATTCGGAAGTGGCGGCGGCGTGTTCTCCCTCGGTGGTCTCCCGTCTCGAATAGTGTTGGGGGAGGCTCCCCCAAGCTAGCGTTTGTCCCGGTCAACGGCTTCACCGGTGACGCCGATTTCTGTATCGGCGGAGCTTTCAACGGAGACTTCAATTTCGAGAGCTTGCAGAGCTCTCGAATCCTTGCGACATCAGCGTCGCCTTCATCATTTTCAGCGGAGAGGTCGGGGGAATCATCTATCTTCTCATCTCGGCCTAAATCCGGGCCTTCCTCGAAATCCTTATCGAAAAGAGCGCCAATTGAGTGGGGGATCGCCTCCTCTATTACCTTATCAAGGAGGTCCATGTAGTCAAGCTCCTCGTGGTAAGGCATGTGTTTCATAGACTTAGGAATGTGAAGCTCCACCTCGATGTTCCCGACGTTCAAAGTTAGGGTACCTTCTCGCACGTCGACAATCACACCGGCGGTGGCGAGGAACGGGCGTCCAAGTATCAATGACGTATCTCCCTCCTCCTTAACGTCCATGATCACGAAGTCACATGGCAAGCATATTCCCCCCGGGACTTGTAGCGGGATATCTTCGGCGATCCCTACCGGCCTCGTTATCCGCCCATCGGCCAATTGTATCCGCATGTCGGTAGGTTTCAACTTCATCCCGGTGTTTAGCCTTAAGAACATGGAGAGAGGCATGAGGCTTACACTAGCCCCTAGATCAACCAACGCCTTTTGAAGAGGGACGCCGCCCAAGGTGCAAGGAATCCGAAAACTCCCCGGATCTTTGAATTTGGCCGGCTCCTTTTCTCTCTTGGTGAACCAAGAGCCCTCCTCGGCTAGCATAATCTTCTCCTTCCTCTTTCTCCCCGAAATCAAATCCTTTAAGAATTTAGCATATGTGGGGATTTCCACGATGGCGTCGAGGAAGGGAATGTTGAGGCTAACCCCTCTTAGATACTCGAGAAACTTTGCTAGCCTTTTCTCCATTTTCGCTCTAGCAAGCCTTTGGGGGAATGGGACCGGTGGCATGAAGCGCCTTTCCTCAATCAATTGCTCCGCTCTAGATTTCTCCTTTTCTTGTGGCTCCTTCTCCTTCTCGACTTCAACTGCCGGTTCAATTGGCTCCAAACTTTCCTCCACGGGCTCCTCGGTAGGAATCATGGCGGGGGTGGTATCCTTACCGCCTCTAGTAGTAACGGCAACTACGGCATTGATGTGGCCGGTGTTGCCCCGTGGGTTTTGCTCGGGTTGCGCAGGCAATCGTTGAGTGTTCCGATTGAGCAACGCCAATTGCTCCGATATTTGAGCCACAATGGTATTAAGGGAGTCTTGCCCTGCCTTCAAGGTAGCATTGACCTTATTTTGCTCGACCATAAACTCCTCCACTCTAGCTTCGAAGTCGGATCGTTGTTGAGCTTGTGGAGGGTTTTGATTTTGATTCCTCCACCCTTGATTGTATCCGGGCGGCCTATAAGGTGGAACTTGTTGCTTCGGTTGGAAATTTTGTTGTGGAGGCCCCCTCGGTGGATAGTGTTGTTGTTGGGGTGGTGGTGGTGGTCGAGCTTGTTGAGGTGGTGGTTGTGACGGGTTCAAAGCTCCTTCATTGTTGGCGTAAGAGAATCCGGGATGATTTCTTGTGGCCGGATTGGCCCAATACCCTTGGTTCCCCGCGACATATTGCACTTGCTCCAAGGATCCTTCTCCGGGCTCTCCTCCCACATACAAGGCTTGAGATTGGTCTTGCCAATCACACATTTGGTTCGTTGGTGCGGAGGTGGAGGGGTTTCCTTGGGGCTCCGTGATAAACTTCTCCAATCTCTCCACTACCTTGTGGAGAGAATCAAACTTGCTTGTAAGCTCCGCTACGGCCTTCGCTTCATAGATACTAGTTGGCTTCAAGGAGGACGTAGAGTGTCCTCGCTCATCGTCCCATTGTTGATTGTTTGAGGCCATCTCCTCAATTAGGGCCGTAGCTTCTTCGGGAGTCTTTGATAAGATAGCACCATTCACCGCGGCATCAATAATTTGTTTGGTCCCCGGTTGGAGACCGTTGTAGAAGCTATGAACTAGCTCCCAGTCTTCAATGCTATGGTGCGGGCATTGATGCTGCAGATCTTTAAAACGCTCCCAAGCCTCATAGAGCGTCTCTTAGGGTCCTTGCTTGAAGGACATAAGAGTGCTCCGAATCTTCACCGTCTTGGAGGGCGGATAGAACTTGTCAATGAATGCACTCGCCAACTCGTCCCAAGTGGTGAAGACTCCCTCAGCTTGCGTACTCAACCAATAAAGTGCCTTGTCCTTTAGCGTGAAGGGGAAGAGACGCAGTCTGATGGCATCGATGGAGACCCCCGGCATCTGAAATGTGGCGCACTTCGACAAGAATAATTGGATGTGGTAGTGGGGATTTTCATGGGCATTCCCATGAAATGGATCCTGCTGCATCAGAACCACTAGTCCAGTCTTCAGATCAAAGTTCTTGTCAGCCGCCAACTCTGGCATGGCAATGGATGAGGTCGTAGAAGAGGTCTTAGGCCGAAGCCTATCTCGAATAGAAATTATCCTCGCCATTCTTGCCGCTAATTGGTCCGCAGTTTCCGGGTTGGTCATAAACCTCCCTTCCGGATTTTGTCTCCTTTCCGCTCTAAGTTTCCGCGCGGTACGTTCGATCTCGGGATCAAATAATATAGCTTCAGGGTCCACCGTAGATCTCGTGTACATGCACAGGAAAAACAGAGTTTCAAAGAAATGATTAGTACCGATACTTCGGAATTTCGATGATCAGATACCAAGTGTTGGATCCTGTGGATGGCAAACAACACTAGAAGGGGGGTTGAATAGTGTTGTTCAAATAGTAAACTTTTTCGATTGTTAATAAACGTCCTTCTAATGTTGCCTAAGAAACCAAGTAGAGCGATCTACGCTTGGTTCTTAATCAACGAAGTAATCTAAAAACCACAGAGTAATTTCATAGCAGGTAGTCGACTCCCTATGAACAGTAGTCGACTTCCAGAGTATTTATAAGCACAGTTAAGATAGATAAGTAAATATTATATCTTTAATCACAACGGTTAAAAGTAAGTTAATCTTTACAATAGATGAACAACAATTAGCAAATAATAAAGTAAGAGTAAAGATAAACAAACATCGATAAACAATCGCAGACACAAGGATTTTTATCCTGGTTCCCCACAACTTTTGGGTACGTCCAGTCCCCGACCAATCCGGTACGAGATTTTCCACTATCTGCCTTGGCAAATACAAGTACCTAACTTCACTCGTTAGGATTTCCAACGACCTAGTCTTGACCAGGATTTGCAACTGGCAACACCTAGACTTGTCTAGTGTTCCAACAACAACACAATAAAATTGATATCCAATTCACCACAATAAATTGATGGAGATTGATTTTACACCCAGATTCTATAGCCAAATAATAATAGACACAATTGCGTGTAGTGGCTTGATAGAATGAGATTCTAGGTCACACAAAGATACGAATGAATTCTTTGTGATCTAGATCTAATGTTTTTCAAAAAATCCTTTAAACAAAAATCAAGAGAAAAGTAATACGGATTTGAAAAACAGTTAGCCAATAAAACGAGATTATGATCTTTAAAAATAATAACAGAATTTTCAAGATCACAAATAAAACAGAATTGGCTAAAGAGAGAATGAGAGCTTAGAACTTTAGAGCGTTTGCACGAGAGAATTTGAATTCAATAGTTGTTGTTATTTTCTCAATGAAAATGGTCCTCTATTTATAGGAGAAATCTGAGAGTTTGAAATTCAAATTACTTTGACTTTTGTCCCAAAAATCATGGGAGAAAATCGCTCAATGATGTTTCAAAATTCAAGTCAAAACGTCAAACTTCGTCAGCTGGTAGTCGACTCCCTAGGAGTGGTAGTCGACTCCCAGTGTGTTTCAGGAAATCTTGATTCTCAGCTGGTAGTCGACTCCCTACCTTTGGTAGTCGACTCCCAGAGGAGTTTTTACTGCGACACAGCTAGTCAAACAAGTAGCTAACTCCATGGTGTATGGAGTTTCACTACGGAAGTTATAAAACGACTAGAGAAAACTCTCAAAATCATTTTTGAAGATGATTTAAAATATAATCAAAAAATCGTTTGTGTGTGTGTGATTGTCTATATGATTTGGCTTTAACAATACCCTAAAAAGACACAACACACTCACTATAAACTAGGATACGTCTTCGGAAGCTTGATCAATTTGATGGAGTAGATGTGAGCTTCACTTGAGCTTCTTGTTCTATTTGAGCTTCATCATTTGATCTTAGCCACGTTCGTCCTTGTCTTTGAGCGTAGAATGCGCTTCTTTGAGTATGAACAAAGCTTTTCATTTGTCGCATATCCTGCACACTTAATTGTAGTGTAGTTAGTCCACTAAGCTTTATTTGGTGTGCTTATCATCAAAATCACTTGGGGTGGAATTCAATTTCCATCAGTTTCTACAAGAAGTTGGTTAGTGGAACCTTGAGTTAGTGGATTCTTACTCAAGTGGCCGGAGGGGATCCGGGTGTCTGGGACGTAGGATCACCGGGAACAAGTCGGGGAGACTTGGGTAGATCCGAACCTATTACATCGTGTGTTTACGTTGTGTTTCTCTTGTTCTATTTTATTCCGCATAGTTGTTTGTGTTTGCACAATAATTAGGAATTAGACTCTTGATTATTTTAAAGTACTGTTCACCCCCCCTGTGGTACTTATGCAGTAGCTACCAGGGCATTACATTTGGTATCAGAGCCAAGTTCATAGCTATGACAAACAACGACAACAAGGCCGTACGACCACCACCCGACTACAGCTCCTACAAGAACCGTGAAGGAGCCTCTTCAGTAATCGAAGGACACTCCTCAACTAGACCCCCTCACTTCAACGGTACCAACTATGGGTACTGGAAATGCCGGATGGAAACTTTCCTCCGAAGCACATCACTCTGGAGAGCCACATTAACGGAGTATGTGGAGCACACTGAAGAAGACTTCACAAAGTGGACTGCCGCGGGGGTCGCCGCGGAGGTGAACAATGCCAATGCAATGAATGCCTTACAATGTGCACTGGAGCCTGAAGATTATAACAAGATATGCACATGTAAGAGTGCATATCAGATTTGGAATCAACTCCTCATCTTACACGAAGGAACGAGCAGGGTAAAACATTCTAAACTCACTGTTGCTAATAAAGAATTCGAGTTATTTCACATGGAATAGGGTGAAAGAATTAAGGAGTATTATGCTCGCTTCGTGGATATAACCAACTTCCTTGATAGATTCATATGCCATTATGCGATATTAACTCTTCCTTTGATCATTGCATAATTTCGATTTCCATTTTAATAATCTAGTGCAGGATAGAGGAAATATCTTAGGATTTGAGCATGACCGTAACTGTGTATATTGTGTGTTGGATTTTGCGAGAAACGTTGCTCTAGGCTATGTCATAGTCGATAGAGAGAAGTTGACGTGGTTATGATTTACAAATCTGAAATTTTCACTTACCCATATATATAATGCTTAATCTCTCGGAATTCTCGATGTCATTCATTTGCATGCATATCCACATGCTTTACTCTCTCTTTATCTTCCTTGAGGACAATGAAGAGTTTAGCTTGGGGCATTTTGATAAGTGATTATTTTACATATTTTTAGTGGATGTTATTCATTCATTACATCATATAAAACCTCACTTTCTATATTATTTCACCTTATTTCCATTCCCTTTCACTCTTTGAGTGCTTTTTTGTATTTCAGGTCAATATCTAGCTATCTAGAGCCAATTGAAGTGAAGAGATAAAGCAAGGATGAGCAAAGTAATCAAAACAAAAAAGTTTAGCCCTACGCTATCGTGTGTGATATCACACACGGCCATGTGCAAGAGATCATCAGCAGCAAAACGACAGAAGCAGCAACATGACCGTGTGTGTTAGCACACAGGTCGTGTGAAGGAGCACCCCAAATGATACCCCACACAACCAGCTACACAATGGTGTGGGCAGTGTGGAGAGAGCTTCTAAGGAATTGGACACGGTCATGTGCCCACTCACACAACTGTGTCACTGAAGACTACCAAAAGCCTCTTCTATAATTTACAGTTACACGGTCGTATAAAGGAGCCACACGGCTGTGTCTTTCCCAAGCAACAAAAACGAGCTTCTGAAAATCACTGTTGCACGGTCGTATGGAGGAGCCACACGACCGTGTCATTCTGAAGCAACCAATGGACCATCTACACAAATGGGTCACACGACCATGTCGATTGTTCGACACATTCGTGTAGCGGCTACTGGGTCAAGTCATGCCCGAACCTGTTAAGGTTTTTGGGATGTATATAAAAGTGTTTGTACACTGATTGAGGAGGGAGAGCTTCTTCCATTCTTTTTTATCGTTCTTCCACTATAATTTAGTTTAGGAGTAGGAGTAGATTAGGTTTATTTTGCTTTTCTTTCTTCGGAGCAACTTGTATCAACTTCTTTGGATTGTGAATTCTACGAGATATTTTTTCTATTATTTTATCATATGTTCTCTATTTGTTCTCGTATAATCTTTGTGATGCTTTCTCTGATGTGTAGAGCGTAGTTTTCATCCAGGGCATGGGTTAAACCCTATTGCGGATTGAATATGGATTGAATTGTTTAGTTTAGCCCTTGAATTATCAATTAGGGTTTTTCTTTGGATAATTTATTATCAATAAATATTGGTTTCCCCCTTCATGGTTAATTTTATTTACGGCCAATGACAGTTGGGGTTGATCTAGGGTTTCTAAGCCCTTTATTAATGTATATTATCTATTACGCCAATGACAGTTGGGTGTAGATTAGAGCCTCCAGGAAATGACCTAACTTCTAGCCACGATAGTAGTGTGCAGAAGGTTGGGGACATATTGTTGTGCGTCCTGCACCCGTAGTGTGTTAATGACCAACGATAGTTGGCTTTGCCACACAATGGGTAGTCCTATCATACACTACGATCGTAGGGAGTAGGTGTCCACATCAGGTGCAACAATCTCACCCTAGGATTAATGTAATAGCTAGGTTAAGGAGTTCAATTCCATATTCGACCAGCAGGATACCTAGCCCTAGAGATATTCTTTCATGTTATTCATCTCATCTCTCCCTTCTATAAATATCAACATGCTAACCACAACCTAAGATTGGCTAGTGCTCGGCCAGACACCTCCATGTGTTTGATTTGTAGGCTACGACGACACCGTGCACTTGCGGTATAAATGTAAAACTCACACATCACATACATACGACCTTCAGAGTCTTTCTTAGGCTCAATGTCGACAAACCTACAATCTACACCCCTATTTTTTCACAGTGAAAAAATATCTTTCCAACTTTAGGGACCAACCCTTGGATCAAAACTCGTAGGGAAAGGAACATGTCGATTTCCATCGGAAGAACTTGGAAGCTTATTATTTCCTATAGTTATAGGCTTCGCCACAATAGTTCCTCCAAGAATATCCTTGCCAATGTTGTATGCATGGCCTCGAGAATTATGGTTTTGGTCTTTTCGATGTCACACCATTGTCCATCCATTTTCCAAATTATCAGCTTCCTCCAAGCACGTCTCTGACGCTCTAGATCCGTGAGCAAAACCAACGACAGGCATAACCCTCACGCTAGCAGCGCCGCTACTAAAAACATCCTTATAGGGGCCATGCAATGGATGCCTGATCGGTCAACACGGGAACACCATCATTGAACCCCCCAAGGCCAGCAATGGCTTTTCCCTTGCGACCCACCACCAGCGACTCCCTGCAAGTCTGTGGAAAGCTCGGTCACCCCTGCCGACACCATTGACAGCCAGATCGACGCTTCCAAAAACCTCAACAGCCAGTTCTCCACATCCAGATACTCCGACTACCGAATCTCCACCGATAGCACATCCTATGGCCAAAGAACCCCAGCCCGTGCCCTTTCCTGCCAGATCTCCACCACAATCAACACCAATCGCCAGATCTCCAACCTGAACAGCCTCAGAGGAAACATCTTGCTCATGAGCAGCCATGGTCCCCCTGCCCCGATCCATCATCCGCAGATCCTCGGTGATGTGCTCTGATCGAATGTCCCCAGCGGCAGGCCCCATGTGCCCACGGAGATCTCCTTGCCTCCGATAGTCTCCATTTGCCGTAGAGCAGCCCCCTTAGAGCATCTGAGGACTGGGGGGTGAGAACCCTACCCCATCGCCGGGGTTAGGTGGTCGGCCTAAGGCCGTTGAAGAAAAGCAAGAATCGCCAAAGCCTTTTATATTTCCCCTAGTTTGTGTTCGAGAGAGAATTACCTTGAAAGAGACGATAGACATCCATGCCCGGCCCTGACCCAGGGCACCCAGGGCAGCCGCCTAAGGCCCAATGTATCTTTAAGCTTAAAGGCGTGAATATATGATCAGCATCCCCACACTCCATTAGTTGGAGTGGGAAGCCCACTCTTCTTCGTATGTTTCAAATTACGCGGTTGCAATTAGGGGTTTTTATGCGCATTTTATTATTAGGTGACATAGTGGTGATGGGCTTTACACTTTCTTTTTCATTTCTCTCTAAGTTTATTTAATAAATTAATAATAATATGAAAAAACGGTTTCGTTGGTTCGTTATCTCTTCGCAGACGGTTCCGATTCTCCGAGATGGTTCCTATTCTCCGAGAGACGTTCCCTTTCTTCTCGGCAACCGCAAAATGCAAATCGAGGCGACACCGCGACGGTTTCGTTCTTTCGTAGACGGCCCCCTCATCTTCTTCTTCTCGACCAAGGCTAGGAGTCATTTTAGATGAGATGTGGTTTATATGTGATTTTTGTACATGTACAACATACAAGATTTCCAGAACCAAGAAGTATGGTGTGAATATGCCAAGAGTTCTAAATCAAGCCGAGCCAGACGTGGAGTGGTCATAATGACATGTCCTCGTATGCTAATCTTGTATTTGTTTTATTTTAAGGGGTTTTGATTTTTTGTCCCCTATTTTGGACCATCTTTTCAATAAAAATTTCAGGCGTAGTGATGAGCATACTACCATTGCACTTGGCTAGGATCCAAATCCCAAAAAAATTTAGTATTTCCATTTTTTTGAAAAAATTATATTTAAAGAGCCCAAATTTTTAACTCGTTCTGGGTCCCAATATCTTCAGAACCGGCCCTGGAGACATCGAACGGCAGAAGCCTAGATTCGCCTCCTTGTGAATTAACTAATCTTGTTTTACACACACACCTCAAGAATTAGCTAACCTTGTTTTAGCCCCCCCCCCCCCCCCCCCCCCCCCCCCCCCCCCCCCCTCATTTGCATGATCCTATATTCGTTAATTAAGATTCAACTCCGTTTAGATTTTTAGGCAGAATAGTTGGAGGATTTTATAAAAGTTATGGAATATATAAAACACTATTCACACCCCCTCCCACCGCTAGTGTATCTGCTTGCTTATCAACATGATCCGAACGATCTGGCGTTCCCCACAAATCAAGTTAGGGATCAACGAAGGAGAAGGACTTTCATTGTTGAAGAGATCGATGGAGGAGATAAGAACTCAAGACCTGCCACTGTTTTTCACTTCTCGGCTAGGGCTTCAGTCGTCAGACAACACAAGGAGGCCGCCTCAGAACTCTTTCTAACAAGTAGAAACACGAGGAAGGGGAGCTAGGAAATTAATAGTGCTGAAAATGTCATGTGCCAAGCATGTGATGTTCATATTGAGTCATTGACGGGGTTAATCCCTTGTTAGGTTGGAGGTCTGGTTGTTAGTTTCAAACGTTAATAAGAGTGTTTAAGTTACATGTACCCCAAAGATCAAGGCATTTTAGTGCAATTACCCAATAATATGTAGTCGAATTCTCTTCATAAGACTATAATAACTAAAAGAGAATTAGAAGTGAAAACAATTAATTAATGAAAAATTAGTTGCAATTAAAAGGTTAAATTTCTAGACATCTTTTTTGTAAGTATGGGTTGTGCACTATTCACAATCAAAAGATTTATTGTCATATTCTTCGAAAATTTGTAGGAACCCTCTAAAGAACACACAAATATAATAAGAAAGGGTCATATGTATTAGAACTTATCCAACTCAGTTGGATCTTAATCCAACGTTGGGCTAATATGTGATGTATAATATATAGTGCTACACTGTCATATTAAAGCCCAATATATAAGTGATCTCATTTAATTAGTTAAGGGGGCTAAATGAGTTAAATAGGTTGTGGGCCTTTATGTGTAGAGGCTATTGGGCTTCAATTCGTTGATAGGCCGAATTGGAAACCCTAGGGCTAAGGAGGCTAGCCTATTTATATGTGGTCATGATCCCCGGAACTCACGAACAAGTTAGCCGTCTTTTCTACGCCCCGTCGCTAGAAGAGAAAGCAGGAGAAAGTCAAAGGATTTCTCCAACGGTTGATTCGTGTGGATCTGAAAGATCTTTCCACTGCGTCATCCAGATCATCGTCTTCATGGATTTAGGTATGATTCCTATCAGAGAAGGTAAAGTTTTAAGATTCGGCATGCCTATATCTAAATCTGTATGTTTAGGAATGAATACAGATTCAGATCTCTAGTACTTTCAAGTGGTATCAGAGCCGCCATGTCTGGATCATAAGATTATTGCCTGCTCATACGTATATCTGATAAAAATATGATTTTAATTTATTTTTGACTATATTTTCGGATTCAATTGTCTGTTTGCTTTTGAATGATTTAGATCTGGTTTTTATGGGTTTTTTAATCAATTTTTTCATGTTAAAAAAACTTAGGTCAGGGGCGGCCCGTCGGCCGCCGCCCGACGCAGACCAAGGGGGTGGCTCTGTCGCCCCCCGTCAAGTGAACAGGTGTCGGCATCCACCGGTGCCTGCCGCGGATCAGAGGGGGCAGCATCCGTCACCCCCAATCGGTATCAGGAGGCAGCACCCTGCCGCCCCTGTCAGTATCAAAGGGGGCGGTGCCCTTGCTGCCCCCCGTTGGATCAGAAGAGGCAGCATGCGCCGCCCCCATTCAGGAACATTGGGGGCGGCCCCCTGCCTCCCCCTGTCGGGATCTGAGGGGGCGGCATCTGCCGCCCCCGTTTAGGAACAAAGGGGCCAGCACCCTGCCGCCCCCCCGTCAGGATCAGAGTAGGCGGCAGATGCCGCCCCTAGTCAGGATAAAGGGGGCGGCACCCTGCCGCCCCGTCGGAGAAAAGTAGGCCCCGACTGGGGGCCTGCCACGGTTCATCAGGGGGGCGACGCCCATCCGCCCCCAACCCCCCGGTCGGAGACGTGGCACCGACGCCTGGCGCAAAGGAGGGGGTGGCGGCGGCCGCCCCAACTAGGATGCCTGCTCTCGCTAGTGTTTCTGAAACCCTAGTAGGCCTTGGGCCAAAATCAGGCCCAAAACAGCATTTTTTCAAAAAAAAATTTAAACAGTATTGGGCTGGTATTTTTTTGGGGCTTGTTTTGACTAATTGCACCAGTTTTGGGCCTCCTTGTTTGGCCAATTTTTGGGTTATTTGGACACTAGTGTGGGCTTGTTTCATAAGAATTAACACAAATGGTAATAAGGAAATAATAAGTTTTTTTTGTACATATGTATTTCCTTTGAGGTATACTTTTGCGTTAAATTAGTTTAACTTATTTAAATTCATTTTTAAGCATGCTTCATTATATATATTTAGAAATAATTGTAATTAAATCAAAACCTCACTAAAGTGGGCTCCATTGTGGCAATTATTTTTATTTCAATATATAAAAGGCTACAGACATACTTTGTATGTAATTTAACGCCTAAATTTTTGAATTTAAATTCGTTAAAAGAGGAGATAAATGGTCTTGTGTATATATTTCCTCTTGGCCCATTTTGTGTGTTAAAGTTTAGTTTCATTTAAATTCAATTTTGGGCACATTTGGTTATATGTTTCAAAATAATTTTAATTAATACGAATCCCCATCAAAATGGGCTCTAATGTAGATAATATTATTATTTCGGAATGTAACAAGTTGGGGACATATACGTTGTATGATTGGTTGCCTAATATTGAATTTAAATTGGATTGAAGGAGGTAATAAGAAGCTTTAATGTATATTTCTCTTCAAAGATAAATTTTGTGTTGCTTATGGTAAAATAAATTAAATTCTAAATTTATGACATAAGTACATATATATTGTTCGATATATAACAAGTTTACTTCATACCTTAGTATGAAAATTCAGTTTGCCTAAATATGAATTTAAATTACAACACAAATTTCAAGTTGTTAGAAGAAGATTGGAGAGAATTCACCATGGCGAATAGCCATGGTACTTTATTTATAAAAATCTCATGATGAGTTAGGAGTCCAAGGGACTCCCCACTAACTTAGTGGGGAGTAATGGTGAGATGTTGAGGGGGGAGGCCAAAGGCCTCCCTCAACTCACAACACTCCCCCTCATCTCTACATTACCTTGGATTAAGCATATGAATACTTCAGGATTCGTTATGCTAATGGGGTGGATACTTCTGGATCCAGAGCCACTGTGGTTGCCTCGTTAAAACCTTAGCTGTGGAAAACCCAGTGGGAAAAAATCAGCAGCTTAAGGGAAAAGAGTACAACTATCGAGGGACTCCCCCTGATCTGTACAAGCTTCAGGCTTACAGATCTCCTATGTATCTATACAATCATCTCCTATTCATCTATACATCCATCATGTTCTGAAAGAAAATACAATCATCACTCATCTTATACAAGTTTCACTCATCTAGCGGCTATAGTAAAGCAGTGGCGTTCTGGAGTGGAATGCTCTTCAAAGTTGGTAGATGACGCCACTAAAGGATTCACTGAATCAGTCTTTAGTGTGTCTGCAAGGTACTGCTGGACCTGGCTGAGCGTTTTCAATACTTGCTTCTTCGATGATGAGCTTCTCAGAAGATGTAGACATTGGAGGATGATGATGTGTAGATATTTAGGAGGTGACCGGCCTATTGTGTTGTAGTCATCGCGATGATCTTTAAACCTGCATATGCGATATATATTCCTTGACCCTTGGAAGTTGCACAGAAGCAGCTTATCCTTGGTCTAGTGTTGCTCTCCAGGGCAACACTGTATCTGGTTAACAACTTTATTGGAGACGTTCTATCAAAGATACGTGCAGTTGGTCAGATAAAGAAGTGTAACAAGTACACTAGAGCTAGGCTCTTCGGGACCTAGGATGTCCTCCCCCTCTTCCAGCTACTGGAAGGTGGCATACATAAGTATCCATTTTTAATAGGATGCAAGTGGACATCATTCTTCATAAACTCCAGGTGTATGAAAGATATTAAAGGGTTAGACCACGAAGGGGTTAAATATATAAGCCGAGATAATACCTTGTTATACCTAGGTTTTTCATTTCCAAGGTATGCTTAAAGCTATCTGATATCTCAATGGTCTCTGCTCGACCACATATACGGTGAATATCAAAAATCCTGTCAACGATCTTTCGAAAAAGATACACATGCAGAATATTGCTTAAGATCAACTAATGATCTTTGTAGCCTTTATGGAGAAGACGTTTCAACGTCTCTCTTTCATCTCTGGGGGTAGAGTAAACCCTTCTGGAAGTTTTATATAGATATCTATATCTATATTTCCGTATACATATGCAGTCACAACGTCCATGAGCTGCATGTATTGGCTTTTTCAGAGAAGTGTAGGATTAGTAGGAAAAATGATCACATTTCCTTCATTCCAATTTCTTTATGAAATTCGAATTATATTCCACAGGTTTTTACACATTCAGGTGTATGGACTACTGGTCCAAAGACTTTGCTTTTCAAGAGTGAGTCCAGCTCTACTCTTATTGCCTCGAACCAATTTGGCCATTCTATGCGTTTACGCTATAGAAAAGTGGGTAGACGTCATCGTCGTATTCAGCGACGTGAACGGCAATAGCGAAAGCAAAACCGTCGTCGACGACTGTGCTATATCTGTCCAGTACCTCTCCAGTACGTACGTAATATAATGATGTTTCTCCTTTTGTTTCCTCTACAGGGGAAATTAGGAGGGGAGAGGTTGCTGGTCTGAGCTCAGTATCCTGTGGTTGGATCATTTTGATATATCCAGGAATCTTCCTCTTTTGAGGAATTTTATATTTTGAACCTGGCATGCGTCCTCTTTTCAATTGAGGTACAGCCAATTCTGCTGCCGGTGGATTGCATCCATCTTTGGGAATGTCAATCCTAGCTGGCGTGTTGGCAACAGGGACGTGTGAACAAACAATCTTCTGATTGTCTGCAAATTTATTCGTCAATTGATGTACTTTAGTCTGAATGTGAAGGATCTTCTGGATCTCAACTTCACACATAAAAAGTATGCGGATCATAACGAGATGAGGACTTTTGTGTCCCATGATATGGTCTCAGAAGCTTCAGGCTTCTTTAGACTGTGTGCCTATTTCAATGAGATTTTGCTCATCAAATTCACATTTATCAAGACTTGGTGGTAAACCATAAGCAAGCAGCATCAGCAATAAGATATGGCAACAAGTGGGCCGTATCGTGATAAGCGATGCGGAATGCAGTTTGATGGTCCCTAACATCAACAGGCAACTGCGCTTTTACAATGGACGTGAAATCCATTGGAGTCTCTTTACCAGAGACTCTGCTAACCCGTTATGAGTTTGAACATGCTGCAGGATGTTCAATTTTAATGCCAGTTGCTTGGCAGAAGTCTTAAATGATATGTGTAGTAAATTCACCCGCATTATAAGCTTTTGAGAAAGCTAGGTTGCGAGTGAATGTAAAGTCACACATAAGACCATCTAGTAGATGCATATATCAGTACAGTAATGAAGTACCGAAAATGGGCCATTTGCGGGGTGAATAGGCCCGCAAAAGGTCACCATGTATTCTCTCAATGAAGCCAGGAGACTCTAAACCCACTTTCAGGAGTGAAGGTCTCTCTATTAGTTTTCCCTTACTACAAAGGGGGACAAGGAAACTCAATCTTTTGAAGAATCTTCAGGCTCTCCAATGAATTTATTTGATGATGCGTCCATCATCGCTGATCCAGGATGCCCAAGTCCAGTTTGCCAGAGTTAAAAACTATGGCAAAGAAAGGCACTTCTGGTGCTCAGTCGAGTTGGCTTTCTATAGGATGAATATATGTAATTATAGGGGCCCGACAGGGGTCCAATGAAATCGTAAGTAGATGGTTTTGTGGCCATTCTCTTGACGAGTTACATATAGATATTCAATATATATTATCCACAATTTTAGTTATTTTCTTTAAAAAATATCCTTGAAAATTGGAGATTTCCTATATGTTTAAGAGGAGAATTTGCATCTTATAGTCTCGTTGTATGTGGGAGCAATATCAATGCTGCACCAGTGCAACGAGGCACTGTCCACAATATTCCATACTTCATCTATAAGTAAAACGAAATTTTATTTAAGTCAATGAAAAAGACATTCAAAATAAAAGTTCGTAATTAAGCAAATTAAAGATGAAGCAACATTGAATTTTAAATGCATAGATAAAAGATGAAGCTTAATCGAGCAGGTCGTCGTTCTCGAAGTCTTTTGCAGTGAACATCATTGGTGGCTGAACAGCCGCCAAGTTTGTTTCAGGCAGAGACTTCTGGCTCGCCTGATATAGTTCCTGGAGGTGGCGAGGAGTGTGGCAAATTCTGGACCAATGGCCAGTCATGCCGCATCTATGGCATTTATCCTCACAGTTCTTCTTAGGAAGTGACACTTGGTCAGTGTTCTTTTGCTTCCATATGAAGTAACTCTTTCCTGTATTGTTGTTGTTGGACGGGGGTACTGCTCCTCGTCCATTCTTCATCACAGCTTTCCCTTTGTTATTATTAGTCTTTTTCTTGTTTTTCCACTTCTGGGGAGAAACGTGATGGGCTTCATGGATAGGTGCAGTGCCAGCTGGACGTAAATTATGAGTGGCTAGCAGTAAATCTCGATTCTGCTCTGCCCTAAGTAGGCATGAGATCAGATCAGAGAATTTCGTGAAGTTGCGTTCACGATACTGCTGCATGAGGATTAAATCTTTCTCGTGAAATGAGGTAAATGTCTTTTCCAACATGCGTTGTTCTGTCACTTCTTCACCGCACAACTTCAGGCGTGAGGTGATATTATGAAGTGCAGAATTATACTCAGCGACGGACTTATAGTCCTGAAGTCTGAGGTTTTCCCACTCATAACTGGCACGCGGTAATATAACATCAATTTGATGTTTATACCGTGCCTCCAGCGCTGTCAACAGTTCCTTTGGGTCCTCTACTGTTAAGTATTCAGCCTTTAAGGTCCGATCTATATGTTTCCTAATGTAGATTATGGCTTTCGCCTTATCTACATCAGAGACAGTGGTATGAGTGCAACTGCTAGATGTAGCAGAAGCATCGGCCGCTGCTGGGGCTGATGAAGGAGACAAAATGGAGCCAAGGAGGTCCATAGAACGTAAGTGGAACTTCAGGTCCACTCGCCAACTCAGGTAATTATTCCCTGCAGAGTCAAGGACTTCGAAATCGACGCTTGCCAATTTTGCCATTTATCTACGCAATTTAAAACATGCCTGAATTAATTAAAATTGAAATTCACGCATAAAAAATAAAATAAGTAAAATGTGGGGATCGGCCAGATACCCAAAAGAATACAAAGTCCAAAGTCCGAATATACAGTCCATAAAGAAGAGAAAAGTACAATTTGGAAACCCAGAATGGGTCCCTATATTTTCCAATTTTCGTCTCCGTCTTCATTTGTCGGTACACCAGTCTTTGGCATTAATACATTTATTCCTCACTTACAAATTCTCTCAAAAAGAAAATAAAATTACAAGGAATTTAAAAAGGGTATCAAATTGGCCGATCCCAAAAATCACATTTTAGCTTATATAAATATCCACGTAGTTTATAAATGCTACAGGCACAAAATAAACAACCACGTATGTATATAACACAGGCATATATTAAATGGAAAAATAGGCTATAAAATATAATAATCTCTTGGACCACGGGGAGACGTTATACACCGTTAGGTTAGTTTACTAACGGCAGAGCGGTCACAGGATCCTTAAGATGATTATATTTTGAAAAAATCCTAATATTCCATAATTTAATAATAATGCAATTGTGTTATAATTTTCGCAATATGAAAGACTGGGCGACAGGCCCATGACAAGGAATTAAAATAAATTAATAGTTTGAATGGGGCTGCAGGCCCAAAAATATTAATCATTGTAATATTTCATTTATATTTGGGCTGCAAGCCCATTTGCCCAAAATTAACAAATTAATTATTGCAATAAAATCTACTAGGCTTCTAGCCCTAAGAAGTCAAATTAAAATATTGTTAACATTTGGGCTGCATGCCCAGTGTCAAAATTTTGAATTATCTTGGCTTCAGGCCGAATTACTCAAATTAAAATATCATTAATACTTAGGCTTCAGGCACATTGGCAAAATTTTAATTGACAAAATAAGCTGGCAATTGGATTTACTGGGCTTCTGGCCCAATTGGGAAAACCCGAATAATAATTAAGCTGAATGGGGCTGCAGGCCCATAAAACTCATTTTCATGTATAATCTGGGCTTCAGACCCAATAAAACAACTAAACTACTATAATAATCAAAATTTTAATTAATGATCGCTCCGGAATGTGACCCAAAGAACGGTTGTAGTTTTACCGCAAGCGCACGGTATAGCGGCGAGCGGGTTATCGAACACAGGGAGGACGAATGACCGTGCTTGTTCCAATCAACCTGGCTATTTAAGAAGAGAGAAATTTGCCTTTGGCGATCCTGTCACAATCGTCAGACAAAGTGCGGAAATATCAAATCAAATAAAGAACGTCTAGGGAATGGGGAATTCCCGCTACTCACCGTATCTCGTCAATGTGGTTCATCGGTATCAAAATTGCTAGAATAAGATTTTGGATGAACTAGTTGCAACTGAATGTAGAACCAAGATCACGCTCTCGCGCTGTTGCCGGTCTATAGCTATCCTAAGTTTGGGTCCAATCTCTTGCAAACCCTAGCCTAGGGAAGCTAGCATTAGGATCAACATCATCGTTCAATCGCGCACCGAGCCCACTCTCGTGCAAACTCGGCCCACGACCTAGGTTGGGATAGTTCCTACCCGTCCAATCTCTTGCAAACGGGTATCGGCACGGAATTGCAACCGGGAACCCTAGTATCGGTCCAATCTCTTGCAAACCGATACTACGGAAATTCGATTCCAACCCAATTCGGATTTCTAGGGTTTCCTATCGAATTGGGATCCAATCTCTTGCAAATCCCAATCGGTATGAACTCCTAGCTATCCGTAGTGAATCGATCCCAAACTAATCCCTAACAACGATTCTAGCAAAATTTCTACCAATTCATCACAAATATGAAATTGGGCTTGTAGGGTTCATCCCCACGCCCCAAGACGTGGAGACTACTCACAATTCATAGCACAAACACAAAAATAATCAATGAAATAAGCAAGAGAATTCATCACAATATTGAGATATGCAATAAAAAAATAGAATTTTTAGAGAAGAGAGACACAAACCAATGGAGTTCTTCAAATAATCCAACAAAAATCAACTTTTGTCTCCTCTCCAATCACAATAATAAAGCTAAAAAGTTAATCTAAAAAGCTGCAAAAATCTAAGAGAAAAGCTCTGCAAAACTAGGGTAAAAACAGGGGTTAAATACCCCCCAAAATCGTCCAAAAACTGTGACCAAAATACCCCTGCGCAGCCTGAAATCCGCAATTTTCGCTACAGGCAGCGCGTCGCACTCGGCCGAGTGACAAAAGTCACTCGGCCGAGTGAGAAACCCTGTAAATTTCTAGTAAGTCTTGATCTTCAGGGGTCTCTACTTCGGGGGCGGCTCGGCCGAGTGAGTTGTCGTCACTCGGCCGATGGCTTCATGGTACTCGGGCGGTCGGGATTATCCACTCGGCCGAGTGGGTCTTCTGAAGCTCAGGCAGCCGAAAAACAGTAAGTTGGCGATTTCTGAATGGCTTCGTCTGGGCGCCACTCGGGCGGACGGGATCTCGTCACTCGGCCGATGTGGTCTCCGTCGCTCGGCCGAGTGCACGTATGAAACGTATCCGATCTGGTTGACCGATCGGTGTCTCGCTGGTCGGCCGAGTGGCTCCTCCACTCGGCCGAGTGGGACACCAAAAATGCCCAAACAGCTTGTTCTGGCCTCCTCGTCGCTCCTGCGACGTCCGTTCTTCTTCCGCTCCTATCCAACAGTGAAATACCCCTTGGGGAGGTCGTCGGTGACCCTCTGGAGTAAGCGCATCTCGAGATCACTCCAAATCGCGCCAAATCACCTGAAATGCGACAAAAACAACAAATCGTGAAAAGCATCGCAATATCGTCGATATATCGTGAAAAACATGATTTGGGCGATCTAAATGGCATGCAAACATGCGGGAAAAAAGTGTAAAATAAGGAGTGATCAAAATCCCCCAAGCTTACCTCTTACTCGTCCTCGAGGAAGATAAGTAAAAGGCGAACCCGGTGGATTCGGAAAACGAAAACGGCGAAAAAATGAAAAATGAAAAACGGAGAAGAATGAAAAACGAAATAAAAATAAAGAAGAAAGAAAGAAGCGAAGAGGTAAGCTGCTAGATCATTCTCTCAGGACGTGGGTTCCGCTTACTCATATAGCATGCACTGAATGAAAAATACATGTCAAAGAGTTTTATTTTGATATCATAGTATAATAGTGCAAATAGAAATAGAAAACCCACGAACAACGATATAATCATGAAAAAAACGGAATAATTTTAGAATTAACATCGTCTGAATCATTTAAAGCGGTATACAAATCGCAGATCACACACTTTTCAATCGAATGCTTTCTATGAGGAGTATAAGAGTATCACACAATAGAATAGAGAGAATAGAAAAGTGTGGATTTCATGATATGAATGCTAGGCTTAGATTTCTGGATTTCGTAAAGCTAGGAATAATCTCACCGAGTATAGAATATTACTTAGCCTAGGTTGTCGTGCAACGTCAAGTAGTCACTCTCTCACACATCAATGGATTCCCTCCCCCAAGCTTATCTATAAGCATGGTGGCATAAAAAAATATTCACATCCCCATTTTTATAAAGCTCCAAAAGTAATAAAAATGAACACGAAAAGAGAGAAGAAAGAAAGAAAGTGAGATGGGATCTTTTATTGAGGATTTTTCCTCTCTTTTTTTCCCTTTTTTTTTTGTTTTTTTTGTTTTTTTTTCTTTGTTTTTTTTTTGATATAGCATATATACACAACGATCCCAACTCAAAGAGAGATAATGATATACAAGAATATTTTCTCCCTTTTTTTTGAATTCGGGAAATTTGGAGCTAGGAATTAATAGCGGGGGAAATGCCATATAATAGAATCGCTAAGGGGAGATTCACCAATGATTTTAAAAGTAGAGAAATGATGTTCAAGATTTGTGGAGAAAGAAATAAATATATCTCTCGGTTCACTCTATAAGACATGCACGACAACTTCAGCAGGGTAATCTAATCTACTCAGTTTTGATCACAAAAAAGCTAACTAATCCAGATTTATCATAGCTAACATCATTCAATCATCCTGAAGTGAAATGTACAATTCATGCATATAGAAGTGATATAGGAAAAGAAATCTGTACTCCAGATATAGGCATTCAATGCGTGAATCTTGGTGTGTTTTCTGTGATAGCATACATATGAATATTCAGACTCAACTAATAATAAAATTTCATCCATTTTCATGTGGGAAAAGTGTGGGTTACTATCTCTAGATGCAAGGCAAGTCATAGCATATGATATCAGAAATAAAGTCTAAGACATGACAAATATAGCATGCATATAGAGTAAGCTAACTCCACGTCATCATCATCATAGAAAAGTCATCTCTAGCGTGAGATGAAAAAGAAATAAAGATAAAGGGAAAATAGAACTATTTACAATGCGGCACACAGAAAAATAAGAAAAACGTGATGCATGGTAAAATAAAAGAAAAATGATGAAAATAAGTGCAAAAGCGGAAAATGGTGTGAAAAACTAAAAATAAAGGTGGCAAATCGAAAAAGAACGTGAGAACTCACTCCCCCAAGCTAAATGGCACAGTGTCCTCAATGTGCAAAGTGTGGCACACCGAGAGACAAGTAATGTGAGGGGTAAGTGAGGATGCATGCATGATGGAAAAAAAAAGAATAAAAATAAAGAAATGAAAATATGATGCGGACATGATGCATGCAAAGAGAGGAGTGATACAGATACATAGATGTGGCACCAAAAACTCTCACTCTCTCCCAAAAAAGGATATATAAAGATACGATCAGAATGAGAATCCCAAAATGAGTGAGGGGAGGGGGGTGGTCAAAAATGCATCAGGACCCAGCAGAAACGGGCAGCACAACGGCAAAAATAATCGATGGCATCAAGGGTGCCTAAGAAGGTGGTGTTGCGCCGTCTCCGTCCTGAGGCGGAAGTGGTGGTGGTGCAGGCTGCTGAGCAGGTGTGGGTGTGGAAGTGGTAGCAGGCGGAGTGTGTGTGGAAGTGGGGGTGGGAACCTGCTGGGTGGGCGAGGGTACGCGTGGGAGTCGCTCTAGGACCTGGGTAAGACAGTAGTGAATGTGTGGAAGCAGGTCGAAGCGGTGAGCCATATCGGCAACGGTGGCGGACAGGGTCCTAAGGTCGCCTCTGAGGCTACTCATCGCCCCCTCTAGAGCACGAATGCTCTGAAGTACAGTGTCAGGGGGACGTGGTGCAGAGGGATGCACCGGTCGGGGCTGTGCAGGTCGGGGTTGGCGTACTCTGGTGGCGTAGGTGACGGGCTCAGCAGGCAAGGGAACAAAAGGTGCTGCACTCGCAGGTGGGGGCCTGGCCTCAGTGCGAGGCTGGGCAGGACGGTGAGAAGTGGAGGCAGCAGCAACGAAAGAAGAATACAAAAGTGGCAGCGAGGCGGCCAGAGAGGTCGGTGGCACAGAAGTGTGGACAGACGCCACGACACTCTCGGAAAATACAGCAGCAGTGGAGACAGAGGTCTCAACGGCGGTGGCAAAAGAGGGCTCTCCGCACTCAACTATGGTCGGCGGGCGCTCGGGTGGGGCAGAGGAGACAGGCTCGACAGACAGAGGGCCAGTGCTGGTGGTGACAGGCGTGGAAGCAGTGGAAGTGGGCTCAGCTAAGGTACTCCCGACACCGACAGCAGTGTGGACAGAGGTGTCTGGAGCAGCGAAAACATCAGGTATAGGCTGAGGGGCCACGGGGTCAACAGGGGCAGCAGGCTCGGCAGGCGCGACAGGGTCTGCGGGGGCAGCGTGGGCCTGCTCGGCCTCCTCGGCCTCGAGCACGTAAGTGGCTGGGATGAGAACATCCATCGCAGGGAGCCAGTCCACATGGACTGGTGCAATCTAAGTCCGAGCTGGGCTCGGAAGAATCATGTAATCGGCACCGTAAGGGCCGTGCAACCAGACCCAGTGTCACTCACCGTACGGACGAAGCATCTTCATCCGGGCCATAACATCAATCGACAGAGAAGTGGGGCCCGGTGCTCGTCGCAGGTCGTCAGGGAAGTCCTCGCCGGTCATAAGGGCAAGCAAGGTGATCAGGCCGCCGCAGCATATCGGTGAGCGAGCGCCCACCGATACAATGATGCGGTCCAAATACCAAGCCGCGACATCAATCACGACGGTGGGGACCAGCTCATCGCCATCCTTAGATAGGGCTCTAGGCCGTGTCATCGCGTAGAGCATGTAGAGCTCTGGCGTGGACATCGTGCCCGGCTCATATCTGGCCAAAAAGGTCGTCGCCATAAGGCGCTGAGCTATACGGAGGCAGGGATGGACAATAGCCGAGGCCTTGGCCCTACTAGGGTCAAAGGCAGCATGAAGACCCGGCCACTTGACCGTGCGCTTGCGGTAAAAACTTGGTCGCTTCCCGGATATACACCCGGAGAACGATTGTAGTTTTACCGCAAGCGCACGGTCAAGTGGCGAGCGGGTATCGAACACGAGGAGGTGGTGTTGGCTCCAATCTATCCTAGGTTGGTTTGACTATGAATGTTTTATTGGTGGAGATGGTTATGGAATGATATAATGGAAATGGTGGTGGATGTCGGTGTCGATGATAAGGATGTTGGTCAAATAGCGATTCAAATACAATATACTAAAAGTGTCTAGGGCTAGGGAATCCCCACTACGGACCGTCATTCGTCATTGTGAATAGTGAATCTCAATATTACTAGACTTGCGTTGAGGTGAACTAGTCGTAACTGAATAGAGAACCAAGCTCACGCTCTCGCGCTATTGCCGGTCTATAGCGAACCTAGGATAGGGCCCAATCTCTTGCAAACCCTAGCCTAAGCCACTAGCATTAGGATCGACGTCATTGTCCAATCTCTTCTCGAGCCCACTCTCGTGCAAACTCGAGTCATGATCTTGGTTGTGATAGTTCGTATTCGTCCAATCTCTTGCAAACGAATATTGGTATAGATTTACAATTAAAAATCCTAGCTTTGGTCCAATCTCTTGCAAACCAAATCTAGAGAAATCCAATTGTAAATCTAAATCGAATATCTAGGCCTTCCCATCGATTAGAATCCAATCTCTTGCAAATCCCAAATCGATGGAAATCCCTAGCTATCCGTAGTAAATCAATCACAACCTAACCTCCTAGCAATTCTAGCAATTTAGAAATTCATTCATCACAAATATGAAATTAGATCCATAGGGTTCATCCCCAAACCCTAGAACAACAAATCTACTCTAGCATAGCAATAAGGATATGAGAATCAATAGAAATTGTTTCAGAGTGTTTTCTCACTACAAAAGCGTTGACCGTGGGCAACCCGGTCAACGTGGTCAAGGGGCCCGCTTGGGTCCCTCGGGTGTATCGAGTTGGTGCAGACGAGGCGCGAGTCGGAGTTGCAGACAGCGTGGAGCGCGTCGGCTGGGCCGAATCGGGGTCCTCGGTCGTTGGTAGGGCGAGGGGAAGCCTCGGCCCGGGTTGAGACGCTCGGCCTCGGTCGGACGTGCTCGGCCTCGGCGGTCGGACGACGAGGGGTAGCCTCGATCGTCCAGCTGGTTACGTGGTCGGCGAGGGGCGAAGAGGAAGCCTCGGCCCGTGGATCTGATGTCCTCCTGCGTAGACGAGAACGCTCGTCAGGGGGCCGGACCTTGGTTCCGGCCAAATCCCCTCCGATGCCTAAGTCAGACAGTGATCTGAAAGAGGAGGCCCGGCGGAGACGGTTCGACTCGAGAGGAGATCGGAACGGCGTCTCACGGCGCGAGCGGGGGAGGAAGGAGATGAAATGGGGGAACAAGGTCGTTGATGGAGTACCTTAGGTTTTAGATACCTGAGATGCGGTCCCTTCTCCAATCGTCCTTCTAGCCCCTTTATAGACCTCCCGCCGAGATGGCCCCAGACCCACGTCGCTCGCCCGCCTTCGATCGTGCCCCCTCAATCCCCCCCCCCCCGTCGCCGCTCCCTGCGCCATGCCAGCACCTCCCCATCAAGGCCATTAAGTGGTAGCGGGATCAGGGGGACGGTTACCGCTGGAGTGGGCGAGTGCCTAGCGCGCTATCAGGGCCGGGTCGGATCGATATTCGGGGGTCCTCTATAGGGCCTTGTCAGGCGGGCCAGATCGCGCGGATGGGCTTCTGATCGGCAGTCGGGTTTCTGGGCTCGTGTCTTTCGGGCTTCGGCCAAATAGGCATAACAATTGCCCCCATTGGTCGGGTCGATCGGCCTCGGCCGGTTCGGCTCGGCCGATGTGACTTCCGTCGACTTTGACAGGCTCGTCAGTCGATGCCGACTCATTTATTAGTCGTCATCATGAGTTGGTCCATTCGGTACTTTTAGGGCGCGGGCTCCGAAGCGTCGTCGTTCCTCTGATGCTGCCACGTGTAGCTGCAAGCTTATCCCCTCCGTTCGCGGGGCCGTCTTAGGTTGAGAAGCCGAGTGGGTTGTCAGCCGACATCCCGTCGTTTTCTTCTTCGCACTGATCCCGATTCTGCCTGAGCTCTGCCTCATGTCGTCTTCCTCTGCCACGGGTTCGGGTCAGCTGGAGCGCGGCGCTGCTCCTGGCCTGGCGGGTAGCCCCCCTTCGGCGATTCGTCGGCACGGGGGTGATCTTTCAGGGGTGCCCCCAGAGGTCTTGGCGTGGCCTTCGTCGATCTGCGCCACCGCCATTGGGAGCATGCGCTCCGCCTACCTGCTTCCGCCTTACTCGGCTCGTGCCCCTGGGGCCGACGAGCGGATCTGCCTTCCCGGTCCCAACGAGGTTGGAATATACGAGAAGTGCTTCCGCTTCGGGCTTCGTTTCCCGCTCCACCCTTTCATCGTTGAGTTCCTTCGGGCCCACAACGTGTGCCTGTGCCAATTCTGCCCCAACACCGTCGGGCTCCTCGTCAAGTTCGTTGTCGTCTGCATGCTGAGGGGAGTGGCGCCCTCTCTTCGTCTCTTCGCCCAGTTCTACCGCCTGAGCCATCACCAATCGGGGGCGTGGATTTATATCAGCGCCCGCCCGAAGATGACCCTGGTGTTGGGGTTGCCGAGCTCTCTGAAACGCTGGAAGGGGGAGTACATGTTTGTCACGTTCCCGTCGAGCGTACCTTTCCCGGTTCGGTGGGAGGCGGCCGGCGCGGTCATCCTCGATCTGGGTGAGCCGACGGTCGCCGAGCAGCAGACGACGAAGGACATGCTGGCGATCCCTGCGAGGGAGCGGTCGATTGATGTCCTCTTTAGTGACCATAACTTGCGTAAGACGGTTTGGCCCTTGGGTAAGCTCCCCGAGCATTCGCCATTCGAGGTTGCCTGGGCTCTGCTTGGTCTCTCATCTCTTCGTTGGGTGCAGGTGGGTTCCCTCTCGGTCCTTCCCCCGCCAGCACTCACGTGCAGGCTCCAGACCCGGATCCGCGTAGGAGGGATCATGTGCTGGAGGTCCGAAAGAAGCAGCGGGCCGTGACCCCGACTGGAGGCTCTAAGAGGAAGAAGGGGCCATCCCCCTCCGTCCCCTTGTCGGGGTCTTCCAAGAGGGTCCGCGAGGGGGTCGAGGGAGTTGATGTCTCGCCGCCTGCCGATCAGCTCCGACCCACCCCCGTTGAGGTTGCCTGGCCGTGGGTCGGCCCTTCGCCTCTCCCGGACGGTTCTCTCCCTGAGGCCTACGATCGGTATCTAGGCGCGTTCCGCTCCAACCCCGGTGAATTCCCTTCGTCAGGGGAGGGTCTTCTTCGTCCACGCTTTCCGGTAGGGGAGAAGGAACCGGTATTCTCGAGCCGTGGAGCCGCCGCGCGAGTGGCCGAGAATAGTTGCCTCCCTCCCGATCAGGCTGCGCTGGATGGAGTCAGAGGTGACTGTCTGGCCACCTTTGTGATTCAGGCCGGCCAACAGGTAGAGTGTCTCTGCTTGTCTTCCCTCCAGCTGCTTTCGCCGTCTTACCTTCATTGCCTTGATGCAGTTGTCCTCGGTGGGTCTCTCGATGAGGCGTCAGTTTGCGGCGCTTCCCAAGGACAAGGCCGATGCCGGGCGAGATCTTGAGGCCCATGATGAGGAGGGAGAGGCAGGCCAGTTAGAGGAAGTGCGGGTCAGGTCCTTGGAGACCCGCGTAACTGAGCTGTCCTCTGCCTTGGAGGAGGCGGACCGGGAGAGGGCCTTGGCTCTGACTGCAAAGTCAGAGGCCGAGGCGCGGGTCGCCGAGCTTTTGAGTGATGCCGACACGTCCAGGGGAGCCGAGAAGATCCTCGTCTCCGTTGCCGCCCCCGAGACCTTGGAGCTCTCCGATCGTCTGGAAGCGGCGGAGGAGCAGGCGAGGGTTCTCCTCGCTCAACTTGGCGAGAGATCCCGGGAGATCGAGAAGGAGAGGGCGGAGCACCAACGCCAGGTCGAGACCTTAGAGGCCCGGATGCGTGGGCTTGAGGAGGTGGATCCGGTCTGGATCGCTCAGGATGCCGTGGCCGAGTATGCCACCTCCTTTGTCGAGACCGCCTTGACGGAGGCGTTCGAGAAGGGTTTCGCCCGGTGTCAGTCCGAGATCCAAAAGAAGTTCCCACTCTCGGGGGTCAACTTCGAGGATCTCCAGATGCACCCTATCGTCGAACGGAGCGTGGGGTATGACCCAAGTGGACCGCCAGCCGGTGGCCCCCCAGATGCCCCTGGAGATGAATGAGGGAGGGGGATGCCCCTCGGCCTCTTCGTGCGTCTCTCTGTACATCTTTTTGCTTATCTGGAAAGGAACGAATTCAAATAAATTTATTTCATAGGAAATGCTACATTTATTGAAAATACTTGCGTAAATGTTCCGCATTCCAAGCGTGAGTGAGAATCCTCCCCTCCATATTGGCTAGACGGTAGGTTGCGGGTCTGAGGACCTCGATGACTTTGTAGGGCCCCTCCCATTTAGCCGCGAGCTTCCCTTTGCGAGTGGTATCTGTGTTGAAGCCCGCTTTCCGGAGGACCAGGTCCCCAAGGTGGAAGCTTCTTCCCCTGACCCGAGCATTGTAGTATCGGACCACCTTCTGCTTCTGGCGGATGATGGTGGCCAGGGCCTGCTCCCGCCGCTCGCCGAGGAGCTCCAGACTGAGCCCCAGACCCTGCGAGTTCCTGTCTTCGTCAAAGTATTTGAGGCGGAGAGATTCTTCACCCAACTCGACCGGCACCACCGCCTCGGACCCGTAGGTGAGCATGAACGGGGTCTCGCCGGTGGCCTCCTTGTGGGTCATCCGGTATAACCAGAGTATCCCGGGGAGCTCCTCTGGCCAGTTTCCTTCGGCGTCCTTTACTTTCTTTCGGAGGGGCTCTATGATGCACTTGTTGGCTGCTTCCGCCATTCCGTTGGTCTGGGGGTGTGCTACAGAGGCAAAGAGTAGCTTGATCCCCCATTCCGCGCAAAAATCTTTGAACCCTGCGGAGTCGAACTGCTTCCCATTGTCTGTGACGATGACCCGTGGCACTCCGAATCTGGAGATGATGGAATTCCACACGAAGCTTTTCGCTTTCTTCCATGTGATGGTGGCCAACGGTTCGGCCTCGATCCACTTGGTGAAGTAGTCCACCGCCACAATCAGATACTTTCGCTGCCCCCGGCCCGGCTTAAACGGTCCGAGGATGTCGAGCCCCCATTTCGTGAAGGGGATGGGGCTCACGATAGGGATGAGCTCCGACGGGGGAGTCGAGATGTGGTGGGCATACCTCTGACATTCTTGGCATTTTTGGACGTATCTTGCTGCGTCTTGGGCCAGGGTCGGCCAGTAGTATCCCTGCCTTAAGATCTTCTGTGCGACCATCTTGCCCCCGTGGTGATTTCCGCAGATCCTTTCGTGAACCTCCCGTAGGACGTAGTCAGCTTCCTGTGGTCCGATGCACTTCAAGTATGGGAGGACATCCGTCTTTGTCCAGCGTCTCCGGTAGAGCGTCCCCTCATGGATCACGAATCGGAGCGCCTTCCTCTCCAAGGTCCGACGTTCGTCCCAATCCGTCGGCACCTCCCCATGGGTGAGGTACCGTATGATCGGGTCCATCCAGGTGGGATCTTGGTCGATCGCCATCATCTCCTGCTCTTCTGTGCTGGGGGACTGCAGATTCTCCACGTAGATGGTGCGGCCCAGCTCCTTTGGTGAGGACGAGGCTAGCTTCGACAACGCATCTGCCCGTGCGTTCTCCGATCGCGGGAGGTGCAAGACTTCCATGTTTTTGAACCTGGAGAGCGCAGCTTTGGCAACGGCGTGATACCTCTGCATTGTCTCCTCCCGTGCCTCGTAACTTCCCAGAAGTTGGTTGACAATGAGCTTCGAGTCACTGAGGAGGCGCACAGACTCGGCCCCAAGCTCCCGGGCCAGTCTCAGGCCGTTGATCACCGCTTCGTATTCTGCCACGTTGTTGGTGGCCGGGAACTCGAACCGCAACGCGTACTCCACGACGTTCCCTTCCGGAGATCGGATCGTGATCCCAGCCCCGCCTCCTGATTGTGTGGCCGATCCGTCCACATGGACTATCCACGCTCCTGGGACTCCTGACTGGAGGTGGTCAGCCGAAAGAAAAGACAAGGGTTGGGCGATTACCGTTGCTGAGCATTCTTCCTCTGGAGGGTGTTCTCCTTCCGCCGTGCACTCAGCGATGAATTCAGCCAAGGCCTGCCCTTTGATGGCCGTGCGCGGTTTGAATCGGAGGTCGAATTCGCTCAATTCCACCCCCCCAGTTCAGCATCCTTCCCATTCGGTCGAATCTCTTGAGATTCTGCTCCAGCTGTGAGTCGGTCAAGACCAGTATGGTGTGGGCCTATAAATAGGGCCTGAGCCTTCGCGCTGAGAGAACGAGGGCGTACGCCAGTTTCTCCATGGGCGAGTATCGCACCTCCGCCCCCTTCAGGATCCGACTCGTGTAGTATACCGGCCACTGCACCCCACCATCTTCTCGGATCAGCACCGAGCTCACTGCTTCCTCCGCGCACGCCAGGTAAAGGCTTAGTGACTCCCCTTCCCGTGGCTTGGACAGGAGAGGTGGGCTGCGGAGATATTCCTTGAGATCCGCGAACGCCCTGGAGCAGTCTTCGTCCCACAGTATCGTCTTCCTATTGTCTGAAGGTTCCGCGATTGCTTTCCTCAAAACCTTGAAGAAGGGGAGTGATCTTTCCGTCGATTTGGAAAGGAATCGCCCCAGGGCTGCGATGCGCCCATTCAGCCTCTGCAATTCTTTGATCGTCATCGGCTCACGCATGTTGATCAGCGCCTCGATCTTGTCAGGATTAGCTTCAATGCCACGGTTAGTTATCATAAATCCTAAGAATTTGCCGGATCTTACCCCGAACGTGCACTTCGCGGGGTTGAGTCGAATGTGGTGCCGCCGCAACCGCTCGAAGGTTTCACGAAGGTCGGTGATGTGGTCCTCCGGCCTTCTCGACTTGACAAGCATGTCGTCGACGTAAACCTCCAGGTTCCTTCCGATCTGGGAGCAAAAAACCTTGTTGACCATTCTCTGGTAGGTGGCCCCCGCGTTCTTCAAGCCAAAGGGCATCTTCTTGTAGCAGTATGTCCCCCGGTCCGTCATGAAGGCTGTCATCTCTTCGTCCCGGGGATCCATCTGGACTTGATTGTACCCTGAGTAGGCGTCCATGAAGCTAAGCATCTCGTACCCCGAAGCATTGTCCACCAGGTGGTCAATGCGCGGCAGGGGGTAGCTGTCCTTGGGACAGGCTTTGTTGAGGTCACTGAAGTCCACGCACATTCGCCACTTCCCGTTGGGCTTCCTGACCATCACCACGTTCGATAGCCACTCTGGGTACCATACCTCTCGTATGAAGCCGGCGTCGAGGAGACGTTCTACTTCCTCGGAGGCCGCCTTCATCTTCTCGCCGCCCAGGTTCCGCTTCTTCTGCCTGACCGGCCTGAAGTTGGGGTCGGCGTTGATCTGGTAGACAATCACCTGGGGATCTACACCGGGCATGTCTTCTGGTGACCAAGCAAAGACGTCTAGGTTCGCCTCCAGGCATTCAACCAGTTGGCTCCTCAGGTCGTGGCCTAACCCTCTCCCGATTGAGACGAACCGGCCCTCGACGTCCGTGACCGGGATCTGCTCCTGCTCCTCCGCAGGGGTGGGCCTCGGCCCGCCCCTTAAGTCGAGCGCGGCCATCCGGTCGACTAGAAGATCTTCGGGACCTTCCTCCGCCAGTTGATAGCAGGTACTCGGTCTCCCCGCGTCGCCTTCGACTTGCCCCATCCCCCCGGGTGTTCGGAACTTGATAGTCTGATGGAGGGTCGAGACCACCGCGCCGATGGTGTTGAGTAGGGGTCGGCCGATGATCCCATTGTATTCCGACCCGATCCCCAATACGATGAATTCCACCGCCAGGGTCACCCAGTCTGGTGCGTCTCCGAGTGTTACCGGGAGATGGATCGTGCCGATGATGGGGGTGGAGTGACCCGTGAATCCCACCATGGGACCCGAGCGAGGTCGTAAGTCTTCCTTCCGCCGCCCCATCTTTTCCAGGGTTGACATGAAGAGGACGTCACAGGAGCTGCCGGTGTCGACGAGCAGTCGCCGTACCATGGTAGTGTCTATGATCACCGATACCACCAAAGCTATGTCCGAGCTGCGCGCCGTTACAGATGCGCTTGGTCTCCCGACCGATGGGGACGGTGAGGGTCTCCCGGTCCTCTCCTCCTGATCCTCCTCGCGTCGGGCCCGGGCCCACTCTCACCAACGATGGCGGGCCCTGTCGCTTCGCGTCAGAGCCTTGCTCTCCTTTCGTCGAGATGGGTGAAGATGCGTCATTGCATGTGTGGTTTGTTTCTTCGTGGGACAGCTTCTTCCCACAGACGGCGCCAGATGTTTCAGAGTGTTTTCTCACTACAAAAGCGTTGACCGTGGGCAACCCGGTCAACGTGGTCAAGGGGCCCGCTTGGGTCCCTCGGGTGTATCGAGTTGGTGCAGACGAGGCGCGAGTCGGAGTTGCAGACAGCGTGGAGCGCGTCGGCTGGGCCGAATCGGGGTCCTCGGTCATCGGTAGGGCGAGGGGAAGCCTCGGCCCAGGTTGAGACGCTCGGCCTCGGTCGGACGTGCTCGGCCTCAGCGGTCGGACGACGAGGGGTAGCCTCGATCGTCCAGCTAGTTACGTGGTCGGCGAGGGGCGGAGAGGAAGCCTCGACCCGTGGATCTGATGTCCTCCTGCGTAGACGAGAACGCTCGTCAGGGGGCCGGACCTTGGTTCCGGCCAAATCCCCTCCGATGCCTAAGTCAGACAGTGATCTGAAAGAGGAGGCCCGGCGGAGACGGTTCGACTCAAGAGGAGATCGGAACGGCGTCTCACGGCGCGAGCGGGGGAGGAAGGAGATGAAATGGGGGAACAAGGTCGTTGATGGAGTACCTTAGGTTTTAGATACCTGAGATGCGGTCCCTTCTCCAATCGTCCTTCTAGCCCCTTTATAGACCTCCCGCCGAGATGGCCCCCGACCCACGTCGCTCGCCCGCCTTCGATCGTGCCCCCTCAATCCGCCCCCCCCCCGTCGCCGCTCCCTGCGCCATGCCAGCACCTCCCCATCAAGGCCATTAAGTGGTAGCGGGATCAGGGGGACGGTTACCGCTGGAGTGGGCGAGTGCCTAGTGCGCTATCAGGGCCGGGTCGGATCGATATTCGGGGGTCCTCTATAGGGCCTTGTCGGGCGGGCCAGATCGCGCGGATGGGCTTCTGATCGACAGTCGGGTTTCTGGGCTCGTGTCTTTCGGGCTTCGGCCAAATAGGCGTAACAGAAATCATTGCTTGCATACAAAGAGATAGAAAAACAAAGATTCAAATAAAGAGAAGAAAATACTTAGCTTGATGAAGATCTTCAATC
The DNA here is from genome assembly GCA_030789695.1 of Scilla litardierei. Taxonomy (NCBI): domain Eukaryota; kingdom Viridiplantae; phylum Streptophyta; class Magnoliopsida; order Asparagales; family Asparagaceae; genus Scilla; species Scilla litardierei. Next base: position 109,581,358 of record CM061137.1, on the reverse strand, counting down.
CAAAATACAAGCTTTTAGATCCAAGAGGGGGCCTAGGGCATGGCCTAACCTCTAAAATAATCCTAAGAAAAACATATGGGGGCTAAGAAAATATAATGGGGATCCCCTCTAATGGTGGCTACAAAACCCTTAAATACTCCCCCAAAACCCTAGCAAGAAACCCTAAAAAACCCCTCAAATTCGTGCCCAAAAACAGCCCAAACCGCAACTTGAAATCTGGGCCCAGGCCGCACTCGGCCGAGTGGAATATGTGACCCGGCCGAGTGGAAATTCCAGCACTGCAGCATCAACTTGCAGAAATTTCCCAGATTTCATCCGACCTTCGATTTGCACGTTCTTGGCGGCGTTGGAACCGTCATGAAGTCTACTATCCATAACAAATATGAGAAAAATACTTTGATTGCTGGAATGATAGCAGATTTCAAAAGAGTGAGAGGCTGTCTGAAAATCTGGGCGCTGCGTGTCCTCGGCATCACTCGGCCGAGCGGCAAATGTCACTCGGCCGAGGGGCTTTTGGTACTCGGCCGAGTCGGAGCTCGTAGTCGACTGACAGATTACAGAGAGTTGGACATTTTGGCGTGCCGTCATCTGGGTGCCACTCGGGCGGACGGAGTCTCCGCACTCGACCGAGTGGGCGTGCGATGCTCGGCCGAGTGCACGCTGATACATCTCTGTTGCGTGTCCGATCTGGCCGGCAGAGCGGGGTCTCAATGCTCGACCGAGTGACTCCTTCACTCGGCCGAGTGGCATGCTGAAAATGCCCAATCTCCATCTTTTCGCTTCCTCGTCGCTCCTACGACGTTCTTTCTTCTTCCACTCGTCTTCCATTGCAGAATAACCCTCAAAAGGGCCATGGTTGACACTCCGGAGTGGGTGCAAGTCCCTTAAGCTCATTTTTGCTCCCGAACGCTCCATATTTCCTGAAATCCGACAAAAACAAGAAATAGTGAAAAGTAATGCAATATCGTCGAATAATCATGAAAATCGCATTATGAGCAACCGAAATGGTGTGAAAACATGCGGAAAAAAGGTGTAAAATATGGACCGATCAAAATCCCCCAAGCTTACATCTTACTCGTCCTCGAGGAAGATAAGTAGAGAGACGAACTCGGGAGATGAAAACAAAGAAAATGAAATGAAAAAGAAAGAACACGAGGTGGAAGGAGTCGCTAGATTCTTCTCTCAGATCTCAAGCCATAAGCTACACATCACGATAACTTGGAAAATACAAATCACATGCTATAAGGATTTCATATCTTACATAAACATGGTACTTGCAAGCTTTTAAGAACAACAAAAGGGATTCTCTAAATTCATACAATCAATTCATATCCACGTCACGCATTTCATAGGATTTAATATACAAATGTTGGTGATGCACTTTTCAATCAAGAGTTATAAATGAAGCATATAAGATACACACCAAGCATGCAATAGAGAATAGAATAAGAGTCATGGCATTCACATATTTATATCGATTCATAAGAAATCTCCATAACTAATGTATTTTGCTAAGTTTCTGCATTATCAAACTTCCCCATTCGTGCACCTCTCCACTCTAATGTCATACTCACTCATATGGTCAAACGAGTTCACCCCCCCCAAGCTTAGCTTGAGGCATCGCATCTAAAGGAATATGATAGTGGAAAATGTGATTTTTGCCTTGGTTTTCCCAAGTGTTTTGTGGCTCCAATAATGAGATAGAGAAACATTTTTTTTTCTTTTGGACTTTGTTTCTCATTTTTCTTTTTGGATTTTTGTAGGAGCTATATGATTTGTACTTTTGATTTTTGGCTCCTTTTTGGCTTTTTGGACTTTTTGGAGCCAACTTTTCTTTTGTAGGGATTTTTGGGAAATTGATGCAATATAAGTAGCTTTAGGAGGTGAACTCAAGTGACATGTAGAGAATAAAAAGATATATGTGGAGAAGGAAATAATGTAACACTCGGTTCACTCTAAGATGTGCACGAACGGTTCAATAAAATAATACTTCAACTAAAACTCATATGTAAGCATGGATATTCTCAATCATTTCAATAAATAGTGAAGTCAAGCGGTAAAGCGCACAATCATATCAAGCATGCAACAGAAGGTGAATAAGACAATAAAACTGATGCTTCAGATGTACTAATGATGCGTGAATCTTGGTGCACTTCCAACAAAAGCATACCAAACACTAATCCATACGTTCAGTTTCAATTAATATCATGCATTCATGTAGAGGAATCATCAAATGATAGAGATTTGCAAGAACATGTGAATAGCAAGACTATGGAACACTCTAAGTAGCATGGCAAGGAATAATAAGCATCGTGATGGTTGCTAAAGCAATAAGAGATATCATCATACGAAATTCATCTAGCGGAAGAAGAAAAAAAGGAAAATAAAAATAAAAGAGAGGAAAGAAAAGAAAAACAAGCACACAACATGATGCAAGAACACACATAAAAGGAAAATAAGATGGAAAATTCAAAAAGATGATGCAAAATTTTGAAAAATTCTAAAAAAACCCTAAAAATAAAGTAAAAGTGCAACTAGATGGCATGGAAATGCACTCCCCCAAGCTTAAACTTCACATTGTCCTCAATGTGATCATAATGGAAGAATATAAGGAACAACAATAATAATAAGGGGGGTGAATGAAAAATGATGAAATGAATGTCATGAGATCCTAATGCAACTACATGCACATACAATGATGCATGAGAGCACTTTCCCCCAAGCTTATACCAAACAATCCTATTCAAATGACTCAATCAAAAATGTCATGGCTTTGTAAAGCGTGATCAAGTCAAATGAATAAGAAAGTGAGTATTCACTTGAAAGAAATGCTCGATGGTGGTGAGCATAAGGATGTGGCGTATCAAAATATGGGGAGGGGAATTAATATATATAATGGGTTTGGGTTGTAAAAGATTTTTGTGGCCGCCATAAGAGGTGATATTTATTCAAGCAAATCTATACGGTCCTCTAGCTGTCGAGAGAATTCGAGTTTATTGAAAGCATAAAATTTTCTACACTACTGGATTGATATCACCTATAGCAAAAGGCGGATCCAGTATCGTTGCTGGTGCAAGCAACTGCTCCAACTGCTCTTTCCGTGGCTCCGCCAGGCGCGTATGTCCACGGACTCCAACGAACTCCAGCAATGCATCCTCCAGCATTCCCACAAGGACTCCACCTGTACCCTGCAGAGAATAGGATGCATCAGTTCGCTGCAAAAAATTCACCCTCGTAATAAAAGTATCCCAAAGAGGATCATCTATAGAAATATATGAAATAAATAATGGTGGACGATACTTCCCTGGAAATAATCCAATATCCTCACGTGTCGTGATAGCTGTCTCCATGGTATCCTCTCTCAGCTGCTCAGGTAAATCTACATCATAGGCGTGGACCTCCTCGATAGGCTCGTCGAACTGTGACACGTCCAAGCATACCTCCGGTCCATAATCGTATGTGTGCTGCAAAAGGTATGACGTGTCAAAAATATCTGAATCAAAATAAATATCAAATGGAATGCATGATTCAGATATGGAGTGGGTAAAAATATCTCCCTGAGTGGGAGCAGTAAGCTCTGTGGGATAGTCCTCGACGTCAGTGGGAGGATGAGATGGCTGCGGGAGCTCCAATGGAGGAGGGTAGTGCTCGGGATCCTCATGAATGGCTATGTCCTCGTCCCGATGCACGACCTCCTCGGTGATAAACTCTGGCTCCGTGTGTAAGGTCTCCTCAAAAGCATGCTCGGGCTCCGCATGTGAGGCATCCTCGTCAATATGCTCTGGCTCGACAGTGTGCTCCTTTACCTTCTCATCAACTATCAATGTGGGCTCTCTCTGGAATGGTGATGTTGGCTGCTCAAGTGTGTCAGCTTGTGGGGATGTATCATGTGGAGGGGAATGCCCACAAGCAATCCGAAAATATAGTCTATCCCCCTCAAGACTGACATGGATGTCCTCCTCAATTGTTCCTGCAGCTGAAACACGGTTCATAACAAAATCTGCAAATAGTAGCTCAAATGCATCACCTGCTGTAATGCTCTCTGAACCGGTGAACCGCACTGACTCCAAGAGGCCCTCCAATAATCTCTGAAATGTGTCCTCCTCTGGCTACGCATATGACTCAATTTCTGCTTCCTTCACTGCCTCTTCGTCCATCCACTCTTCATATGCAATAGCTGTATCGTAGGAAGTGGGATCGACGACGGCACATTCTGGCTCTGGTAGTAAGTCTGGTGATGCTTCTTGCCCATAATATGAAGAAGCAGAACTGATCTCTTTGGAAATCTCTGCAACACTAAGCTTGAGCGCATTCATTTCAAGTTCCCTCTTCATCCCTTCCAATTGAAGGTTGCTCTTTTCAAGCCCGGCTTGTATTTCCACCTGGTGTGCATGCATCTCATCAAAAAAGATCCTTTGTCTCTCATCAAGCTCGGGCCAGTGTATCTCCTCAAAAAAGTATTCTCCCATCTGAGCACTCTGATCATAATAGTATTCTCCCGTCTGAGCACTCTGATCATAATAGTATTCTCACATCTGAGCACTCTGATCAAAATAGTAATCTCCCATCTGAGCACTCTGATCAAAATCTGTGGTCCACGTAGTATAATCCATAGCGCCTGATCAACAAAGATAAATACCTGGAGAAAAGATATCAGTGGCACAAAAGAATATAGAAATGATAATAATGGTGGCGGGGGTGAAAATTTCTTTTAAATTTTTTTTTCCGTAGCCTAATCAACCTAATTGTGACAAATTGGCACCCAACGGGAAACACCTCCCCGGCAACGGCGCCAAAAACTTGGTCGCTTCCCGGATATACACCCGGAGAACGATTGTAGTTTTACCGCAAGCGCACGGTCAAGTGGCGAGCGGGTATCGAACACGAGGAGGTGGTGTTGGCTCCAATCTATCCTAGGTTGGTTTGACTACGAATGTTTTATTGGTGGAGATGGTTATGGAATGATATAATGGAAATGGTGGTGGATGTCGGTGTCGATGATAAGGATGTTGGTCAAATAGCGATTCAAATACAATATACTAAAAGTGTCTAGGGCTAGGGAATCCCCACTACGGACCGTCATTCGTCATTGTGAATAGTGAATCTCAATATTACTAGACTTGCGTTGAGGTGAACTAGTCGTAACTGAATAGAGAACCAAGCTCACGCTCTCGCGCTATTGCCGGTCTATAGCGAACCTAGGATAGGGCCCAATCTCTTGCAAACCCTAGCCTAAGCCACTAGCATTAGGATCGACGTCATTGTCCAATCGCTTCTCGAGCCCACTCTCGTGCAAACTCGAGTCACGATCTAGGTTGTGATAGTTCGTATTCGTCCAATCTCTTGCAAACGAATATTGGTATAGATTTACAATTAAAAATCCTAGCTTTGGTCCAATCTCTTACAAACCAAATCTAGAGAAATCCAATTGTAAATCTAAATCGAATATCTAGGCCTTCCCATCGATTAGAATCCAATCTCTTGCAAATCCCAAATCGATGGAAATCCCTAGCTATCCGTAGTAAATCAATCACAACCTAACCTCCTAGCAATTCTAGCAATTTAGAAATTCATTCATCACAAATATGAAATTAGATCCATAGGGTTCATCCCCAAACCCTAGAACAACAAATCTACTCTAGCATAGCAATAAGGATATGAGAATCAATAGAAATCATTGCTTGCATACAAAGAGATAGAAAAACAAAGATTCAAATAAAGAGAAGAAAATACTTAGCTTGATGAAGATCTTCAATCCAAAATACAAGCTTTTAGATCCAAGAGGGGGCCTAGGGCATGGCCTAACCTCTAAAATAATCCTAAGAAAAACATATGGGGGCTAAGAAAATATAATGGGGATCCCCTCTAATGGTGGCTACAAAACCCTTAAATACTCCCCCAAAACCCTAGCAAGAAACCCTAGAAAACCCCTCAAATTCGTGCCCAAAACAGCCCAAACCGCAACTTAAAATCTGGGCCCAGGCCGCACTCGGCCGAGTGGTATATGTGACCCGGCCGAGTGGAAATTCCAGCACTGCAGCATCAACTTGCAGAAATTCCCCAGATTTCATCCGACCTCCGATTTGCGCGTTCTTGGCGGCGTTGGAACCTTCATGAAGTCTACTATCCATAAAAAATATGAGAAAAATACTTTGATTGTTGGAATGATAGCAGATTTCAAAAGAGTGAGAGGCTGTCTGAAAATCTGGGCGATGCGTGTCCTCGGCATCACTCGGCCGAGCGGCAAATGTCACTCGGCCAAGGGGCTTTTGGTACTCGGCCGAGTCGGAGCTCGTAGTCGACTGACAGATTACAGAGAGTTGGACATTTTGGCTTGCCGTCGTTTGGGTGCCACTCGGGCGGACGGAGTCTCCGCACTCGGCCGAGTGGGCGTGCGATGCTCGGCCGAGTGCACGCTGATACATCTCTGTTGCGTGTCCGATCTGGCCGGCCGAGCGGGGTCTCAATGCTCGACCGAGTGACTCCTTCACTCGGCCGAGTGGCATGCTGAAAATGCCCAATCTCTATCTTTTCGCTTCCTCGTCGCTCCTACGACGTTCTTTCTTCTTCCACTCGTCTTCCATTGCAGAATAACCCTCAAAAGGGCCATGGTTGACACTCCGGAGTGGGTGCAAGTCCCTTAAGCTCATTTTTGCTCCCGAACGCTCCATATTTCCTGAAATCCGACAAAAACAAGAAATAGTGAAAAGTAATGCAATATCGTCGAATAATCATGAAAATCGCAATATGAGCAACCGAAATGGCGTGAAAACATGCGGAAAAAAGGTGTAAAATATGGACCGATCAATTAACACAATGAAGATTGCAATAGGAATTACTGGGCTTCAGACACGTTTTTGATAGGCAAAAATAATTATTAAGTAAATGGGGCTGCTGGCCCATAAGACTTAATTTCATTGTTAGAAATGAGCTACAGGCCCAACAATCAGGTTTTTTAATTTAATAGAATATGGGCCCTTAAGCAAATTTTAAAGTTAATTGTTAGGGAATATGAACAGTCCCAATATCCAAAAAAATTTAGAGGGAATGTGAACAGTCCCAAAACCCAAAATCCAAACAGATCCTCTTTTCTCCGCTGCTCAGCAAGAGCCTCACGACGGTAGGGCATCGCCGGAGATCCCCCAGCGCGGGGGGGGATGGGACGCCGGAGCCCCCCGTCGGGGGGGGACTTGTTCGCCGGAGGACCCCCCGTCTGGGGGGACGCCAGAGAGGATCGCTCGGATCCGCGGTGGATCCCCGTTCGTCCGGGGGGCGCAAGGGTGAGAAAACAGAGACCCCGGGGCTTTGAAACGCCAGAGATCGTTTTGGGTTTTGTTTTGTTTTGTTTTTAAACTTAATTATTTTAATTGTGATTTTGATCAAGCGGTTGAAAATATATACAATCCTCTAGAAAAGCTATGTAAAATCATAGCTAACGATATCTTGAACTATTCTACGGGTTCAAAAAATTTTACTTCTAGATCAAGGATCTAGGGACGATTGTAAAAAGAGAAGTCCGTAGAAAGCAAAATCCACGCTCCTAATAACCAAAAAGGATCACCGCAACGGATCGTCGCAACAATAGATTCCTTCGCGCGTTTAGGAGTTTGATTTTTGAGGGAGACGTGATGAAAAGCTCAAAGAAATTAGAGCAAACGTGCTGATAACGTGTTAGAAGAGGATTGGAGAGAATTCACCATGGCGAATAGCCATGGTACTTTATTTATAAAAATCTCATGATGAGTTAGGAGTCCAAGGGACTCCCCACTAACTTAGTGGGGAGTAATGGTGAGATGTTGAAGGGGGGAGGCCAAAGGCCTCCCTCAACTCATAACACAAGTGTTTTTCTTCGGGAGGAAATAATATGTTTTAACGTATGTTTCTCCTCAAGGATAAGTTTAAAAGGCCTTAAGGAATTTTGTGTACTAACCATCAAGTAAATGGCCTTAAGGAATTTTGACACATTTTAAAGTTATATATTAAATGGGATAGGGTGTGTATTATATATATACTTTTATGTATGTTCATATACACATTAGTACACATATATACCCCATTTTAAGGAAGAAAATTTGTGTTGAAATTATGGATTTTATTTAACTCAAAATAAATGATTTAAAAGGTGGAATAAAAGGTTCTTATATATATTTCCACTTAAATAAATCATTTTGTGTTAAATTAAGTTTAGTTTAAAAATTAAATTTTTTTGGCATAATTAATTATATATTTCGAATATAGATTGATTAGATTATCAACTCACCAAAGTGGGTTTTCTTGTGAAGATTAGTTTTAATCTCGAAATATAACAAGTTGTACATACTTTTGTATGGAAATTTTGGTTTCCTTAAATTTGATTTTGACTAAAAATGGACTTGAATATTTTCACTTAAAGTATAGATTCATGTATTAAAGTACGACATAGATTCAAATTTTGCACATGTATATATTTTTGAAATGAGTTGATGTAAACATTACCCCGCCAAAGTGGGCTCTCTTGTTTGCATTAATTTTATTTCATAAATATAAAAGGGATTTTAATGCGCATAATTTCATATGAATGCTAAATCGGCAAAAAGGAAGATTATCGTTCAATATCATTTTTTGCACACATGTGGCAATAGACAAGGTGATGCTTAGTGAGACAATGCATGCAAATTTAATTCGGCCCAAAGGAATTTTTATTTTTGGCATGTTATTATTGTCATTGTCTGACTACTACAACAAGATGTCAATGACTACTCAATAGATTATCCAAAGATAAATGTTGAGCTAGTAGAGAATGTCTTGAGATGGGAAAATAGCATTAATTTGAATTTGGTGTTGTTTTGTTTAATACTCATATGAACATGTTACAATTGTTTTCTTGTTCTCTTTTTTCAGCTATTATTCCTGGAAATTTTTCTATACACCTCAAATCTATTTCAATACTTAATGGCTTTAACTTCAAGGCATGGAAGGAAAATCTTTTGATAATCATCGGAGTTATGGATCTTGATCTTGCATTGATGACTCATAGTCCTCTGCCACTCACTGATGAGAGTACCTCTGATGAAAAGAGGGAGCTGGAAGAGTGGAAGAGATCAAATTGCATGTGCCTAATGCTTATGAAGAATGCCATTCCAGAATATCTTAGGTGCTCTATTTCAGAGAAAATTGCCACAGCTAAATGGTTCCTTATTGAGCTTGAAAAGAGGTTTGTCAAGAATGAAAAGAGTGAGATTAGTACACTCTTGACAACCCTAACTTCAATGAAATATGAAGGTAAAGGGAACATCAGGGAGCACATATTGAAGATGTCTAATCTTGCTTCAAGGTTGAAAGCACTTGAGCTAGACCTCTTTGAGGATCTGCTAGTGCATTTTGTTTTAATCTCTCGTCCATCACAATTTAGCCAGTTTAAGGAGAGCTACAATCTGAAGGAATAGACTTGGTCTCTGGATGAGCTCATCTCATACTGTGTCAAGGAAGAGGAAAGGCTTAAGCTAGAGATGACAAAAAGCACTCACCTGACCTCCACCTTCAACAGAAGGAAGAAGGATACTGAAACTACAGACACAGCTTCTCAAAAGAAACAACAAAGGGAACTGAAAAGTTCAGAAGGTAATGGTTGTTTCTTCTGTGGAGCTAAAGGGCATATAAAGAAGCATTGCACAAATTATCACGTTTGGCGTGGTAAAAAAGGTATACGTCTTTAATTTGGTTTAATTCTATAATTAATTTCTTTTTTTGTAAACTTTGGTACTTATAGACAAGTGATGGAAAGATGCTGGTATAACCAATCACATCATTGTGTCTATGCAGGGTTGCCTAAGATGCCAAGAGCCGAATAATGGTGAAAGATACATCGATATGTGCAATGACAAGATGGTTTAATTAGAAGCAATTAAATTTAGATTATTAATTTTGAAGGCTAGATTGTATTTGAATCTTTTATGAGACTATTATGTACCGTTTTAACGGAATTTGGATTTTCATTTCTATTTTGAACAAATTTGGTTATTATTGTTCAATTATGAAAGGAAAATTTGGTTGTCCCTTGATTCAAAATTGGTTTATTCTGGTTCTTTAAATTTTCATTATAATCTTCATTTATTTGGAAATATTTCTTTACTTACAGAATCCTACATTTAAATACATGTGTTGTAAAGAAAGAATTAATACTTTAGAATTCAGTTATTTTTTTGATTGTAGCTTATATCCTTAATAATGTTTCAACAAATGAACTTTAATCACTTGCATGTTTGCAGATGTCCAACTAAGGTAAGGCCTTATAATCCTAATAAAGAAACCGAACATAATGCTAATGATTTTCTAGTTTTGTTGAATAGTTTAAAAGGTGATATTTTGTATGATTTTACATAATCCCACTATTAAGTTAGTTCACGATTAGGAAATCCACACCTATTTAAGGATGCTGGGTTTGGGGGGAAATTTAGTTAGTGACATTATTTTTGAAGAGGATTATATTCTCACAGGTGTTGTTGGCTTTATTTAGGACAGTATTCCTGACACTGTTCAAGACACAATAAATTCAAGATAATGTTTCAATTCCTCTTATTCGAGAAATTGTTCATAAGGACAAACTCTAGCACCTCAAAGCACTAATTGCCATTCAAGAAATCCATTAAAGAGATGAAAAGTACAGTGTTGAAATACTACATTGTAATTCTCAAGAACATATGGTTGACATTAGGATGATGGAAGTTCGACTTGTATCAAGTCATAAAAACTCTACATCTCTAAAATGGATTAATGCATTAATTAAGAAAGTCTTTGAATGATACTTAAAATCTTTTCTCATTGCCATAAGGTTTTAAACCTATTGATTGTAAATGGATTTTTATAATCAAAAGGGATTCAAAAGGGTAATAAGAAAAAATTTAAAGCGTATCACAAAGGACTTTGTACAGAAAATGATGCATTAATTGTAAAGAGACTTTATATTCAGTTTTCATGACAGACTCTATAAGGTTTATAATGGCATTAGTAGAGTATTTCAATATCGTTAATGATTTATTAAATTTCATTAAGTGATCACCTCGTTCGGCTTTGAGATGATGTTTGATGATGTTATATATCTTAAGTTCTGTGTGAGCATGTAATTTCTATATTAATATCTATGTGGCAATGTATGTAAGTTCTGTGGGAGACAAGTTTAGTCTCAATAATTGCCCCAAGAATAATCCTTAGAAGATTCCATATATCTCACCAATAGGAAGTCTAAAGTATGCTCGGCCTTATATGCATTTGGTTATTGCATATATTACATGTATGTTGGGCAGATTGTTAAGTTCAGAAGTAGACCATTTGATAGCAGCCAAATGGGTCTTACGGTATTTATGGAGAACAAAAGGGACTACATGTTCAAGGATCAGTAGTCAAAAGGGTTTGAGATCATTTTGGTATATTGACTCTGATCATTTATTAGATGCAAAGAATGTATAAAAATCTATGTTAGGCGCCATCTACTAGAAGAGATCTAAATAGTCCCTTTTATGTAGTCTCTTCGGACATGGCTTTAGATTTCATATAATATTATGTGACATCCAAATCATGAAATATATCTGCATATTTTGTCACTGTGCTGCAAATTAGAAATGGTATTAAAACACCACAGTTTATTTTGTGACAATAAAGTCTGCAGTTTTATATTCCAGCAACAACAAGAACTCGACAAAGTTTAAAATATTCAGAGATTAAGTTCCTAGATTGTTGATTAATAATTCGAAGTGTATGATTGTCTAGTGAGCACATCAGAACAAACCATATAATTACGGATCCGTTATACTAAGGGAATGTCATCCAAAAGGTTTTATGAGGTCGCTACTTATATGGATGTCATTTCATTAAGAACATTGAGTTTTGTGGGAGTTTTTTCTTTTAGGTGCTCGTATGATAGACAAAATTAAGTCTCCAGCTTAAGCTTGAGGCTATTTTCTGATCAGAAATAAATTTTTGGTTTCGTTTGGCTTTACTCCGATTTTGCTATGTTTATGATCTCACTAATGTTAAGGAGGATCAATTGGAAATAGAAATGTTAGATCACATTACATGTAATTTCCATTCTACACATCCACTTCATAATCCATGTCATTCTTTTATATTAGTACGGTGACCACTGAAGGGTCGAGCTGCAATCGCCGCAGCGAAGTTCTCATTGATACCTTGCTAATCTAATTGATGTACCAGATAATTTTTTGACTCATTAAAGAAATGACAGTAAGTTAAGATCTTATTCGGTTGTATGCATAATGAAATATAATTATAAAGTTTAGCATATAGCCCAAGTGGGAGATTATTGGAACTTATCTGACTCAGTTGGATTTTAATCCAACGTTGGGCTAATATGCGATGTATAATATATAGTGCTGCACTGTCATATTAAAGCCCAATGTATAAGTGATCTCATTTAATAAGGTAAGTGGGCTACATGAGTTAAATAGGTTGTAGGCCTTTATGTGTAGAGGCTATTGGGCTTCAATTCGTTGATGGGCCGAATTAGAAATCCTAGGGCTAAGGAGGCTAGCCTATTTATATGCGGTCATGATCCCCGCAACACACGAACAAGTTTGCCGTCTTTTCTACGTCCCGTCGCTAGAAGAGAAACCGGGAGAAAGCCAAAGGATTTCTCCTAACAGTTGATTCGTGTGGATCTGGAAGATCTTTCCGCTGCGTCATCCAAATCATCGTCTTCATGGATACATGTATGATTCCTATCAGAGAAAGTAAAGTTTTAAGATTCAGCATGCATATATCTAGATCTGTATATTTAGGAATGAATACAGATTCAGATCTCTAGTTCTTTCAATATGCACATACTTAAGAAATGGAAAATCACATCATTTAGCAACTAGAAATCATATGCTGCCATTAGACAGAATGTTAAAGAATTGATACATGTCCAGTTTCTGACACATACACCCAAATCAAGTGCAGGATTAATTATATCAAAATTGATACACTTCCCTGAGTGTCACTAATTTACATCTTAAAAGAATACAAATGGATGAGATGAGATTGTTGGATGAATAGCTTAGGCTGAAGTAAACAGCTGGCTCCCAAGAGTGACTATTGCAGAACCCTCCCCCATAACTGTTGTCAATGCCATCTCCATCTCAAGAATCCTCTCCAGCTCCACAACAACATGGTCCATCCTCGGCCTCCGCACTCCAGGCAAGCTTAGGCACCACAGAGTCAGCCGAATCACGTCTCTCATCCCTTCAGAGGTATAGCTTCCGTGCATTCGTGCATCGGTGATAGTATCTGAACCCAGATTTGCTTCCACCTGGCATCAATGAACATGCATAACTAGACACATCTACTGTTTTGATGCAAAGCTAAATGGGCGTTCAATTTGACACCGTTTTGCTGGGATCATGAGTGATCTCACTCCGTTCTTTTTATTTTCGACTTTTCTTGAAAATGATAAAATTACACGCATTTAAAGACTCGTTAATAAATAAATGGTTTAGTTGTACATCGTTCAAAGCTACCAATGAAAATATACGACACATAAAAAATGCATAGATTGCACATGTAGAAGATATCTAGCTACTGAAATAGAGAAAATGGTGTAGAATTGTCTTTCATGTAGGACCATCATTAATTACTTTTACACTTTCATCTCCCACTTTCACGCTAATAGTTTAACAAAATTTGCAAGTTATCATATGCGGCGTTTATGTGACAGCATTTTCATATTTTCCCTCTAAAGTTGCTAAAAACCTTAACGTTATCATGTTTCATTTGCATCAGATAAAAAATGACATCATTTTTACACTTTTGGATTGCCAAACATCCTAACCGTAAGTTAGAAATGATACTTGGGCTTCATCTATAATGTTTCTAACGCATAATGAAGTATCATAGGCTTTTTGTTTTGTCTATGAACTATGTCCTACATCAAGCATGATACACAAGAGGCGAAAACTAAGCATATACGAAGTTCCCTGCCACTGCATCAAAAAATTAAAGTCATGACGAGAGTTAAGTGTTTTATTTTTATATTCTAAAATGCTCTTGAAATCCTGAACGACTCGGATGTCATATCAAAGTCCCTGCCCTACAGTAAAATTCCAAAATGGTGATGCGAGGGGATGGTTTTATTTTCATATTATAACATCAAACAGAACAAGTTCACAAATGCCATGTACTAATTTGTCTTTGGGACAAATTATGAAATGTGATGTCAATAAAAGAGTAGAGTGAAAAGTGAAGGAGGACAAAACGAAAAAAGTACTCTTAAAAGAAAGAAAGAAAGAAATGACAATTATACGGGCAAATTCTTACCATCTGATTTTACTGAGAACATAGATATTTGACTGAACGTTTATACATACATCTTTAACTCCCATTGTAAAAGGAAGTCAACTATGACAAAGCAAATGAAATTCAGCATGCAAAGGCCGCACATTGCATGCGTCATCAATTTTTCGTGTAAAATAGTATGCCAGCATATATGGATTCGCCATATAAGGACCAAGTTTCATTTTTCTTTTGACTTAGTTTGTCATGCAAATTTGGAATCTAACATTGTAGCCCAAACTAAACTATTACATCTTTGGTCTTAGCACCAGGCATCACACATGATTGGTGTGCGGTTGATTGCATGCTCAGATTATCGATGGAGCTTAAATCACCCAGAAATCAGACTAAGACAATGATCACACATAAAGCTGAAGGCTGCCCCGAAATAGATTGTTGCATTCTGCAAGTATTAGTGTTCTTCCAGGTTTATAGAAAAATCAGGCAAAATACAATCAAGGGGTTTAAAAAGGACATGATGTGTGATCATTTCTGAATATCAGCGAGCAATCATTATTTGCATGTTTTATTTGTGATCTTCCTAGATGCCTTAGATCTTTTAATGTTATTTTTGCATTTAATTATTAACTAGTTTTAAAAACAAAATTGAAATGCATCTTATACGAAATTGTAATTGCAATAGCATCTGAATACTGCATTACCCATTGGGTCAAACTTTTAGTTGATCCATTTAAGGAAATGCGTGCTGCTTCTTGACCCGTCACAAGCTCCAAAAGGAATACCCCAAAACTGTACACATCACTTGCTTCTGATAGTAGCCCAAATTTTCCAACCCTAAATATGGAACACAAAGTCAGAAAATTCCATTTAGAAAGCGAAGAATCTGATATTGGCATGTGTTCAATAATATGGATAGTTTGTTATCTGACAAATTGTGTGCACATGTGCTCACACACAAACACGAAGTAATACAATTGTTCTCATTGCATATATCATCTATCATTTACCTGTAACCATCTAGTGTCTGTCAAGTTTCGCTATGTAGGTTCACAACGTGCATGTATCTGCAAGTGCATGCAGGAAAATTTGAACTCACACACAGTGAACAGTGTGCGCACTCGAAGCTTGTCTATAAATTACTAGGATATTATGCACATAATGAAAACAATACACAGCACGGCAATAATTGGTTTCAAATCACGTCAACTCTTTTAAGATGCAACAAAAGCAACTTGGGTCGCCATACTAATAGAACAAAAATGATTAACATATCATTGTAGTCGTATGAAGCACAGGCAATGTTACAACAAGATGCAGATACAACACCACAAAACAAGCTCAAAAGGTAGGATATATTGACATGGCAACACACAGACAAAATCCTAGTGATTACATGTGTGTCAGACATCGCCTATCAAAACTAAAAAAGAAAATTAATTTGAACGATTAACATGTATAGATTCTAATATCAAACCAAATAAATGTATTTGGAAGTTAAATCTTAATATAAGCACACACAGATTGGAGGCATTTGGTTGTGGTAAAATAGCACCCAACGGTCCCAACCTATATAAAGGGGTCCAAATTGTGTTTATTTATATTGTTAGAATATAACCATGTATGGTGTTTTGTGTAAAATTATGGTACGGCCGTTATAAATAATAAAGTATTTAGACTGTGAGAGATTTACTATCTCTCTCAAATTCTTCCATCAAAATACATGTTTGATATTAAAATGGTATCAGAGCACCAACACTAACCCTATAGTAGATTACTCCTAATAAAAACAGTTGTAGATATATACCAAACACTCTAAATTCATGCTCATGTGCCAACTTCTACTGTTGTCCCAACTCCTACATCACATATTCATACATCCTCATCCATTAGTGCGTTACGATCCCACTTAGTACCACATCGGAAAAGACAAAATGAAATGAAAAGTTTAAGTATTAGAGGGCCTCTCCACCTAATACCAATTGGTTTTAGTTTGGATGCTAGCTAATACTTAACAATTGGGGTGTGAGCCTAGTGTTAATGACCTAGTATGAGATGGGTCCTTAGCAAGACTAGTGTTATGACCTAGTACGGGATGTGTCTCTAACAAATGAGCTAGTATTAAGGGCCTAGTATGGATTGTGTCTCTAACAAATGTATCAGAGCAAGCCACATGCTAAGACCCATGTTGCAGAAGAGGTGAACTGTGGAAGGAGTGACCTAAGAGGGGGCGACCTGATAAAGGGCCAGAGTGGAACCCCAGAGTGGGCCTCCGTAGACCGTTTGTCGAAAGCGAAAGGGGCGACTTGGGGAAGGAGCGACCTAAGAGGGGTTGACCTGGTAAAAGGTCAGAGTTGGCCACTTAGAGTGGGCACCCCAAAGTGGGCCGCCATGGACGAAAGTTGTCGAAAGCGTGGTGTTATGTTATGATCCTACTTAGTCCCACATCGGAAAAGAAGAAATGACATGAAAAGTTTAAGTATCAGATGGCCTCTCCACCTAATACCAATTGGTTTTGTGTTGGATACTAGCTAATACTTAACAATTGGTGTGTGAGCCTGGTGCTAAAGGCCTAGTATGGGATGGGTCCTTAGCAAGTCTAGTGTTGTGCCTAGCATGAGAAGTGTCTCTGAAAAATGGGCTAGTGTTAGGGGCCTGGTATGGGTTGGGTCTCTAACAGAGTCATCTAGCTAACCAAATCGTAATATTTCCATTGTTCATCGTAAAGATACTCATAGTTGTACTGCCCTTCAATTATATAAATGTGTCATTTACACATATTTCTCTAGGATAATATGCTTTCTTATCTTTCATTGATAATTACCACGTTTCTAAGTCTTTGTTCGAAACTCTTGCATATCTAGGTTGTAAATAAAAATGAAATAGAAGATAATAGCATTGAATGAAAATGGTACTTGTTCACCTTTCTCCGGACAAAATTGTGATGGGATGAAAATGGGTCTTTAATATGAAGTTCAATTCTAATGGTACATTCGTTAGGTTAGACTAATGGCCAAGGGTTACTCTTAAGCCTATGGTATTAATTATTTGGATACTCTCTCTGATAGCTAAAATAACTTCAATTCATTTTTATCTTGCTTATTACCCCTTATCACTAGCTACATCATCTAGACATCAAGAATATCTTTTTTAATGATATTCTTTATAAGAAGGTATATATAAAGAAACAACATCGTTTTGTTACTTAGAAAGATGATAAATCTGTACTTTTGGCCCATTTGGGACGTTTTGGGACATTAGAGGTGTTTTGGGAATTTTCAGATTTTAGGGGCGTTTTGTGAATTTTTAGTATTTTTGGGGTTTTCTGCAAATTTGTATTTTCTTTGATTAGTATTTATAGACCAAGGGTGGAGATGGTTTTTCTTAGGCTTATTTTGATATGAGTATTTACATAGAGATGATATTATCCCTTGTCTTCGGGAGAATACAGACGTCCTCTACAATTGGCGTCTTGGAAGAGCGATCACCTCTTCAATTGTGATCAATTATCTTTATTATTTTCAGTTTTGATATAATAATAATCAGATTTTCCCATATTCCTACCAATTTGGTATTAGAGCTTCAAGATTCATGACGACGGCGACGAGATCTAAAGACAAGTTCGATGCTTTCGAGAAGAAATACAAAGGCAAACTTGGGGGCGTGTGGCAAATCCTAGAGAAGCATGGTGATGCCCTAGCGAAGCATGGCGAAACCTTAGTGAAACATGGAGAAGTCCTAGCATAAGTCATTCCACAACTCATGGCCATCTCGACAAAGTTGAACAACGCAGACGAAAACCCTAATCAATTGAAAAATGCGTCAATTTTGGAGATAGGCAAGGGGTGAAAGACGACGGCTTTGGAGAAGGGAAAGGGAAAGGTGGAAGATTATGAAGAAGGTTTACTTTTTGACGTCGACGAGTATTACGCGAAAGATGAGGAGTCCACGATGAAAGGCCGCGAACCCCGAAACCCTAAGACGACAAAACAGTGGCGCCAGTCCCTCCAGGGTGCTGACAGGGGCTGCCGTCCCTCCAGCAATGGTGCCAACCCTCCTCGGCACAATGCAGGGGCTGCCGTCCCTCCAGCAGGGCCGCCAACCCCTCCTGAGCACAACGCAGGGCTGCTGCCCTTCGATCAGGGGCGCCAGCCCCTAATCCCAAAACGGCGAATGTTTGATCCCCTGCAGCAGCGGGATAGGTCTGTGTGAATCCAGGAGGCCGACGAGGGCCCCGAGGCCCCCGACGATGTGCTATGACGCTGACAACCCTCTAGAGTGTTTGTGGGAGCACGATGATAAAGACGACGAGTTTTGAGGGCCCTACGGCCCTCAATATACTGCAGAGAGACGACGACACCCACTATCGACCTATGAGGAGTACCCATGAGATGACGACAGTGATTGGGGCTTCGAGGAGGATGATCGAGGCTCATTTGTCGGTGGAGATGAGTGGAGAGATTATATGGACATATATGGAGGCCAACAGATGGACTTAGAGGGAATAGAGACCATTAGAGACACCCATACCATCCCCATCATCCTGGACACTACGAGGAGAGAATTAAGCAAGATACTTTTGGGGTGGATAGTAATTCAGGACAAATATTACATAATTAAGCCCACAATTGTGCCATTTTGAGTGAATATGATGCTTATTTGATCTCTAATATGATCATATTTAGAATATTGACATTTATTAGAGCAATCACTTGATTTAAGCACAAATTTATTGAGTATTTCGGTATTTTCATATTTTTCATGTATAGATCTCGATCTCACGATTCTAAATGCTATTTATTCATTTTTTTGAGATTTATGCTAATTTTTATGAATTTTTGAATGCAGAATAGCATTTAATTGAAGAAATACGAAGGAATTACGGCCACAAATACGCCTCAAATACTGTGCAAATACGGCCCCTTTAACCGCCATCGGCTGCGCCACGTGGTACACATCTAACGGCGTCCCACATTTTTATCCAACAGTCAGGAAGAACGGAGCGGGCGAAATTACTCGGGACACGTGGCGCAATCGTATGCGATCCCGCTTCAATCCAATGCTCCAGAAGAGAGGCTACGCGGTAACTGATTGATTGTCCGATCAAGATCCAACGGTCCACAGTCGAGCAGATCGAAACAGAGCGGGAGGCGGTATCTAATAGACACGTGGCTCAATTGTAGAGCTTCCTAAGACGATCCAACGTATGAGGACGAAGATGATTCGACTTTGAATTCATTCAGCAGAGCACCGATCCGCTTGGCGACATGGCGATATCTCATCCATTCCTCGCCAGATCCAACAGACAGATGCGACGCCGATGAAAACTCGGATTCAGTCAATTGATGCGGGCTGTGGCAAAATATATGGGACATGTGGCGCCTTGAGGTGCAATCCCGCAAATAACAAACGGATAAGATTTCAAGCTGTCTGCGGTATGGGTTTGGTTGATATTGGAACGGGTTTTGAACCCGCTAAGCCTCTAAAACCCGCAATGCCCCTGTATATACGTATTTTTAGGGTTTTGGGGGTATTCTTTGCGTATTCTGAGCGCTAGAGAGCATATTTGTCCATGAGTTTTGGAGGCCCAGAAAACAAAGGATATGGGCTATTGTTGAAGGAGATCTAGTGTCTAATTGGAGGAATTTGGTGATAAAACTCTTAACTTTTCTCTCGTATTTGGTGTATTTCTCACGTATTTTGAGCATTTGAACATGTATTTGTCTATGAATATAGTTTATTTTCTCTCCACGCGTGGATAATCTCCATATGTGTTAGTTTTGATGTATTTAGGGCATTGTAATCCTTGATTTAATATCTTTTCGCCCAGTATTCATGTTATAATCACGTATTTTGTCGATTTCTATGTATATTTTGTTGAGTATATTATACGGAGATGTGTGCATGCTTGAATCAAATATGATCTGAGTAAGACTTATTCGTGATACGATCCGAGAAGATGTATAGTGACCCAAGATGGCACTTGTGCATAATTTCTTTATGAAATCGATATTTTATGTGATTACTTCTTGGCACGTTATTCTACGCTTTATCGCCATACTTTCCAACGTTTTCATGCCCAAGCCGGATGAAACGTTGAGTTATAGAAAAGTTATTAATAATCATTGATTGCAAACACCCTAACTAAACCACAACCAACACATATCTCCACATTGGTACCCTAGTATCGAATACAACGTAACTATCATATGATTTTGTTTTATTATTTAAAACCGCCGATACCATTACTTTATACTTGAAAGGTGGTTAGTTATTATCGTTTTAGTACTCTTTATAAACTGAAATTCGTGATTTTGCAGGTCAGATGTCCTGTGGATACGATACCTGGACTCAACAGGATTATTACTTGTTCGATCTCCTGCAGTTGTGAATAGCGCTCACATCTTTTGAGACAAGTCAAGTTTTTGGCTCGTCGCCGGGGATAACATACTTGTGATTGACGATTTCAGTTGGTATGAAGGAATATTCGATGCGATTCTTGCATCTTATATCTTGGGACTTTTATTATTATTATTTTTGTTTGTTTTCTCTTAAAAAATTCAAAAAAATGGACTATATGGAATTCTATCGCACAAACTATTGGTATGATGCAGAGTACACTATTGAGCATAAGCACAGAATGGAGAAAGCCCTGATCATCAACTTCTATCAGAGAGACTGTGAAACTTTCTAATAGGCCTAGAGAAGGTTCACAGACCTACTATTGGGTTATCTGCAGCATGGGTACACAAAGGAAGAGCTTATAGAGTCCTTTTTATTTAGACTACAACTATAGCTGCATGAATTTTTAGGAGTCATGATTCCGACAGAGGCGTGAAAGTATATGGAGTTCTTACAAGAGAATGAGCAAATCATGAAAGAGACTTCAGAAAGTGACCCAACAGAGCCTTCTTGCAACGACACTGGGGCATGCCTTGATCAAGGAGAGCAAAGCATAGACGTACCCTTGCAACCCTTGAAAGAGGAAGTTCAATTGCTTATTCAGACACCGGAGGTTAAATCCCATCAATTCCAAGAAAATTTCCTTGCTCGGAGTCGACAAATTCAACAATCCATTGAAAAACTTACTCTAATTGCTACTTGCTTAAAAAGTAATTCTTTTGAAATTCAACTTCAAGAATCTATTATGAGTTCATTTTCTATTGCAGGTATATTGAGCGAGCCATGTCACAAGGAAAGCACAAATCAGAATATTAACATGGCTGGAAGTGTGTACAAAGAAGAGGACGACCTAGCAATTTTGGATGAACAGGGAGAGGAGACAACTAGGGACACACGTTTAGAGATTATCAATATGAAGCCCGAACCGTTCTTTCCTCCAGTTTTTCCCCAAATCTTTCATTCCTTTCCCCCATGGCTGATCATCATACTAAGAGTAGTGCACACCTTTCAGGAAGTTGTCATCAACATGCCCTACTCTATTTCACCTATTTTGATGACTATATTTGGAATATGTTTATTGAGAAAAAATTTACACTAAATTGGATTGACATGAATCATCTCTTACAGGACATCATAATCACTTTATAAAGATGCTTGGAGTTGTGTTGCTGGGGTCTAATTTAGCTAGGGGAGGAAGAACACTTGTCGAGAAGCGAAAGGAGCAAATTAAACAAATTCCTCCGCCATTAAAGATCTGTGACCCGTCATTTGACAACGGTGTATTCTTTCCATCAGCGTAGATTTTAATATGCTTTTTAGGATGTTTGCATTTGAATAAAATCATATCATGTTCGACATTGAGGATACTATCTATCTTTAGTTGGGGGAGTATGAGATCTTATGACTAATAAATTGAGAGAAAAAGAATCGATCACAAAATCTCATCATTTAAAACTCCTTCACATATCATTTTATCGGATGATCATGCATTGATTGGATTCTAAAAATTGTTTATAGCCTGAATTAATTAATTGTTCTTCATGGAATTAACCATTAATATGTCGTTTATGAAAAATGTCAATTGACATGATTAATATCTCGAAATAGTTTGAATTTATTTCGTGCATGCTATTGTGATGCATAAGCTTAATTATACACGATTTATTAGAATAGTCTTCAAGTTGAAGAGGAATTTGGCCTTTGCTACTAAAGTTTTATGTCCGATGAATGTGTACTGAATTACTTCCACACAAAAAAGAAAATAAGAGAAAATAATGTAAAAACTAAAGATCTAGATGTGTACAAACCGAATAACACAGATCTAGATGTATAACATGCGGAATCTTAAATCATTGACCTACTCGGATTTAGCGGAAGCGTATCTGAGTCCATCGCTAATAATCTGAAAGATCCTGACGATAGCACAACGGACGATCTTCCAGAATAGCACGAATCAACCGGTTGGAGAATCCCTTTAGCTTTCTCCCGGTTTCTTTCCTAGCGACGGGACGTAGAAAAGACGGCTCAACTTTGTTCGTGTATTTCGGGGATCATGACCGCTAATATTTTTAGGCTAGCCTCCATAGCCCTAGGGTTTCCAACCCGGCCCATCAACGAGTTGAAGCCCAATAGTCTCTACACATAAATGCCCCACAACCTGTTTAACTCATTTAGCCTATTTAATTAATTAAAACCAGATCACTAATATATTGGGCTTAATACGACAGCGTAGCACTTATATAATTATTCACCGCATATTAGCCCAACGTTGGATTAAGATCCAACTTGTTGGATAAGTTCCAACAAATAAAACTTAGATGATTCAAGTATTAGGTTCGAGGGTCTTTTTTAAGCCTAATGCCCGAAGGTCGTCTGGCATTGGAGTCATTAACTGAAAGCTCGTTACATGGATCATTCTAAGTCAAAAAAGATACAATAAAAACTTAGATGGTTCGAGTTATTAGGTTCGTGTGGCTCTTATAAGCCTAATGCCCGAAGGTCGTCTGGCCTAGGAGCCATTAACTGAAAGCTCGTTATATAGATTATTCTATGTAATAAAAAAAGAAAAAGAAAAAAGAAAGAAAGATATGGTGAATAAAGGAAGCAAACTTAATACTCATGAATCGAACAATCTTTATGTGATGCCAATTCCTTGGAAATAAGAAAACTTGGATATAACGGCGTGTTATACTTTTGCTTACTCAAAACGATACTTATATGTTATTTATTCAAATTAAATTAGAGAAAATATCATGTGATTGATCTTCTTCATGGATTGTGTATAATAATGGTCAAAATCATGTTGGAAAGCGTATTATTGAGCCATGCCATAAGTGATTGATAGAATTTAATATTTTACTAATTATTCGATTTAATCGCTCATAGACCAGCAAATCACTAGTTGGGAGTGTGATTCGGGACAAATATTGCATAATTAAGCCATCAATTAGTGCCATTTTGTGTGTATATAAGGCTTATTTGATCTCTAATATGATCATACTTAGAATATTGTCATTTATTAGAGCAATTACTTGGTTTAAGTACAATACAACATTTTATTGAGTATTTCGGTATTCTCATATTTTTCATGTATAGATCTCGATCTCTCGATTCCAACTGCTATTTATTCATATTTTTCTGAGATCTGTGCTAATTTTTATGAATTTTTGAATGCAGAATACCATTTAATTGAAGAAATGCGAAGGAAATACGGCCGTAAATTCGCCTCAAATACTGTGCAAATACGGCCCCTTTAACCGACATCGGCTGCGCCACATGTCACACATATAATGGTGTCCCGCCTTTTATCCAACGGCTAGGAAGAGCGGAGTGGGTGAAATTACTCGGGACACATGGCGCAATCGTATGCGATCCCGCTTCAATCCAACGCTCCAAAAGAGAGGCGACGGGACAACTAATTGATCGTCCGATCAAGATCCAATGGTCCACAATCGAGCAGATCGAAACAGAGCGGGAGGCAGTATCCGATAGACACGTGGCTCAATCGTAGAGCTTCCCAAGACGATCCATCAGATGAGATCAAAGATGATTCGATTTTGAATTCATTCAGCGGAGCGTCGATCCGTTTGGCGATGTGGCGATATCTCATCCATTCCTCATCAGATCCAACGGATAGAGGCGACGCCGATGTGAACTCGGATTCAGTCAATTGATGCGGGCTGCGGCGAAATATATGGGACACATGCCGCCTTGAGGTGCAATCCCGCAAATAATGAACGGATAAGATTTCAAGCTATTTGCGGTGCGGGTTTGGTTGATTTGGAATGGTTTTTGAACCCGCTAAGCCTCTAAAACAAGCAATGCCCCTATATATATGTATTTTTAGGGTTTTGGAGGTATTCTTTGCGTATTCTGAGCTCTAGAGAGCATATTTGGCCGTCAGTTTTGGAGGCTCTGGAGACAGAGGCTATGTGATATTATTAAAAGAGATCTAGGGTCTAATTGAAGGAATTTGGAGATAAAACTCTTAACTTTTCTCTCGTATTTGGTGTATTTCTCATGTATTTTGAGTACTTGAACACGTATTTGTACATGAATATGATTTGTTTTCTCTCATGCGTGGCTAATCTCCAGATGTGTTGGTTCCGATGTATTTAGGGATTTGTAATCCTTGATTTAATATCGTTTTGCTTTATATTCATGTTATAATCACGTATTTTATTGATTTCTACGTATATCTTGTTTGAGTATGTTATACGGAGATGTGTGCATGCTTGAACCGAATATGATCTGAGTAAGACTTATTCGTGATATGATCCGAGAGGATGTATCATGACCCGAGAGGACATTTGTGCGTATTTTGTTTATGAAATCGATATTTTACGCGATTACTTCTTGGCACGTTATTCTATGCTTTATCGCCATGCCTTTCGACGTTCTCATGCCCTAGCAGGATGAAATGTTGAGTTATAAAAAAGATAGTAATAATTATTGATTGCAAACACCCTAACAAAACAACAGCCAACACATATCTCCACATTGGTATCCTGGTACCGAATTCACCGTAACTATCGTAGGATTTTGTTTTATTATTTAAAACACTCGATACCATTACTTTATACTTAAAAGGTGGTTGGTTATTATCGTTTTAGTACTCTTTATAAACTGAAATTTGCGGGTTTGTATGTCAGTTGTCCCGTGGATTCGACACCTAGACTCATCAGGATTATTAATTATTCGATCTCCTACACTTATGAGTAGCGCTCACATTTTTTGAGACGAGTCAGGTTTTTGATACAGTTACCGGGGATAATAGTACTTGTGATTGACGATTTCAGTTTGTACAGAGGAATATTCGATGAGATCCTTCCATCTTATATCGTATGACTTTTATTATTATTTTTTGTTTTGTTCTCTTCAAGGGTGAGGAACCAACAGGTTGGATATAAATGGTAGAGAGATTTTTTCAGTGACCCGCATGACTGAGGAACAGAAGTTGGAGACGACGACGGTGTGCTTGGAAGGAAAGACACACTCTTGGTTCGAGTAGAGAGAAACGTCGTCGTTTCCGTTCTTGGGAGGAGATCAAGGATTGTCGGGTAAAGAGGTTCCGTAAGATTCAGGGAAAATCTGCAGTAGTTACTGGCTCTCAAGCATGACCTCACGGTTAAGGAGTATAGGGAGCGATTTGAGGCATTAGCAGAGCAAATTCGAGGGATCTCTGATGAGACACTGGAGAGCAGCTTCATGAATGGGTTGTGAGGCGTAACACATTATAACCACATAATTCTAAAATATAGATGTAAAAAACTTATATTTAAGTTTCAAACCATCATTAAAGTATCAAAATATTAAAATAACACTCTAAAGACAAATATAAAATATCCAAAAAAAGATCAGAGTATTTGAGTTGCAAAATTAGACTCTAAATTTACTCTTACACATCATCAAATACAGAATCTTCATTTAAGCCATCTCCCTCCCCAAAACTTCCTAGGCTACTAACATCATCTTCATCTGGGGCGACAAATCAAGGCGGCGGCGAGTCGTCTCTCTCTCTCTCTTTTAGCTTTTATACTTGGGAAATAAAATTTTTTTGCAAAAAATCACATGTTGATGGCGTGAAAACCCAAACGTATTTGATGCGCCTACGAACTGAGGCGTAAGCCTTTGAGCGCCTTCGACCCGAGGCGTAAGCCTTTGGGCGCCTTCGACCTGAGGCGTAAGCCTTTGGGCGCCTTCAACGAGTGAAAGCCTCTTCCCTCAAGCCTCAGGGCGCTGGAGGTGAGCCTCGCCCTGAGGCGCGCCTTGAGGCGTAAGCCTTTGCCGCCTTTCAAAACATTGGATGAGACACTGGAGAGCAGCTTCATGAATGGGTTGAAGTCCACTATTTATATAGAGCTATGCCTGCAGAGACCTCAGGATCTGATGGACGCCATGGAGTTGGCCCAGAAGGTGGAGGATCGACTAATGGAGGAGGAGAAATCTAGAGGGACTGGAGGCGGCTACTCTTTCCACAGCCAACCCACGATTGGATGACAGCAGAAGACCACGACATGGACATACATGTCCAGTCAGAAGAAGAGCGGGGTGCCACCATTAGGAGGGCAATTTAGGATAATGACGGATGCAGAGATGGGAGAGAAGCGACAGAAGGGGCTGTGCTTTAAATGCAACAAAATGTTCACCCCAGAGCACCATTATGGAGTACGCAAGCTTCAGCTGCTGATAGCAGGAGAAGACGAGGAGGATGTAGTGGAGGAGGAAGAGCCCAGAGGAGATGGACATCTCTACTTAGGGTAGGGCCGCCGCAAACTTCATGCACCATTTTGAGGACAATGCGATTTTTGGGGGCGGAGTAATGACAAATATGTACGTTTGGCCCATTAGGGGTGTGTTGGGACATTATGGATGTTTTGAAAATTTTCGAATTTTTAGGGGCGTTTAGGAAATGTTTATTCTTTTGGGTTTTATGCAAATTTGTATTTTCTTTGATTAGTATTTATATGCCATGGGTGGGAATGAATTTTCTTAGGTTTATTTTGAGAGAATTATTTATAGAGAGGTGAGATTATCTCTCGTCTTCGGGAGAGTATGGACGTCCTCTACAATTGGCATCTTGGGAGAACGATCACCTCTTTAATTAATTTGTAGATAAGATTTACTATTGGTATATAATATTTTAGAATGCAATGGGCAAAGAAAGATTACTTTGTAGATACATCTTGATGATACAATGATCAGAAGAAGATATTGATTGGATTAGAGCTCTGAAGATATATTTACAGTAGCATTTTCAAACTAAGGATCTTAAGCCGCTACCTTATTTTCTTAGCATAGAGTTAGCTAGATAAAGTGAATAAGCAATGTTGTCATAAAAAAGTATGTATGGTTCTTATAAAGACCAAGTCATCTAGATGTAGACCAATCAGCTCTCTTATAGATCCAAATCTAAAGTTAGTACCAAATCAAGTGGAGCCAGTAGATGATCCTAACTGATATATGAAAGTTTTAGGAAAATTTAACTACCATATTGTGACTGAGATTGATATCGCATATCCAATGAGTATAATTAGAGGTAGTTCATATCTGCTCTGTATACAAACTGTTAGGTTGTTTTTCTGTTGATATAAGTTGGCATTAGTGGCACTACATCTGGAGAGTTCAGGTTGAGGAACCAGAATTGTTTTTGAGCAGTTTGAGCAGTAATGTTGAACATAATGTTGCAACATAATGTTCAACATTCGGGATCTGGAATATTGGGTCATATGCAGAAACGCTGCTTTGGTCTACAGATCTGTTGTGGTGATCTCAGATCTGATTTGCTGCCTAGAATGTTGGGGATTCCTGAATTGATTGTGGAATATCTGCTTGAGAGATATTTGGAAAGCCCTTCCAAAATCAGTTGCTAAATTGAGGGGATGTTGGTTTGCAATAGGAAGTGAATATCTCACAGATCTGTTGGTTGGGAGTTTTTTGAAGATTGATTATTGCAGATCTGTTTATAGTATCAACCTATTCTGGTATATGTAGCTGTGATTGAGGAATCGTTGGAGATGTATTTGGAAGTTGCAATCTCTCGGTTTTATTGTTGAATCGATTAGAGAGATTCTTGCCCGCAATGTTTTATTCATCGGATCCTTGGAGATAGTTCTGAAAATTGTGGAACCACTTGCCCGAAGTAGTTCTGAAAATTGTGGGCTGTCGATCTGCACCTGATATGATTGAACGACCTTCCCTATTGGCATGCGGATTGAGGGGGAGCGGGGTATATCAGGGACGTGCGGTTTTGCGGCTAGGGCACGGCTTTTGCGAAAGTTCATCAAAGAACTCTGAGAGGGAGGCCGACGGTGTAGGAGTCGAGGGAGTTAATTCTAGTCGGTGGTGCAAGGGGATCTTGCGATTTTCTACATCTGGGGACGGAGGCCGACGGCTACGCATGTTGGGATCAAGAGAGTTGATCTAGTCGGTTGTGCAAGGGGATCTTGCATGCAAGGGGAGCTTGCGCAATTACTCCACGGGGTTTATTGAAATCACCCCTAGCGGTTTGTATTGAGGGGGAGTTTGTTCCTCCTAATATTGTGTGGTATTGGTGATTGTAATCATTAATATTTAGTGGAGTTATTTGATTTTCTGGGCGAGGCCCCGTAGATGTAGGTGTGCGCACCGAACTGCGTTACCAAGTTCCTTGTGTCATCGTGGTTTCCTAGTTTTATCTTTGTGTTTTATTTGGTTGTGCATACGTACTGAATCACAATTGGTATCAGAGCAGGTCACCCGTGTTTCTTTGTTATCAAAGAGGGTGTGATCTTGGATTGCAGTACTTGAATCATGGCTACACGAGAAGGTGCCTCCGTTGTTCATCCTCCATTACTCATTGGTACAAATTACACTTACTGGAAGTCTCGAATGCGTGCATTCATTAAGTCCAATGATGAGAAGGCATGGATCGCTGTCATTGAAGGATGGACAACGCCGATCGAAATTGACGAAGATGGCAAAGAACACCTCAAGCCGGCAAGAGACTGGAGTCGGATTGAAGAACATGCGGCCTTGTGCAATTCTAAAGCAATTAATGCTATTTTTCGACTATAGATGAAGAGCAGTTCAAGCTGATCTCCACATGCGAGTATGCTAAGGAAGCATAGGATATTCTGCAAAATATTCATGAAGGAACCAGTACGGTAAGAGCCTCTAAACTCCAAATGCTTGCATCTCAATTTGAAAATCTCAGAATGAATGATGATGAGACTGTAGCTGAGTTCAATGGGAGACTGCGAGATATAACTAATCAGGCATTTCAACTGGGAAAGAAGCAGTCTTAATAGAAGTTGGTTGAAAAACTTTGAGATCTATACCTGATAAGTTCTCTGCGAAGATTGCGGCCATTGAAGAAGTGAGGAACACATCTACGATGAGACTGGATGAACTTTTGGGATCTCTTCAAACCTATGAAATGAATCTGAAGCAGAACAACAGGGATAAAGGGGTGGCTCTAAATGCTGAAGTCAGTGAAACATCTAGGCCTGAAAATGGCTCTGATATTGATGATGACATTGCTCTGCTGACTAAGAATTTCAGTAGAATGATGAGGAAGATCAATAACAAGGGATAGAATTACAGATCTGCCAACAAGGAATCAAGACCGTATCTTCCTACTACTGGAAAGGCCATTAGTCATCCCGCACAGAAGTATGAGCCAAAGAGTAAGGGTAAAGGAATACAGTGCAGGGAGTGAGAAGGTTTCGGTTACATACAGGCCGAATGTGCTAATACCCTCAAGATGGAAAAAAGGAAATCATTAGCTAGTACCTGGAGTGATGAAGATTCAGAAGGAAGTACAGGAAATGAAGACATCACCAGCAACTATGTGGCTTTTACGGCTATTCTTGATGATCAATCTGATTGTGACACCCCTAGCTGTGTTTGACTTAATGTTGCGACAGCTAGTACAACTTTGGAGAACAAAATTGCAAATGTCAGAAAGAATGTTGCAATATTTAGTACACCATCTGACAGTGACACTGATTCTGAAGCAAGTAGTGATGAGGAGGTTGGTGAAGATGACATTCGGTTGGCTTACCAGATGATGTTTGAGAAGTTGATGCAAATCTGCAATATCAACAAAGTCCTGAATGAGGAGAATGACAGACTGAAAGGTGAAAAGGATGAGGTTAAGGCTAAACTATTGAAGACTGAGCTCAATCTCAGAAATCTTGACAGCTAACTCAGGAGAACGCTTCTTAGAGCCGAGAAGGTAGAAAACATCCTCAACAAGTTGAACTCCTGGAAGGCAAAGTTCGACGACATTTTGAACATGGGAAAAGTCTCAGGAGATCGTATATGTGTAGGGTACAATAAATGAGGTTATCATCATGCACCCAAGAAAAGACACCCAAGAAAAGACATGTTCCTGTTACTGAAGGTCGGAAAAAGATGAGGCACTTTAAGCAAGGTGATCAGAAGTTGAAGCAGAAAAGGAGTGCAACATCCAGGCGTCCCGTATGTTATTAGTTTCACCTTGTAGGACACACGGATAGGAATTGCTTCAGCCGCATGAAGCATTGGCATAAAGGAAGAAATGTTAGAGACTCTGTCAAAAGGATGACGAAGAAGTGGGTCAGGAAGTCTAAATTATATAGCTTGAACACAACAACTTCAGATAAAACCCTCCATGTTGTGACTAATGTTACAACATTAGATACAACACAGAACGACATTGCTGCAAATGTTATGACACCAGAATCGACATCTCCTCTCAACAATCAATGTGAGCAACATGATACAAATTCTTATGAATCTTCCTCCAGAATAATCATAGAATTACATCGCCGCTCTTCTCACAGCTTATCCTCTGCCAGCACTATCGGATCTTCGTATGTAACCTCTCCAGTACGGCGATCCGTCGCTAATCCGTCTTTCACGGTCTATTCTCCTATTCCGGCTAACTTCACCAAATTCTGTCCACTTCTTCGATGTTCCCACCGCATCCATGTCTCCAAATGTTGACATGCAATCGCCGAAGGCTCTCTGTCAGCACCGTCGATGTCTTCAACTCGATTTCTTTTTCGGCCCCTCAGAGCTCGACTTCTACACTGGATATCATTCCATTCAGACAGTCTACTGTCAGATGTGAGGTATAGTGTTCTTCCTCTTATTCCGCTGTGCCTGAGGATTTATTTGCTAATAAGAGAGACAAAGGTGCTTTCTGAATAATCTGGCTGTCTCTTTTGAGGTGATTACTGCTCGGGTTTTCTAGTAAGGGGGAGAATGTGGTTTGGCTTATTGTGGCTCAAAGGGGGAGAATGTGCTTAGTTAGTGCTTGGTTGGTGCGTGCTTTGGGTTATGCCACATAATGCCAAAGGGGGAGATTGTTAGGTTGTTTATCTGTTGATATAAGTTGGCATTAGTGACACTACATCTGGAGAGTTCAGGTTGAGGAACCAGAATTGTTTTTGAGCAGTTTGAGCAGTAATGTTGAACATAATGTTGCAACATAATGTTCAACATTCGGGATTTGGATTATTGGTTTGTATGCAGAAACGCTGATTTGGTCTACAGATCTGTTGTGGTGATCTCAGATCTGATTTACTGCCTAGAATGTTGGAGATTCCTGAATTGATTGTGGAATATCTTTTTGAGAGATATTTGGAAGGCCCTTCCTAAATCAGTTGCTAAATTGAGGAGATGCTGGTTTGCAATAGGAAGTGAATATCTCGCAGATCTGTTAGTTTGGAGTTTTTTTGAAGATTGATTGTTGCAGATCTGTTTATAGTATCTTCAACCTATTCTGGTATAGGTAGCTGTGATTGAGGAATCGCTGGAGATATATTTGGAAGTTACAATCTCTCGGTTTTATTATTGAATCGGTTAGAGAGATTCTTGCCCGCAATGTTTTATTTATCGGATCCTTGGAGATACATGGAACCATTTGCCCGAAGTAGTTTCGGAAATTGTGGACTGCCGATCCGCACCTGATATGATTGAACGACCTTCCCTATTGGCCCGCGGATTGAGGGAGAGCGGGGTATATCAGGGACGTGCGGTTTTGCGGCTAGGGCACGGTTTTTGCGAAAGTTGATCAAAGAACTATGGGAGAGGGGCTGACGGTGTAGGAGTCAAGGGAGTTGATTCTAGTCGGTGGTGCAAGGGGATCTTGTGGTTTTCTACATCCGGTGACGGAGGCCGACGGCTACGCATGTAGGGATCAAGGGAGTTGATCTAATCGGTTATGCAAGGGGATCTTGCATGAAAGATGAGCTTGCGCAAATTACTCTACGGGGTTGATTGAAATCACCCCTAGCGGTTTGTATTGAGGGAAAGTTTGTTCCTCCTAATATTGCGTGGTATTGGTGATTGTAATCATTAATATTTAGTGGAGTTATTTGATTTTCTGGACGAGGCCCTGCAGATGTAGGTGTGCGCAATGAACTGCGTTACCAAGTTCCTTGTGTCATCTTGGTTTCCTAGTTTTATCTTTGTGTTTTATTTGGTTGTGCATACGTACTGAATCACACAAACCATTAAGAGAATATACTTTGGATGGAGTGACCTAGACAGAAGCCTCTTATATTTAGTTCAGAGTAAATTCATTGTACAGTAGATGTCTTTTCTGATGTTGATTCGATAGAGTCATCCAAATAGGAAATATATTACATGATATCATTATTTATTTATTGAAAAAATCTTGTAGCATAAAAAATAAGAAGCAAGTGTCATTTCATCATTTATTGTAGAATCTACTTTTCGTGCTATGACAAATATCATATATGAATTAGTATGGATCAAGGACCTTATGACAGAACTTTCGTTTATCGTTCCTCTACCAATGCAAGTATATTATGATAACAAAATGGACATCCACATTATAAAGTATCGCTAGAAATAACCTATGCACATAGAGCACGGTGACCAAAGAAAATACCCACACACAGGAGGCGGTGCACGCGTGCAACTGACGAAAGAGCGAGAAGAGTGGGATATGTGTAATGTCGGGAGGAGGCGAGACCCGCGCACAACTGAAAAAGAGAGACATATGGGGGTGTGTGTCTTGTCGGGGGATAAAAGGGGTTAAATTGCAAAAAACTTTGGGAGGGCGTAAAGTGCATAAATCTCAAACCAAATCAAGGGGTAAACTGAAGAAATGCAGACGTTAAAGTGCAAAAAATGCAGGGAAACAAAGTGAAAAAAGACCGATGTGAAACCTGTAAATAAGCGGAAAAGGGAGGGGCATTTGGCTTTTATGAAAAATCAATGGCAAGCTTGCAATTAATGGGAAGGATAGTGGCCATTGTTTGGGTTCTCCACCACCTCAAACCAAAACCAAAACCAAAACCAAAACCCCCTCCCCATCAAGCGAGGCCCACCTTTCCCATGTGGCACAACCAAGGCCAATCCTTTGTCCAAGTGGGACAAAGGTGGGACCCACATTTTGTCTGGGTTTGTCTCCATCTCTCATTTGTAAGAAACCGTGCATATAGTGCACGACGACCTAACAAAAAACCCACACATAGGATGTGGTGCACG
The DNA here is from genome assembly GCA_030789695.1 of Scilla litardierei. Lineage (NCBI taxonomy): Eukaryota > Viridiplantae > Streptophyta > Magnoliopsida > Asparagales > Asparagaceae > Scilla > Scilla litardierei. The sequence goes on along the minus strand of CM061137.1, from coordinate 109,547,707 downwards.
CGCGAAATAGACAAAATAGCAAGAAGAGTGGATATGTTTGTTTGGGTATCGTTGTGGGGGTAAAAGTGGTTAAATTGCAAAAAAGTATGTGGGCAAAGTGCACAAATCACAGCACAAATTGCATGGGGTTAAAAGGGGGGAAACCATAGGTGCATGGGGCTAAAATGAAAAATACATGGCAACCTCGTAAATATGTGTAAAAGGAAGGGTTATTTGGATTTTATGAAAAAGCAATGGCAAGCTTGAAAATAATGGGAAGGTGGTTGGCCCTTTGTTATAGGGCTCCCCTTTTCACCCCAAATTGCAACCACCACCTCATCCCCCACATCCTCAACCCTCATGTAGGGGATGTGGTGACACACCCCTCTCATTGCCATATGTGGCAACCCCTCTAGAAAAAAATATCACTCGTTTGTATAATACACTAAAAATTACCCGTGCACTTAGTGCACGGAGTAAAAGTAACCACCTACGAACAGAGCACAGTGCACGCGCGCAACCGAAAAAGAGCGAGAAGTGTGGGTGTGTGTTGTGGTATCGTCGGAGGGTAAAATGGGAGCAAGCATGTAAATAAGGAGGCTGAAAGGGCTAAAACACAAATACCCAAGGACAAACATGCAAATAATTAGGATGAATGGGGGCATGCAGGTTTTTTTTGAGTGGGGGTGAGGTATTTAGGGTTGTGCCATTATCCCATGAGGTGATGTGACATTGCCACATGGGACATTGGCAAATCCGTAATTCCCTCTTTTGATATATAGATGTTTTTCATGACCGTACAAAGCATATAAAGGTTGATTGTTACCTGATGTGGAAAAATATAGTAGATGAAAATTTTATATATACTCTTCATGTACCCTTCGTGAATCAATTGGTAGAAGGATTCACCAACCCACTTTGGGTGCATGTGTTTAGTTTATCTTTAATAAGATGGACATTTACGACATATATGAGCCAGCTTAAAGGGAAGTGTTAGAATATAATTACTTAAGATATTTTGTGTAAAATTGTGATATAAGACCTCTATAAATTATAAAGTATTTGGGTTGAGAGTGATTGACTAACTCTTTCAAACCCTTTGACCAAAATACTTATTATCTCTGATATTAGCATATATTATGCACCCTTCAGGTTTTTTACACGCAATCTTTAGAATCCTTTTCAAGCGGCCCCGTTTTGGCATGCATTGTTTCATCCTAAAATTAAAACCAATACAACTTAAACTTTCTTGATACATGTCATGGAAGTGCCAGTGTTTGACTTGTCATTCACACAAATGCCAAACTGACTTTGAAGTGTCTGCGAACATAAAAATATTTCATAGCTAGATTAGTAAAATTGTATATACTCGAAGAGATAATTTTCGAGAAGACTACTCACTCAGGATCTTGGAAGACACTAACATCAGTTGCTTGAGATGGCCCAGCTTCCTCAATCCTTTGGAGTAACCTAACAATACCTGCATCTGCTACTTTAGAGATGAAATTCTCATCAACCAATACGTTATTCGTTTTGAAGTCCTTATGTACAAGGGGTGGCATTAGTCCATGCAAATGAGATAAACCTACAAAAAAGCAGCATGGATGATATGCTTGTGGTCAAAACATTTATAACATGACTATGATCATATCAGCTGATAGTAAAATAGTTAGAATTTTTTTAATGAAGCCCTCGCTTCATACCACCTTTTCACAGAAAGGACATTATCCCAATATTTCTCCTTTAGCCGGTAAAATAATATGCTACTCTAGAGGAGAACACATACATACCCTTAGCTGCTCCAATAGCTACAGAAAGCCGACGTTTAAATTCAAGCCTAGTTGTCGATTCTTTCCCGGTATCTGGGTATAACGGCAAAATATCATTTCCCTTTCTTTTCATGGTTCCTGTTAAATACAAACTCATTGAAAAAGTGATGGGATCCAAACAAGTCAACGCTTACCATACAGATGACTGATTATGCTTCCATTTGGCAAGTACTCAAAAACTAGCATTTGCTGACCAGCTTCCTGGCAGTAACCAATAAGAGTAACTAGATTCCGGTGCACAATCTCGGATAAGTAATGAACCTGCTTTGGGATAAAAAAGTATTACGGAAATTCAAACCAGCAAGAAAAAGAAAGAGGGTAAAGAAGAATTGAATTCTTTTCTTTCGGTTTCGCTAACTTTATGCAGGATAAGTTTTAAGCTAGATGGAGAAAACCTAGATCCCAATTACTCTCTTTTTCTTTTGCTTGCACCCTTATTCATACACTGACCAAAATCATATTAGTGGTTCCTATGAATTATAGCAAGCCATCATATATTAGTATATTCATCTGCCATGATAATGGAGCTAACTGAATTAAGGACAGATTGGTGAATATTGTCATGTAGCCTTTCATTTCTGAATTGTTCTCAATGGTTGTCTCCATCTGGTGATATCACTACCCAAACAATGTTCAATAATTAAGTATGAAGATGATTCTTTACAAATGTCAGGAAAAATATTTTTTCAGTCAATGCAGTTCAGTTTTCTTCAATTCCCTTGGAACCACCCAAACCTAGCCTCTTCTCTGAAATTCATTATTACCTCTTCGATGAATTCTTGCTTTGGAGGTCCTCGACGTGTCTTAATTGCTACAACGGTGCCATCACAAAGCAAACCCTTGTACACTAAGCCGAAACTTCCCTTGCCTATGAGATTATGCTCCTCAAAATTCTTGGTAGCTTGTTGCAACTCCTCTAGGATGAACTGTCTTGCCTTCCGAGGTTCAGTTTGAGCACCTTTATTCCCTCCAACTGTCGATTTCAGAAATCCGGGCAAAAAAATGTCAATTCCAGAAATTTAAAGCATGGCATGTCGCATTATCTTATAAACTTCCAGTATTGCTTAAACTTGTACCTTGTGTAGGGGGTTCAGATGAACTGCTCTCAGAGTTTTTATTTGCAATGTTTTTACAGTACAGCATGCAAACCCACAGAAGCCCAGCAGCTAATAGTATGAATCCGATACCACCTGCAACACTTCCAAGTATCACTGCAAGTGATATCGACATTTTGCGAGGATTTCACTTGGTCCAAATAATCTATACATTGAATCTGAGATAAGAAATTTAACAAAAAAGGTCAAAAACAAAAGAGGGAAACTTCTGGGTAAAGCAACAAAGAAGAAGAAATTGAATCCTAAACCTATATCACAAGTTGATGCTGAGGTAATGGCGACTAGATGAAATCTTAGAACTCACTAGACACATCAGAATCCACAAGATAATCAAGACAAACTACTAGAACTGAACTCTTTTGAGTCTTATTCCAGCCAGAATTAATAAATTAAATCTACTGCAAGGCCAACTGAAATAAAATAAAAAGTATACTAATCCAATCCAAATTCTGATAAATACCATTCAAACTTCTCAACATCAATACCTTCAGTCATGAACAGTAAACCTCATGATTGAAATAAATCAGTTGCAAGTAAAAAGGGACAGTATCATAAAACAGTTTACTTACGGTTATAAGAATCAACAAAGTAAAGCATACTAACTAAAAAAACATGTCTTGATATTCTCCAAAACAATCAAACTCCAACCAAGCAACAAAAATATGCAAAGCTAGAAGTATTTTTCTCAGTTCTCACCTTTGCTGATGAAAACAGATACAGTTTTCCTTTTCCCTGAGAGCTCAACTGTATAAACAACCAACCAGCCAAAAAAACCCCTACCAAATTAGCTATAAACCCGCTTGAAACCACTATTCCAGTGAGAACCCAACTGGCATCTCCTAAAAAAAGACCACCAAAGTGAAGAGAAAGAAAACAGTCAGAACTTAAACCAAAAACAAACCAACTGCTCTACAAAGCATACTGTTTCCTTACCCACACAAGAAAACAATCCAGCTACAGCTTGAAAGAGTAAAAGATGCCCAAATGGCAGGCATCTTGATTTGATCAAGGAGAAGGACAATCAGTCAAAAAAAAAAGATGATGAAATTAATCAGCATGGGACTCTGTTGTGAGGGTGCGTGGGGGTGTGTGGGGTGACCCATGAATCTGTGCGCATATAAATAGCAAGAAACAGCCTGGAATCTGCCTACCAAAAGCCAAGCAGAAAAAAGAGAGAAACTGGGTACGTGGTGTTATTGCTGCCCAACTGTAAAATTTAATTGAAATTCTTGATATATATATTTTCTTTTTTTTTCCGTTGAATCATTGGAGCAAAACTGACTGCATTGAAGGTTTCAAGAACTGGGCCCATGATTTTTTATATGTTTCTATCTAGTTTTCTGGTGGTGTGCTTTGTTTGTTGGTGGAAAGCTGAGCAGGGATTGGTGTGTGTGAAAGAGAGATGTCAGAGCAAAAAGATTTTCTTTCTGATGCTGTGAGATATCATTGTTTATATACTCCTTTTTAAATGAAATTTCTTTTCATTATTTTGTTAGATGCGCTACTTGTTGACTAGGTTTAAATTGTTTTTTAAGGTTGCTGAGGGAGCAAACTGCATTGGATCCGAAGTACCAACTTGGACAAAATTTGACTAGTGGGCAAATGAGCCAATGAGTTAAAAACCATACTGAAAAAAGGACAGTGTATCGAAAGAATGAAGATGACTAATGTGGTGAAATTGTTGGGAGACAAACAAACCCAGCAATTTGCACCTTGCAGATTGAGATTGACGAATGTTGGTTGTGACTACGGTCACTCTCTTGGGCACTTGTGCCTTCTTAATATGCCTATCAAGAAGACATTCATTCCGCGGAATTTTAATTTCGTCGAATTAATGAAAAAGGCTAATGACTTTATCTACAAAAACCCGTTACACAGCAATAAATATGAAAAGTAACGCAAAACAAAATAAAAAGAAGCACATGCCATCGATTTATACTGATACCACCAAATACTTGGTGTACATTCAGTTAGAGAGATCACTAATACTTCAATAATATTGAATTACAAGTATGTTGTTTGGTTCAAAGCTAAAACCAATCCTGCTAAGAATTCAGAAAAGAAAACAATAGAAAAATCACCCTTTTGTGCTTTCAAACTGTGAACGTTGGCTCGATTGAGGCGCTGAAGAAGTATTGAAGATATGCAGACGAGTTATCTTGTGCAGTGCTAACTTGTTTGTGCTCTGGACCCTGCCTCTCTTTCTCTACAAAGGTCAGATACGTGGATTCCAAGCTAATGGACTTCTACGGCATATGATGTGATGTTTTAATATTTACCGTAAGCGCACAGCGTGGTTGTAGCACTTACGGGTCGATCCACATGGAGGTTGTCTGACTGAGTATTAGCTGTTGGGAAATTGAGACCCCCAGTGGATTTTGATGATGTGCACAAGTGATATGAGGACTAACATATTTGTTTCAAGTGTATATAGGATTATTTTTATAGCCATGAAGTTTCTGAGCGCATTGTGAAGATATAAAAAGAAAAACAAGCCAAGATCAAAAGTCTACTATTGAGCCATAAATTGAAGAAGAAGAAGGTTCCGACTTATAAAGCTACGAAGACTTAAGATCAAGTTAACACAGCTCAAGACAAAGAATGAAGAACAAAGGATAATGAAGTGTGTTTGTGTAAGTTATAGTTTAAATATGTTAAAGCCAATAGATATTCGTTACACACGCACATAAATTCTTGGAAAATGGTTTTTAGATAAGTTAAACCTGTTGTAAACTTGGTGGCTACGGAATCCGTAGCCCTGTATTTATAGCAATAGGGTTACATAATGGGTGGATACCCAATAACAAGATGGGCCTCCAAAAGCCCGTTTATAACATTTCCCCTTATCCATCCATTGTTGTAAGCCGTAATGAACGCTTTAGGGGTTCATAAAGCTTATCTGATCATGGGTCTATGGATACTTCTGGATCCCAAATTTAAGAGCTCTTGCCTCGTTAAAACCTTTGCCATGGAAAACCCAGTTGGAAAAACCAGTGGCTAAGGAAAAAGAGTACAAGTCTCTGTAACTTTCCCTGATCGATGGATATCATCAGAAGTGAATACTTCTGGATCCAGAGTTGATGTGGTTGCCTCGTTAAAACCTTTGGCTATGGAAAACCCAGTGGGAAAAACCAATAGCCAAGGAAAAAGAGTACAGCCCAACATTAAATGCTTATACATCTCTCAACTGTCTCATCCCAATTCCTAATACAAGTTTTCTAAAGGTACTGTGAGGTAAAGCTTTAGTAAATAGATCTGCCACGTTGTTGCAAGATTGGATCTGCTGGATGTCGATCTGGTTGTCTACTTGTTGTTCATGCGTCCAGAAGAGCTTGGGGGAAATGTGCTTCGTCCTGTCACCTTTGATGTAGCCACCTCGTAGTTGAGCGATGCTGGCAGCAATGTCTTCGTACATGGTGGTTGGTCCAAGATCTCCCGTCTTCAGGCCGATAGTCTTGAGGATGTAGTGGATGACTGATCGAAGCCAAAAACATTCTCTGCTAGCTTCGTGGATCGCTATGAGCTCGAAGTGGTTGGATGAGGTCGCTGTCAAAGTCTGCTTCACAGATCTCCATGAGATGGCCGTCCCACTGTATGTGAACACGAAACCGGTCTGGGACTTTGCGGTGTGTGGGTCGGACCTGTATCCTGCGTCTGCATAACTGACTAAGTCGGAGGATACACCTTTCTTGAAGTATAGTCCCAGGTCCACAGACCCTTGGAGGTAGCGCAGAAGGTGCTTCACTCCGTTCCAGTGGCGCTTTGAGGGCGTTGAACTGTATCTGGATAGTAGGTTAACTGCGAACGCTATATCGGGACGCGTGCAGTTTGCCAAGTATAGGAGTGCTCCAATTGCACTTAGGTAGGGTACTTCAGGACCCACTGCTTCCTCCCCCTCTTCCAGTGGTCGGAAGGGGTCTGTATTAACATCCAATGATCTGACGACCATTGGTGTGCTAAGCGAATGACATTTATCCATAAGGAAGTTTTTCATCAACTTCTTTGTGTATGTCGATTGGTGTAACAGGATTCCTCCGCTCAAGTGTTCAATTTGTAAGCCTAGGCAGAACTTCATTTTGCCAAGGTCTTTCATCTCAAAAGTCTGTGTGAGACTCTTGGATATCTCACCTATCTCTTCAGGAGATCCGATGATGTTTAGGTCGTCTACGTAGACGGCAATGATTACGAATCCTGTTCCCTTTGCTCTTATAAAGATGCAAGGGCAGACTTCATTTGTTGTGAATCCTTGTTGCACTAGGAATTCACTGAGTCTGTTATACCACATTCTACCCGACTGTTTTAGACCATACAGTGATCTTTGGAGTTTGACAGAATAGACGTCCCGAGGTCTTTCTGTCATTTTTGTCGGTAGTTTATATCCGTCTGGGATTCTCATATAGATATCCTTATCTATATTTCCATATAGGTATGCAGTCACAACGTCCATGAGCTGCATATCCAGGCCTTCCTTTGTAGATAGGCCAATAATGAAACGGGAAAGTGATCGCATCCATGACCGGGGAATATGTATCGTCATAGTCTATTCCTGGTCTTTGGGAAAAGCCTTGTGCAACAAGGCACGCTTTGTAGCGCACGATCTCATTATTCTCGTTTCTTTTTCTCACGAATACCCATTTATATACCACAGGTTTAACACCCTTTGGTGTTAGGACTACAGGTCCAAAAACTTTGCGTTTCGAGAGTGAGTCCAGCTCTACTCCTATTGCCTCGTTCCACTTTGGCCAATCCTCTCTGCGTTTACATTATGCTAGAGAGCGTGGATTGGTCTCATCATCGTATTCAGTGACGTGATTGGCAATAATGAGCGCGAAGTTATCATCGATGATTGTGCTTTTTCTGTCCAGTACCTCCCCAGTACGTACATAGTTTAATGATATTTCTCCTATATTTTCCTCTTTAGGGGGTTTTAGGAGGGGAGAGGTATCTAGGCTGAGCTCAGCATCCTGTGGTGGTATCGTTATTATTGCTCCAGGATTTTTTCTCTTTCAAGGGTTTTTATCTTTGGAGCCTGGGGGTCGTCCTCTCTTTTGTTGAGGTACGGCCGCTTCTGCTGTAGGTGGATTGCATCCATCTTTGGGTATGTCAATCCTAGCTGGCGTATTTACAGCAGGGACGTGTGATCTGACAATCTTCTGGTTATCAGTGAATTTGTCCGGTAAAAGGTGAACTGTATTTTGGACTCGAAGGATCTTCAGGATCTCATCTTCACATTGGTTTGTACACAGATCAAAATGGGATAAAGTATTGGTATCCCATGAAATGGTCTTTGAAGCTTCTGGCTTCTCTGTGTTAATGCCTAGTTTGGGAAAAGTGTTTTCGTCAAACTCACAATCTGCTAGACGTGCCTTAAAGGCGTCGCCGTTAGGGGTTCCAGGTATCTAATGATCGATGGTGAATCGAATCCTATGTAGATACCCAGTCGACGTTGAGGACCCATCTTGGTCCTCTGCGGTGGTGCTATGGGGACATAGACAGCGCATCCGAATATCCTCAGGTGAGAGATATCCGGTGGGTTCCCATATGCAAGTTGCATCAGAGAATAAGATTGACTCCCTGTCGGTCCTAATCTTATTAGCGATGCAGCGTGCAAGATGGCATGTCCCCATGCATTTACCGGCAACTGGTATTGCATCAACAATGGACGAGCAATCCATTGTAGTCTCTTTATAAGAGATTCGGCTAACCCGTTCTGGGTGTGACCATGAGCTACAAGACGTTCAACTTCTATGCCGGTTGCTTGGCAGTAGTCTAGGAAGACTTGTGATGTGAATTCCTCAGCGTTGTCCAGACGCAATTTCTTGATCTGGTTATCTGGGAAATGTGCCCACAACTTTATGATTTGTGCCAGTAGCTTTGTAAAGGCTACGTTGCGGGTGGACAGGAGGCACACATACAACCATTTGAAAGATGCGTCAATCAGTACCATGTAGAACCGAAATGGTCCACTTGCGGGGTGAATAGGCCCGCAAATGTCTCCATGTATTCTCTCTAGGAAGCTCGGAGACTCTGAGTCCACCTTCAGGGGGATGGTCTCGTAATCAATTTCCCTTTGTGACAAGGGGGACAAGAAGATGCACCCTTTCGAAGTAGCTTCAGGCTTTTCGAGTTAATTCCATGGGATTGGGAAATGATGCGACGCATCATATTCCTTCCAGGGTGTCCTAGTCTATCGTGCCAGAGTTGGAATTCTGGTTGATTGTCGCACTTCTGGTCTCGAGTGTGTTTGCTTCCATTGCTCTTATCCTTGTATGGTAGAGACCCGACGGGAGTCCCTCAAAACGCTCGACGGTGGTTTTAGCACCATTTTTATGAGACATTACATACAAGAATTCTCTGTTCTGTTTACTCACCGTCTCAAGGTGGTATCCGTTTAAACGGAAATCTTTAAAGCTTAACAGATTTCTATGAGAGCTAGGGGAGAAAAGCGCATCTTTTATTAGTAGTTGTGTTTTGTTGGGGAGCATAAAATGTGCTTCCCCTGATCCTTCAATAATTCCTGATGGACCGGAGATTGTATTCACGGTTCCATCGTATTTATCAATGCTTTGGAAAAACAGTTGTCTTGGAGGATCGTGTGCGTAGAGGCACTGTCCACTAGGCATTTATAATCCATCTAATTTTTAAGATAAAAACATCGCAGTATAAGGCACAAGAAAAGATATACTACTAATAATTCTTCAATGTCTGAAAATTCATCCAACATGCTAGAAATTAAACAAGCAGATAGTAAATTGTTTTTCAAAATTACAATGCATAGAAAGTAGATAATGCTTCAATTGAGCAGGTCATCGTTTGAGAAGTCCTTAGCGATGAACCTGATTGGTGCCATGTCTTCATGATCCACCAGGTTTGTCTCAGCTTGCTTCTGGCTCGCTTTGTACAAGTCCTGTAGGTGGCGTGGAGTCCGACAATTCCTGGACCAGTGTCCAGTCATGCCACACCTGTGGCACTTATCTTCCCAGTCCTTTCTGGGGGCAGATGTCTGGCCGTCGTCTATTCTCTTCCACACATTTTTCTTCTTTCCCTCATTGTTGGTTCTTGGAGGGGGGTCCTCTGGCATGTTTCTTCATTACCTTACCCTTCTGGGGTTTGCCTTTGAAGTTGCTCCTCTTCTTCTGGGAGGAGCTATGATGCGCTTCAGGCGCAGGAGTACTGTCGGTAGGGCGTGAGTTATGGGTGGCCAGAAGGAGGTCTCTGTTCTGCTCTGCCCTCAGAAGGCATGAGAGAAGCTCTGAGTATTTCGTGAACTTTTATTCACGATACTGCTGTATTAGTATAACATCCTTCTCGTGGAAGGATGTATACGTCTTCTCTAACATGCGCTCATCCGTCACTTTCTCACCACACAACTTTAGGTGTGAGGTGATACTAAAGAGTGCCGAGTTGTACTCGGCGATAGACTTATAGTCTTGGAGACGGAGGTTCTCCCATTCATATCACGTTCGGGGAAGTATAACTTCTCTTTGATGTTTATACCTATCCTCGAGGGCGGTCCATAACTCATAAGAGTCTTCCACCGTGAGATACTCGGCCTTCAGGGTTCGATCGATATGGCGTCTGATATAGAAAATTGCTTTCACTTTATCTATCAGAAACCTTATCGCCTACAGCGATGGCATGGCTCAGTCCCTGTGCGCGCAGATGGAATTTTATGTCCAACTGCCAGCTTAAATAATTTTTGCTTATAGCATCCAATACGCCAAAGTCGACGCTCGTAATTTTAGCCATTATCTCTCTAGCATGTTTAAAAATAAGCAATAATTAGATATTTTTAAAGAAAAATAAATAATTAAGCATTTCAGACACAAATATTTGCTGTGTGGATCTGCTAATCACCATTTTAAATAAAGTCCATACAGTCCCATAAAAATGAACATACAACTCGAGAACCCACGTGGGGCCCTTATTCTTCTGGAATGGAATCTTCATCTTCGTGGGACGTCCGCCGGTCTTGAAATTTTTACAAATATATCATCACTACATTTTTCTCTCAAAAAAGGAAAAGAATGCAGGGGAAATAATGGTGATAGCTAGCCGATCCAAAACCACAGCAAATATACACATTCGTCGCAGGCAGAGAAAAATGCAGCAGGCATTTAATCATCACAGACAATTTTAATCATTACAGTCAATTAATCATCACAGGCAGTTTATAATGGAAATGAAAAAAATTTCGTTTAATAATTATTAGACCACTGGGCAACGTCATACACCGTTAGGTTAGTTGACTAACGGCAGAGCTGTCGCAGGATCTTCCTAATTATTAAACGTATAATAATCAGATAATCCGAATAAAATGCGATGAATTAAAAGCTTGTAATTTATCCAGATTTTAACGAAAAATAAATCGTAATTAAATCTAAAAAATAATTTGGAAAAGAAATTTTTGTTGTCAAACCTTAGTTAGGGTTTTTGGTCGCGTGAGTTGCCGCTTCTGACGGCCAGGGTTTCCGGACACGAGCACGCACGGGGGGCACCGCTGTAGGCGGCAGGGCCCGTCTGCCACTGCTGGCGATGGCGGGGGGGGCCCGCTGCTACAGGCGGCGGGATCGGCCCGCCGTCGCAGGCGGCGGGGGTGCCCGCCGCTGCAGGCGGCGACGGATCCGTCGCTTCCAGCACCGGGGTCACCGCCGCTGTAGGCGGCGGCGGATCCGCCGCTTCCGGCGGCGGGGTCGCCGCCGCTGCGGGCGGTGGCGATTGCTGTACGCCGCCGCAAGGGGCGACGGTGATTGCGCGAGATGGGGGGTCACGTGACAGCGTCCGGCCGCGTGGCGATGAAGAATCCCCCTAGGGTTTAATGATTTTTGTGGAAGAAGATGATAAAAATACGATTTTTATAGGAAAAAATCTATTTTTAGTCTTTAAAACGGCGTTTTTATCGTAAAAAGTTGATTTTTAACAATAAAAACGATGATTTTTTATTAAACAATTGATTTAGCATGCAGATCTAGGTAGAAAAATTAGATCTATACTAATCAAGATATCGATCCAAGTATTTGGATCTAAACATATGCGCATACGAATTTAGATCTAGGGAAAAGAATTACCTCTAGATCCTACCCGCCAGATCTAGCGACGTTCGGTGAAGGAAGCCTGTTCGCGTCGCGTTCGTCCGTCGACAGAGGTTCGGCTCAGCCTCCAGCGTGCTGATAATGTGTTGTAAACTTGGTGGCTACGGAATCCGTAGCCCTGTATTTATTGCAATATGGTTACATAATGGGTGGATACCCAATAACAAGTTGGGCCTCCAAAATCCCGTTTATAACAAAACCATATATTATTTAAAAATAGTTTTTATAAAATATTTTCAAGTGTTTTTGAATATAAAACTCTCATGTCTAGAAATAGCCGACTATCCTCACCAGATAGTCGACTATTGGCAGGAAGATTTTATTCAAAAACTCTCTGTCAAAATAATAGCCGACTATCCTTGAAAAAAAGCTGACTATCTTGGTCAACTTTGACAGATTTGACAGTTTTTATTTGAATTAAACTAGCCGTTAGAGGAGACTTTTTGAGCAGATTTCTAGCTGATTTTATGCTAATATTTCTCTATAAATAGCTATGATTTCAGATGTTTTAAACACAACAATTCTTATTGAAATAAATCTCTCTTGTGCTATAAAGTTCTCAAAAATCTTTATTTGATGTTCTTCGCTAAAGGCTACTGATTTTATTTCTTTTGTGCTAAAGTTTTAAAGATCATTTTCAGTTTCATTTTTAGCCTCTCAATAATTCTTGTTTTTAATTTGATCTCCAAGCTTAAAGCTTTTTATTAGATTCAAATTGCAAGAGTATTATGTTTAATCTTTGAGTTTTAAATTCATATCTTTTCAAAGTCTTTTCAAAGATTAAAGTCTTGAATATTGATCTCTAAAAGCCCAAGTGTTAAATATTTTAGAAGATCAATTTCAAATTATTTCTTTTGATCAATTTTGTGATTATTCATATCTTTTATTTGATCAAAAGGATTTTGATTTCTTTTTGTCAAGATATTCACAAATATATATATTGAATATATGAATCATTGTATTTCAGTTTCAGATCTATTGTAAAGTCTTTGGAGAAGACTTGGAAGTTGTAATTCCTGTGTTATAAGGGAAGTTTGTGTTGGAAATCCTAGTAGGTTGTAACTAGGTGTGTGCATGGAAAATCCTAGTTGGTTGTAATTAGGTGTTGGAAATCACTAGCGATGGAAGCTAGGTGCGTGTATTACATGTTACAATATATTGGATTAAATCCCGAACGGAGTCGGGGACTGGACGTAGGCCAAGGTTGGGCCAAACCAGGATAAATTCTCTGTGGCTACGCTATTATATATATATGTATATATATATATATATATATATATATATATATATATATATATATATATATATATATATATATATATATATATATATATATGTATATATATATATATATATATATATATATATATATATATATATATATCTCTCTCTCTCTCTCTCTCTCTCTCTCCCCCCTCTCTCTGACTTATTATTTATTGCTTGAATCTTTTTATTTCCGCTGCATCTTATATTCAAGCATATTATATTGTTGATTAAGTACAAATTGAGGCAACTCGATTTAAGACTTAGGTAAGACATAGAAGGACTTTCATTCAGCAAAAATTTTTATATTATTTGACAACCATATTCAACCTCCTTCTAGTGTTTGTCTGCCATCCACAGGGATCCTATACTTGGTATCAGAGCTAAGTTAAATCGATGGCATCAACTTCTCACCACTCCGAAGGACTCAACACTCAGCATCTACCATTGTTCGACGGAACAAACTATGCAAATTGAACGATCTGAATGATGATTCATCTACAATCCATGGACATTAATGTATGGACCATTACCAAAAACAAGTACACATAGCCTGAAGCAGAAATGGAAAAGTGAACTGCAGATGAAAATAAGAAAGACAATCTTAATGCAAAAGCAATGAATTAATTATTCTATGCACTAACAAGTACCGAGTTCAACCGAGTATTGTAATGAACAACCGCACACCAAATATGGCATATCCTCGAGGTAAGCCTTGAAGGGAAGGAGGTAAAGGTATATAGATTAAATATGCTATATTCTAAATTCGAAAGTTTTAAAATGGAAGCAGTAGAGAGTATTAGCGATGTTCATACACGATTTACTAACATCATTAATGAGCTTGCAGGGTCAGGAAAGAAAATTCCTGAATATGATCAGGTAATGAAGATTGTTTGATCGCTTCGACCCAAATGGGAGGGAAAGACCACCGCCATTCGAGAAACTAATAACATGAAGACGATCACCATCGAAGAGCTGATGGGAAATCTCATGGCTTACGAACTTGAGTTGGAAGAGGACAAGTAGATCGAGGAGAAGCCAAAGAAGAAGAACTTGGCATTTAGCACAAACGAAGAGAGCTCAGATGAACCTTCCAAAAAAACGAAAACGAGATCGCCTTCCTTACAAGGAAATTCAGAAAATTCTTTCGAGGTAAGTTCGAAAAACGTAAATCTCGTTCTACTAACGATATTTTTTTGGATGCAATAAATGATCACTCCTCATTTTACACCTTTTTTCCGCATGATTGCATGCCATTCAGATCGCCCAAATCACGTTTTTCATGATTTATCGACAATATTGCGATACTTTTCACGATTTGTTGTTTTTGTGGTATTTCAGGAGATTTGGAGCGATTTGGAGTGATCCCGAGATACGCCAACTCCAGAGTGTCACCGATGACTTCCCCGAGGGGTATTTTGCTATTGGAGAGGAGCGGAAGAAGAAAGAACGTCGTAGGAGCGACGAGGAGGCAAAAACAAGCTGTTTGGGCATTTTTGGTGTCTCACTCGGCCGAGTGAAGGAGTCACTCGGCCGAGTGAAGGAGTCACTCGGCCGACCAGCGAGACCCCGCTCGGCCGACCAGATCAGACACGCTTCATGTGTGCACTCGGCCGAGCATCGGAAGCCACATCGGCCGAGTGACGAGACCCCGTCCGCCCGAGTGGCACTCAGACGACGCCCATAAGAAAGAGCCAACTTACTGTTTTTCGTCTGCCTGAGCTTCAGAAGACCCACTCGGCCGAGTGGAAAATGCTGACCGCCCGAGTGAATAGAAGCCATCGGCCGAGTGACGACAACTCACTTGGCCGAGCGACGCCCGAAGTGAAGACCCCCGAAGACCCAGACTTACTGGAAATTCTCAGGGTTTGTCACTCGGCCGAGCGACTTTTGTCACTCGGCCGAGTGCGACACGCTGCCTGTAGCGTAAATTGCGATTTTCAGGCTGCGCAGGGGCATTTTGGTCACAGTTTTTTGGACGATTTTGGGGGGTATTTAACCCCAGTTTTTAACCTAGGTTAGAGAGCTTTTTCCTTTACTTTTTGCAGCTTTTAGATAAAAACTTTTTAGCTTTTGATTCTTGTGATTGGAGAGGAGAGGAAAGTTAATTTTTGTTGGATTCTTGGAGAACTCTATTGGTTTGTTTCCCTCTCCATTAAAAATCTCATTTTTATTGCTTATTTGAATATTGTGATGAATTCTCTTGTTATTTCAATTGATTATTTTTGTATTTGTGATATGAATTGTGAGTAGTCTATACGTCTTGGGGCGTGGGGATGAACCCTACGAGCCCAATTTCAGATTTGTGATGATTTGGTAGAGATATTGCTAGAATTGCTATTAGGGTTAGTTTGGGATCGATATACTACGGATAGCTAGGTGTTCATATAGATTGGGATTTGCAAGAGATTGGATCCCAATTCGATAGGAAACCCTAGAAATCCGAATTGGGTTGAAATTGAGTTTCCGTAGTATCGGTTTGCAAGAGATTGGACCGATACTAGGGTTCTCGGTTGCAATTCCATACCGATACTCGTTTGTAAGAGATTGGACGGGTAGGAACTATCCCAACCTAGGTCGCTGCCCGAGTTTGCACGAGAGTGGGCTCGGGACGCGATTGAACGATGATGTTGATCCTAATGCTAGCTTGCTTAGGCTAGGGTTTGCAAGAGATTGGACCCAAACCTAGGATAGCTATAGACCGGCAACAGCGCGAGAGCGTGAGCTAGGTTTTACATTCAGTTGCAACTAGTTCACCCGATATTCTACCTTAGCAATGGTGATACCAATGAATCACATTGACGAGATACGGTGAGTAGCGGGGATTCCCCATTCCCTAGGCGTCTTTATTTGATTTGATATCTCCATACTTTGTCTGACGATTGTGACAGGATCGCTAAAGGCAAATTCCCTCTTTTCTGTTCTTAATAGCCAGGTTGTTCGGAGCAGGCACTTTCATTCGTCCTCCCTGTGTTCGATAACCCGCTCGCCGCTACACCGTGCGCTTGCGGTAAAACTACAACCGTCGTCCCGGACGTGTATCCGGGGCGCGATCAATAAATCAGGACATGTTCGGAGAGTTGCCCCTTGGAGAAAAATCACGACCAAGGAAAGTGCAAAGAAAAAGAGAAAGATAGAAGACATAGCCGAAGAGACAAATGTTCGTAAAGCCAAAAAGGGCATTTGCGACTTTTGATCAAAGCGACGTATCAAGTTCTGATGAATCGTCATCGTCATCTGACGAAGAAGAACCTATAGGAGAACATGTGCACATGTGTTTTATGGCGTCAACGTCATCCAAGATAATTAATTCTGATTCATCTTTGCATCATTATAGTGACGTCGACATACTTAGCAGTAATGATAGCGATGATGATAGTGATTCTGAATTTGAGATTAAAGGTGCGTATAAGGAATTGTGTAATGTTCATGAAAATCTTATTAGAGAGAATCATACATTAAATAAGAAATTTAGGATTTACACCAAGAAGAAGGAAGATCTTGAGAAATAAAATGAAGAATTGGTCAATAAGAATAAATCCCTTTTAGAAGGGTCAATGGAATGAAAACTAGGATAAATGACCTAAGCAATATAGTTACCACCACAAATAAATAATTTGATGACTTATCTAAGATTGTGGAGAAATTTAATAAAGGAAAGTGAAAACTTGATGATATAATTGATGCACAACAAGCTTCGGGGAGTAGGACATGCTTAGGATACAAAAAATCCATTCCTAAGCATTTAGAAAAGCATAGTAGGAATTCTTATTTTAAAAACAGGTACATCAAAATGTGGATTCCTAAAAGTGGCACGAGCAAAGCAAAAGAAAGGTACGTAAATAAATTTTTGCATAATGTTCATTTCAATAAAAGTTACACTTATATTTGTGACGGAAGTAATAAACCGTATTTGGTTTAGCTTCCACCAAAATGAGATTTAGTCTCATCTAATCCTCCGGACCCAAAAGGAAAAGGGTACCAAAATTTTTGGTTTTTTCAGGTACCAATGATAATGGGGATTAGCAAAATATGGTGTCTCTCAAAATTCGCTTGCTTACAAATTGGAGAGAAGACAAAAAAATAGTTAGTAGAATATTTTAAAATAAGGTAAAATACTGAAAATTATTTTTCTAAAGTAGAATTATGTTTTGTATGATTACATGTTAATATTAGTTGGTTTGGTTTTTTAATTAAGATGATAAAAAAAATTTTAACCAAACTGCCAGATAACCGACTATTCTGGAAATAGCCGACTATCTGGAGGTATTTCTTATCTCCTAAAATAACCGACTATTAGGCTTATGTTTTTTGGGTTTTGGGTTTCTTATTGGGTTTTTATCACATCCTTTCACTCATACCCTCTATGAGGAGTAATCTTCACCCTTAGATTTGTTCCTATGGCTAAGATTCAATAGAATGAGAGTGAAACCATAATATTTCACCCCTCTTTCACTATAGGCGACTATTATCCTCAAAAGCTGAAATTTTCAGATTCTCTCCCACTCAAAGCTTGGATCTTTCAGAAATTCTCATGGATTTCAAGACTTTTGGTGAAGGATTTTCAAGGAGATCACTATTACACCATAAGTATACTTTCTATCCACTCAAATTTCATCTTTCTAGTTCATCTTCATCACTAGAAACATGGTTAGGGGGATCTCCATCAAAAAGAAGAGAATGGAAGCTTCATCTTCCTAACAACACTTATCAAAGAGGGAAATCATCACCCAATATCTTCTTAAGCCCTATCTCATGGCCACCCATGACTTGAACTCCCAAAGAACCATCCTCTAAGAGAGCCATGTTAAAATTGGAGATTTGGCTAAGTATGGTATTGATACCATATTCCAATATCAAGGCTTGACCGACCTATTTTTACACAATAATAGGTGCAAATATTTTACTAGGCTAATCAATTTGTTTTACACTAACATGATCATCAACATCGCTACCTCCACTCGATCACCGAAGATTTCCACTAAGGTCCTTGATGCAGCTACTGTTGCTGACATAGAGAGCTTAGGCTTGAGAGTTGGCATCCCAACCACGGGGACACTACTCTATGAGATAGAAATGATCAATAAGGATGTCCTAAATCTCATGTATCTTGAAGGCACACATTATATGCCTAGCTTGCCTACCGGCCACCTCACTCCTAAAGCATGAATTCTCGCGAATATTCTATCTTATAACTTAAATCAGAAAGGAGGGAGTAGAGCCGTATTATCCCCAAAAAAGCCAAGTGTGTTTATGCTATGTTAGCCAAGATTAGAATCAATTGGTGTGAGATCATATGCAATAACATTCTTCATAGCACCACTTCCCTGAATCCCACTTCCCCACTATACCACAGCCACTACCTCGCGTATATTTTCATATCCACCGGAGTAGATGTTGAGAGTGAGACCCACTTTGTTGAAACCATGACCTTGTTTGATGCGGGTGCTCTCAATTGAATGGGACTCCATGCGGACCTAGGGAAGAATTTTGATAATATTGAAGAAGATGAAGCTCAAGAAAGGGAGCCAATGGAGTAAGGCGAAACCTCATTTGCTGAAGATATGCATCCTTACATGCTCTCATTCCAAAAAGCTGTAATGGCTAGGATTGAAAAGTTGGAGCTTCATGTAAACAGTGTTAGAGATGACTTGTTTCAAAGGATCGAGAGTTTGAGACAAGCAATGAAAGATAGGCATGACATCACTGATGCCTTAGTTGAAGAAATTACAGACGATCTCAAGAAACTCAAAGAGGAGATCAAATGCGGATAGTCTCATATCGCTTTGTTGAATTATCTATGTTATTTTGAACAACTTTATGGTTTGTAATATTATTTGCTACAATAGTGTGATTCTTACAATTTTGTCTTATGATGTGAGAATATGATGTAATATTTGAACCTACCTATGGTTTGTTATGCTAGTGCTTGACTTGAATTTGCTTACTATATATTGCATGATGAGCTTGTTAAAATTATACTCTTTTTCATATGTATGAAAAAATTGAGAAATTTTAGGCAAAATGATACCTACACTTCTTATGAGACATTATTGATACATCTAGTAAAATTGCTCAATTATATTGTCTAATTTTTGCTTATACTTGGAATTAAATGATGATATTTTTTACACTTAGTATGGAGAAGTTACTTTGTTTATTAATCAATGATATTTTTTTCATACACTTGGTATCGCAAAATCATATTGTGTTTATCAAACACTTGGTTATTTTTTGTGTATTGCCAATTATTTTTCTTGTTCCTTATGCAACACAATATTTGTGCATATACACATAATACCATAATCTTTACTCTTGTCACAACTCTTACTACAAATACCTGGGGAGGAAAGCTATTTTGTTCATATTATTTGTTTTGATGTGACAAAGGGGGAGAAAAGCTCACAATGCATGCTATATAAAATGACACTTGAAATGGAAAATAATATTTAACATGTACATATATTATTGATTATTGCTAACTAGCTTTGCTGTAGGAGAAGTAGTTTCTCCATAGTAATCATGCATCTCTGCTGGGGAACATAATTTTTAATTTTCATATTATTTTCAAATTTTATATCATTTGTTGTCGTCATCAAAAAGGGGGGAGAGTGTTGGAAAATTGAGACCCACCCCAGTGAATTTTGATGATGTGCACAAGTGATATGAGGACTAACATATTTGTTTCAAGTGTGTATAGAATTATTTTTATAGTGTCACGCCCCGCTTCCCATTGTACTTGAGAGCGAGGACGCGACATGTGCTTAAAGCAAAGAAGAAGTACTTTTATTCATTTCTTTCTTGTTTGACTTAAGCACAATAAGCGTTTGTTTAGCTAAGCAGGTTCTTGCATGCAAATGTTCTCAGAGTAGCATAAATATTCATTCCACTTTTATTCCAGCGTTTTCAAAAACAATTACACAAAGTAATTAGGCCTATCATAGCTGTACAATTTGCTAAAAGTAAACACGCCTGAAAAGCAACAAGTACAACTAATAAAATAGAAACTAAAAGCTGCTCTCATTATTCTTTAGCAGGGAGGACCTCAGCGTCCTCGTAACTCTGGTCAGCGGGGTCGTCCTCCAAGATAGGATCCTCAGAAGCGGGGTCCTCAATATAATCAGACACTGAACTTAACATATATTTCACAATCCATTGAAATATATGTCAGCGATAGCTCGGCAAGATTTTTAAAGTAATGGAGTAAAGGTATTAACTTGGGAAAGAACAAAAGTGTGTTAGTACACATTTATGAGTAATGAGTGCATAAATTAAAGTAGGAGAATGCTGAAGTTAACATATGAATTGCAGTTCAAAAGTAAGAGTGGTTGCTGACGCACCCGAAACCTACACCTAGAGTCCACTTGGCGGTGTCACGATCTCCAGGCGTGGTATGGCCCCCTAGGTTTCAATTCCTGGCTCAATCCACAAGTGGACAGTATCAAGTTGTAGTATAAATGATATCCAATCCCACAGGGACGGTGATAGTGTATATGGGTTCTCAGTTTACTTCTAAATCTTGAAGTGAGATAGCTATCGAGTTGAAGGAGTTGATTGGTGTATTGTTGTTGTTTTACTAATAAAAAGGACTAGGGCATTAGGGATCACCGCTAAGGTTTTCGGGGATCGACGTTGGAATAGAATCCTTACGTTGCATTAGGGTTGGGGGATTAATCTTCCAATTCGTATCACTCTCGTGGGTTAGAATTGTGAGGTATTTCGGTAGCTCTCGTTAACGCAATGGCGGTAGCCGTCAACCTAGTGGTATAGTTCGTCGATGGATCCCCTCAAGGCATGAGCCGGGCATGGTCATGAGCCTTGGTTGGATCCGTTGATTTCCCTATTCGAATCCCAAAGATACCCCTTAAGCACATCAATTCCACAGACCGTGGGCATGATCTCAGTACGGGTTATCTAGGGATTCGGTAGGATCAACCGAAATACTCCCCTAAATCCTTAATTCAACGTAGAGATTCAGATCTACATCTTCCCCCTAGGATCTTGGGGCTAACCCATCAACCCTAGAAAGATCTACTCACTCATGGCATTGCTAACGGATGAAAACACGATTTTTAGAGAAGAAAACATCTTAGCAAACTAATAGAATGAAGATCAAAAACTTACAGCGAGATGGAGAAAATAAATGAGCAATAGGTCCAAGAAAATTCCAGATTACAACACGCAATCGCAGCGGAGAACCAAAAGAACAATCCAATATTTTCGATCCAAATAGTATCCAAAAATTTAATCTAAAAAACTAACAATAATCTCCTACGCTCCGCTCCCCAAAAAGTATTCAAAAATTAGAAAAATGAATCGCCCCTTTCGCCCTTGCGAGCTCCCAGCCTTTAGTCCCCCAAAATCACGCAACTGACGGCGTCAGAAAATACTTCCAAAAACGGCACTGGCACTGTCGACTGAGTAGGCTGCTTGGTCGAGCAGTGTGTTGCTCGTTCAGTTGCTCGGATCGAGCAACTATACTGCTCGACCGAGCTTGACAGGGAATTCAAAATCTCTAAAATCCTCGCTCTGCCTGCACGGGCCGAGTCAGCTCAGCTCGGTCCGAGCAGAGGCTGACTCGGTCATTGAAGAGTTACTCGGGCCATGCACTGGAATTGTTTCTTTGACGCTACTCGACCGAGCAGATAAACTGTTCGGTCGGAGTGATCCCCCTATCAGCTCCTTTTTCTCATTTGAATCTGCTCGGTCTGAGCATCTGTGCTGCTCGACCGAGCAGTCTGGGAAATCTTCTCCTGCTGCTGCTGAAGGCTGCTCTCTCCTCCTGCTCTCTCCTATACTCTTTCTTCTCCTCCCATGGATCCCAAAACATGGCAAACTCCTGTGGTGCTTCACTAATGAGCTCACGGGCATGTCGGATGTGTCCACACCCAAGTGGAGTCCCAAATCGCTCCAAAATCCCTTAAAACTCATAAAACACTACGAAACTCGAATATAACTTCAGAAACGCGATATCGTAGTAAAATATGGGATTTGAATGCAAAAACGGCATGGAATGCAATGAAATGATGATATGAAAATGGTAGAAAATATAGACACATCAAAATCCCCCAAGCTTACCTCTTACTCGTCCTCGTGGAAGACGAATAATCGGTATGCCGGGAGGAAAACAAAAAAGAAATAAGAAGTAAAAATAAAAAGAGAATAGAATAGAAGCAAATGGAGGGTGCTAAAAACGTTCAGTCAGATCTCAGGCCTAGATAGTATATCACGATGATCTGAGTAATAAATATACATGCTAATGGTATTTTTCAAGCTTTATAAATCATATGTCTAGCATGCTGTACATGCAAAAGATAGGGATCTACTGAAATAACGCCATCAATTCTTATCAATCTCATGGAATCCATAGGGTCTAGTATAAAGAGGTTGGCAATGCACTTTTCAATCATAGATACACAAGGAGCATAGAGAAATCACACAACATGCAATAGAGAATAGAAAAATTCATGCCATTCAGTTATTCATTTCGATTCATGAAAGATCTACAAAAACTAAAGCATTTCGTAAAGTTTAAGTATTATTAAATCTCCCCGTTATGCACCGTCTCCACTTTAATGTCATGCTTACTCATGGGATCAGTTGGTTTTACCCCCCAAGCTTAGCTTGAGGCGTCGCATCTAGGAATATGATATGGAATTTTTCTTCTTCTTTCCAGTATAGGTGATAGCTTCTAATGAAAAGATACAAAACAATATTTATTCATTTTCTTTCCTTTTCTTTTCTTTTTTCACATATGAATATATACACATTTTTTTAGAAGCTATACTTTTCTTTTTGGGTTTGGGAAGTGAGAGGCGGTAAAGATAGATGTGGGGGTGTAATCAACTGATATGTAGAGAAATATATAAGTATTGGAGAAGGAAAATAGTATATCTCTCGGTTCACTCATAAGAGGTGCACAACGGTTTGATAAAATAATATCCTAACTAAACTCATAGATAGCATAGATAATTTCATTCCTCTAGACGAATACTGAAAAGGCATGCAGTAAAAAGCACAATAACAGCAGGCATGCAAACAGAAGTGAATGAGATAGGAACAGATGCTCCAAGTGTTCTAGTGATGCGTGAACCTAGGTGCATTACCCAACACAGTGCATACTAGATACTAATTCATGCATTTTACTTTCAATTCATTTCAAGCATTAAATCAGATAGATCAGCAAAAGAAATGCACGCATATAGATAGTAAAGCTAAAACTACCCTAATAGCATGTCATCGAAAGTGAGCATCGTAAATGACTAATAAGGCCACGAGAGGTTTCATCATGTAATGCTAATAGGGTGGGGTGGGTGGGGGAATAAAATAAAAACTGTGCAAAAAGAAAAAATCCAAAATATGATATATGATGATAAGTGAAATATAATGCATGGGTGGCTCCTCCCCCGAGCTTGCTAAGTGCATGGCCCCGAACAGACAGATGGGCTCAATATAAAGTGGGGGATGCAAAAATGGGTATGGAAGACATCAAGCAGAGGCACCACCATCTCGGAGTGGTGATGGGTCCCTCTGCTATGGACCAGGAGTAGTTGGTGGGTCTGTGGTGAGATCAATGGTGGCAGTGGAAGGCTCATTTGAATATAACACCAGGGAAGACAGGGGATCTACTGTGACTACCGACTCAGAAGTAGAAGGGACAGGCTCTGCAGAAGCCTAGGAAAGTGAAGCACTGAGTGGTGTAGTGGAAGTCACAGTCGATGGCCTGGGAGGTGGAGCATGTGCAAGGATCACTGGAGGTGGTCCACGTGTCCTGATGAGATATATGATGGATGCAAAGTCCGACTCAACTCTTGAGTGGTGTGTCACCGTGGAGCGTACAAATTCGTCTAAATCTCTTCGTAGGAGGGAAGTCGACTCCCTAACGCTGTCAGGAGACCGTCTGTAGTACGTGAGTCGGGTGGTGGGCGGTGAATGTGACGGCGAGTCACCATTCTCGTGAAACGCTCACGTGTAGCTGAGGCACGGTGCCTAGGGTGGAATGTCGGAGAGGGTGAGCTCGAGGGGAACTCAGAAACAGCTGAATAGAGAGCGGTCGTCAACACAGTAGTGTAGATAGACGTCGAGACGCTCTCAGTAAAAATGGCTGATGATGATGACGAAGAGGTGCCAGAGCTGGGAATGTGGTGACCGAGAGAGATAGGAAGTGAAGCTATCAGGTTAGAGAGTGGTGGAAGTGTGGGTACAGGGTCGTGCTTCGAAAAGTCGAGATCTGTGAGGTCTGGAGCAGAGTGTATATCGGTGCCCTCCAGCACGGAAGTGGTGGAGACAGAAGTCTGAGTCTCGGGGAAAGAGGTGGAGACAGTCCCCGAAGACTCGACTGTGATAGAGATGCTGTATACAGAGGTGGTGGAGGAGACGATTCCAGAGGATGATGGGTGAGCAGGTGGTACTGGGAGGCCGGCTACAAGGGCTGCAATGTCATGCAACTCAAACTCAGCGGAGCGTGGCACCGGGTCATCGACGGCTGCCTCGACGGATACTCCGGGGGGCTCAAGTACGTGTAGGGGAGGGAGTGGATTGACCCTAGGAATCATCCAGTCAAGCTGGACTGGAGCAATATGGGGAGGTGTGGGACCAGCTGTACCATGTGTGGAGTGTGGTAGGTGCCTACGAGATATGACCAGTGACGAGCCCCGTAAGGTTTGATAATATGCATATGCTCGAGCATGCTGATGATCAAACGTGTCGGGCCAACGAGGGTATGTAGGTCATCTGGGATGTTGATATCGAGCATCTTAGCAAAAATGGTAAAGAAACCACCGCAACAGATGTCCGTGGCAAAGTATGTGGTGGCATTCTGGTAAAGACGATAACACAACCAGTGGGCTGCGTCAGAGAGCATGAATGGGTGGAGGGAGCCATCAGGATGAAAGCGTAGAGGTCGGGTCATACCCATAAGGTGGGTAAGCTCTGGTAGGGACATGGTCCCGACCTCAGGCCTGCAGAAGAGAGTGGTGGCTAAGTGCCTCTGAACGTAACAAAGGCATGGGTGCACGATGCACGATGCCTTCGCCCGACTAGGCGATAGCCAGCTAGGCTTGTGATACGCTGCCAAAAAGCTGGAGCATCAAAAGTGTCAAAATCATAGAGTGGGGAAAAGGCGGCTCTGGGCTTGGGTACGGCTGGGAAGTGAAAGTAATCACGGATCATGGCATATGTGATAGTGAAATCGTGGTCCATGAGGCGAAAGGTGATGTCGTCACCCGCTGGGGTGCGAGCAAGGGAGCTGAGAGCCTCAAGTGCTATGTGGGAGTAGGTGGGAGCGTATACACCAAGGAAGCGGCCGAAACCAATTGATCGGTAGAGGTGATGAACCCCCTGAAGGAGTTCGAGGGAGCGGAGTGCGTGCACGTCTATGAATAGTATAGGCACGAGACGGCGCTGAGAGAGCCTAACAAAGCACTCTCAGTGTATGTCGTCTTGGAACGTGATGCCATAGGTCCGGAGACGTACAGGTAGAGCATCCCTAGTGGGAGCTGGGTGTGGGGTGATGAAGGTGGGGCGGTGGGTGGTGCAGTGGTGGTGATAGGGGCAGAGGTGGTAGGGATAGGGATGGATGTGATGGGAGCTATAGTAGAGGGGGTGGTAGTAATAGGAGCTGTGGTGGCGGGAAAGCAGTGGTGGAGGTGGTGGTAGTGGTGGTGGTGAGTCGGTCACGACGCTGGGGTTAGGAAGAGGGGGCGCCAGACTACGGCCTCTTCCCACGGATGGGTGGGGTGGTGGTCCCTCTCGTGCGAACCATCGTGGCGATGGTAGTATGATGATACGGTATAAAAATAAATAAATTAACGAGTGTACCGTATGTTCGAGCGATGCGAGTGCCTAGAGCTCCCCCAACTAGTCCTTGTAGTCTGTGCTGACGTAGTCAAGGAATACCTGGAATGAAAACAAGTAAAATGTCAGAATTAGAAATTAAAAATAGGGGACATGTTAAATTTGGAGAGCTCGACCGAGCAGTGCTACTGCTCGGTCCGAGTCATACTACTCGGGGAAGATGTGCTGACCGAGCACTACACTGCTCGGTCTACGGCCCGAGTAGCGGAGCTGTGCCCTAGGGCAGCAGTGCTCGGAGTAGGGGGTTTTGGGGGGTCCGATGAGAGAGAGGGGGTAGGTGGAGGGGGGTTTCTGGGTGGACGGATGGGCGACGCCGTCGGTAGCGGTGGCACCGTCGACGGCGACGTCGATTAGATAGGGGGAAGAATGGCGGGGAAAGAGAGGGAGGGACAGAGAGATAGAGAGAGAAAGAGGAGGGGGGTGGCGGTGACTGACCGACAGTCGGCGGTGGGTGGGCGGCGCAGGCGGTGGAGTGCGTGAAGGACGTCGGCGATAAGGAGATCGAGTAGTGGGAGAGAGAGAGAGAGCTCGGGTGGAATAAAAAAAATTTAGGTTAAAATTTTTTAACATATGGTTAAGTGAAAATGGGTAGGGTTTAAAAACCCAACTCGTTTGGGGTGGGACCCACGAGATGGGATAAAACGACTCGGTCCGAGCAGCATAGCTGCTCGACCGAGTCATTCATGAGAAATTTTTAATAAATTGAGTTGAAAGATACTCTCTTGTCTGCTCGAACGAGCAAACTGCTGCTCGATGGGCCACCTTCTGCTCGGGCCGAGCCAATACCACTCGGGCCGTGTAAGCAGAGTGATGAATTCTCCATTTTTCCAAAAGCCTGTGCAATCCGATCGAGTAGTTGACTGCTCGGTCGAGTAGACGTCTGCTCGGACCGAGCATAAGGCTGCTCGGGCCGTGTAGAGGAAGCGATAATTTGCCTCTTTTTCATCTCTGTGCTGCTCGACCGAGCAGTGTAGCTGCTCGGTCGAGTCTCATGTGTCCCCTTTTTCCTTTATTTTCTCTTCAAATCTCTAAATGTGCTGCTCTCCTCTAGCTTCCTTCCGTTTATAATGTCGATACGCATGCCCCCATATGTCCAACCTGTACAAAAGATGAACTCATCAAATTTTTGTGATTTTATAATTTTATCTATAAAATATGAAATAAGAATAAGAACTGAAAAAGAAAATCCAAAATCTAAGAAATTGGATTACCTCCCAATAAGCTCTCGTTTTAGTCGTGAGCTCGACTCCCTTTGGTTTATTAATGGTCGTTTGGTGCGCGTGACGGTCGCGTGTCATTCTTCGCAATGGTGCAATCTGGCGGCACTTGGTACCGCCTACTTCATGTCTCTCCCCAGAGTATCCTATGGCCTCCGGTTCTTCATGATTCGGAGAGCGATCTAGCAGTTCCTCATCCAATACTCGAATGTATGTGGCGACCGCTTTGTTGTAGATTGGGTCGCCGTCATCGTCGATACCTGTTTTCACGGGGTCCTTCATGACCCCATAAGAAGTGAAATCTTCGATAGCTTTATCTTCCAGAAGCTCCAAATAGATGGCCCCTTCCACATGAGCACGCTCTTTCATCCGTTTCCGTAGCCGAAACTCAGCTTCGATATTCCCCACGTTGAGAGAGAGTGTCCCTTCTCGAACATCGATCAGAACACCGGCCATCGCCATGAAGGGGCGGTCGAGTATAAGCTGGGAGCTCCCTCCCTCGAGAATGTCCATGATAACAAAGTCGATGGAAACACATAACCCTGGGGGTATCTGAAGAATGACATCCCTTGCTATACCCACCGGGTAGGTGATAGAACGATCTACAAGCTGGATGTGTAGGATCCTGTCAAAAACAACGATGTTAGGATCGAATGACGAGGAGAGACTTACGCTTGCGTACGCGGCACCGTAATCTCTGAACTTTGCCCTCGGATTCGCCACAACGGTCAGTACTTCGTCACGGAGGATCGAAGCAGCGTTTCACCGCCTAAATCTCTATTTAGAAGAGGATTTTAATGGAAGGGAGAAGAAGAACACAAGTTGCCTTATGCAAACTTATGGCATGGTAAGATTAGTGTAAATGCCTTACCCTTGGGTCATATTTATAGGCTTTAGGGGTAGTTATTGTAGGAAATAACTAAATATAAGCTTATTGGCCTATATTAGCACATTCACTTATCCTCTTCTTCATTCGCTTATCAAGTGCCTTTTTACACTTATAAAGTGACTTTTTCCACTTATCGAGTGGTCCTTTTCACACGAGAAAAGGTTCCCTTCGCGCACGCTTTCGTGCACGTGACATCTGAGGTCTAAAGGCCCTCATACATCCCCTCATGGGTGTATATATGTCGTCCATATCCAACATTTCCCACTCACACTTGAGGGGATTGTAAGGAAACATCTTTTCCTTTAGTTCTTCTGTTTATCATACCAAGAAATAGACCGTGTGACCGTCATGCGCATAGAGTCCGCTATTGTGCACTTGTTAGAGATACACAACACTCCTCGAGGTGCAAAGTTGAGTAGATTGACGCATGTTTTACCCGAGATTATTTCTTCACATTTCTTATACTTTATATTCAACAATTGAATCCCAGCTTTGAATCTTTAAAGTCCAAATGTGAATAAGAAATTAATCTTCCTCTTCTTGCGATCCTTCCGATCTTGACTTGACTTGCTTTTCTAACATGCCCCGCCGGATCGAATTAACCATAGTCCATAAGCAACATGCTAAGATAGCAATCACCCAGTCAAATCTAAAGGAACCAATTAGAGTCCATAAGGGTAATCAGTTAAGACCCATGTGGTCTTTGGGTCTCACATAATAGTAAACACAATTACTATTCTAACCCAATGGTCAAATGCATACGTAGTATGAATACGTATTACAACATCACTCCTTTCCCAGGGAGCGTATGTCTTAATGTTGTTGTAAGGATGATGATCAGACACCACAATGTCTGACTTTGAGTCCCTTTTACTACTCAGTAATCTCCTGGACCCACATCCCACATAAGACAAATAAGATTAAAAAATCTTCTTAGATCTTTTGTAAGCATCCATATGATGCAGATCTTTCATACGACCGTTTTGTTCAAGGCATGACTTTAAATCATCCGTCTGATGATTTTGACTTTAAACAGGTCTCATCTTTATTTTATCCGTCTGATAGAATAAAGGCGGTTGCTCATGTGAGAGAGCCAACCTTAATCTGTCCGACATACAAAATACAGCTGAGATAAAAGAAATGTACACAAACATTTTCAAGAAACTCATACGCAATGTTGAAAAGAACTTATTCTTTTATTAAATTTGATCTTTCATAGACATGGGAATTTATACTGGTACAACTCAGCTCTTACGCAATCCTTGAGATGATAAGTGTTTGTAAAACACATCTCTGGGGATCGCCTTCGTAAGCGGATCTGTTATCATCTCATGCGTAGATATGTACCTAATGTCTACCTTCTTGGTCTTATCATAGTCTTTTGCAAATTTGTAGCGGATATCAATGTGTTTGGTCTTACAATGGAATTTTGGATCTTTGACATAGGCTATAGATGCTTGACTATCACTGTGTATTGGTACAGCACCTGAGTCACTTGCATCAATTAGCCTGTCTAAGAACTTTCTAAGCCAAACAGCTTCTTGGACTGCCATGCTAAATGCTACAAACTCGGCTTCCATAGTTGAAAGTGTGATGCAGGATTGTTTCTTGCTACTCCAGGATATTGCACCAGATCCGAGTAGAAAAACATATCCTGAGGTCGAGCGTCGCTCATCGAGATCACCCGCCCAATCAGCATCAGTGTAGCCTTCGAGCCTCAAGGCATCTCCTTGATAGCATAAAGCATAGTCTGCAGTTCCTTTAAGATACCGCATTATCCTCTTAACCGCTTTCCAGTGTACTTACCCTGGATTGGATTGGTAACGACTTACCATTCCAACGGTAAAACAGATGTCCGGTCTTGTACAAATCATAGCGTACATTAGACTACCAACTGCACTGGAATATGGAACTTTTTCCATAATTTCCTTTTCCTTTTGGTTCTTTGGACACGATTTCAGACATAAATTATCGCATTTGCTTATAGGAGTATCAATGGACTTACAGTCCTGCATATTAAAACGTTCTAGAACCTTCTTTATATAAGTCTCTTGTGAAAGATAGAGAAGTTTCTTCGAACGATTCCTTGAAATCTTAATTCCAAGGATATATGCGACTTCTCCCATGTCTTTCATCTCAAAAACTGATGAAAGCCAAGCCTTGATATCCATCACAAAGCCCTTGTCATTTCCGGCTATTAAAATGTCATCTACATATAGTGACATAATAACATACTTGCTCTTAATCCTCTTGATTTATACACAGTTATCTTCATCAAGCATGGAAAAACCATTTGATAAGACAACTTCTTGAAATCGTATATACCATTGCCTCAAGGATTGTTTAAGACCATATATGGACTTACGAAGTTTACAAACCTTATGTTCGTTTCCTTCTTTTACAAACCCTGTTGGTTGTTCCATATAGATCTCCTCGTCTAATTCTCCATTGAGAAAGGCAGTCTTTACATCCATTTTATGTAATTCGAGGTCTAAGCAAGCTACCATAGCCAGAATCAAGCGAATCGAGGTAAAACGCACAACAGGTGAGAAGGTCTCTTCGTAGTCTATCCCTTCCTGTTGCGTAAAACTTTTCGCGACAAGGCGAGCTTTATATCTGTCAATAGAGTCATCAGCCTTATGCTTGATCTTGAGAACCCATTTGTTCCCAATAGCTCTACGTCCTCTGGGTAAGTCAACCAAGTCCCAGACTTGGTTAACTTTCATGGATTCTAATTCCTCCTTCATCGCTTCCATCCATTTGTCTTTTGCAAGGCATGATACGGCCTGTTTGAAAGTAGCAGGCTCGTCATCTTCTTGTAGTAAAGTCATAAAGGTTTGCGGGAATTCATCCTCAAATCTTAGAGGAGCTAACCTTGTACGACTACTACGTCGTATTTGAGATTCTTCACGTCCTTGTTGACTCGAATTTAGATCAATTCTAATATCACTCCCACTTAGAATGTCGTTAGAATTGCTCCCACTTGGATCATTATTCCCGTATGGAATAGGATTAGCATCATTCGTATCATCCATTGGTGAAGGTTGAAACGTATTTTCGTCTTCACCAAGAATTCTCCCACTCGAATGAGGTAATCCTTCTTGATCATTAATCTCAAATAGAGATAAGTCCTGACTTATCTCGCCCTGTCTTGGAAACTCATTTTCCAAGAAAGTGACATCCCTCGACTCAAATTCAATTAGACCTCCATTGTCTTCCTGACCAATGAAAACATAACCTTTGGAGTTTTCTGCGTATCGTATAAAGATACATTTCCTCCCCCTTGGCCCAAGTTTGCCATACTTATGGGAGGAAATATGTGCGTATGATGCACATCCCCAATGTTTTAAAATGTTTAAGTCAGGAGACCTTTGGTTCCACAGCTCATAAGGAGTGGAGCTAACTGATTTCGAGGGTACGCGGTTTAAAATGAAAGCGGCCGTCAATAATGCATCATCCCAAAAGGTGATTGGCCAGTTAGCTTGCGCCATCATTGAACGGACCATTTCCATTAAAGTCCTATTTCTCCTTTCCGCAACACCATTTTGTTGCGGAGTATAAGGCATAGTTACCTGATGAACTATGCCTTTTTCATCACAAAGTTCCTTAAAACTTGTTAATTGCTATTCACCGCCTCTATCGGTTCGCAAGACCTTAATCTTGCGATCTAATTGATTTTCCACCAAACTCATATAGTTTTGAAAGCAGGTTAATGCTTCACTTTTGTGGGATATCAAATAGATATGACCGAATCGGGTGAAGTCATCAATAAAAGTGATGAAATAGGACTTCCCACGTCTTGTCTTGACATTCATCGGACCACATATGTCCGAATGGATGAGCTGTAATGGAACCTCGGCCCTTATGCCGGTTCCAAATGGCCTGCGACAAGATTTCCCTACAAGGCAATGTTCGCAGGTCGACATTTCAACCTTTGAAACATTGGATAGAAGGCCACGTTTGGCAAGTCTATCCATTTGTGTTGGTCCAATGTGACCAAGCCTTGCATGCCAACAAATTACATCTGATTCATAATTTGATGAATTTGCAACAAGGAAATTTTCATTATTAAATGAGGAATCATACATTGTATTTAATACAATAAATCCTTTAAATACATACCCAGACCCAATTAGAGTATTATTACAAGACAAGTCCACTTTACAATTATGAAAGAACCAGCTATAACCAAGACCCATTAACACGACCACAGATATAATATTCCTTCGAATATCTGGAGTGAAGAGAACATCATGAAGTAGGATAGTGTGGTCGTTGTCCAAGACGAGCTTGCAAGTCCCAACGCCTTTCACTTCAACACGTGTGTTGTTTCCTACATAGATCTACTTCGTTCCTTGGGGTATCCGGTGATACTCCACGAAGGACCGTCTGTCCCTTGCTATGTGGTCGGTGGCACCTGAATCAATTATCCAAAATGGATTAGATTCTACAAGAAATATTGAACTAGAAACACATATGTAACTAGCATTACAAGTTACCTTGTCACCTTCATCCGTACAAGAACGGGCATAGTGACCTAACTTGTTGCACTTGAAGCATTTGATCCTCTTCAAGTCTTTCTTCTTGTGCCATTTTTTGTTCCCACCCTTATGTTTGGGTTTCTTGGTAGACTCTGGTTGCTTATTACGTTCATTAGTAAACTTCGAATGATTTTTCCGTTTCTTTCCCCCGTGTGAGGAACTAGCAACCATGTGCACTTCTGCACTTGGCTTGGTGGCCGCAAGACGCTCTTCCTCTAACTCGAGGTACTTAGAAACATCGCTGAAGTTCTTGATGCTCTCATTATGAGTGAGATGCATCTTCATTTGGTCCCACCCATTTGGTAGGGAACGTATGACTGCTTGGATTTGTTGCTCATCAGTGAGCACATGACCTGCATCCTTTAACTCTGAGATGAGATTCACCATATGTCACAGATGTTTCCCCATGGAATGATCTGGACGTTTCTTGTACGAATCAAATCTTATAGTTAAAGAACGAAGTTTGGACACCGAGGTGCCACCAAACTTCTCCTCAAGCTTGGACCATATTGTAGGGGAATTGGGCGGTCCCTTAGGGCACAAAAATTCTAGTCCCGTCCTAAGTCGGACGGAACATAGACACAAAAAATATAGCAGCGGAAGAAAAACTATGTTAACTAATTAACATGCAAGTTAAAACAATTTTAACTTGGCCCTAAGGTCCAAGACCCTATGCCAAGATCTATGCCGACTTGGGATGGATCTGACCATCCCAAGAAGGATCTAGCCTACTGCGATTAAACTAAACTAATGCTAAAAATACTTTAACCACATACCCGGAATCTCAGCCCTGGAGCAGGCGAGATGTTCCGCGCCGTCTTCCGAGCTGCTCCCGTCCCACGCCGAGCCGCTCCTTGAACCGCTCCCCGAACCGC
Source organism: Scilla litardierei (assembly GCA_030789695.1). Taxonomy (NCBI): domain Eukaryota; kingdom Viridiplantae; phylum Streptophyta; class Magnoliopsida; order Asparagales; family Asparagaceae; genus Scilla; species Scilla litardierei. Next base: position 109,514,052 of record CM061137.1, on the reverse strand, counting down.
TCCTCGAACCGCTCCGCATCCCGAGGCGATCAATCCCCGTGCCGCCGAGCCAACCACGCGCCGAAGAAAGTTTCACGCGAGTGAAACCTCCGCCAAGATTTCGGATCCAGAATCCGAACTCCTTTGAGGCTTTGCTAGAGCCCGCAGGAGTAAGGCAGAAATTTTAGGGAGATAGAGAAATATTTAATTTAAGCTAAGATCCGAGCGTGCTCCAACATTTACGAGAGCCGCTCAGATCTAGAGCTTGGGACGAGATTTGAGAAAGGGGGGAGACCCCTATTTATATAGGCGGCGGACTCTCCCCTTTTCTCAAAATCCGATGTGGGACTAAAATAGAGTTAATTTAAAATCAAGTTAGTTTGCACTTCAAAAGGTGCAAACTTCCGTGAATTTTAACTCACTCACCGTTGAGCTTCAGGATTGATACAACCTATCAATACGACAAGCGTTCAACGGTGAACGCATAGGAAAAAACGGTTCGTCAATCGGAGTTCGTTTGACCACTCAATTGATCGTCCAAAGATCAACCCAAGAGTGTATTTTCGCACAAAACAGCCAAGGCGGCTGCGCGCAGCCCTAGGGCTCAGAAAACCCGAAGTGGGGCCCATCATGTGGGCCCCACAGCACACGCGCGCGCTTAACAGCGCGGCGCGTGCACAGCACGCGCCCGCGAGGCGCGTGCTGTGCACGCGTCGCGTGCACAGCTGCCGCCCGCGGAAGCGGGCGGCTTTTCCTTTGAAGCGGGGGCGGGCCCGCATCAAATGCGGGCCCGCTGGGTTTGTCTCGCCCGCGTCAGCGGGTGGGGCCGCTGACGCTGGCGTCAGCCCGCGTCAGCAGGCTGACGCACGCGTCAGCGGGCCCCCTTCCCTTGGGCCTGGGCTTTATTTTGACACCCTCTCTAAATGGGGTTTATCTCTCTTGGGCTTTCTATTTAACACTTTAAATAGACTTTTGGGGCTCGTTTGAACTCCGTTTTTGACGCGGTTCGAACCTGCGTCAAGAGTAAGATGAACCCGTCTAACCAGTGACCTTTTCCTTGCGTTTATTTTATTAAATATTGTATTAAACAATTTAATACACATTTAATCGCTTTTGCATCAAATGCAAAATAGTCCCTATCTAAGCTTAAATTACCATATTGCATCAAATACAATTATCTCTTCTTTTGCATCAAATGCAAATATTCTCCCTAACTATTTTCTACCTATTACTAGACGAAGCGTTGCACTCTGTGTGAGACCCTACAGCCTGACCCTTACAACAGGTTGGGCTCGAAGCCCTATACGGCAGTGACCACGAGCAGTGGTTGCCGTCCCTGCTTCAGGAATCATCATTATGTGGTTAACTCATTGACATGAGTATTGTCGGGACCACCTGACTGTTTCCGTGATGAATTCCGCAGTTATAGTCTCTTCGTCTTAAATATGTCGTTCGGATCAAGTCTGGGGTACGGTCAAACTGTCAACCCCAATAACTTGACTCCGGTTAGTTTCTATCGATCTTTAGTCAACTAATGTTGGACTTCTTTCAACATACTCTGCGCAGAGTTTTTACTAAAGACCGAACTAACTCTACAACACTAACTCCCATTGACCGGGAGAGACGAATCCTCTCTTGGTCATTACTCGCCTCGTATGTTTCAAGTGACACCCAATCAAAAGACCTTTCGACAGGCCTCGCCTCGAAGCTAGGTCAGTTGATCTAAGTGGCACCGTTCACGCACAGGTCCGTCAAAATGACCTCAAGTCAAAAGACCAACTATCCTATCATCACTCAGAGTTATCACTGACAGATTGGTCAATATAACCATATGATAACTCTAGTGGATCGTTCAGTGAACTCATTCTAATGAGCACCTGTGTCTCGTCTTCGACTTCGCCAAGTCTAGCGATCATGAGATCACCGCCACCGCTAAACGGTGAAGACTAAGACACAATGGTCTATCCGATGTTTCGATATCCTTGTCTCGAAACATCTACGACCACGAACCATTTCAGACTTATGCTACAGACGGTCAAACGTTTCTCCATGATCGAGATACTCATCTCGATACCCGTTTGACCTTGCATAAAGTCTCAGGACTTTACCTAAGTCGATATCTAATTATAAAATAACTTAGATAAATTATTACCAAACAGCTTACTGTTATTTCGAACAAGATGTTTGTGCTATTCACATAGGAATAAATGGCCTCGAGGGCATAATATTCCTACATCTCCCACTTGCACTCAGGCCCATTTATCTCGATATCTAATATCGTTTTACACATAAGTTTTCCCGACTTCATGTGATAGAGCCTTCGTGAGTGGATCTGCTAAGACCGTCTACACCATAGACTTAAGGGGTTTCTATGTTTATGTTAGACCAACCATTTGAATCTCATTCAAATAATTCATTTGGTCTGTCGGAATCTATAATACTTTTATTTCCCCGGATCTTATCCAGTTCATCGTACCTTACGATAATAATTTCAAATTAGTTATTGGTCATTTCAAATGGTTCATATTCATTTCTGATAAATAATCAAACTCTTTGATTACTTAATCAAAATATATATTCCATTTCTTTGATGTCTCGCATGTAATTTACACGCTCCTACTGACCTTGAAAACTATCTGGCTAATTCATATAAGTTGGTTCGTCTAAATCATATTTAGAAAAACGAACTTATAAGTGAATGCGCAAATTTTCATGGTCAACATGAACGTTTTATATCGAGCTTGGTCCGAGTAGATCTGTACACATCTGCTGGCGAGACGGTTTCAGCTAATCCGTTTTAAAGAAATCAGGATGAAAACCGTTCTCGTCCAACAAGATTGTACTTCACTATTTTCTTTCTGCATCAATCTTTCAACTTAAAGATTTACTTGCAGAAAGTGAGGAAACATTTTCCTTGAGCAACGTAAACTAAATTCTCAATTTATTTACGCACATGGACCTGCATCAAGTTTTAAATCGGAGTTACTACTCCGAATTTCATCCTAGAAGTTGACTAAGTCATCATCATTTATGATGTCTAACTCGACAATCCGTCTCACGAGATTCGAGTAATAATACAACTTCCTTACGATTGATTTATTGAATATATTATTGATAATGTCCTTATAGAACATTATCAAAACCTAGGCATTACTATCTGGGATTTAACCCAGAGGGAGGAATTAACTCAGAGTCATTTATTTATGGATCGCACCAAGTCTAACTAAGTGTGATTCATACCTTTTAACACTCTGATGTGTTAACAGACTTGATCTGAGAGAAAATCACATTTTCTTTTAATTACACAAGATTTTATTTAGCTAAGTATTTGACTATTCGATCTAATCGAATCAGTTTAAATACTTTAGTCATTTCGTTCTTTATTTTATCAGACTTGCGTTTCGTCAAGAACACGTGTCTTAATAAAATATACGAATAACTTATTTTGGTTAATCTAGACTCCGGTACATCGGTATGTACGAGACTGAGTTCGACAACTCATTCTCCCACTGTCTCACAGATGGGTTTCGGCCATTGTATCTAAGAGGCTAAGACTCACAAGTGTCCGTAGACTTCATAATACGAGAGGTCAGACCCCTCTTTATGTGACTTGTGAAGCTTAATCTCTAGATACGGCCTAGTCTAATTTTACCATATAAGTTTGCTACTATCTTGTGTATTTTATATATTAACATTTAATATATATTTAGTTATTTACAAATTACTTAACGCAAAACATTACTTCAGAAGCAATGTGACGACATTCGTCAAAATGTGTTAAACGTCTTTTGTATAACAATTTAATCCGAACTGTGACATCAAAATATGTCACGTTTTCATTTCCTCCTACTTATGCCTCTACTAATGATAAATTAAACTAACTTTCTCAATTGAATTTCCAAAGTGCCTTCTTCCTTTTCTAAATCACATTTAGATATCAACATAAATAGCTATGCAAGGAACTTATGTATCCAAACGCTTGAGCTTTGCAATCTTGAGTGTAGCTCAAGAAGTTGCTAGTCTCAAGATCCGGTTGGGATACATAGTCTTGCACCGCTCATGCACTCGTATTCGAGTCAAACGGTTTGATCGAATTTTCGAACTTTGCGGATCAAAATTGTTTGTCCATACAACCTTGAGGGTAGCTCGACAAGTTGTAGGGAGAAACATACTTTGAATGTCCTATATGTTCAAGCTGCCTCATATAGAGACGAGTGACATGTAGCTTTTAATTTATTTGTTGGACCCAGAACTTAATGAAATCACATTTCTTAAGTCTGTTCTTTAGAAGGTCATTTAATGTCAATGAGAATATAGTTTAATTATATCAATTAGAATTTAACTTGATCTTCAATTAATCAACTTTATGACCAATTAACTAATTTAAAATATTATATTTTAATTCCTACGATAAACATAGTCTTGCCCTAGTTTTAGCATATGTTCAATATTAAATATAGGTAGATTGGCTTTTATCTATCTATATCCTCCCACTAATTTTACGAACGTTTTAAAGCTTAATAACGCACGATTTAATCGAATTAAAAATTAATGGGTAAGAGTTCCAATCACCTTGAGTCTAAACAACCTTGAGTGTAGCTCAACAAGTTGATTGACTCTGCGATCGGAAGATGACTCTTCATCGATCATATCGGATATGACTCTCTTAATCGGTTTTTGCCCCTAGCCATTCGTGATCATGAGTGTGCTCATCCAAATCACCATGTCTAGTCTAGTCGGACCCTTGTTTTCATGTCTAGCCTGACTCGCCCCTCAGCTCGGTGTATGCACGACACGTCGGTTTGGGTCAGGTCTTAGACTACATCTAGGCAGACTACATCGTTGACTTAACTTACGCCGGCGCTCGGGGTACGAGACGACGGTTAGGGTTAGTCAAGATTTCATCTTATGTATTTAAGGAGTTGGTTTCTACAGGGTTGCCATGTCACAGCTTGAGTGTATCTCAACAACTATAACACGGGCCCTATAGTTGCTAACCCCTAAAACAAGGAGGGCTACGACTAATCTTGAAAAAGATCATTAACGTATTTGACTTAGATATAGTCCAGGGTGTCATACAATCATGATTCGCGACATTGCGGTCCAGCGGAACTCAGCCAGGGAATTGACTAAGCCAGGATCACTACCCCTTGGACTAGCAAGGGTTGACCCAGAACTCTTAGCCAAGCACATTGACTGGATCATGGTCCATTGAATGAAGCTTGTCATTTTTGTATGTATGCCATAGACTAAACAGCTTTTATTAACAACTAATTAATCCTATCAACTAGTTGAATCCTTAAATTCAAAATTTTTAGGATTTGTTTAATAACTTTTATTAAGTCCTTATCATCTATAAGGTTCACGTGCTACCCTAATCGTTATTAGGATTTTAATAAATTTTATTAACAACGCTAGAAGCGAAGTCCTTTAATGAAAATTAATTATAACAATTAGAATTGAAAATTCATTTAAAGGACTACCCTAATCAGGAATTAGGTCTTAATATTGTTGTTAATGATTTATTAAAACATAGCATGTCATTAAAATTCAAGTAATAAATTTTAATCATTTTTAATGGCTAACCTAAGAGGTTGTCTTGTGTTATCAAATAAGGGACAAGATTAACAAGCCATAAAAATAAAGCTACACTAATTTATCGCATAAAGATAGTGCACAACTATTTAACATTTAAATATACTAAGTTTATCGCATAAACTATTTCTGCATGCAAACATAAATTTAACAATTAAATTTAAAATATGATTTTGAAATTATTTTATTTTTATCTCATAAAAAAAAACTTAATTTTAAAATCACTAATTTGCATGCTACGTTTAAAAAATTTATCGCATAAACATTTAAAGCCTTAAAATCAATTTTACATAAACTTAAAATCATCATTTTAAAATTTTCATGCTTAAAAATTTTTCATATAAAAATTTTTAGGCATCCAAAATAAATTTTAAACTTTTTTTTAAAAAAAATTAGTTTTAAGAGTTATCACATAAATTTTAAAACGTCATTTTAAAAATTTCCATGTTCAAAAATTTCAAAGGAAAATTTTAGAACATCTAAAACATTTTTAAAATTTATCTCATAATTTTAAAAACATTTTAAATTAAAAAAGTATTTAAAAGCATTAAACACGTTTAATAAAATCGCAGTACCTAGATCGCTACGCAAACCTTGGCTCTGATACCACTGTAGGGGAATTGGGCGGTCCCTTAGGGCACAAAAATTCTAGTCCCGTCCTAAGTCGGACGGAACATAGACACAAAAAATATAGCAGCGGAAGAAAAACTATGTTAACTAATTAACATGCAAGTTAAAACAATTTTAACTTGGCCCTAAGGTCCAAGACCCTATGCCAAGATCTATGCCGACTTGGGATGGATCTGACCATCCCAAGAAGGATCTAGCCTACTGCGATTAAACTAAACTAATGCTAAAAATACTTTAACCACATACCCGGAATCTCAGCCCTGGAGCAGGCGAGATGTTCCGCGCCGTCTTCCGAGCTGCTCCCGTCCCACGCCGAGCCGCTCCTTGAACCGCTCCCCGAACCGCTCCTCGAACCGCTCCGCATCCCGAGGCGATCAATCCCCGTGCCGCCGAGCCAACCACGCGCCGAAGAAAGTTTCACGCGAGTGAAACCTCCGCCAAGATTTCGGATCCAGAATCCGAACTCCTTTGAGGCTTTGCTAGAGCCCGCAGGAGTAAGGCAGAAATTTTAGGGAGATAGAGAAATATTTAATTTAAGCTAAGATCCGAGCGTGCTCCAACATTTACGAGAGCCGCTCAGATCTAGAGCTTGGGACGAGATTTGAGAAAGGGGGGAGACCCCTATTTATATAGGCGGCGGACTCTCCCCTTTTCTCAAAATCCGATGTGGGACTAAAATAGAGTTAATTTAAAATCAAGTTAGTTTGCACTTCAAAAGGTGCAAACTTCCGTGAATTTTAACTCACTCACCGTTGAGCTTCAGGATTGATACAACCTATCAATACGACAAGCGTTCAACGGTGAACGCATAGGAAAAAACGGTTCGTCAATCGGAGTTCGTTTGACCACTCAATTGATCGTCCAAAGATCAACCCAAGAGTGTATTTTCGCACAAAACAGCCAAGGCGGCTGCGCGCAGCCCTAGGGCTCAGAAAACCCGAAGTGGGGCCCATCATGTGGGCCCCACAGCACACGCGCGCGCTTAACAGCGCGGCGCGTGCACAGCACGCGCCCGCGAGGCGCGTGCTGTGCACGCGTCGCGTGCACAGCTGCCGCCCGCGGAAGCGGGCGGCTTTTCCTTTGAAGCGGGGGCGGGCCCGCATCAAATGCGGGCCCGCTGGGTTTGTCTCGCCCGCGTCAGCGGGTGGGCCCGCTGACGCTGGCGTCAGCCCGCGTCAGCAGGCTGACGCACGCGTCAGCGGGCCCCCTTCCCTTGGGCCTGGGCTTTATTTTGACACCCTCTCTAAATGGGGTTTATCTCTCTTGGGCTTTCTATTTAACACTTTAAATAGACTTTTGGGGCTCGTTTGAACTCCGTTTTTGACGCGGTTCGAACCTGCGTCAAGAGTAAGATGAACCCGTCTAACCAGTGACCTTTTCCTTGCGTTTATTTTATTAAATATTGTATTAAACAATTTAATACACATTTAATCGCTTTTGCATCAAATGCAAAATAGTCCCTATCTAAGCTTAAATTACCATATTGCATCAAATACAATTATCTCTTCTTTTGCATCAAATGCAAATATTCTCCCTAACTATTTTCTACCTATTACTAGACGAAGCGTTGCACTCTGTGTGAGACCCTACAGCCTGACCCTTACAACAGGTTGGGCTCGAAGCCCTATACGGCAGTGACCACGAGCAGTGGTTGCCGTCCCTGCTTCAGGAATCATCATTATGTGGTTAACTCATTGACATGAGTATTGTCGGGACCACCTGACTGTTTCCGTGATGAATTCCGCAGTTATAGTCTCTTCGTCTTAAATATGTCGTTCGGATCAAGTCTGGGGTACGGTCAAACTGTCAACCCCAATAACTTGACTCCGGTTAGTTTCTATCGATCTTTAGTCAACTAATGTTGGACTTCTTTCAACATACTCTGCGCAGAGTTTTTACTAAAGACCGAACTAACTCTACAACACTAACTCCCATTGACCGGGAGAGACGAATCCTCTCTTGGTCATTACTCGCCTCGTATGTTTCAAGTGACACCCAATCAAAAGACCTTTCGACAGGCCTCGCCTCGAAGCTAGGTCAGTTGATCTAAGTGGCACCGTTCACGCACAGGTCCGTCAAAATGACCTCAAGTCAAAAGACCAACTATCCTATCATCACTCAGAGTTATCACTGACAGATTGGTCAATATAACCATATGATAACTCTAGTGGATCGTTCAGTGAACTCATTCTAATGAGCACCTGTGTCTCGTCTTCGACTTCGCCAAGTCTAGCGATCATGAGATCACCGCCACCGCTAAACGGTGAAGACTAAGACACAATGGTCTATCCGATGTTTCGATATCCTTGTCTCGAAACATCTACGACCACGAACCATTTCAGACTTATGCTACAGACGGTCAAACGTTTCTCCATGATCGAGATACTCATCTCGATACCCGTTTGACCTTGCATAAAGTCTCAGGACTTTACCTAAGTCGATATCTAATTATAAAATAACTTAGATAAATTATTACCAAACAGCTTACTGTTATTTCGAACAAGATGTTTGTGCTATTCACATAGGAATAAATGGCCTCGAGGGCATAATATTCCTACACATATGTCCATGGCTAGGTCATGTTCTCGGAAGATACGCATTATGTCGTCGGCCATACTGGACAACAACGTAATGCGTGCAATCTTGTTCTTCCTAGACCAAGCATCGAAAGCTTCCTTGTCTCTTCTGTGTTGGGTCGTAGTGCCCAACTCAGGTTCAATCATTATGTTCTTCAGAGTTTCGAGCACTTCTTGCTCCTCTAGAACATATTGTATCTTGATGGACCATAGTTTGTAATTATCGCCGTTGAGTTTTTCACCTTTGTTTAACTCAGCGACGATGTTCTTTGAAGCGGAAGACATTTTAACTTTAAAATGCTGCAAAAGACACAAAAACCGAAGGTTCGATCAAAAATCATTGCATAAAATTCTTATGCATAGATATCACTCCCACTTGGAATATCCCACTTGGAATGATATTTTTATATTTGATAAGTTACTTTCGAAAAATATTGAAGATGTTGCTCTAGAATCGGAAAGGTCTCTACGATTCCAATCACCATCTAGAACAACTTTCAATATTTCTCCCTCACTTATCAAACGATAGTACTCTTATAGTACTTGCAGCGAAAAAGCGATTTTGAAAACTTATTTTTCAAAATTAGGGAATTTCATCTTAGTACCCTTATGGTACTAACATTACCCTTGTCGTGTTTGCAAATATTCGGCAAGGCCTAAACCCCCCTTATAGGGTGAAAAAGCCGAAATATTTTGACAATTCCCCTGCCATTGCCGGGGTCGTGTCGTGGCCGGGCTAAGGCCGTATTCTTCCCACGAAGAAAAAAATTGCCATTGCAACTTGGCCTAGGCCGTACCTCCCCTTTTGGGAGTTTTCTGCAAGCCATCGTCACCGGCTCCCGTATGGATCCAGGCGCTCCCTCTCTATAGGGAAATTTTATCGCAGACAACTGCCGCCGGCTCCTTAGAGACCGGCCATGCAAGCCACCGCCCAAGCGAGCCCCCCTTGAACAGAGTCGACTGTGGCTTGGCCCTGGCCGAGGCCAAGGGCCGGCAGTGGCCGGGCCCTGGCCTCGACCAGGGTCGGCAGTGGCCGGGCCCTGGCTGAGGCCAGGGTTGGCCTGGCTTGGCCCTGGCCGAGGCCAGGGTGGCCAGGCCCTGGCCGAGGCCAGGGCGCCTGCCCTGGCCTTTACCAGGGTGGCCAGGCCCTGGCCTCTGCCAGGGCGGCCAGGCCCTGGCCTGGCCATGGCCAAGGCCCCCTGGCCCTGGCCTGGCCTCGGCCAAGGTTAGCCCTGGCCATGGCCAGGGCCCCCTGGCCTTGGCCATGGCCGGCCTCCGCCTTGCATGGGGTTGGCCGCACACCCCCACCGGAGGGGGTGGCCTTGTTTGTTATTGGCCGTAGCCAACCCCCTCCACATGGGGAGGGGGGATGCATAGTCTCCATGTCCCATATGGCCATGTGGATCATGCACCAAAGATGTCATCTTCTCCGTTGAGAATAACCAACGCCATCTTCTTCTCCGATGAGACACCCGTTCGTCGAGAAAGTAGTTATACTTCAATGGCCGTGTGCCAAAAAAATAACACACTTTCAAGTTCGCAAACTACACGCTCTACATGAAGAGAGCACCCATTCCCTATTGAATGGAGACTCAGCATCCATGAGGAGTGCGAGTTTGGCGATATGAACGGTCAGTTCTTCCCGTCACGGAGAGTTCCTGCCATATCCGTAATGGCAGAAGACCCTAACGTGAAAAGAACAACTGCTGCGTTCTCTCCGTCACGATACGCTCCTACCATATCCATAATGGTAGGAAACTCATTCGTGAAAAAGACAACGCCTCGTTCATCGGTTAGACCGGGGCGACGGTTAGACCGGGGCGAACCCGTATGACTCTGATACTAATGTAGGATCCTGTCAAAAACAACGATGTTAGGATCGAATGAAGAGGAGAGACTTACGCTTGCGTACGCGGCACCGTAATCTCTGAACTTTGCCCTCGGATTCGCCACAACGGTCAGTACTTCGTCACGGAGGATCGAAGCAGCGTTTCACCGCCTAAATCTCTATTTAGAAGAGGATTTTAATGGAAGGGAGAAGAAGAACACAAGTTGCCTTATGCAAACTTATGGCATGGTAAGATTAGTGTAAATGCCTTATCCTTGGGTCCTATTTATAGGCTTTAGGGGTAGTTATTGTAGGAAATAACTAAATATAAGCTTATTGGCCTATATTAGCACATTCACTTATCCTCTTCTTCATTCACTTATCAAGTGCCTTTTTGCACTTATAAAGTGACTTTTTCCACTTATCGAGTGGTCCTTTTCACACGAGAAAGGGTTCCCTTCGCACACGCTTTTGTGCACACGACATCTGAGGTCCATAGGCCCTCATACATCCCCTCATGGGTGTATATATGTCGTCCATATCCAACAGGATGGACATACTTGTCGGCTCTAGCTCACTTCCAGTCTGCAGCCTCTTGAAAATAGAGAGGGGCATCAAAATGATGCTAGCCCCTAAGTCAATCAAAGCTCTGCTGATAGGCATCCCTCCAATGGAGCACGTCATGGTAAAGCTCCCCGGATCCGACAGCTTCTGGGAGAGATGATTTTTGATAACGGAGGTGGAGTCCTCCATCAGCTTAATTTCTTCCGGCTTCCTCTTTCCCGTGATAAGATCCTTCAAAAATTTGGCGTAGATCGGGATCTCCGTAATAGCGTCCATGAACGTGATGTTCAACTGGATTCCCTTCAGCAACTCCATAAACTTGGAGTATTTCTTCTCCATCTTGGCTAGGGCTAGCCTCTGTGGGTATGGAGGGGGAGGTTGGGTAGATTTACTCTTTGTAGCATCAACAGGAGGAGGTGCTGTAGTAGGCGTGATGGGTGGTGCATCCGCCTTCTCCTAAATAATTATAGGATCATCATCGGCATCTTCTCTATCGCCGTCATCAGCGGCTTCTTCAACAGTAACTTTCTCTATATTCAGCACCGGGACCATGACGAAGTCAGTCACCCGTCCTCCACGTGTGGTAACAGAAACCACATCGTTAGCTTGGGCCCTTGGATTTTTCTCCGACTGTGAGGGCAATCTCCCCTGATTCTTCAAGAGCTGGGACATTTGACCCCTTAGTTCATCAAGTGAAGAATTTATGCTCTTGAACTGGGTCGAGGTGTCCTGATTAAAATGGGCTTGACCACTCATAAAGGTCTCCAAAGTGGCCTCCAGATTTGACCGCGACGGGTTTGGCGCATAGCCCTGCTGGGGCGGCCGGTTGAACTGATATCCTGGCGGTCGATAAGGCCTAGCTGGCCTAAATCCACACTACTACCGGCTTTGCTGCTGCACATATTGCTGCTAAGGAGGGGGTGGCTGTCTCTGAAATTGTGGAGGTTACAGCCCTCCACTTGGATTTCCATAAGAAAACCCTAGGTGATTCCTGGCAGCTGGATGCTGCCACTGTTTCCGTCCTCTCCTTGGACATATTGCACCGATTCTGATAATTCGGCACCTTCATAGTGTGCCTCACTAGGAATATAGCACTGATCTGCATACTCCTCCACAGGATTTTAAGATGTGCTGGGTGATACCGGGATGGAATCCAGGCGCTGTTCAATCCTGGCCACTTGCTTGCATAAGTTCTTGATGTGAGAGTCCAAGTGGCTAGCAGCTTTGACCTCGGGAGTCCGGGTCACAATAGTTCTTTCTTCGCTCCATTGTTGATTGTTGGCCACCATATGCTCCAACAAGTCAATAGACTCTTCAGGAGACTTATCAAGTAAGGCACCTTGCACCACAGCATCTATGATCATCTTGGTGCTGGACTGGAGCCTGTTATAAAAGCTCTGCACCAAATCCCATGGCTAGATCCCGTGGTGAGGAGACTGATGTTGGAGTTCCTTGAACCTCTCCCATGCCTCATAGAGTGATTCCTGTGGGAGCTGCTTAAAGTTTGAGATTGCTCCACGAATCCGCACTATCTTCGAGGGTGGATAGAACTTATCCACGAAGGCAAGTGCCAGCTTCTCCCAGGTGGTGAAATGGTTGGGAGGGTGGGCCCGGAGCCAATATGAGGCTTTATCCCTCAAAGTGAACGGCAAAAGCCGCAGCTTCACAGCATCATCGCTCACGTCCTTGGCCTTGAACGTATCACACTTCGCTGGGAAGGTGTCAATATGGTGGTTGGGGTTTTCATGCGGATGTCCGTGAAAGGGATCCTGCTGCATCAAATTGATTAGCCCCGTTTTTAGTTCGAAGCTCGTGGCCGCCAGTTGCGGTCTAAGAATAGATGAGTTATTGCCAAACGTCGGCTTCATATGGTCCCTGATGGACCCGGTGCAAGGAGGAGGAGGATTGTTTTCTGCCATCTGAGTGGAGGGAGATGAACTTCTACTTGAGGCTCTCAAGGCCCTCGCTGTCTTCTCGATCTCGGGATGGAATAATAATTCTCTAGTAGATCCCTTGAAGCGGGTGTTCATGCACCAACAAAACTAAGACATATACCGTTAATAGCACAGTGATAAATAAAAAGAATAAAAATAGGGGAAAGGTGAGAAATGATTAGAGTGCTAGAAAACTTCAAAATAAAAATAAAAATAAACTGAGATAAACACTATTGTCGGCCCCGGCAACGGCGCCAAAAACTTGACGCACCCGAAACCTACACCTAGATTCCACCTGGCGATGTCACGATCTCCAGGCGTGGTATGGCCCCTAGGTTTCAATTCTGGGCTCAATCCGCAAGCGGACGGTGTCAAGTTGTAGTATAAATGATATCGAATCCCACGGGGACGGTGATAGTGTATATGGGCTCTCAGTTTACTTCTAAATCTCGAAGTGAGATAGCTATCGGGTTGAAGGAGTTGATTGGGGTATTGTTGTTGTTTTACTAATAAAAAGAACTAGGAAATTAGCGATCACTGCTAAAGTCGTCGGGGATCGACGTTGGAATAGAATCTTTACGTTGCATTAGGGTTGGGGGATTAATCTCCCAATTCGTACCACTCTCGTGGGTTAGAATTGTGAGGTATTTCGGTAGCTCTCGTTGATGCAATGGTGGTAGCCATAAACGTAGCTGTATAGTTCGTCGATGGATTCCCTCAAGGCACGAGCCGGGCATGGTCACGAGCCTTGGTTGGATCCGCCGATTTCCCTATTCGAATCCCAAAGATAGCCCTTAAGCACATCAATTCCACTGACCGTGGGCATGATCTTAGTACGGGTTATCTAGGGATTTGTAGGATCGACCGAAATACTCCCCTAAATCCCTAATTCAACATAGAGATTCAGATCTATGTCTTCCCCCTAGGATCTGGGGCTAACCCATCAACCCTAGAAAGATCTACTCACTCATGGTGTTGCTAACGGATTTAAAACATGATTTTTAGAGAAGAAAACATCTTAGCAAACTAATAGAATAAAGATCAAAAACTTACAGCGAGATAGAGAAAAAAATGAGCAATAGATCCAAGAAAATTCCAGATTCCAATACGCAATCACAACAGAGAACCAAAAGAACAATCCAATATTTTCGATCCAAATAGTATCCAAAATTTAATCTAAAAAACTAACAATAATCGCCTACGCTACGCTCGCCAAAAAGTATTCAAAAATTAGAAAAATGAATCGCCCCTTTCGCCCTCGCGAGCTCCCAGCCTTCAGTCACCCAAAATCACGCAACTGACGGCTTCAGAAAATACTTCCAAAAACGGCCCTGGCACTGTCGACCGAGTAGGCTGCTCGGTCGAGCAGTGCGTTGCTCGTTCGGTTGCTCGGACCGAGCAACTATACTGCTCGACCGAGCTTGACAGGGAATTCAAAATCTCTAAACTCCTCGCTCTGCCTGCATGGGCCGAGTCAGCTCAGCTCGGTCCGAGCAGAGGCTGACTCGGTCACTGAAGAGTTACTCTGGTCGTAAGCTAGAATTGTTTCTTTGACGCCACTCGATCGAGCAGATGAACTGATCGGTCCGAGTGATCCTCATATCAGCTCCTTTTTCTCATTTGAATCTGCTCAGTCTGAGCATCTGTGCTGCTCGACCGAGCAGTCTGGGAAATCTTCTCCTGATGCTGCTGAAGGCTGCTCTTTCCTCCTGTTCTCTCCTATACTCTCTCTTCTCCTCCCATGGATCTCAAAACATGGCGAACTCCTGTGTGGCTTCACCAATGGGCTCACGGGCGTGTCGGATGTGTCCACACCCATGTGGGGTCCCAAATCGCTCTAAAATCCCTGAAAACTCATAAAACACTACGAAACTCGAATATAACGTTAGAAACGCGATATCGTAGTAAAATATGGGATTTGAATGCAAAAACGGCATGTAATGCAATGAAATTATGATATGAAAATGGTAGAAAATATGGACACATCAGTTGCAATTTGAGTATTTCAGTTATTTATGCTCGTGATAAGTCCATGTTCGCGTGGGTAATATGTTCTTGATGCACCCTTTCATCGGGGGTTTACCGTGACGCTTCTTGCCATCCCAAATGGCCAATATGCTTGCCTCTATTAGTGTGGTATGGAGGTAGCTATAAGGTGGTCAAGCTACATTTGTGAACCCTACTACAATAGACCAACCCCGCACCAAAGTGTCATAACTAGTCGTCGACCAGTTTTCGTTCCATCTGTAATCGATGGGTTCTTATTTACGTTTCGAAGGTTGTGTCCTACCCTCTGTCAAGTTTGGTTCAATTTGATGACAAGCAGAGAGTAAGTTATTCTTTACCGAAGCAACATTAATATGAAGTGTCTGTTATTAATCAGAGGTAATTGGCATTGTAAGAACATACAGTTTAGTTACTAAAGTTGACAAGCATATTCAAAATAAGATTTTAGCACCAGTTTAAGCAGTTCGTCTCAAAATTCAATTAAAATAAAGTATTTGCCTGGAGGCGGTGGTGGGTGTCCAGACTGTCGTAACAAGAGTCACTTTTATCTGCGTCATTTAAATTCGAGTATTAAGCTAACCATTTTAACTTAACACAATTATATTAACATGGTACAAGTTTATATGGTGCTAAACTATTAAAACTAACGTACATGTTATTAAACTAACTGTTATATTATTTATGTTTTAACTAACATTCCACTAACTGTGTGCTACTAACAGAACTAGTATTTTACAATATCATAAGGACTAATATTACAACTAATATTATTATAACTTACATACTGTTACTACTAACATTAATATTATACTAACTTATATGTATTAACAAAACTAAGTTACTGATTTTAACATAACTAACATTATAATACTAATATTACTAAACTAATAGTATACTAACATTATTATACTACTAACTGTTATAAAGCTAATATTCCAACTTACATATATAACCTACGTGCTGATTTATATATAAGCTAATATTCCAACTGTGTTATAAAGCTAATATATAACCATTTTAACAATACTAATATTATAAACTAACCTACTGTGTATAACCAACTTAAATGTTAGTTTTCTTTGCGTGCTCTTGCAAGTCGAAGGCAGCGGCGGGTCAGAGGCTTCGAAGATCACCGAAGGGGAGCTGGTGGTGAGGTCATCAGAGGTGATGGCTAGTAGCGATGGTCTGTTGCGAGTTCAAGGCAGTGGCAGTGGTGACTGGGTGTGCGGGGGCACGGAGCAGCATGCGGTGTGTGGATGGGCACGCGGCGACGAACGACGTAGTCGAAGGCTTCGTTGCAGGCGAGGTGGTCGGGGTTGTTGCAGGGTTGAGGGTGTCGGAGGGTTCATGTGGTGTGGCAAGTGGAGTTGTGGTCAGTGTACGAGCGGAGGAGTAAGGAGAGAAGGGTCGGAGGGCTCGGGGTGGTGCGGGCTTGGTCGGAGTGGAGGAGCTGTAGTCGAAGTTGGTGTTGCGACCTTGGTCGGAGGGGAGGTAGAGATGTGACGGTTGTGGCAAGGGGGTTGGTGGCTTTGTGGGTGGAGGGAAGAGGTGCTGTCGGTGCGACGGCGGGATGACGCCAGAGGTAGGGTTGTAGGAGGGGCTGAGCACCTGTGAGTTAAGGCGGTGGTGTTCTTTGCGAGTAAAGAGGGGAGATGACTGGGTGTGTGCAGTTTGCTCTGGGTGGAGGAAGAAGGAGAACGGGTGCTAGGGTTTTGTTTTTGGGATGGAAGTTTGTGCGGCTGGGTGGATGGCCTAGTGTTTGTTTTTGCTTCATTTATTTTTGTAGGGGAGAGGGTGATAGGGTTAGGGATTGTTAAAAATGGAAGGGTTTAATGCTAGAGAAAGATGGAAAAAACAAGAAATATAATTGCAATTTAGAGTATGGATTTATTGTCATTATAGTAGGGTAAAAATCTCCTAGAAGTACAAAGAAGGTGACTTGAATTTGAATTCAAAATAATTATATATATGTAATCATATAATTATAGGTTTATTTCATCATAGCTAATTAAAATACGTACAAAATACAGATACATATATAAATATAGTACAAGTATGGAAGATCACAAGACAAAGGTAGAATACGTACGAAATACGTATTATTAAATAATGGCTGTTACATTCTACCCACCTTAAGAAAAATTCCGTCCCCGGAATTCCTATTAACTAAGAAGTAGGGAACAAATATGGATAACGCTCTCGCATTTCATCTTCTCGCTCCCAGGTGGATTCTCTAGGCGAGTCGTGACGCCACATCACTCTCACGAGTTCGACGACCTTGTTCCTGAGTGTCTTTTGACATCAGTCTAAGATCTGCACCGACTGTTGCTCATATGTCAGGTCCGGTTGAACCATAATCTCCAAGTAATCGACAACATGAGAAGGGTCGCTAATATGATGACGCAGGTGAGATACATGGAAAACATCATGTACTCCATCCAATGAAAGAGGCAGTGCCAGACGATACACTACTTCTCCAACTTGTTCTAGCATGTCGAAGGGTCCAATGAATCTCGGACAAAGCTTCCCTCGCTTCCCAAAACGTATCACTCCTCGGTTTGGGTATATCTTCAGGAAAACATGATCTCCTGGTTGAAACTCCAAGTGATGATGCGTGGCATTGATGGTTTTGAGGGACCCTTATGGCACATTTCTATGTCCGTCATACGTCGAACGGACGATAGAGGCAAAAAGAAAAGCAAGCAGTGGAAAACGTTAAACTATTTAACGAACAAACTCTAAGGATTTCAAGACCCCAACCAAGATCTCTACTATCTTGAGGTGGGTTTGATCACCCCAAGATAGATCTAAGCTATTGCAATATAATAAATGAAATGCTTAATTAAACTACATACCTAGAACTTTGCTAGCACCAGCAAAGTGTACCGAACCACGTCCCGAGCCGCTCCTCATCCAGAGCTGAATTGCTTCCCGAACCGCACCGCGTCCCGAGGCGAGCAACCCCCTTATCGTTGAGCCAACCACATGTCGAAGAAAGTTTCACAATGAGTGGATCCTTCGCCAAGACTCCGGATCGAATCCGAGCCCCTTCGTGGCTTTCCTAGAGCCCTTCAGGAGCAAGAGAGAAATATAAAGAGAGGAAAATATTTATTTTAAGCTTAGATCTGAGCGTGTTCCAAAATTTTAGAAGCTGCTCACATCTAGAGCTTGGGGATGGGTTATGGGGAGGGGGCAGGCCCCTATTTATATAGGCGGCTGACCCCTCCCTTTTACTCCACTTCCAATGTGTGACTAAAGGTTTTGGAGTTTAAAGAATTCAAGTTAGTTTGCCTTAAAGAAAAGTCAAACTTCTATGAATTTTAACTCCATCACCGTTGAGCTTCACATTAGATACAACCTATCAAATCGAAGAGCGTTGAACGGTGAATGTGTAGGAAAAAAACAGCGAGTCATTCCGAGTCCGTTTGACCCCTCAAACATGTGCTCAAAGTCAGCCCCTTGTATTTCGCTAATACAATCCAGCCTCCATAGGGTTTCAAAAAACCGTTATCTGTAGGGCCCGAAGTAGGCCCCACTTGCCCACTAGCCCGCAGGCTGGCGCAGGCTACCTGGCGCCAGCTTGGCGCGCCTCAATTGAGGCGGGTGCCAGGTGCCTGATCAAATAAGGTGGGCTCTAGGCACACGCTCAAATGGGGCAGGCTGGCGCCTGCCTTGCGAGTGCGGGCGCCAGCCCTCAACGCGGGTGCAGGCCTGCCTTTTGGCTGGGTTCAGCCCAACTGGTTCGGGCTGACCCCATTGTGCTCTTTTTGGTCTTTTGGCGATATTTTGAGCATTTGGACTCTGTTTTTGATGCAGTTTGAACATACATTTAGACCGGATGATCCCGTCATCCAGGTAACTATTTCAACGTATTTCTTTAATTAAATACGCACGTAAACAATTTGCGACGCATTAAATTTACCTTTGGATTAAATGCAAAATTTCCACATTATATAAAATCATTTGCATCAAATACAAATGATCTGAGGGCTCCCACTTGTACTCAGGATCATTTATCCCGAATGCAGTAGCTAACTGCAAACTTTTTGCAGTTTCTATCCCTTGCATCAAATGCATATTCACCCTAATATCTACCTATTACTTGACAAAGGTCGCACTCTGTGTGAGACCCTAAAGCCCGACCCGACTACAGGTGGGGCTAGAAGCCCCAGACGGCCGTAACCGTGAGCAGCATGTGCCATCCCTGTTTTAATATCATACTTATGTGGTTAACTCATTGACATGAGTATTGTCGGGACCACCCTGACTGTGTCCATGATGAATACCATAGTTATAGTCTCTTCATCAAAACTATGCCGTTTAATTCAAGCCTAGGGTACAGTCAAACTGTCAACCTCATTAGCTCGAAGCCGGTTGGTCTCCATCGATCTTTAGTCAAATAATGTTGGACTTCTTCCAATATACTCTGACCAGAGTTTTCACTATAGATCGAACTAACACTACGACACTAACTCCCATTGACCGGGAGAGACGAATTCTATCTTGGTCATTACTCTCCTTGCACGCTTCAAAAGTCACCCAACCAAAGACCTTTCAACGGGGCTTACCCGAGGCTAGATCAATGATCTAAGTGACATCGTTCATGCACAGGTTCGTACAATGACATCAAGTCAAAAGACCAACTTTCCTATCATCACTAAGAGTTATCATTGAGAGATTGGTCAATCATAATCATATGATAACTCTTGTTGGGTCGTTCAGTGAACTTATTCTCTAATGAGCACCTGTGTCTCGTCTTCGACTTTTCCAAGTCAAATGATCATGAGATCATCATCATCGCTACACGTGAAGACCAAGACACAATGGTCTATCCGATTTTTCGATATCCTTTTCTCGAAATATCGAAATATCTACGACCATGAACCTTTTTAGACTTATGCTACTAACGGTCAAGCACTTCTCCATGATCGAGATCCTCATCTCGATACATGTTGACCTTGCATTAAGTCTCAGGAACCCTAAGTTTCTAGTGATTACAACATTTCTATTAACTTAGATAAATTCTTACCAAACTGCTTACTGTTATTTTGAATAGGATGTCTGTATAGATACACATGGATGACTTTGCCTCGAGGGCATACCCATCTCTCAACATCCCCCACTTGCACTCAAGCCCATTTATCCCAGTATTCAATACCACATTTACACATAAGTCTTTCCAGACTTCAGTGGTAGAGCCTTCATGAGTGGATCTGCTAAAACGTCTAATGTATAGACTTAAGGGGTTTCTATGTTTATCTTAGACCATATATTTGAATCTCATCCAAATAATTCACTCGGTCTCTTGGAATCCATAATTAATTCTTTGATTGGATCTCATCCAGCTCATCGTACCTTACGAGAATAATGCATAATAAGTTTTACTGGTCATTTAGATGGCTCATAATCATTTTTGATAAAGTGTCAAACTCTTTGACCACTTTGTCAAACCATATGTTTCGGCTCCTTGATGCCTCGTATGTTTTATACTCGCTCCCACTGACCTTGAAAACTCTCTGGCCGATTCATATAAGTTCGTTCTTCTAAATTACATATAGAAAACAGACTATACATGAATGCTCCAGTTTCATAGTCATTATGAATTTCATCATAATCCGTTTATAGGAGTTAGGATGATAACAGTTCTCAATCAACATAAGTTGTACTTCATTATTTTCTCTCTGCACCAATCTTCTGTCTTGAAGATTTACTTGCAGTCAATAAGAAACACTTTCTTTGGGCATTTAAACTAAAGTCCATACTTTATTTACGTGCACGGACCTTTTCTGATTGCATCAAGTTACTAATCAGAGTCCCTACCCCGAATTGCATCCTAGAAGTTGTCTAAGCCATCATCGACTATGATGTCTAACTTGACTCTTTGTCTCACAAGACTCGAGTAATCCTTTAACTTCTTAACGATTGATTTAATGAATATCTAATTGATAAGGTCCTCATAGAACCTTTACCAAAACCTAGGCATTACTATCTGGGACTTAACCCAGAGGGAGGATTGTAACTCAGAGTCACTTGTCATGCATCGCACCATGTCTAACAAAATGCTATTCATGCACTCTAACACACAGATGTGTTAAAAGACTTGACAGAGAGAAAATCACATTTTCTTTTTAATTTATGCAAGATTTATATAGCTAAGTATTCGATTTTTTTATCCAATCGAATCAGTTCAAATACTTCTGTAATTTTGTTCTCTATTTTATCAGACTTGTGTTTCATCAAAAACACGGGTCGTAATAAAATAAGAATAACTTATCCTGGCTAATTTAGACTTGGGTCCGGGTACATTTGTATGTACAAGACTACGAGTTCAACAACTCATTCTCCCACTGTCTTACAGAAAGAGTTTCGGCCATCATACCTTTGAGACAAGATTCACAAGTGTCTATAGACTTCATAATACGAGAGGTCAGACCCCTCTTTATGTGACTTATGAAGCTTAGTCTCTTCGGTATGGCCTAATCTATTTTGCCATATAAGTTTTGTTATTATCTTGCGTATTCATGTATTAACATTTAATACATTATCATTATACAAATGACTCACAAAAAACATTGCTTCAGAAGAAAGGTGACGACATTCGTCAAAAATGTGTTTGACATCTTACATGGTCCAAGAAACAACAATTGTTCCTTTTTCCAACACGTAGACAATCTATTTCTTTTGTATAACAGTTATCCTGAAACCGTGACATCAAATATGTCACATTTTCAGTTCCTCCTACTTATGCCTTTACTAATGATAAATAAAACTATCTTTCTCAATTGACTTTCCTTAGTGCCTTCTTCCTTTTCTAAATCTCATTTAGATATTATGTGACTCAACAAAAATAATAGCCATGCAAAAATCTCATGTATCCAAATGCTTGAGCTTTGCAACCTTGAGTGTGCTCAACAAGTTGCACGTCTCAAGATCCGATTGGGATACATAGTCTTGCACAGTTCATGCACTTATCTTTGATTCAAACAATTTGATCGAAATTTCGAACTTTGCAGATCGAAACCATTTTCCATACAATCTTGAGTGTGCTCAACAAATCGTATGGAGAAACATGCTTTGAACATCAGTATGTTCAAGCTGCCCCTTATAGAGGCGAGTGACAAGTAGCGTGCATTTATTTTGTTGGACCTAGAGCTTAAAGAAATCATTGTCCTTAAGCCGGTGCTTTAAGAAGGTCATTTTAATGTCAACGAGAACATAGTTTAGTCTATCAATTAGAATTTGAGTTGATATTCCATTAAACAACTATTTGGGCCAGTTAACTTATTCTCTTAGAATATTATGTTTTTTATTCCATCGGTAAACATAGACTATCCTTGTTTAGCATATGTTCAATTTTACATATAGATAGAGAGAATAATGGCTATCATACGTCATATGAGATAGGCTCGCATACGCCCTCTCACATAAAGCAACCAAGTACAAGCCCACATGTGCTTGTACTTGGTTGTACTTAGTTGCTTTATGTGAGAGGGCGTATGAGAGCCTATCTCATATACCCATTAATCCCATAGATAGAATGGCTTTTATCTAACTATATCCTCCCACTATTTTTACGATCATTTTAAGCCATAATAATGAACGATTTAATTAAATTAAACTAATGGGAAAGAGATCCAACCACCCTGAACCTCACAACCTTGAGTGTGCTCAACATATTGCTTGACTCTGCGATTGGTAGATGACTCCTCATCAATCATATCATATATGATTCTCTTATTGGTTTTTACCCCTGGCCACTTATGATCATGAGTGTGCTCATCCAAATCACAATGACTAGTCTAGTCGGACCCTTGTTTTCTTGTCTAGCTTAACTTATGCCGATGCTCGGTGTATTCACGACACAACGGTTTGGGTCGAGTCTAGACTACATCTCATGTATTGAGAAGTTGGTTTCCATAAAGGGTTTACGTCATAGCTTGAGTGTGCTCAACAACTATAACAAAGAACCAATAGTTGCCAACCTCTAAAAAAGGAGGGCTACGGCTAATCTTGAAGAAGATTTTTAACGCAATTAACTTAGATATAATCGACGATGTCATCATAATCATAATTCGCGTCCTTGCGGTCCAGCAGAACACAGCCAGGGAATTGACTAAGCTAGGATCACTTATCCCCAGTCTAGCTAGGGTGATCCAAGAAATTTAGCTAAGCACATTGACCGGATCATGGTCCATTGAAGGAAAGTTATTATTCATATGTGTCCCGTACGATTATTAATGGCTTCATTAAAACTAGTTAATTCTATCAACTAGTTAAATCCTAAAATTCGAAATTATTAGGATTTGTTAATAACTTTTATTAAGTCCTTATTAACTATAAGGAATGATTTTTATGGTGATATCCTAATCGTGTATTAGGCATTTGAAAAAATTTTAAATCATAGCAATGCAATCTAAAATTATCCCATAATAATTAGATGGCTTTTAATGGCTAATCTAAAAGGGTTTTCTTGTGTTATCAAATAAGGAACAAGAAAAACATAACCATTAGAACTAACAACTTAATTAAGTCATATGAAATTAAGTGTTGGCAATAATCAATAATTATCACATAATTATTTTATGTTTCAATTAAACATAACATGCAACTTTAAAATATATCACATAAATTTTAAGCATAATTCAAAACATACAAAATTTTATCTAATAAATTTTTACAGCTTCATGTTCAAAAAATTATCAAATAATTTTATTACATGAACATATGTTAAAAATTATCAAATTATAATTAGTATGCTAACACTTTTTATCACATAAAATTTAAAGCATCTAAAATCTTGTTTGTTCCATTTTTAACAATTATCACGTAAAGTTAAAAACAGATCTTATATGTATTAAAAAAGCATACTAGCATTTATAAATATTGCAGTCCATAGATCAGAAGTAGACTTAAAGCTCTGATACCAATGATGGGTTTTGAGGGACCCTTAGGGCACACCTACGTTGGACGGACGATAGAGGCAAAAAGAAAAGCAAGCAGCGGAAAACATTAAACTATTTAACGAGCAAGCCCTAAGAATTTCAAGACCCTAGCCAGGATCTCTACTATCTTGAGGTGGGTCTGACCACCCCAAGATAGATCTAAGCTACTGCAATATAATAAATGAAATGCTTAATTAAACTACATACCCGAAACTTTGCTTGCACCGGTAAAGTGTACCGAACTGCGTCCCGAGCCGCTCCTCGTCCCGAGCTGAACTGCTTTCCGAACTGTGCCACGTCCCGAGGCGAGAAACCTTCTTGTCGCTGAGCCAACCACACACCGAAGAAAGTTTCACCTTGAGTGGATCATTCGCCAAGATTTCAGATCGAATCCAAGCCACTTTGTGGCTTTCCTAGAGCCCTTCAGGAGCAAGGAAGAAATATAGGGAGAGGTAAATATTTATATTAAGCTTAGATCCGAGCGTGCTCCAAACTTTTAGGAGCTGCTCAGATCTAGAGCTTGGGAACGAGTTATGAGGAGGGGGCAGGCCCCTATTTATATAGGCGGCTGACCCCTCCCTTTTACTCCACTTCCGATGTGGGACTAAAGGCTTTGGAGTTTAAAGAATTCAAGTTAGTTTGCCTTAAAGAAAAACCAAACTTCTATGAATTTTAACTCCCTCACCATTGAGCTTCACAGTTAATACAACCTATCAAATCAAAGAGCACTGAACGGTGAATGCGTAGGAAAAAAATAGCGAGTCATTCCTAGTCCGTTTGACTCTTCAAATGTGTGCTCAATGTCAGACCAAAACTTGTATTTTGCAAATACAATTCAGTCGCCATAGGGTTTCAAAAAACCCTTATCCGTAGGGCCCGAAGTGGGCCCCACTTGCCCACTAGCCCGCAGGCTGGCACAGGCTGGCTGGTGACAGCCTGGCACACCTCAATTAAGTTGGGCATCAGGCGCCCGATCAAATGAGGCAGGCGTCAGGCGCCCCCTCATATGGGGTGGGCGCCAGCCCGCCCCCAGCGGGCGCGGGCAGGCGCGCGCTCCCAGCAGGCGCTCATGCCCACTCCCAGTGGACGCCTGTGCCCACCTTGCGGGTGCAGGCACGGGCCCTCAATGTAGGTGCAGGCCCGCCTTTTGGCTAGGTTCAGCCCAACTGGTTTGGGCTGACCCCTTTGGGCTCCTTTTGGTCTTTTGGCTATATTTTGAGCATTTGGACTCCGTTTTTGATGGGGTTTAAACACAGGACGATCACATCATCTAGGTAAGCATTTCATCGCATTTATTTAATTAAATACGCACATAAATAATTTACGACACATTAAATTTCCCTTTGCATCAAATGCAAAATTTCCACATCTATTATATAAAATCGTTTGCATCAAATACAAATGATCTGAGGGCTCCCACTTGCACTCAGGATCATTTATCCCGAATGCAGGAGCTAATTGCAAACTCTTTGCAATTTCTATCCCTTGCATCAAATGCATATTCTCCGTAATATTTACAAATAACTTGGCAAAGGTCGCACTCTGTGTGAGACCCTACAGCCTGAACCTACTACATGTGGAGCTCGAAGCCCCAGACGGTAGTAACCGCGAGCAGCAGGTGCTGTCCCTGTTTCAGTATCATACTTATGTGGTTAACGCATTGACATGCGTATTGTTGGGACCACCCTGACTGTGTCCATGATGAATACCATAGTTATAGTCTCTTCATCAAAACTATGCTGTTTAATTCAAGCCTAGGGTACGGTCAAACTGTCAACCCCATTAGCTCGAAGCCGGTTAGTCTCCATCGATCTTTAGTCAAATAATATTGGACTTCTTCCAACATACTCTGACCAGAGTTTTCACTATAAATCGAACTAACACTACGACACTAACTCCCATTGACCGGGAGAGACGAATCCTATCTTGGTCATTACTCTCCTTGCACGCTTCAAAAGTCACCCAACCAAAGACCTTTCAACGGGGCTTACCCGAGGCTAGATCAGTGATCTAAGTGACAGCGTTCTTGCACAGGTTCGTACAATGACCTCAAATCAAAAGACCAACTTGCCTATCATCACTAAGAGTTATCATTGAGAGATTGGTCAATCATAACCATATGATAACTCTTGTTGGGTCGTTCAGTGAACTTATTCTCCAATGAGCACATGTGTCTCGTCTTCGACTTCGCCAAGTCAAATGATCATGAGATCATCGTCATCGCTACACGGTGAAGACTAAGACACAATGGTCTATCCGATGTTTTGATATCCTTTTCTCGAAATATCTACGACCACGAACCTTTTTAGACAATGCTTATAGGAACTCCATCTAATCGAACAATCTCCTGCACAATTGACGATTACATCACAACGTATACTAGAAAGAAGTTTTAAAGGTATATGATAGATCAATACATCCATATACTTCTTAACAAGTATTTCTGTAGATTGTCCCACTCGGAAGGGTATGAAATGTGTTGATTTGGTCAATCAGGTAACGATCACCCAAATCGCATCAATCTGCTTAGTACTCTGAGGTAGTCCAGTCACGAAATCCATAATGATGTGCTGCCACTTCCATTCTAGAATAGGCAGAGGTTGAAGCAATCCAGAAGTGTGATGATGTTTAGTCTTCACTTGCTGACACATGATGCACTTAGCAACACTCCGAGCTACGCTTCTTTTCATTCCATGCCACTAAAAGTTCAGACGGTGATCTTTGTACATCTTGGTGCCACCAGAATGAATAGAGTAAGGGGAGTTGAGTGCTTCATTCAATAGTTCATCATTGATATCACCAGAAGGCACACAAATCCTACTACTATATCTCAAGGAACCATCCTCATGAATAAGGAAATCCGTCTGATGTCCAGCTTCGACCTGCTCCATGATTTTCTATAACCTCGCATCTCCAGTCTGAGTAGATTTAATCTGATCTATGATAGTAGATTGGATTTGCATATTCATCCATGTTGCTGAAGTCACGGGCAGAATAACTTCAATCTCCATCTCTCGCATTGCCTGTCGAAGTCTCCACAGAGCTGAGAGAGTCATGATCGCTGGTAGATGACTCAAAGCATCTGGTACTACATTCACCTTCCCCGGATGATATTGGAGATTGATTTCATAATCAGCCACGAGCTCCAACCATATGCGTTGTCTCATATTGAGCTCCTTCTGAGTGAATATGTACTTAAGACTTTTATGATCGGTGAAGATCTTCACTTGCTCAATAAATAGTGCCTCCAAATCTTCAGAGCATATATAACCGTAACCAATTCCAGATCATGGGTCTGATAGTTCTTCTCATGATTCTTTAGTTACCGGGATGCATACGCAACCACACGACCATGCTGGTGCAGTACGCGTCTGAGACCCTTTCCAGATGTGTCACAGAAAACTTCAAGCCCCCCATTTCTATCTGGTGTAGCTAATACTGGTGCAGTCGTCAGCTTCATCTTCAATTCTCCGAATGCTTTCTCACAAGATCAGACCAGATGAATTTGATATCCTTTCTCGTCATACGATTCATAGGCTCAGCAATCTTCGAGAAGTCTTTTTTGAATTGATGGTAATAGCCAGCCAATCCAAGAAAACTTCGGATGTCAGAAGCTGATCGAGGAGTCGGCCAATTCTTAACTGAGGTAACCTTCTCCGGATCGATAGAAATACCATCTCCTGATACCATATACCTGAGAAAGGCGACTCGGTCTAGCCAGAATTCATACTTGTTATACATGGTGTATAACCGATGATGTCACAGGGTCTCCAATACAATCCGCAAATGCTCGGTATGCTCTTCATCATTCTTCGAGTAAATCAAGATGTCGTCGATGAAGATCACTATGAACTTATCCAAGAACTCATTGAAAATCAAGTTCGTAAGTTTCATAAATACAACTGAGGCGTTAGTCACACCGAACGTCATGACTACGAATTAATAGTGCCCATACTTGGTCCGAAATGCCGTCTTTGGGATGTCTTCACTTCTGACCTTCACCAGATGATAACCACTTCGGAGATCCATCTTAGAGAATACTCACGATCTGCCAAGTTGATCGAAGATGTCGTCAATGCATGGCAGCATGTACTTGTTCTTAATGGTTACCTTATTTAGTTCTCGATAGTCCACACACATCCTTCTTGATCCATCCTTCTTCTTGATCAAAAGAACTAGCACACCCCAAGGAGATACAATGGGATGTATCAATCCCTTCTGTAACAGGTCGTTAAGTTTTTTACGAAGTTCTTCCAGTTCAGCAGAGCCATGCGATAAGGAGCCTTCGAAATAGGTTGAGTGTTCGACATAAAGTCAATGGTGAATTCCAGAGCTCGATCAGGCGGTAATCTCGAAATATCTTCAAGGAATACGTCCTCAAAGTCTCAAACCACTCTAGGCTTCTCGGTCTCAACTTACATCGATGCAATGATTACTTCGTTCGGCTTGGCCTGAAATTTGATAGGTCCAAGTGAACGATCTTCGCTCTTGAATTCAAACGCATGATAATTAG
The DNA here is from genome assembly GCA_030789695.1 of Scilla litardierei. NCBI lineage: Eukaryota > Viridiplantae > Streptophyta > Magnoliopsida > Asparagales > Asparagaceae > Scilla > Scilla litardierei. The sequence continues at coordinate 109,485,484 of CM061137.1, read as the reverse complement.
GGATTTCAAACACTGCTTTCTTACAATCATAGTAGTGTAGAATTTTCCTAACCAGTCCATGCCAAATATCGCACCGAAGTGGCATGGCGACTATCATAAAATCCGCAAACAACTCGTGTCCACAGATCACTATAGGGTAAGATCGACAGCCACTAGAATTTTTCACTACTCCACTACCGAATGGAGTGCTTCTTTACAAATCCTTGGGATATGAAGCAGTGTGAGGCTCCAGAATCAAAAAGAGATAGGGCTGGATAAGGGGCTACTAAAAAACACCTAGTACATAAGAAATATGTCTTAGCTAAAAGATAGACAAGCAACATGTACATATAATATACGCATTATAAAAGAAGGGTTAAAGAATTACCTGATATAACTGTTCATCAGTCAGCCTCTGCGGCTGTCATGGTGAAAACCTGATGCCTCGGCTGGTTCTACCTCGCCAGTGCGAAATCCTTCTGTTGTGGAGCCAGTGGTGGTTCACGCTCATTAGGTCTAGGAGCTCCACAATGAATAGGTCCAGGTGCTCCACGCTGAATAGGTCCAGCAGTCATCGGCTTGTTGTTGCGACGAGAGCAGTCTCTGGTAGCATGTGCTGATGCTCCATATATCAGACATTGGTTCAAATGCTCTCTGCAATCCTTCTTGAGATGACCAATCTGCTTGCAGTGAAAGCACACCATCTGAGATCAATTGTTGGTAGGAGCAGCGGGCCTCTTGGATTGTCAGTCCGAATAGGTCTGAGATTGCCCCTGAGTGGCTCCGGTGGACGTCTGCTCCCTCTAGTCGGAAGCACCTTCTTACGCTTCATGATAAGCTCATGCTTCCTAGACACTGGAGAAACTAATATGTGTGGTCTTCGGGATCCTCCACCAGAGTTGGTCCTTAGACTTGATGTCATTGTACAAACTTGTACATGAACGGTGTCACTTAGATCTTCGACTTAGATTCAAGGCAAGCCCTCTCGAAAAGTCTTTGGTTCGGTGACACTTGAAGCATGCGAGGAGAGTATTGACCAATAGAGGATTCGTCTCTCGTTTATGGGGAGTTAGTGTTGCATGTTCTCGTTTATGGAGAGTTAGTGTAGGCATGTGTTAGTTCAGTCCTTAGTAAAAACTTTGGCCAAAGTATGTTGGAAGAAGTCTATCATTAATAGATTAAAGACTGATGGAAACTAACCGATTTCAAGCTATTATGGTTAACAGTTGACCATACACTAGGCTTGGCTTAAGCGACATAGTTATGACAAATGGACTAAAACTGCAGCATTCATCACGGACACAGTCAGGGTGGTCCCAACAACACTCAATTCAATGGGCCGACTATATAGTGATGATACCGAAACAAGGACGATACCTGCTACTCGTGGTCACTACCGTCTGGGGGTTTGAGCCCCACCTGTAGTAAGGTCAGGTTGTAGGGTCTCACATAGAGTGGGACCTTCGTCAAGTAATAGGTAGAATTAGGGAGATTATGCATATAATGCATGTGAATTAATTATATCGCCAAAGCGTTGCGATAAAGGATTTAGAATATTAATAATGTGAGATTAATATCATACGATGCAAAAGAATAAAATATGTCGTAAAAAGTTTGCGAGCATATTTATAATAAAGGCATAGAAAAGCTCAAACAGGGGGTTCGGAAATGTCCCGGACCCATTTGTATTAGCCCAAGTTAAGCTAGTGCTAAAACAAAGAAGAAAGCCAAAGAAAAAAGGGAAGGCCGAAAATGGGGCAGTGCAAAGCCCAGTAGGCCTGTGTACTGGGCTGCATGCCAAAGCCAGCACCCAGGCACAACCCAAGAGCTGGCTTGGGCCAAGGCCCGTCGCGGGCAGATCCAATCGGGTCGGGCACCTGACCGACCCGGCTATAGGCTGGCTGGTGTGCCTGCTGGGCATGTTTGCTGGGCGTGCCCGACCTATGGTGGGGCCCACTATGGGCCCTGATCGCCCGTAAACCAACACCTAGAACTCACCTAGCAATGGCACGAACGCCAAGTGCTAAATGTATCCCAAATGCAAATCCCCGGCACGTTAAGCAAGCTTACAGTGTCAAGTAATAGTATAAAAGATATCGATCCCACAGGGAAGGTATGAATGTTATTGTCTTGGGTTATTTTTAAATCTCAGAATATTGGTAGCAGTCGGTTTTGAAAGATTGGTTTTGTTTAGGATTGTGAACAATTAATAAAGACTAGGGCTTTAGGGCTCACCACTAGGATCATCGGACGTCGATGCTTGGTTAAGACTCTTACGTTGCATTGGTTTTATAGGGATTGTCGCATCTAAGACATAGAATTCATGGTTCTAAGCACCATGCATCTAACATATCGCTTTAACCCGTAGGCACACATGACACGTGCATTAAGAATCGACAATATTCACTCCACTCTCGTGGACGGAATGATCTCGGCTCATGCCACTCTCGTGGGTTAGAGCTTTGATGTATTTTGATGGCTCTCATTGACGCAATGGCGGTAGCCGTCAATTAGTAATATAGTTCGTCGGTGGATCCCATCAAGACACGAGCTGAACATGGTCACGAGTCCCAATTGAATCCACTAACTCCCTAATTAAGCCTATAGGATACTCCTTAAGCCAATCGATTCCATCGACCGTGGGCACGAACTCAGTACGAGTTCTCCTACAAATTTTGCAAGATCAACTAAAATACTTCCCTTTTATTCCAACACAACCTAAAAATCCTAACTTTGCATCTCAATCCTAAAATCCATGGGCTAATCCATTAGCCCTAGATGGAACTACTCACGCATCATAGAAATAGCAATAAAAGATTCAATAAATGCAATGAAATTCATCATGGCAATGGAAACATCAAAAAGCAATAAGAAGTTTAGAGAATCGTTACCAACGCATTGAGAAGCAATAGCAATCCAAAGAGAATTAAGAAGACAAGATTCCTTGCGCGAAACAATAGTAAAAATCCAAGCTTTGCTTCATACAAAATAGCGACGGCACAAATTCTCAAAACCCTAATTAAAACTAAACTAAGAGTTTCTTTAAAGTTCCTCTTTAAAATAAAGCTAAAAACGTCCTTAAATACATAGGGGGAAGATCCCAAAAAATCTCAGAAAATCTGGGCACTTGGGCCCATAAACTAGGTTGGTCGCGTCGGTTACTCGACCGAGTAGAGGAGCCTGCTCGGTCGAGTCAGCTACAGGCTACCCTTGCTGCTGCTTCTGCATCTGCATCTGGCGAATACGGGCTACTCGGTCGAGTAGCCCCCTACTCGGTCGAGCTATAGTAGATCCGAAATTCCTCCAAAATATCGCTCTGTTTCTTTTCGACTCGGGTCGAGCAGGTGAGCTGCTCGGTCGAGTTGCTTTGCTGCTCGGTCGAGCTGGGATGCCTTGGAGAGAAGCTCGGTATTTTCATCTGTTTGGTGCGACTCGGGTCGAGTCGGATGTCTTCTCGGTCGAGTAGGTCAGAGCCGTTTTCTGTGCGATTTCAGCGTGTCAGCTCGACCGAGTAGCTGATGCTACTCGGTCGAGTCACCTGGGAAACTGATCTGAATCTTGCCATTTCTCGTTCTCTTCTCCTCCTCTCCTCCAATCTTCTTCCATTCCTCGGCGAACTCTCATGGAGCCTTGCCAATGAAGTCTCGGACGTGTCGAATGTGTCCATGTCCCAAAATAGCTCCAATTTGCTCCAAAACTCCTGAAAAATCCAAAAATCTATACAAAACTCGAATATGGCATTAGAAGCGCGATAATATATGAAAATATGGAGTTTGGAGGCGGAAATGATATGAAATGATGCTGTAAAAACGTGTAAAATATGGACACATCAAAATCTCCCAAGCTTACCTCTTACTTGTCCTCGAGGAAGACGAATATGAGGCTCACCGGTCGATAAAAATAAAGAAATAGAAAAGAGAATGGAAGATGGAGGGGAGTGCTAGAGTATTCGGTCAGATCTCAAGGAATTGCGGCATATTACAATACTTTGAAAATAGATCACATACTAATAAGAATTTCATATCTTAGCTAAACATATTGCTTGCAAGCATTTAAGAACAAAGGAAGGGATTCTCTAAATTCATGCAATCTATTCATATCCATAACATGCAATTTATAGAGTCTAGTATAAACATGTTGGCGAAGCACTTTTCAGTCAATAAAGATAAATGAAGTATATAAGAGTCACACCAAGCATGCGGTAGAGAATAGAATAAAGATCATGGCATTCATAAATTCATCTCAAATCATAAAAAATCTCCATACCTAATATATTTCGTAAAGTCTGAGCATTATCAAATATCCCCAAATGTGTACAACTCCATTCTAATGGCGTACTTACTCGTATAATCAAATGGATTCACCCCACCCCCCCAAGATTAGCTTGAGGCATCACATCTAAGAATAAAGGAATTTTGTGGCTCTTTCCCAAGTATTTGTGTAGCTTCAAATATCAAGATATAGGAAGTAACTTCTTCTTCTTTTTTGAATTGGAGCGATAGGATATACATTTATTTTGGCTCTTTTTTTGGCTTTTTCGGCTTTTTGAAGCTAGCCTTTTCTTTTGAGATTTTTGGGAATATGATGCAGTATATGTAGCTGCAGAGGGGGTGAGCCCAAGTGACATGTAGAGAATAATAAGATATGTGGAGAAGGAAATAATATAATCACTCGGTTCACTCATAAGATGTGCACAATGGTTCAATAAGATAATACCCCAACTAAACTCATAAGCAAGCACAGATATTTTCATTCATTTCAACGAATAATGAAGTCATGCGGTAAATAGGGATGAGAATGGGCATGCCCAAAGCCCAAATGGGTACATGCCACATTCTAAATCCTTCATTATGGTCTAAGAAGATTGGCCAATCTTCCTAGTAAAGCATACAATAATAGCAGGCATGCAACAGAAGGTGAAAAAGATAACAAGCAGATGCTTCAAATATTCTAAAGATACGTGAATCTCGGTGCATATCCAACATGAGCATACCAAGTACTACTGCATACATTCAGTTTCAATTCATTTCATGCATTCATATAGAGAGATCATCAACAGAACATATATACAAGCATATGAATAGTAAGAACTGAAATACTCTAAGTAACATGGCAAAAGTAATAAGCATCGAGATAGCTACTAAAGCTAAGAGGTATTTCATCATATGGAAATATCTAGCAAAAAGGGAAAAGAAAGGTGAAGAAGGATAAAATTAAAGCAAGCATGCAAGCATACCAAACATGGAAAATATGATGCTAAAAAAATTAAACGGTGGAAAAGTGGTGGAAAGTAAAGATAAAAGGTGTAAAAGGAAGAAGGTGGGGAAAATGAAAATAAAAGCGATAGCACACATCCCCCAAGCTAAACACAGCAGTGTCCTCACTGCTGAGAACATGCTGGCAAGTAGGGAAAATGAGGCTAGGAAGGGCGGGTGGTAGATAAAAGAGAATAAAAAATGGAAAGATGTAAATAATAAAAGAAAAAGTGCATGTCCTAATGCATAAGATGCAAAAATATGAACAAGCAGGCAGATGATGCGAATGATGTCATGATGCAAGTGGATATATGCAAATGCAAAATGATGGAATGTATGCGGGTGGTGCAAAAAGTGTCATCCCCCAAGCTATGCAAGGTCAGGGCCCCGAAGAGACAGATGGACACAAAAATGATAGGGGGTGACTGGAGCAAAAATAGTGAAAAGATCAAGCAGCGGCATCACCCTCTGGAGGTGATGATGGGTCCGACTGCTGAGGACCAGAAAAGGGAACATCCAGCACAGAATGTGAAGGCTTGACAGGTGTGTCGGCCGGTGAGGAAATAGAAGAAACAACAGGCTTAGACAAAGGTACAACAGCTGGAGTGTCGACAGGTGTGGGGACGTGTGCGTCGACAACAGAAGTCTCCATTTGTGGTGCAACCGGCTCAAGGGAGGAAGTGACAGGCCCTGCAGAAGTCTGAGAGGAAGGCACAGTGAGCGATGCAGGTGGTGGTGAAGGGGTAGGGTCTGGCCTGGGAGGAGGGGCTGGTGCAAGAATGACAGTATGTGCACACTGGTACCTTAGAATGTCAAGAATGACTGTGAGGTCCCGCTCCACGGACTGCTGAAAAGTGGAGAGCGAGTCTGAGAGGGTGTCAAAGGCATGCCTCATGGTGACAAACTCGTGCTCCAACGTGGAAAGAAGTGCGTCCGTGGGGCGAGAGCTAGGGGTGGTCGTGAACTGCTAGAGACCACCCTCGTAGTGTGCCCACAGGCAGGTGATACCCGGGGTCTGAACTGAAAGTCAGGGGAAGGAGGTTTAGCAGGGATCTCGAAGGAAGAGGAAGTGCATGGAATGGATCTGAGATCTTGTGCAGATACAGAAGTAGCAGCATCATCAGATAAAGGAGACGGCGTGGCAACAGAAGTGGTGATAGACACCATGATGCTCTCGGAGAAAACTGCTGATGCTGGTGTCGAAGAAGTGCCAGATAGAGAAACTGTGGACCCTAAAGTGATAGGAAGGGAAGTGAGGAGGTCCACAAGTGCGGAATGAGTGATGGCATGGTCGTGCTCCAAAATACATGAATCGATGGACTCAGGAGGGAAATACCTGGCTGGCTCCAAAGGGGGGGAAGAAGTAGGATCGGGAGCAGCAGAGTCTACCATGCCCTCAAGTCTGGGTATGGCAGAGAGAGATGTAGCGACCTCCGGGGTAGAGGTGTGGACAGTCCCCGGGGTCTCTACGGTGGTGAAGGTGGTGGAGGTGGTAGGAGCACTGACAAAAGTGGGAACAGAAGTGCTCCCAGGTGGTGGTGGGTGTGCGGGGTGGGCTAGCTGGGCTACCACGAGGGTAGTAATGTCTGGCTCGTCCTCATCAGAACTGAGCACCCAGTCGTCGATTTCATCGACGACCGGAGCTCCAGGTGGCTCGAGGACGTGGATGGGGGGATCGGGAAAAATGCGGGGGGTGATCCAGTCAAGCATGACTGGGGTGATATCGGTGAGGGTGGGGTGGGTAGGTAGAGGCACTGCGCGTGGTGGGCACCTAGAAGGTAAATCCATTGACGCGCACCGTGTGGCCTAATGATGGACATGCAGGTGAGCACATCCATCGTCAAGAGTGTAGGCCTGGTGGGAGTCACTAGACATGAGGGGAGCTCTAGGCTAAGCATCTGGGCGAAGATAGTGAAAAATCCGCTGCAGTAGATATCGATGGAGGCGTGGGCGGTCTGAAGAAGGCGATGACACAGCCAATGTTCTGTGTCGGAGAGTATGAAGGGGTGAAGTGTGCCGTCAGGGTGGAAGCACAGAGGTCGAGTCATCCCCATAAGATGGGAAAGCTCAGGAAGGAAGAGTGTCCCGACCTTTGGCCTGGAAAAGGGAGTGGTGGTGAGGTGGCGCTGGGCGTATCGGAGGCAGGGGTGGATGATACAAGAGGATTTTTCCCTACTAGGGCTATATCCTCGCAGACCTGTGATGTGATGCCAAAACTACTCGGCATCAAATTCGGTGGGCTCAAAGTCTGGAGAGAAAGCGAGTGTACGTTCGGGGATGATGGGGAAGTGAAAGTGGGCACGAATCATGGCGTGCGTGACCACTACGTCGTGGTCAAGTAGCCAAAAGTTAATGCCATCACCCGTCGGGGTGACAATAGAGCTCAACACCTCTAGTGTGAGGCGTGTGTAGGTGCGGGCATGGACTGCGAGGAGGCAGTCAAAACCAATGACCTGGTAAAGCCTATGGACACATTGTAGGAGTCCAAGGCGTTAAAGGGTGGGGATGTGAGCGAAGTGAATGGGGATGATGGTGCGGTGGGACATGGCCAGGAAAAGCTCGCGGTGAGTGTCATCCCTGAAGACAATGTCATACGTCCTCAGGGTGGCCGGTGGTGGGATGGGACGGGGTAGAGGAGCAGTGATGGGGATGGGAGGAGTGGTATGGTGAGTGATGTGTGGTGCCTCTATGGCTAGAAGCATGGATGTGGTGGATCGTGACAAGTCAAACGAAGACGATGAATCATCCAAGTACAGCTCGGGTGAGGGTGAAGGCGAACACCAAGGGCGTCGTGAAGGCCAGGAAGAGGAGGGGCCAGCGGTGGCCTTCCTCTTTGCCGGCTGAGGCTTCCTCGACCTAAGGCGAGGAGGCATCGTGCAAGTGTGCTAGCTACGATGATATGGTAAAAAATAAGGAGTGGAAGGAGTATACCTACATCGAGCGTAGCTATGAAAGCGGAAGAGAAATGCACGTGCGAGCCTGAGTCCAAGCTATCTCCCAAGCTGATCCAAACTAAGCTCCTCGGATCCTCGTCGAAGCTCCACGCGTACCTGCAATAAGGCATGGAAATTAGACTAGGCAGTTGCTAAAATAATCCAGGTTGAAGATCAAAATTGGAAAAAATAGGGTAGGGGATAGATCGGATATGGGGAAGATGGGGGGAAGAGATTTGGAAATAGGGGAGGAGGGGTTGGGGGGCTACTCGGCATGAGCACATGGTGTGTTCGGGCAGGCTACTCAGGCAACCGATTTTGCGGCACAGCTCCGGTGATTTACCATAGCAAAGGGGCAGTGGCGGGGGTTATGGGGGCAGAGAGAGGGGGTCGCATGCGCCGCTGGCTCTGCTCCGGCTTGAATGTCAGAGCTAGGGTTACGGGGGAAAGAGAGAGGGGGAGGGAGATAGGAAGGGGGGAGATGGTGGCACCGCTGGCGCTGGATGGCACCGGCGGTGCTGCTCCGGTTGATGGCCTAAGCGAAGGAGGTGGAGCGGGGGTTTTGAAAAGAGAGAGAGAGAGAGAGAGAGAGAGAGAGAGAGAGAGAGAGAGAGAGAGAGAGAGGGCACGCGCGCGTGCACGCGCACACGTGGGGGGGAGAAAGAAAGAGAAATAGGGGGGTTTGGTGGCGCTGCCGATGCTGGGTGGCGCCGGCGGTGCTGCTCCGGTCAATGGCCGGAGCGAAGGGGGCGTTGATTTTGAAGAGAGAGGGGAGATAGAGTGGAGATAGAGATGGAGGGGCAGACCGAGTCGGTGGCGGTGGTGGTGCTCGGGCGGAGCGGGGCGACGACGGCGGAGGAGGGGAGGTCGAGTAGGGTTAGGTGAGGGTTAGGAGGTAGCTCGGGGAAATTGGTGGGGTAATTTCGATTACGATTAGGGTTTTTCTGAGTCAGGTTTGAATAGGGGTAGGTCGAGTCGAGTGGGGCCAAAAACTTGATCGCCCGTGAACCAACACCTAGAACTCACCTAGCAATGGCACGAATGCCAAGTGCTAAATGTATCCCAAATGCGAATCATCGGCACTTTACGCAAGCGTACGGTGTCAAGTAATAGTATAAACGATATCGATCCCATAGGGAAGGTATGAATGTTATTATCTTGGGTTATTTTAAATCTCAGAATATAGTAGCAGTCGAGTCGGTGGGGCCTAGCTTGAGTAGGCTGCTGCTCAGGCCGAGCAGCGATAGCTGCTCGGTCGAGTAGAAAAGATAAAAAATATAAGAATATAAGTTTAGAAATTCTACCCTAGTACTCGACCGAGCTGCTTACTCAGCTCGGTCGAGCTGAATTAAAACAGCGCGATGTTTCAGCTCTCGTTTGCTCTCCCTGCAGCTCGGTCGAGTAGGGTAGCTACTCGGTCGAGTCGAATTAGAAACAGAGTGTTCTTTTTTGACCTTTTTGGGCTCTGTCTGTAGCTCGATAGAGTAGGGAGATGCTCGGTCGAGTGTTAATTAATTTCCAGAGCCACTTTTTGCCTTCATCTCCAGCTTTCTGCAGCTCGTACTGTAGCTCGACCGAGTCGGGGGCTACTCGACCGAGTCGTAATTAACTTCCGGAATCTGTTTTTGCCTTTTTTTTCTCCAATTCCCTGTGGCTCGGCCGAGCAGAGTAGCTAATCGACCGAGTTGCCTGTAACTTTCCCCCAAGCTTGTATTTCTCTATGGTGCTCTTCCCTTGGTTCCTTCTCCTTCTTTTCATCGTTTATTACGCTCTCTTCATTGTTCAACCTATAGAACGGGGAACTCATCAAATTTTTGTGTTTTTTGTATTTTCTTAGAATTAAAAGCGTATTTATTTTGTTTTTGAATAAGAAAAGAAAAACAAAAAGAAAGCAAAAACTAAGAAAAAGAAAGTTGGGTTGCCTCCCGATAAGCGCTTGTTTTAAGTCGTAAGCTCGACTTCCTCAAGATTTTCAATGAATGATGTTGGGCATGTACGAAATATGCACGTCATGCTTTTCGATAATCCCATGTGGTGCTATTTGACATGCCTCTTCATGTCAACCGTCAGCGGCCAAGGAGATAGTACCCTCCGGTTCTTGATGGCGCACGTGTATGTCCGAGGCTCCTCGTCAAGGATTCGCAGATAAGCAGCCACTGCTTTGTTGTATATGACGTCGTCGTCGTCATACAAGATCGTCTTCATCGGATCTTTAGTAATATCCTCCAAGGTATGATCATTCGTTGTCTCGTCTTCCAAGAGGTCAAGGTAATTAGCGTCCTCCGGTGGTGGGTGCTCCCTCATAGGCTTTTGCAAGCAGAATTGGACATCAATATTTCACACGTTCATAGATAACGTCCCCTCACGAAAGTCAATCAAGACACCGGCCATCACCATGAATGGACGACCTAAAATGATCTGCGAGCGACCTTTCTCCGGCATGTCCATAATAACAAAATCTACCGGTACACATAGCTCGGGCGGAATTTGAAGGATGATGTCGTGTGCGATGCCTACCGGATAGGTAATGGAGTGGTCTACCAATTGGATGCTCATATCGGTAGGCTAGAGCTCTATCCCGATATTTAGCCTCTGAAAGATGGAGAGCGGCATTAGACTAATGCTCGGTCCTAAGTCGATCAATGCTATGCTAATAGGGGTGCCGCCAACGAAGCACGGCATCGTGAAACTCCCGGGATCTAGTAACTTCTTTAGTATATGGTTCTTAATAAATGAGGTACAAGTGTCCAAAATCTTTACCTCCTCTTGCTTGCGCTTCCTCATAATGAGATCCTTTAAGAATTTGGCATACGTGGGAATTTTAGTAATAGCGTCCATGAAGGGGATGTTTAGTTGTATACTTTTTAGGAGCTCGGAAAACTTCGCATATTTCTTTTCCATCTTCGCTAGAGCCAACCTTTGGGGATATGGAGGTGGAGGTCGGCTCGCTTTGTCTTTGGCGGCATCCTTTGGAATATGATTGTTGGAAGTAGTGGTAACATCTGCTGGTGCCGTAGCGCTATTAGGTGAAGTAGATGGCAAAGTCTCCTTTTCTCCAATAGCATGAGGCTCGTCTGTAGCCTTCTCCTCGTCATTTTCAGCGGTAGTTTCTTCTCCATCTCGAGCATGGGTAGACAACGTTCAGCTCAAGTTGCTAGAAACGGGCACCATGACGGCGTCGGTAGTCTTTCCTCCTCTCGTGGTAACTGCGACCACTGCATTTTCTTGGGCCCTAAGATTGGGCTCCGGTTGAGAGGGTAATCTCCTTGGGCTCCGGCTGAGAGGGTAATCTCCCTTGCATCTTTATGAATTGCGACATTTGATCTTTAAGCTCATCGATGGAATCATTGATCGACTTGAAGCGCGTGGAATTCTCTGCATTTATCTTGGATTGCCCACTCATGAAGATGTCCAATGTTTCCTCGAGTTGGGCTTTGGATCCACCAGTGCATATTGTTGTTGAAGATAATTGTATCCCGGTGGTCTGTAAGGCCCAGATGGCATAAACCCATATTGTTGCAGAGGCGCCCCTTATTGCTGATGAGGCGGTGAGGGTCTCTGCTGCTTAGGAGGTTGCAATCCCCCATTGGGGTTTCCATAAGAAAATCTGGGATGATTTCTCGCCGCCGGATGTTGCCATTGATTCCTTCCTTCTGCAGCTACAAAGTGCACTTGCTCAGTCTGCATGTTTGCTCCATCATAGGATCCTTTAGTAGGAGCATAGCCTTGCTCCACATAGCCTTCACGCATGGGGTAAACCGGAGCTCTGGAGATGGTTGTAATGGCACCCAACCTCTGTTCGATCCTCGCTACATATTTACAAAGAGTTTCAATAGAGCTATCAAGATGGGTAGCGATTTTTACCTCGGGGGCTCGGGTGGATGAGCGTTCGTCGCCCCATTGCTGAGTGTTCGCGACCATTTGTTCCAACAGAGATAAAGCTTCATCAGATGGCTTATACAAGAGAGCTCCTTGAGCATAAGCGTCAATAATCATTTTCGTGCTCGGTTGAAGAGCATTGTAGAAGCTTCGAACGAGATCCCACTCCACGACTCCATGATGCGGACGTTGATGCTGTAAGTCTTTAAATCTCTCCCAAGCCTCGTACAGTAACTCCCGAGGAAGATGTTTAAAGTTTGAGATTGCTCCTCGAATTCTCACCGCTTTAGACGGTGGATAGATCTTGTTCACAAAGGCGGTGGCCAGCTGCTCCCAGGTCGTGAATGTATTGGAGGGATGCGCTCACAACCAATAGGAAGCCTTATCCCTCAGAGTGAATGGGAATAGCCTCAGCTTGGCAGCATCTTTGCTTACGTCCTTAGCATGAAATGTGTCACACTTTGCCAAGAACGTGTCGATGTGGTGGGTCAGGTTCTCATGAGGATGCCCATGGAAGGGGTCCTGCTACATGAGATTTATTAACCTGGTCTTTAGCTCAAAAGTACATGCCGTCAGCAGCGGTCTCAAGATGGAAGAAGCTCCAGTAAAGTTTGGCTTAATATAGTCCAGGATGGACCCCTTGCGTGGAGGAGAAGTATTTTCCTCTGCCATTGTATCTATAGGAGTCCGACTCCTTTTCTCAGCTCTGATCCTTCTTGTAGTTTTTTCAATCTCGGGGTCAAATAATAATTCATTGTCAAGACTCCCAAGGGGAGTGTTCATGCACAACAAGAACGCAGAGAAATACCGTCAGTAGCAAATTGATAAAAGAATAAAAATTATGGAAAGATGAGAGATGATAATATTTGCTTACAAATTCTTCAATAGAAAAATAATGCAAGTAACACTGTTACCTTCCCAGGCAACGGCGCCAAAAAATTGATCGGCCATTAACCAACACCTAGAACTCACCTAGCAATGGCACGAACGCCAAGTGCTAAATGTAACCCAAATGCGAATCCTCGGCACTTTACGCAAGCTTACGGTGTCAAGTAATAGTATAAAAGATATCGATCCCACAGGGAAGGTATAAATGTTATTGTCTTGGGTTATTTTTAAATCTTAGAATATATGTAGCAGACGGTTTTGAAAGATTGGTTGTTTAGGATTGTGAACAATTAATAACGACTAGAGCTTTAGGACTCACCACTAGGATCGTCGGACGTCGATGCTTGGTTAAGACTCTTACGTTGCATTGGTTTTATAGGGATTGTCGCATCCAAGATGTAGAATTCATGGTTCTAAGCACCATGAATCTAACGTATCGCATTAACCCGTAGGCACACACGACACGTGCATTAAGAATCGACAATATTCATGCCACTCTCGTGGACGGAATGATCTCGGCTCATGCCACGCTCATGTGTTAGAGCTTCGATGTATTTTGGAGGCTCTTATTGATGCAATGGCGGTAGCCGTCAATTAGTAATATAGTTTGTCGGTGGATCCCATCAAGACACGAGCCGGTCATGGTCACGAGTCCCAATTGAATCCATTAACTCTATAATTAAGCCTATAGGATACTCCTTAAGCCAATTGATTCCATCGATCGTGGGCACGATCTCAGTACAAGTTCTCCTACAAACTTTGCAAGATCAACCAAAATACTTCCCTTTTATTCCAGCACAATCTAAAAATCCTAACTTTGCATCTCAATCCTAAAATCCATGGGCTAATCCATTAGCCCTAGATGGAACTACTCACGCATCATTGAAATAGCAATAAAAGATTCAATAGATGCAATGGATTTCATCATTGCAGTGGAAAACATCAAAAAGCAATTAAATGTTTAGAGAATCATTACCAACGCGTCGAGAAGCAATAGAAATCCAAAGAGAATTAAGAAGACAAGATTCCTTGCATGAAACAATAGTAAAAATCCAACCTTTGCTTCATACAAAATAGCGACGACACAAATTCTAAAAAACCTAATTAAAACTAAACTAAGAGTTTCTCTAAAGTTCCTCTCTAAAATAAAGCTAAAATGTCCTTAAATACATAGGGGGAAGATCCCAAAAAATCTCAGAAAATCTGGGCACTTGGGCCCACAAACGAGGCTGGTCACGTCGGCTACTCGACCGAGTAGAAGAGCTTGCTCGGTTGAGTCAGCTACAGGCTCCCCTTGCTGCTGCTTCTACGTCTGGCAGATACAGGATACTCGATCAAGTAGCCCCCCTACTCGGTCGAGCTACAGTAGATCCGAAATCCCTCCAAAACGTCGATCTGTTACTTTTCGACTCGGGTCAAGCAGGTGAGCTGCTTGGTCGAGTTGCTTTGCTGCTCGGTCGAGCTGGGATGCCTTGGAGAGAAGCTCAGTATTTTCATCTGTTTGGTGCAACTCGGGTCGAGTCGGATGTCTGTTCGGTCAATTAGGTAAGAGCATGTTCCTGTGCGATTTCAGCGTGTCAGCTCAGCCGAGTAGCTGATGCTACTCGATCGAGTCACCTGGGAAACTGATCTGAATCTTGCCCTTTCTCGTTCTCTTCTCCTCATCTCCTCCAATCTTCTTTCATTCATCGGCGAACTCTCATGGAGCCTTACCAATGACGTCTCGGACGTGTCAGATGTGTCCAGGTCCCAAAATAGCTCCAATTTGCTCCAAAACTCCTAAAAATCCAAAAAGCTATACAAAACTCGAATATGGCGTTAGAAGCGCGATAATACATGAAAATATGGAGTTTGGAGGCGGAAATGACATGAAATGATGTGGTAAAAACATGTAAACTGTGGACAAATCAGGCCCCACCAGCGGTACTGCACAGTACTGCGTTTTTGGCATTTTTGGCGATCTTTGGAAGTTTGTTTGAGGTGTCAAACGACCTTGGAATTGAGCACAGTTGTTTTTATGTGTTCATCATTCAATGCTATTCGATTTGATATAATATATTGCTTCGGAGTTCAACTGTGAGGGAGAAAAAATTCGTTAAAGTTTGGCCTTCGTAGATGTCAAACTTGAAATTAATTTTTCCCTCTAATTATTTAGTCCAACATGTAGAGAGATGATGCCCTCGAGGCTATTTATATCTGTGTGATTAGCACAAACGTCTTGTTCGAAATAACAGTAAGCTGTTTGGTAATAATTTATCTAAGTTATATTATAATGTAGTTAACATTAGATATAAACTTAGGTAAAGTCCTGAGACTTTATGCAAGGTCAAACAGGTATCGAGATGAGTATCTCGATCATGGAGAAATGTTTGACCATCTGTAGCATAAGTCTAAAAGGGTTCGTAGGCGTAGATGTTTCGAGACAAGGATATCGAAACATTGGATAGACAATTGTGTCTTAGTCTTCACCGTTTAGCGGTGGCGATGATCTCATGATCGTTTGACTTGGCGAAGTCGAAGACGAGACACAGGTGCTCATTAGAGAATGAGTTCACTGAACGATCCACAAGAGTCATCATATGGTTATATTGACCAATCTGTCAATGATAACTCTCAGTGATGATAGGCTAGTTGGTCTTTTGACTTGAGGTCATTTTACGAACCTGTGCGTGAACAGTGCCACTTAGATCACTGACCTAGCTTCGTGGCTAGGCCTGTGGAAAGGTCTTTGATTGGGTGTCACTTGAAGCGTACGAGGAGAGTAATGACCAAGAGAGGATTCGCCTCTCCCAGTCAATGGGAGTTAGTGTCGTAGAGTTAGTTCGGTCTTTAGTAAAATCTCTGATCAGAGTATGTTGGAAGAAGTCCAACATTAGTTGACTAAAGATCGATGGAAACTATCTGGAGTCAAGTTATTGGGGTTGACAGTTTGACCGTACCCTAGACTTGATCTACACGACATAGTTTAGATGAAGAGACTATAACTGCAGAACTCATCACAGACACGGTCAGGGTGGTCCCGGCAATTCTCATATTGATGAGCTAACCACATTATTATAATTCTGAAACAGGGACGGTAGCCACTGCTCGTGGTCACTACCGTATATGGCATCGAGCCCAACCTGTAGTAGGGTCAGGCCGTAGGGTCACACACAGAGTACGACCTTCGTCTAGTAATAGGTAGAAATTAGTTATGGAGAATAATTTGCATTTGATGCAAAGGAAGTATTATTTGCATTTGATGCAAGGGATGGAATATTGCATTTGATGCAATATAATAATTTAAGCCTAGATAGGGACTAATTTGCATATGATGCAAAGGGTTAAATGTGTCTTAAATTGTTTAAGACTATATTTAATATAATTTACGTGTTGGAATCGTTACCTGTAAGATGAGAATGTCCCGCTCTAAACACAGGTTCAAACCGCGTCAAAAACGGAGTTCAATTGAGCCCTATAAGTCTATTTAAAGGTGTTTAAATAGAGAGCACAAAACAGACCCAAAGAATAAAGCACACAACTTTAAATAGCATTTGATGCAGAATTTATTGTGTATGGGTAGCAGCCTTAGGCCCGGCCCAAAGACCAGGCATTTCTCAAAGCCAGGCGCAAAAGGGAAAGGGGGCGCCACATGGCGCCCCCCGATTGGCCAAGCCAGGCGCCCAAATGGGCGCCAGGCGAAAACGCGGGCCCGGGCAAAGCCCAGGCCTGGGCACATGCATACCCGTGCAATGCACGGCCACGCCGCGTGCACGCGGAGGCAGGTGCATCGCACGCGCCTGGCGCAGTGGGGCCCGCACGCAGCCCTAGGGCTGCGTTCTTTTTACGACGGCTGGGTTGTGCATTTGGGTGGGGTTTTGGTATACTTTGACGCGACGTTTGGAGGGCCAAATGGACTCGGATTGACGAGCCGTTTTTTCCTATGTGTTCACCGTTGAACGCCTTTCGAATTGATAGGTTGTATCAATCAAGAAGCTGAACGGTGAGGGAGTTAAAATTCACGGAAGTTTGCCCTTTGTGAAAGACAATCTAAATTGAATTTATTAACTCCAAATAATAGTCCCACATCGGAATTTGAGTAAATGGGAGGGGTCAGCCGCCTATATAAATATGGGTCTGCTCCCCTCCTCAAAACTCCTCCCAAGCTCAAGATCTGAGTGGCTCCCGTAAATGTTAGAGCACTCTCGGATCGAAGCTTAAATCAATTCTTCTTCTCCCTATATTTCTGCCTTACTCCTGAGGGCTCTAGGAAAGCCACGAAGGAGTTCGGATTTGGATCCGAAATCTTAGCGAAGGCTTTCACTCGGGTGGCATTTTCTTCGGCGCGTGGTTGGTTCGGCTACACGAGGATTGCTCGCCTCGGGATGCAGAGCGGTTCGAGGAGTGGTTCAAGGAGCGACTCGGAGTGGGATGAGGAGCGGCTTGGAAAACGGTGCGGTACATCTTGCCTGCCCCAGGGTCAAGATTCCGGGTATGTTTTTAGAAGCTTTCGTTTTAATTATTCGCAGTAGTTTAGATCCCTCTTGGGGTGGTCAGATCCACCCCAAGTTGACAGAGATCCTGGCTAAGAGGGTCTGGTTCCTTAGGGATGTATGTTAATTAGATTAACATTTTTTCCGCTGCATATTTATGTCTATGTTCCGTCCGACTTAGGACGGGAATAGAGTTTTTGTGCCTTAAGGGTCCAAGAAAACCCTTCAGTGGTATCAGAGCCTTGTCTGTATGCTGATCTAGGACTGCGATTAATTAATTGAAATGCTTTTAAAATGTTTCTTTAAATTTATGCGATAAGTTTAAAATTATTTTAGATGTTTAAATATTATATATGTTAAACGTGGAATTTTTTGAATGACGTTTTAAAATTTATGTGATAATTTTAAAACTGATTTTAAAACTTTAAAAATTTATGCGATAAGTTTAAAAAAGATTTTAGATGTTTAAATATTTTATATGATAAAATTTTAAACATGGAATTTTTTAAAAATGATGTTTTAAATTTATGTGATAATTTTAAAACTGATTTTAAAAGCCTAAAATTTTTATGCGATAAATATTTTTAAGAAGCATGCAAATTTTGTGATTTTTTAAATCAAGTTTTTATGAGATAAAATAAAATGTTTTAAAAATCATATTTTTAAATTTAAATATTAAATTTAAGTATGCATGCTAAAATTGTTTATGTGATAAACATTATTCTATTTAATTGTTAAATAGTTGTACACTCCTTTTATGCGTTACAATTAGTGTAACTTTATGTTAATGGCTATGTCATCTTGTCCCTTATTTGATAACACAAGACAACACTTTAGGTTTGCCATTAAGAAATCATTAAAATTTATTAATTGAATTTTAATGACATGCTATGTTTTAATAAAATATTTAACAACCCTTTAAGACCTAATTCCTCATTAGGGTAGTCCCTTTAATGAAAATTTTAATTCTAATTGTTATGAAATTAATTCTCATTAAAGGACTTCGGTTTTACCGTTGTTAATAAATTTATTAAAATCCTAATATCGATTAGGGTAGCACGTAAACCGTATAGTTGATAAGGATTCAATAAAAGTTATTAAACAAATCCTAAAATTTTGAATTTAAGGATTCAACTAGTTGATCGGATTAATTAGTTATTAATAAAAGTTTTTAGTCTATGGCACGCATATAAAAACAACAAGCTTCATTCAATGGACCATGATCCAGTCAATGTGCTTGGCTAAGTTTGTTGGATCACCCTCTAAGGGATAGTGATCCTGGCTTAGTCAATTCCCTGGATGTGTTCCGCTGGACCGCAATGACGTGAATCATGACTATATGACACCCTGGACTATATCTAAGTCAAATACGTTAATAATCTTTTTCAAGATTAGCCGTAGCCCTCCTTAGTTTAGGGGTTGGCAACTATAGGACCCGTGTTCCAGTTGTTGAGCTACACTCAAGCTGTGACATGGCAACCTTGTAGAAACCAACTCCTTAAATACATAGATGAAATCTTGTCTTGACCCAAACCGTCGTGTCGTGTATACACCAAGCGCCGGCGTAAGTTAGGTCAAGTATGTAGTCTAGCTAGATGTAGTCTAAGACCTGACCCAAACCGACGTGTCGTGAATACACCGAGAGCCGGGGCAGTTAGGCTAGACACGAAAACAAGGGTGCGACTAGACTAGACATTGTGATTTGGATGAGCACACTCATGATCACAAATAGCTAGGGGTAAAAATCGATAAGAGGGTCATATCTTATATGATCGATGAAGAGTCATCTTCCGATCGCAGAGTCAAGCAACTTGTTGAGCTACACTCAAGGTTGTTAGGCTCAGGGTGATTGGACCTCTTACCCATTAATTTAATTTGATTAAATCGCTCATTATTAAAGCTTAAAATGATCGTAAAATAATGGGAGGATATAGATAGATAAAAGCCATTCTACCTATATTTAATATTGAACATATGCTAAACTAGGGCAAGACTATATTTTTCGAAGGAATCAAAATATAATATTTTAATGGAATTAGTTAACTGGTTAAATAGGTTGATTAATCGAATATCAAGCTAAAGTCTAATTGATAGAATTAAACTATATTCTCGTTGGCATTAAAATGACCTTCTAAAGAACAGACTTAAGAAATATGATTTCATTAAGATCTTGGTCGAACAAATAAATTCACGCTACATGTCACTCGCCTCTATATGGGACAGCTTGAACATATAGGATATTCGAAGTATGTTTCTTCCTACAACTTGTTGAGCTACACTCAGGGTTGTATGGAAAAACAATTTTGATCCGCAAAGTTCGAGAATTCGATCAAACTGTTTGAGTCGAATACGAGTGCAGAGCGGTGCAAGACTATGTATCCCAACCGGATCTTGAGACGAGCAACTTGTTGGGCTACATTCAAAGTTCCAAAGCTCAAGCGTTTGGATATATGAGATGCTTGCATAGCCATTCATTTATGTTGGGCTATTTAATATCTAAATGTGATTTAGAAAAGGAAGAAGGCACTCCGGAAAGTCAATCGAGTTAAATAGTTTAATTTATCATTAGTAAAGGCATAAGTAGGAGGGAATGAAAATGTGACGTATTTTGATGTCACGATTTCAGAATAATTGTTATACAAAAGACGTCTAACATATTTTGACGAATGTCGTCACATTTCTTCTGAAGCAATGAGTAATATGTATAATGATAATATATATATTAAATATTAATATATAAATACACAAGAAAGTAGCAAACTTATATGACAAATTAGACTAGGCCGTATCGAGAGACTAAGCTTCACAAGTCACATAAAGAGGGGTCTGACCTCTCGTATTATGAAGCCTACGGACACTTGTGAATCTTATCCTCTTAGATATAATGGCCGAAACCCATCTGTAAGACAGTGAGAGAATGAGTTGTCGAACTCATTCTCGTACATACTGATGTACCCGAGTCTAGATTAACCAAAATAAGTTATTCTTATATTTTATTAAGACATGTGTTCTTGATGAAACACAAGTCTGATAAAATAAAGAACGAAATGACAAAAGTATTTAAAATGATTCGATTAGATCGAATGGTCAAATACTTAGCTATATAAAATCTTGCGTAATTAAAAGAAAATATGATTTTCTCTCAAGTCAAGTCTATTAACACATCGATGTGTTAAAAGGTATGAATCACACTTAGTTAGACTTGGTGCGATCCATAGCAAGTGACTCTGAGTTAAGTCCTCCATCTGGGTTAAGTCCCAAATAGTAATGCCTAGGTTTTGATAATGTTCTATGAGGACTCGAATCTCGTGAGATGAAGAGTCGAGTTAGACATCATAATTGATGATGACTTCGTTAACTTCTAGGATGAAACTTGGAGTAGTAACTCAGATTTATAACTTGATGCAATCAGAATAGGTCCGTGTGCGTAAATAAATTTTGGAATTTAGTTTACGTGCCCAAGGAAAATGTTTCCTCACTTTCTGCAAGTAAATCCTTAAGTTGAAAGATTGGTGCAGAAAGAAAATAGTGAAGTACAATCATGTTGGTCGAGAACGGTTTTCATCCTAATTCCTATAAATGGAGTATGGTGAAACCATCTCGCCAGCAGATGTGTACGGATCTACTCGGACCGAACTCGATGTAAATGCTCATGATGACCATGAAAACTAGAACATTCGATTATACGTTCGTTTTTCTAAATATGATTTAGACAAACCAAGTTCTATGAATCACAAAGAGAGTTTTCAACGTCAGTGACCGGCGCCCCGTTTACGGTTTGGGCGCGGTGTCGTTTTACCGCAAGTGCCCGGTTAGTGTAGGGTGCGGGTTTATCGAACTCAGGGAGGTGGATGGCTTGAATGGCTACTAGCCTCGCTTAGGTTGTGTGCTAGCTACGCGGATGATATGGGTGGAAGTGTAGAAATAAAGAGAAGAAATAAAATAAGACACGAAACGAATCCCTGCTAACACGGGCTAGAGCATTCATGACACTTGGCATTTGACTTGACCCAAGGCGAGACATTGCCCCAAAAGGTGGTACCTAGCGTCCATGGCCCGATATTCCGGTCGGTGCCTAGTATGCTAGGTCTACCCGGTTTCAGACGGTGGGCATTCCCATGTCCATTAACACCTTCCGCAACCGGAAGCATTAAGGCCACAATGATAACTCCCAACACCTCATCCTGCCGCTCCCACGCGCTAGGATTCAACGTCTATGCTAGGGGTGTGAGCTATGGCTAGGGAGTCAACCGCCAAGTTTATTCCCCCTTGGCCCAACGGTCAAAGGCGGTCTTTCTCCCGCCAATGACAATGAAACACCCCCGCGTAACCCTAATGGCCAAATAGGTCAAATGTGATTTTTAGCAATACATCGAAGCGGATCTTAACTGGACAAGCACCGGACCCCAACCCCCAACACAACTAGTGTGTTGCCGTACGAATTGGACTCAGATTGCTAGAAATCCCCATTGACACATTTCATCGAACACATGCCATGCAATCAAGTCAAATGTAGTTTTCCAAGCATCAATCCTACCCTAACCCGTATTAGGGTTCATCAACACTACTCCATGGTGAGAAACATAAAAACAAGCAAAACAAATGACATACAAACATTCACCATTGAGCAAAATGAAAACAATACAAAACAATGAAAGCAAGAGAAAGAAATATTTATCTTGAGTATGAATCTTCAATCCAATACAAGACTTATTAATCAAAAGACCTAATCTAAACTAACCTAAGCCTCACAAGAGAAAGGGGCAAAAGGCCCTAGAAAAACTGAAGAAGAACTCTCCAAGTCATGCCCCCAAACTCTAATATATAACCCCTCACAAAACCCCTTGGTTCGGGTCCAGAACTGTCAAAACAGGCCCACCCGATCGGGTGGAAGTTCACCCGATCGGGTGGACAGAAACAGAGACTCAAAATGGCAGAAATTGATCTCACCCGGTCGGGTGGAAACTCAGCCGATCGGGTGAAACGAAAATTCAGACTGCTGCCAATTTCAGCACACAGCTGCGCTCCGAAAATTCCAAAAAAATGTATAAAAATCGGATTTGGGCATGCGACCTATCGTTGGAAAGCTAACAAAGATGCCGACGCTAGAAAAATAAGAGATCACCCAAAATCCCTCTGGAATGATATCAGATCTTCAATGAATGAGCAGCAGCGCGTGAAAGGTGATGGAAAGGCCACCCGATCGGTTGAAACATCAACCGATCGGGTGAGCCGCTTGTCGCATCGGCCATCGGGATTCAAAAGCTTCAACCGGTCGCTGAGGAGAATGGGTGGCGTGAACGGGTCGTCGTTTGGGAAACTTCAGCTTCAGATGAACCGATCGGGTGAGATATCACCCGATCGGTTGGAATTAAGCTCCAAATTCCCGAGAACTCTGTTGGGATGAACCGGTCGATGAACCGATCGGTTGACCTTGCGCTTCGCTCCAGCTTCAGTCTGGGTCGGACACGCGTGCATCACCCGATCAGTTGGCTGTGTCCAACCGATCGGGTGGGGGCTGAAAAGTGGCAATCTTGGTCGTTTGACCCCCTGGATCACGCGTGACCCCTCCCGTTGCTCCGGGGACTCATGATATCATCGTTTTATGTCCCAAATGCTGTAAATTCCTGCAAATATACAAAAACAAGGAAAAGTAAAAGAAAACAAGAAAACACGAGAAAACGAATACAGGACGGTGGTAAATAACGGAAAAACACAAAAGAAAACTTGCGCAAATATATGAAATATAAATGCACGTCAAAATCCCCCAAGCTGAACTCTTCCTCGTCCTCGAGGAAGACGAGTGAGAGTAGGAGCTCGGAGGGAGAAAATAGAGAGAAAGAGAGAAAAAGAAAACTCCAATCCTAGATCGCCCGTCAGGGCCAACAAAATCTAAAACGACACACCAAGCAAGCAAACGCCAAATCACATCACTAAACCAAGGAATACGAGTCCAGACAAGTGCCGTGGGCCCACGCGGTGAAGCGCGAGTGAGTGTGGTCGTGTGCTAGCAGACGGTGTCACTATCTACATTGTGCAATAAAGCTCGATATACACAAATCCAAGAAATGACCCAAATATTGATTCGAATTGAATTAAGCGGTGAATATATGGTTCAAGCATGCATGAGAATAGAGAGAGAATCGAAACATATCATGCGTCAGGGACTCCACAACTAGGGTTAAGGAAATCACCACACTATAGCCTAGATAATAGCTAAAAAGTTCCTAAGCCAAGTGTTTTCGAAAACGATGGGGGTTGAGATGATGTGGAGAACAACACTCGGTGCAAATTCTCGCCTTCCCTTTATTCTTGGCAAGTAGGAAAATATTCACACTGGAATTTTTTTGGGTTTTGGGTATTTGTATTTTTTTGGATTTTTGGCTATACAAATTTTTTTTTTCTTTTCTTTTTGGGTTTTTCTTTTCTTTTCTCCCTTTTTTTGAATTTTTGGGTTTTTGGCTATACACATGTGTACTCTCCCAAGTGGGAGAACAGTACATGACGAGGGGATTTGCACCAAGTAAAACAAAAAAGAAGTCGGAATCTAAACACTTGGGCAAAGGAGATATTTCTCGCTAATCAGAGCATAGGCTAATGGGTTATCCTAGTCCTTGTTTGTGGAATCCCGACACATGCGAATTGAAATATACGATATAAATATAGCATGCATATAGAAGCAGATAGTAGAAGCAAATACCGCATATTCAAATCGAAGCATGATAATTTAGGGGTCAACCAAGGATAGGTATATAAAACATAATCACAAGGTAGAAGCACACCAAATGCTAGTCACGACACACGACTCACAAGAAAGCTAAGTGGACCCACGATGCATGAAATACAAGAGGACTCGACTTCCTGAGGTTAGTGAATGTGATTATCGAAGCCGTGCTAGGTGTGCGTGTGATTTTCATGGCAATTCATCATAGGGTTCATCTCTAGGAGAAAGAGATAAAAAGAAGAAAAGAAAAAGAAAAAGAAAAACACGGAGAAAAACGACTCGAATAACGAAGAAAAAGAGACAAATGACGCACGAAGTGCGACTCCCCCAAGCTGAAACTTGCATTGTCCTCAATGCAATAGTAGTAAATACGGGAGGGCAATGAAAATGGGGGGGAGTTACGCACCGACACAAAATATGAAAAACACGAAAAATACACAAACGAAACTGGAAAATAAAGAAAAAGAAACATATAGAATAAAAGATATAAAACGCAACGAAGGACTCAAAGACACAAACACACGACAACGACACACGAAAACATGCACACAAAAGTCGATTTCCCCCAAGCTGAACATGACAATGCTAGCAAAATGATATGACCAATGTGATGCAGAAATATGCTAGGGGAAAATCGGAAAAGAAAAGAAAGAAATCAAAATGCAGGAGAGCCGGTGTGCTCATTCTCCTCGGAAGAGGATGTGGGGTGTGGGCGGTAGAAGTGATAGAAGGGCACGACATGATGGGTTATTATGATGCAAAAGCGAATCCTAGATATGCTCCCCTCGCTAATGAGAGGAGACGAGATTATTCAAATCTAAACTAGAAAGCGGTAAATTTTTACACTACTGGATTAGGATACACCTGAGCATAGGCGGATCCAAGATCTGGAGTGGGGCAGGTAGCTGCTCTAACTGCTCCTTCGGTGGCTTCGCCAGAAGCGCTGTGCCACGTGTGCCAATGGACCCAAGCAATGCACCTCCAAGCATCCCTCGTAGGTGTCCACCTGTGACCTGCAAAGGACGAGGTGCATTAGTCCATGGCAAGAAATTATTTCCCAAAATAAATGTATCCCAGAGATAATCGTCAACATAAGATGTGAAAATAGTAAACGGGCGAAGAATACTCCTTGAGAATGGGTCTCTATCCTCTGTACTAGTGACGACCAAATCATCGCTTTCCATGAGAAGTGGCTCTCCAGGTGGTGACACACCGCAGCATACCTCAAGGGAGATAGATCATGTGTCCTGCGAGTGATATGGTGTGTCAAATATATATTAGTCTAAAGAAATAGGAAGTGAAAAGCGGGACTCAAAAGTGGAGTGAGAGTGAGTATGAAAATCTCCCTGAATAGGGGCAATATGCTCAAGTAGATGCTCAGCCGTAGAAGAAGTGGAGAGCGACGGTAAAGGTAGATGTGACTCGGGTTCCATGGAGTGGACCATCGTATCCAAGCCCTCATGCACATCCTCCTCGATAATATGCTCATACTCCACCGTCTGTCTGATGTCTTGAATGACATCCTCATGGTTGACCACCGACCAAGGAGGAAGCTGTGACAGAGATGGCTATGGAGGTGGATGTGGAGCGGACCCCTCGTATGTGGTCATCGTGTCCTCGTCCTCACGCACATCCTCCTCGTCCTTATGCATAAGCTCTGTAAACTCCTCTGTCCTCTCATAGGACTCATGTGGGGTATCTAAATCAAGACAAGAAGTCTCTCCCACAGATCTTAGAGAAATCTCCACATCCTCACTATCATCATCAAAAAATGCTTCGCCATCCAAGTGGTAGTGATGGAAAAATGGGAGATCGGCATGAGATGTGTCTATGGTGGCCGACGGCATGTTAGTCTCAACCATGAAAGTAGGTATATCCTCTCCTTCATCCCCTCTCCTCGGTGTAGGCTCGGTGATTGGTACCATGAAGTTTTGTAATAATTGGCCTTGGTTAAACATGGCACTTTCAAGGAGAGACACGAGGCTAGATTCTTCTTGTGTTGGTGGAGGGATATAAGGTTGAGGAAATGGATGGGAGGTGTTTGGGAAATGGTTGTGGGAAAATGTTTGGCCTTGGTGTAGGGGGAGGCTCTCGAGCATAAATGGGCAATCATAATACACATGCCCCGCCATCCCACAAGTCTCACAAATCACAACCGGATAAAGATTGTATCCTCCCATCTGAGCATCGAAATTTGATCTCCACATGGTTACACCAAAGATACCTAGACAACAAAAATAAGAAAACTAGAGAGGAGCGTCAATAGTACAAGAGAATAACAAAAAGATAATATAATAGTGGGGGAAAAATTTCTTGGTTATTGAATATTTTTTTAAAAAAAGAAAAAGAAAATTTTTTTTGTGTGTTTTTATGCGTAGTCTAACGAACCCAAGCTAAGCTAATATCAAACCGAACGCCTCCCCGGCAACGGTGCCAAAAACTTGACCGGCGCCCCGTTTACGGTTTGGGCGCGGTGTCGTTTTACCGCAAGTGCACGGTTAGTGTAGGGTGCGGGTTTATCGAACTCAGGGAGGTGGATGGCTTGAATGGCTACTAGCCTCGCTTAGGTTGTGTGCTAGCTACGCGGATGATATGGGTGGAAGTGTAGAAATAAAGAGAAGAAATAAAATAAGACACGAAACGAATCCCTGCTAACACGGGCTAGAGCATTCATGACACTTGGCATTTGACTTGACCCAGGGTGAGACATTGCCCCCAAAAGGTGGTACCTAGCGTCCATGGCCCGATATTCCGGTCGGTGCCTAGTACGCTAGGTCTACCCGGTTTCAGACGATGGACATTCCCATGTCCATTAACACCTTCCGCAACCGGGAGCATTAAGGCCACAATGATAACTCCCAACGCCTCATCTTGTCGCTCCCGTGCGCTAGGATTCAACGTCTACGCTAGGGGCATGAGCCATGGCTAGGGAGTCAACCGCCAAGTTTATTCCTCCTTGGCCCAACGGTCAAAGGCGGTCTTTCTCCCGCCAATGACAATGAAACACCTCCGCGTAACCCTAATGGCCAAATAGGTCAAATGTGATTTCTAGCAATACATCGAAGCGGATCTTGACTGGACAAGCACCGGACCCCAACACCCAACACTACGGATGGCAGTAATGGCCTGACCCGCCCGGCCCGATCCGGCCCGGCCCGGTTTTGACCCGGCCTGACCCGGGCCACAGCCGGGTCGGGGCAAGCTTGGGCTTTGTATGCGCCCCGGCCCGACCCGACCCGACCCGATAAACTATAGAGGTTCTAAAAAACCTTACTATTTTGATGCGGAATATGCAGTCAGCGAATAACCCATAACTCATACTCTATTCTATTGTTCTCCCAATTGGGACAATTCCCAATTCCAAAGTACCAAATAAATCAAAATTCTCTCAATTCACAAATAAAATTTTTTTTTTGGGATTCATATGGATGGCAGTTATGACCTGACCCGACCGGCCCGACCCGGCCCGACCCGGTTTTGGTAAGAAAGTACCCGCCCCGCCCCGGCCCGCGACCCGCCCCGCCCCGGCCTGCAGATGGGTCGGGGCAAGCTTGGGTAGTTAAATACCCGCCCCGCCCTGCAATATTGCCATTCCTACCCAACACAACTAGTGTATTGCCGTACGAATTGGACTCAGATTGCTAGAAATCCCCATTGACACATTTCATCGAACACATGCCATGTAATCAAGTTAAATGTAGTTTTCCAAGCATCAATCCTACCCTAACCCGTATTAGGGTTCATCAACACTACTCCATGGTGAGAAACATAAAAACAAGCAAAACAAATGACATACAAACATTCACCATTGAGCAAAATGAAAACAATACAAAACAATGAAAGCAAGAGAAAGAAATACTTATCTTGAGTATGAATCTTCAATCCAATACAAGACTTATTAATCAAAAGACCTAATCTAAACTAACCTAAGCCTCACAAGAGAAAGGGGCAAAAAGCCCTAGAAAAACTGAAGAAGAACTCTCCAAGTCGTGCCCCCAAACTCTAATATATAACCCCTCACAAAACCCCTTGGTTCGGGTCCAGAACAGTCAAAACAGGCCCACCCGATCGGGTGGAAGTTCACCCGATCGGGTGGACAGAAACAGAGACTCAAAATGGGAGAAATTGATCTCACCCGGTCGGGTGGAAACTCACCTGATCGGGTGAAACGAAAATTCAGACTGCTGCCAATTTCAGCACATAGCTGCGCTCCGAAAATTCCAGAAAAATGTAGAAAAATCGGATTTGGGCATGCGACCTATCGTTGGAAAGCTAACGACGATGCCGACGTTAAAAAAATAAGAGATCACCCAAAATCCCTCTGGAATGATAGCAGATATTCAATGAATGAGCAGCAGCGCGCGAAAGGTGATGGAAAGGCCACCCGATCGGTTGAAACATCAACCGATCGGGTGAGCCGCTTGTCGCATCGGCCATCGGGATTCAGAAGCTTCAACCGGTCACTGAGGAGAACGGGTGGCGTGACCGGGTCGTCGTTTGGAAAACTTCAGCTTCAGATGAACCGATCGGGTGAGATATCACCCGATCGGTTGGAATTAAGCTCCAAATTCCCGAGAACTCTGTTGGGATGAACCGGTCGGCGAACCAATCGGTTGACATTGCGCTTCGCTCCAGCTTCAGTCCGGGTCGGACACGCGTGCATCACCCGATCGGTTGGCTGTGTCCAACCGATCGGGTGGGGGCTGAAAAGTGGCAATCTTGGTCGTTTGACCCCCTGAATCACGCGTGACCCCTTCCGTTGCTCCGGGGACTCATGATATCGTCGTTTTATGTCCCAAATGCTGTAAATTCCTGTAAATATACAAAAACAAGGAAAAGTGAAAGAAAATAAGAAAACACAAGAAAACGAATACAAGACGGCGGTAAATAACGGAAAAACACTGAAGAAAACGTGTGCAAATATATGAAATATAAACGCACGTCAGTCAGTGGGAGCGTATAAGGCATCAAAGGGATGGAACATATATTTTGACAATGTAATCAAAAATTTTGATACTTTATCAGAAATAGATATGAGCCATTTGAAAACCAGTAACTAATTTAAAATTATTATCATAAGGTACGATGAATGGATAAGATCCAAGGAAATAAAATATTATAGATTCCGACAGACCAAGTGAATTATTTGAATGAGATTCAAATGGTTGGTCTAACATGAACATAGAAACCCCTTAAGTCTATAGTGTAGACGTTTTTAGCAGATCCACTCACGAAGGCTCTATCACATGAAGTCTAGAAAACTTATATGTAAAAAAGGTATAAGATACCGAGATAAATGGGCATGAGTGTAAGTGGGAGATGTAGAGAGATGATGCCCTCGAGGCTATTTATCTCTGTGTGATTAGCACAAACGTCTTGTTCGAGATAACAGTAGGCTGTTTGGTAATAATTTATCTAAGTTATATTATAATGTAGTTAACATTAGATATTAACTTAGGTAAAGTCCTGAGACTTTATGCAAGGTCAAACAGGTATCGAGATGAGTATCTCGATCATGGAGAAATGTTTGACCGTCTGTAGCATAAGTCTAAAAGGGTTCGTGGTCGTAGATGTTTCGAGACAAGGATATCGGAACATCGGATAGACCATTGTGTCTTAGTCTTCACCGTTTAGCGGTGGCGATGATCTCATGATCGTTTGACTTGGCGAAGTCAAAGACGAGACACATGTGCTCATTAGAGAATGAGTTCACTGAATGATCCACAAGAGTCATCATATGGTTATATTGACCAATCTGTCAATGATAACTCTCAGTGATGATAGGCTAGTTGGTCTTTTGACTTGAGGTCATTTTACGAACCTGTGCGTGAACAGTGCCACTTAGATCACTGACCTAGCTTAGAGGCTAAGCCTGTGGAAAGGTCTTCGATTGGGTGTCACTTGAAGCGTACGAGGAGAGTAATGACCAAGAGAGGATTCGTCTCTTCCTGTCAATGGGAGTTAGTGTCGTAGAGTTAGTTCGGTCTTTAGTAAAATCTCTGATCAGAGTATGTTGGAAGAAGTCCAACATTAGTTGACTAAAGATCGATGGAAACTAACCGGAGTCGAGTTATTGGGGTTAATAGTTTGACCATAGCCTAGACTTGATCTACACGATATAGTTTAGACGAAGAGACTATAACTACAGAACTCATCACAGACACGGTCAAGGTGGTCCCGACAATTCTCATATTGATGAGCTAACCACATTATTATGATTCTGAAACAGGGACGGCAGCCACTGTTCGTGGTCACTATCGTATAGGGCTTCGAGCCCAACCTGTAGTAAGGTCATGCCATAGGGTCACACACAGAGTGCGACCTTCGTCTAGTAATAGGTAGAAATTAGTTGGGAGAATAATTTGCATTTGATGCAAAGGAAGTATTATTTGCATTTGATGCAAGGGATGGAATACTGCATTTGATGCAATATAATAATTTAAGCCTAGATAAGGAATTTGCATATGATGCAAAGGGTTAAATGTGTCTTAAATTGTTTAAGACTATATTTAATATAATTTACACGTTGGAAAGGTTACCTGTAAGACGGGAATGTTCCGCTCTAAACACAGGTTCAAACCGCGTCAAAAACGGAGTTCAAATGAGCTCTATAAGTCTATTTAAAGGTGTTTAAATAGAGAGCCCAAAACAGACCCAAAGAATAAAGCCCACAACTTTAAATAGCATTTGATGCAGAATTTATTGTGTATGGGTAGCAGCCTTGGGCCCGGCCCAAAGGCCAGGCATTTCTCAAAGCAAGGCGCAAAAGGGAAAGGGGCGCCACGTGGCACCCCCTGATTGGCCAAGCCAGACGCCCAAATGGGCACTAGGCGCAAACGCGGGCCAGGGCTTTGCCCGGGCCCAGGCACGTGCGTGCCCGTGCAATGCACGGGCACGCCATATGCACGTAGAGGCTTGTGCATCGCACGCGCCTCGGGGCACGTGCGCTGCACGCATGGCACAGTGGGGCCCGCACGCAGCCCTAGGGCTGCGTGCTTTTTGTGGCGGCTGGGTTGTGCATTTGGGTAGGGTTTTGGCATACTTTGACGGGACGTTTGGAGGGTCAAATTGACTCGGATTGACGAGCCGTTTTTTCCTATGCGTTCACCGTTGAAGCTCAACGGTGAGGGAGTTAAAATTCATGGAAGTTTGCCCTTTGTGAAAGACAAACTAAATAGAATTTATTAACTCCAAATAATAGTCCCACATCGAAATTTAAGTAAATGGGAGGGGTCATCTGCCTATATAAATAGGGGTCTGCTCCCCTCCTCAAAACTCCTCCCATGCTCAAGATCTGAGTGGCTCCCGTAAATGTTGGAGCACGCTCGGATCGAAGCTTAAATCAATTCTTCTTCTCCCTATATTTCTGCCTTACTCCTGAGGGCTCTAGCAAAGCCATGAAGGAGTTCGGATTTGGATCCGAAATCTTGGCGAATGCTTTCGCTCGGGTGAAACTTTCTTCGGCGCGTGGTTGGCTCAGCGACACGAGGATTGCTCGCCTCGTGATGCGGAGCGGTTCGAGGAGCGACTCGGAGTGGGACGGGGAGCGGCTCGGAAGACGGTGTGGTACATCTTGCCTGCCCCTGGGTCAATATTCCGGGTATGTTTTTAGAAGCTTTCTTTTTAATTATTCGCAGTAGTTTAGATCCCTCTTGGGGTGGTCAGATCCACCCCAAGTTGGCAGAGATCCTGGCTAAGAGGGTCTGGTTCCTTAGGGCTGCATGTTAATTAGATTAACATTTTTTCCGCTGCATATTTATGTCTATGTTCCGTCCGACTTAGGACGGGAATAGAGTTTTTGTGCCCTAAGGGTCCAAGACAACCCTTCACAACATAGGTTATTTTAAGAATAGGAGGGGTCAGCTCCATATATAAATATGGGCTAACTCTCCTTCTTGAAACTCGCACCAAGCCTTGGATCAAGGGAGCTCTCAAAAGTTAAGAGCAGACCTAAATCAATAGGCAAAAATGTTATTCCAACTTTTTCCCTTTTCTTCCATGCTCTTGTTCGGGTCCGAGCAAGACTACGAAGGAGTTCGGATCTGATCCAAAGTCTTGACAGAGAATCCACTCAATGTGAAACTTTCTGGAGCATGTGATTGGCTCGGCGACAAGGGATTGCTCACCTCGAAAGTGTTGTGCCTCAAGAGAAGCTGTTCAGCCCCAACATAGGGCATTGGTTCGTGAGGATCAACATTCTTCTAACATGCAGAATAAAGGTATGTCCTTTATTATTCAAGCATTTATAATTGCAGTTATTTTTATGGATTTATCTTTAGGGGTTGGTCAGACCCACCTTGGGATAATAGAGATTCAGGTTAGGGTTTTAATTAGGGCGTTCTTAAAATGGTTTTAAGTTTATTTTTCCGCTGCTTATATGTATTCGTCGGCTGCCCGATTTAAGGCCAGACATCGATTTTAAGCCCTAAGGATCATAGAAAACCCCTCATGAGTGATTGTATAAATTTAGGAATACCTAATTCTTGATTATTGCCAAACCCATTGAATTCACAACCCACATTTTTCTCCCATTGCTCAGTTAACTCATTTTATAGTTTGTCCTAGTTTGGGCTAATTGTGTCACTTAAAACACATTGCAACACCATATCACACCATCAATATGTGGTTTAATTCTCATCAATTTTGTCTCTATATTAATGTCATATTCCGAATACTTCCTTGATTTGTCCCTAAGGATCGTCCCTGAAATTAACATAACATATTGCATTGACACCTCCTATACTTGGGAGTGAGCATGCTTTGTTAAGCTCGAGTCAAGCTTTTGGCACCATTGCCGGAGACAACGGTGAAGTATTGTAGTGTGATTGATATTGTTAGACATTTTTGCTTGATAAATTTCCACCTTCTTGTGCATAATTTTACTTTCTTGATTTGTTTTCATTTTGTATAGATATACTCGAAATCATAAAAATTAGTGTAGTTTTGGAAAGAGATTTCTCTAGATCTTAAACTTGTGCATATGGCTTAGGACTCCTCGGACACTGTCACGCCCCGCTTCCCAAAAACGTGGAGGCGAAGCGTGAGAAGGTCCGCTCAGACTTGAAGCTACAAAGCTGCAAGTCCGATAAGCGTCAATCACTTTAAACTGCAGGTCCTTGCAACGCGAAACAAAACAAAGATAATAAAAAGGAAATGAGACAAAGAATAATCTCAGAATATCCATAATAATAAATTCCATCATCGCAGAAAAGCCATCAGGCTAAAAATAAAAGAGTCTAAAAGAGGCCCAGCATGGCCAACAAAAGTACAAAGTACAGAAACAAAGTAATGGTGCAAGCACCGACATCTAACAGCAACCTAAAGCAAAAGCAACGCAAACAGTCTCTAAAACTGGTCTCCGGTGTCCACGAACTCCTCGACGAACGTAGGCTCAGGCTCAGTGTCAGCAAACACCTCGACCTCAACAACTGACTCGGGCTCAGGGTCTAACATGTGACTCCCAAAAGATCAAGGGGCACATGTCAGCAAGTCTGGAAGACTTGTGCAAGGAAACTGAAAGTAGGTAAAAGTAAAGCAACCTAGCAGTTCTAGCATGATGCAATGACATGGCAGTTAAAGTAATGAGTGCAACAAGTAAAGTACGAGCATGGCATGGCATGGATGACAAGTATTACATGAATCATTCACAAGACAAGTACAAGACAAGGAAAGTAAGCACCTCGTGCACAGAGATTCCGCCTTTTGGCTAGAGTGGCTGCGCGGGCCAACTCCTAAGCTCAAGTGATCGTTTATCCCTACCCCTCCACGTGTGTCGAGCCAGGGCCTTACCCCCGAACGGGAATGCTCGCTTCTGAAACACGAGCCAGGAAGTGTTTTATCTTGTTGGTTTAGGGGTGCACCTAGCCAGACAAGGGAGTACAAGTACAAGTATTGTAGAGTGTGCTACGAATGCGACATTCAATGCATGGATGACATGACAAGACAAGTAGTAAGGCGTACAGGTAAGAAAAGTAAACGTGACAGTTTAGTATGCATGAACAACAAGTTTTAAGGGTTGGATCTAGCTTCGTTGTCAAGCTAGATCAATTAGGTGACGGATCTAGTTTCGTTGTCAAACTAGATCAAATAGGCGTCTAGCCAGCTATCATTTCACTGACTAGTCTCTTTTACGCTAAAAACAAGGAAGTGGCCTAAAAACATGGCCCTAAGCAAGATTTGGCAAGTTTCACTTGCCTGTAAGTATCTCGTCAGAGAGACACCGTCCAATGAGTCCAAAGTCACAATTCCTACGTGCACAAGTCCATCGGCCTACATCCGTTTTATTAATCTTGATTAGTGGTTTCTAAAACATTTAAAATACTTTAAAAATACTGATTTTAGTCTTGATTAGCATGCAATTGGGTTGGGGGTCCGAGGGGTACAAAGCGTTACCTCAACACGACGCGAAAGCTACACCAGCGTCGGGTGGCGACGCCGGGGGTTGGAATAATAATATCGCGCTCCAAGTCCAGATTCCGATTAGATTCCTCGCTGGAAGTTTCAGAGCAATCAACCGGAGCGACGATTCCAGATTCCAAAGCTAGCACATGCGACGACGGGCTACGACGTGTCGCAACGTCGTACGCGGCAAAGCGTCGAAGAGCACGCACCTAGGTGGGGCCCACAGTAGTCCTAGGGACCTTTGGGGGACCCACAATACCTCTGGAGAACTTGGGGGGCCCACGGTGGCAAGCGATGCGACGGATGCGGGGTTGCGACGAGTGGCTCTCAGTCGTACAGCCTTGGTGCGGGGACTTGGCTCGGTCAGACACGTTCGATGCGAGACTTGCAGCGCAGCAGGCTGCAGTGGTGCGGCGGGGCCTCGGTGCGGAGGATTTTGTCGGTCGGTGCGGAGGAAACGATCGGTCGTTGCGGGCGACAGAATGTTGCAACGTTTGCAACGTTGCAACGAAGCGGCGAGCGGCGATGCGAGCGGGCGCCTCGGTCAGGCACGGGGCGATGCAGGGCGATAGCTGCGGGCGACAGCTGCGAAGCGTGGGCGGGGGAAGCTCTCGGTCAGACCGAGGGCTTCTCTCGGTCGAAGCGGGGAAACGGGGCAGGCGGCTGTGCTGCGATGCGAGCGTCGCTTGGTGCGGAGGCGGCTAGCGGTCGGAGGGGGGATTTGGATTGGTTTTCTCGGTCGATGCGGCAGCTGTTCGTCGCAACGTTGCGACGAATCGTCGCAACGTTGCGACGAATCGTCGCAACGTCAAATTTGGTTTTGGAAGAGGCTAGGGTTAATTTCTTGCGAAAATATGTCTTCCTAGGGGTTGTTTATATAGTGTAGATGGGTTGACTTGGTCTAGGGCTAAATCTAATAGGATTAGAAATTCAAAAATATTTAAAATTTGAATCCCAACTTCTCCAACTCACACAAGGATTTGACTTAGTCCAAATGAGCTGGAAATTGGCTCAAAAATTCTTTAAAACGTTTAAAACTAAAATAAATTTTATTTGGCCGAAATTAATTTAAAAATTAATTATTAAAAATATTATAAACCTTATTAAAAATATAAAAGTGGTCAAATAAACTCCAAAAATTATAAAATAAATATCGGGGTGATCGTGTCGATGAAAGTGAGCTAACTAAGAAGACGGATCTCAATTTCGACGTCAGACGACGAGACTAAAAATAGAAACGTCTCCCGTCAAGAGTGAGAATCGTCACGTCTCATCGAGTAAGATTAAATTGTGGAAAAACGACTCGAGAAGTGTCGTTCCAAGATAGTGCCACTATTTAATACTCTCAGAGACGTTCACAACGGCATATCACACAAAAGTATTCACAATCAAATAAAGTCTAAAATAAACACGTGCACGATCAAAAGCACGTGCACGAACAAAGTACAACAAAAAGTGGTCGTTACATCCTCCCCACCTTAGAATAAAGTCCGTCCTCGGACTTTCTAATATATCTAGTCGCTCTAATAACTACCCCAATCAAGTCACATTATATTTCAAACCAGATATAGCTATTATGCACTAGGTAGTCAAACATTATCACTACCAACACGCATATATATACATTCACATACGTCATATACTTATACCTATTATAGTCAGTCAATTTCATACATGTATTTCGATCATATATATAAGCATACATCCCTTATATATCTACTACTTACCTAAACACAAAACAATATTTCAGATACTCATATAAGGATAGACTCACACTTAGCAAATACAATCATTGCTCTACGTATAGATAGCTACCTATGCACAAACATCATGGGTATACTACCCTCTAATATTTCCTAGTAGAGAGATGGGGGAGATTTGTTGGGATATGATTTCAAAAACTTGGGATTTGGTTTAGATTTTATTAATTGATTTGTTAACAAAGGTTTGGTTTGATTTGATTTCCTTAACAACAAAAAAAATGTACACAGCATGAGGGTTTTTAAGAGAGAATGGGCTAGAATAAGATTTATAGGGTTTTAAAACTAATTTAATAATTAGGACTTGTCTAGAACTCACGTAACTAGATAATTCATATATTTATGAAAATTATTATTATTATTATAAACAATGATTGTTTAGCAAAAAGGATCCCTCGTCACCCGAAAATTACAAAGAAAGTGCCTGGGTGATCGCGCCTCCGAGAGTATTGTGAATACAGGGTCCAGTTACGCGTCTGAGCTTTGGAGAACAATAGTAAAATTCAAATGCGAAAAGACGCACACGAAACAACAACACACATTAAAATACGGACGGTCGGAAGTGGCCGTTACATTCTATCCACGTTAGAAATTATTCCACCCTCGGAATCACTTATAATAATAATAATAATAACTATATACATTTATACATACAACTCCCATATTCCACATAATGATCGCTAATCCTATAACTTTTAATCAGTGTTCCTCAACAACTCTTCATTACTCGTCTATCCACTAAATAAAGCTACAACTAGAATCACATCTTAGCACCTGACTATAGATCCACATTACCGTGTACAAATTAACGATCATCTCGTCCCCAATATATCATCCATCACATTGACTCATAAATCTATTCTCCATAATCAATGAGCCATCAAGCTACATCTATCTTTACCCCTGTCATCTAATCTCCTAATTATACAAAATCCGTCTTCCTAACTATCCATTCATCTCAACATGTCGTGTTATCTCCAAGGTCTTCTCACGTCAACTTAATAATCAAGTCTTGATGCTTTAAATTCTCTACTCATTCTCATGACCACTCTAAATCATACTATACTCTGCAGCTACTCCTATCTACCACTCGTCCAAGTTTCAAGTCTGATAAGTTATCATCTCCCCGCATATAATTTCATCCGGCCAGAATTCTCCATTGAGTCCGTCACACATTGGTATTATAAATAAGTCTTGGACACCTCATCCTTTTCATCCAAAGAAATCTAGTCTAATATCATTGTGTTCCAAAATCAATTAATCATCGCTACGACATATCTCATCTCACACTATACACACCCACACATAAGATCATGTAACAATAATAGCTAGTGCCAATAATATGACAACATTAAACATAACATTTCGAAGAGAGAAAAAAAAAGAGAAGGGAAAACTTGAGGCCAATGACATCTTTTAAAACATGTGGGTAAAAACATGTTGTGTTGTGGTAATGGGTGAGGGAGGATAAGGGGGGTCGTGATCTTGTGAGCTAGTTTCAAAAAAAAACTTTAAGGATTTGGTTAAAAAGAAAGCAAAAGTTTGATACAGTCACATGCAGCCAAAGATAAGCTATACTATAACACAAAAGACTAAGTCTAAGGAATTGCCTGCTATGACGTTGTCGACACCTATAAGAATACCATCAATCGGACAACTCCAGCATACCATGGTTAACACTGAGTACACATTCAAGACACAAAAGGCAATCATCGGGATCCTAAAGAACACACATTCATACAGATCTATGCACTCTACCTATGCTCAACCACCACGACGACATCACCTACCAAAGGACCTACTCCTAAACCAGAGACAACGTAGACAACTACAAGGACTAATGTCTACACAACCTAAAGAAAACAGAAGCCAGGAGCGTAACGAAATGAATCGGAAGGAACGAGTTCAAATAAGACAAGATAAGGAGGTAGTTGGTTGGGTGTGATGAAAATATTTCTCAAAATAATTAGATTGATGACAGGGGAATTACGTGAAAAATATGGTATCATATACTTTTATATAAAAATGTAGGAGGGAGTGAGCAGATGGTAGAATTTTAAAATTTTTGAAGAGTAAGACGAAGGAAGGATGGGTAGGGTGTGAAACGATTGTTTTGAAAATGAAAATAAGTTTACACAAAAATTTTGAAATGTGGTCACGAGGAACATAGAACAGATATATTAATAATAATAAAATAATTGAAGTTCCCCCTAGTCCAGAAAATATTTTAAAAGTATGCACTGTAAGTGATTTAGAAATAGATCTGGTAGCCCAGAAAAATATAAATTGAATTATCAAAATGTTAACACGGTTTTAAAAATGAAAATATGAAATATGCCGATTTGAAATAATTACCAGATAGTAACTTGAAAATTGACGACCAAGGAGGTTTCAAAATCTAAGAAGGAACTTTCAACCGAAAAGCAAGAAATTTTAAATATATATATAATAAAGGGTTTCAAGGGAGTTAAACCGAGCGAAGAATTTAATAAATGAGTTTCGAAAACAAGAAATAAAAGAAATAAAAGTAGGATGAGATAGCGATTGTTTTGCAGATGAAAGTAAGTTTAAACAAGGATCCTTGAAGTATGAGCACGATGAACATAGGGCTGTTTATACATATATGAGAAGAATTTAAAGTTCTCTTTGGTTTAGAAAATATTCTAAAAGCACGTGCGGTAAATGATTAGCAATAAAATTTTGTAGTTTAGAAAAGTAATATTTATATATACAGGATTAAAGAATTGATAATGAGGTACGAGATAGTAAAATGATTTCATGACCAGGGAGGTTTCAAGATTAGTGAAAGAATTTTAACTCAACCGAAAAAACAAGAAATTTTGAAATATATAATATAGGGGTTTTCAAGGAAATTAAGCTGAGCGAAAAAAAACTTAATAATAAATTTTGAAAATACCTTTAGAGGAAGCAGAATTGGTAAAGAGAAAGATTTGAAGGATCTACAATAATCGTCAGGAACGACCACGTGAATCGGGAGGAAGAAAGATGATCGCATGACTGTTACACACTTAGGATACGATTCACGAAGCTACGATGGGACTTTACGGTCGATACACGAAAGGGTAAGGATCAGGTAGTCGTTAGAAGTCAGGGATTCTAATTATCAGG
This sequence comes from Scilla litardierei, assembly GCA_030789695.1. Taxonomy (NCBI): domain Eukaryota; kingdom Viridiplantae; phylum Streptophyta; class Magnoliopsida; order Asparagales; family Asparagaceae; genus Scilla; species Scilla litardierei. The sequence goes on along the minus strand of CM061137.1, from coordinate 109,446,064 downwards.
TCGTCTAAGATCATGAGAGCTCGGCACTAAGATTTCCTAATGAGCTAGACTAAAATCAGGATCTAATGGGAAAATTTCCTAAGAGAATCACGGTTACGTTCTGCTAGGTCCGAAGTCGATGGAGCTGGGCGAGCGACTAGACTTAAAGAAGGACTCTAGAAATCTAATACGATCAGAATCAAATGGGGATGCTAAGATAGTCTAGGACGAGGACGACTAAATCTTAACCAAGGCGTCCGACTATCAACCTGGGACGCCTACCTAAGTCTTCCTACCATCTAAGACTGGAAAAACCTAATTTAGACTTGTACATGGATATTAAATGAATGCGGTACTCCTATTGTTTCGAACTTTTGCAGGACCTGCATGGGCCACCACTAAAACCTGTCACGCCCCGCTTCCCAAAATGGACGGAAGCGAAACGTGACGAGGCCCGCTTAGGCCAGAGTTTTAGAAGCTCAGACCCAATAAGCGTCTGTAGAGGTACCATTTTAAAAGATTTTCAGGTTCTTGCATTAATATAGTTCGAAACAACAAAAAGTACGGAAAGAAAGAAGCATTCATTAAATTAGAGATATAATATCCGACAAGTACAAAGTCTAAAAAGAAGCCTACGCGTGGCAACAAACTATCTACGAGAAAACTGAAAGTAGTAACCTCTGAAAGTGGCGACTAAAAGACCTCAAGGTCTATCCTCGGCAGGCACAAACTCTGGATCAACGTCCTCGGCTCCTCGTACTCCAGTGAGTCTGCCTCGTCCATGAACTCTGGCTGAGCACCTGACGTACAGCACCCAAGAGAAAGGAACTGTACGTCAGGTAAAGTCTACAAGAAGGGTTAGACTCTACTGCAAGTGTACTGAACTATTAAACATCGTTTTACTGGTTGATTAGCATGCTGAGGTTCTATTACACAACAGTTTACTGGTTGATTAGCATGCTGGGGTTATAACTGAGTAACAACCAGAAGTAACGTAGCAGGAAAGTAAAGCGCAACAAGTAGTAGTCGTAGCGTGTGCTACCAACTACGGGACTAACCTACAGGTGTCAATACAAGACGGGACGTGACGGAAACAAGGCAGGACAAGACAAGTGAGACACGAAAGGGTTCACGCCTTACGGTTCGAGGGGGATCAGACCCTCTTGCCGTGCGCACGCTCAACCCAACCCCAAACCCCAAGACAAGACAAGACAAGATATCCATACAAGGGATCACTCGCTCTAGCTTGGCGAGTGCCCTATTGCCCGTAGGCTGTGTATCCGTACAAGGGATCACTCTCTCTAGCTTGGAGAGTGCCCTATTGCCCGCAGGCTGTGAATCTGTACAAGGGATCACTTGAAGAGTGCCCTATTGTCCAGCGGGCTGTGCAAGACGGGACGTGACGTGACAAGACAGGAAGGGTTATTCTAGGGTGTCCACACACACGCACACACATGATAGCCCTACAATATCAAAAGTTGTTGTTGTCAGGCTCAGACTTCGTCGTCAAGTCTGAGCCGTCAGGAGTCGTCCCGGACGCTATCATTTCACGTCCGATTCTATTTGTTCACAGTTAACAATCCTAACCAACTAAGGCCTAAGCACGGCCAAAAGTGCAAGTGGATACACTTGCCTGCGATGGCGAGTGTGTCGTCCTCTCGAAGCGTCTCGTCCAAGCGTCTCGTCCGCGGAAGTCCGTCTGAAACAGGTCATGGCGACGGTGTCAGGTCGCATTTTTCAATAATCCTATTTAGGTTTTGTTTCTATGTTGTCGGGAATACCCTAATCGTCGAAAGTCACATTTTGGTTTCAGTTCAGCCTATTCGACGATCGATCCTATGTGCACAGAAATTCAGTCCTTCGTCGATGTCTAATATTTGCAACGTTTTAAAGGTGCGGAAATGAAATTTAGTTAGTTAAATTGCAAATTCTTTAATTAGGTTTTGATGTCTTACGGTGTGGGTTACTACGAGTGAGGGGTACCAACCTAGTGTGACGGTCACGCGTAAACCGAATCTGGAAACGACAACGAATCGCGTCACGGCTCCGTTTCTTCGACTGCGGGTAACATACTGGGAAGAGGTCGTCGAGGTGTTCCGATGAGGGACGTGACTCATCTGCACCAAGAATTTAAAATAACCAACTAAGAATCATATAAATTCACTTATGTATCTCTAATATGATACAATATACTTACTAATAATACATATACTTCACTTTATAATAACTAATATATATACATGTCTGTAGCAGTCTTACATATAAATATTCTATATCCTCATTGTCATTTAAAGATATGTGTGTATAAAGGTAAGCTGTATGAAATATGTTACACACTTGCCACTATTAAATATACATATACTCATGCAAGGTAAGCATACTGTGCTTATCCTACAGCCATTTTATAACACTAATTTTCCCCCAACACTAACTTGTTTTACAAAATGCATTATTAACTTTTTATAAAATATCATTTACTAATAATTATATAACACCACCAAACTAAACACTGGGTAATATTAAACATTGCTGAGACAAACGCCATGAAAACTCACGTGCATGTCTTCCTAGTGTTGCTCTTGCAGGCAGGAGGCGGCAACCGGTCGGGGTGCTGCAGCGAGGTCTGGTCGGTGCGTTGTCAGGCTGTGGTGGTCCAAGCTGTCGTGGGGTTGGTGAGGTGAAGGGATCACTGATCGTGGAGAGACGGCATCGAGTCTGGGGCGTCGGGGCGTCGGGACGTCGGCGGGTTCTCGTCAGAGCTCGGGGAGCTCCGGAGGCAGGGAGGAGAGATGTGCCAGCGGCGTTGGTGGCGAGGTCGACGACGACGGGCGCTAACGGCAACATCGGAGAAGGAGGGAACGGCGAGATGGCCGGAGCACGCGTCGGGAGGAGGCCAGCGTTGTCGAAGCAAGGGGCCGTCGGTGGTTCAGGGGACGCGGCTCTCGGGGTGAAGTGAAGAGGGTAGGGGACGGCCTGAGGGCGTCGGGCGGCCACAAGGAGGCCTGGCGATCGGTAGGGTGCGGTGGACGTCGAGTTGGAGGAGAGAAGGAAGATGGGGGAGGTTGTCACTTGGGTTCGAAGGGGGAGACAGGCTGGGTTCCTCTGTTTCGTAGAGCAGGGGATGATGTTAGGGGAGAAGGAAGAAGGGAGGTGCCGAGGCTTCGATGAGTAACTGTGGCAGGGGAAATGGGTGCACCAGAGAGTGGTGATGTGGAAAAGAGATGGTGGCGAGGGAGGCGGAGTTGATGAGGGTCGGTGGTGGGTGCTGACTGGGATCGGAGGTTGGCCGGAGAGGTTGATTATAGGTAGGGTGGACTGGAGCGTTGGAGGCGCTGGGCTCGAGGTCGGTGGCAAGGGTCGTCGGAGGTCACCGGAGTGGAGTCGTGTTGGTTCGGATGAGGGAAATCGGTCGGCAATGAAAGAGAGGTAGGCTCCTCAGAGTTTAAAAGTATTAAAGGGGTTGGGTTTCCTGAGGTAGGGAAAACTACTATTTGTTTTAAGGAAGGGAAGAGGTATAACGTGGGTGAGGGGAGGAAGAATGTGGCGGCTGCTAAAAAAATTGTGGCCCTAGGTTAACTATGATTAATTGTATAGGAGGAGAGAGAGAGAGGTTAAGCCGTGCGTGACGTGGGGAGAGAGATGGGGGAGATTTGTTGGGATATGATTTCAAAAACTTGGGATTTGGTTTAGATTTTATTAATTGATTTGTTAACAAAGGTTTGGTTTGATTTGATTTCCTTAACAACAAAAAAATGTACACAGCATGAGGGTTTTTAACCATACCATAATTAAATCCAGTTTCACTGTATTTAATACACATTCACCACTACTATAGCTTCATAATATATATAGTCATTCAAATGCATTCAAATATTTCACCATACATTCACATTACGTACGGTCCTATAACTGTATTTACGACACGCCACATATACCATAGTCATCAATACCTATAACTAAGCACATACTTACCCGTGCATGGTGCACACCCATACACGCTAACTTTTCATTCACGTATACAAATCATATCATTATATAACTAGCACTCCTACACACCTAGTTTTAGCTAGTTCACATACGTTCACACGAGCAAGTCCTTAGTAGTTAACTATACCACAAGACCAACTCCTATAACTATATACTGGTGTAGCGACCCACAATCATGTGTGTAACACAACCAGGCACAAACACTTCTATCACTATACATACATCAAACATTGCTATATTCAAACTTCAGACATACACATCAATATACTTAGAGTATACCCACTCAATCTTGAGTGGGACTCAATACACATATCAGAATATTCTATATACGTAACGCGGCATTTATACCTATACCAATACCACTCCAATATTTATACGTCTACCAATACAACCATATCCATACCATAAGTCAATCACACTTAATATTTAGTCAGATAACACCCACATAGTTAAATCATAATAATAACATTACAGCCATCAACACCCACATATTTATAATACCCTCTCTAGTACAAACATTCACCGTATAGTCACCCACGTGGAACATATATATTCACACCATAGCCTACTACCTATAACTAGTGTACCAACACCTATTATTAGTATCACACCTAGCATACACATAGTTTTACCAGCATATCGCTTCAACCATTATAAGTATCTCCTAATTACATACACCCTATTAGATATTCCCACACTAAATCTTATATACACATGCATCCCTAGTATGGTATAACTACCCACACACCAAACTATAACTACTAACATACAACCAACTTCACACATCATGAATAACTCCGAGTATATATAACACACAATAAGCAACCATTATTATACTGTGGGAGAGTACACTCATTCAAGCCCACGTACACAACTTAGGTACGTGCACTACGACAACATCACAAGGTCCAAGGGCCTACTAACAACTTAGGGTCGTCACAGTCATTGACGGTCACTAAAGCCTAAGCAGTAGGGGGAGGTCGAAAGCGTGGCGAGGGAAGGATCGGAAAGCACGAATTCCGATGGGACGACTAAAAGAAGACAGCTTGGGTAGGTAGAACAACGAATCAATCGTGAATGCTTGGGTAGGGAAAGGGAGATGTAGCGATACTTATATGGGATGGAGAAATGGAATGTCATAAGCTGGAATACACAAAATTTGAAAACTGTCGTACTTCAAAAGTTGAAATCCTCGTCTGTAAAGAAATATTTGGAGATCGATAAAACGTGTTGTTTCAAAATAAGTTTGAGTCGGATATTCATAACAAGAGAAAATGGTCTATTGGTTTAAAAAAATCATTATAAAAGGAAGTAAAATCATTTACACGAATATTAAGGACGTGGTTTAGAAAATATTATACGTCGGTAGTTTAATATAATGTTTGTGAAAGTCAAAGAAGGAAATCAAGTAACGGAAGGATTTAAACTCATGTTAAATGCTTTCAAAACTTTTAGGTTATGGAAAATTTTAAAATAATCAATACTGAAACTACTTTTCAAAGGAACCAGGATTTGCAAAAATGAAAAACTGATTTACACAAGGTCCTTAGCATACGAGCACAACGAACCTGATACAGTTATATATAAAAAAAATAATTGAAATTCTATTTAGTCTCGAAATTTTTTTTTCTAAAAGCACGTAGGATGAGCGGAAAGATAATAATAATAACTTGGTAGTAGAATTTTCAAAATTGATAGTAAAGCTTTAAAATCAATTCGTGTGGGGTCTAAATCAGGAAGTGGTTATGAAATAGTAATTTTTACAAAAGTCTAAAATAGGAAAAACGATGAGCATAAAATCGACTTGCTGAAAGCTGAGATCCCATGTGATTGGAAGGTATATGAATGGCGTAAATTAGAAGGGAAAATTACGAGTTGAATAAAAGTACGGTTCAGAATAAAATTAGTATATGAAAGGAAAATGTATTTTCATAGATACGAAAGTGTAGGCTAAAAAAGCATTATAAACTATTATTCAAAAATTTCGACAAAAGTTTTAAAAATTTAAATCAACGAGGAGCATGAAGTATAAGTATATATACATATTAAAATTTGAACAAATTTAAAACTTAGGGAAAGAGGAAATCAAAAAGAAAATACTTTCAGAAGATTCAGGATTTGTAATGGAGGGATTTGAAAATTGATGACGATTGTCGAGAGGCGATCTCGAGAATCGAGGCAAGGAAAACGGTCAGATGGTCAAAACATACATACGCCTAGGATATGGCCCAGAATACCTACGGGGAAACTCCTACGGTCGCCCAACTAAAGCTTAAGAAACTTAGCGCTAGGTCTTTCTAATGGAGCTAGGTGGTAATGAAATGCGCTCAGCTCAGTCCGGAATCGATGATCCCAAGCGAACGACTAAAGGAATTCTAGAAGTCTGATATGGTCAGGGGTAGACAAGGACCACTAAGGTAACTCCTATGACGATTAAATCAATTCCCAGCAAGGACTCTAATTACCAGTCTAACAATCAACCCTATTTTTACAAACAATCATATGCAAGCAACCAAACATGTTTTTAACAAGCCAGTACTAACTAAGAGAAGAAACAACTAGGTCGAGAGTTACCTGCGATAACCTCATCCACAGTCTCGCTCTCCACTGTCGTCATCGGATAAGCTTGCTCCCTTGGCTGCATGGCCTGCTGAAAAGCCTGCTTCTGCGGAACGAGGGCCGGTCCACGACTTGTAGGTACAGGTGCTTTCTGCTGTAACGGCTGTGCAGCGATGGGTTCCTTCCAAGGTTGGTTAGTCTTCAGACACTCCTTCATAGTATGAGTAGGATCTCCACAAATCAGGCACTGGCCCAGCCTCTTCCTGCACTGTTTCTTCTCATGACCAATCTTGCTACAATGATGGCACACCTTCCGACTTGGCCCAGTTACTGGTGCTTGCTGCTGCGGAATTCCCTCCGATGCCTTCCGCAATTGATTTGCATGCCGACAATCCTTCGCTGAATGAGTAGCAGCACCATAAATCAAACACCAGCCTAGAAATCTTCTGCACTGCTCCTTGATGTGCCCGGTCTTGCCACAAAAATAGCAAGTCTTCAGAGTAGGTCCGCCACCAACTCGGGTCTGTCGTCTTCTCGCCATCTAACGACATAGAAAACGAACAAAAATTTAGACTCAATAGCTTAATGACTTAGATGTTGTAATTTATTTAATGGACATTCCGTTATTATCGTTGTTCCGTTAGTTCGCAATCGCAAGGTAGGACCTGCATGGGCCACCAACAAAACCTGTCATGCCCCACTTCCCAAAAACGTTGAGGCGAAGCGTGAGAAGGTCCGCACAGACTTGAAGCTACAAAGCTGCAAGTCCGATAAGCGTCAATCACTTTAAACTGCAGGTCCTTGCAACACGAAACAAAACAAAGATAATAAAAAGGAAATGAGACAAAGAATAATCTCATAATATCCATAATAATAAATTCCATCATCGCAGAAAAGCTACCATGCTAAAAATAAAAGAGTCTAAAAGAGGCCCAGCATGGCCAACAAAAGTACAAAGTACAGAAACAAAGTAATGGTGCAAGCACCGACATCTAACAGCAACCTAAAGCAAAAGCAACGCAAACAGTCTCTAAAACTGGTCTCCGGTGTCCACGAACTCCTCGACGAACGTAGGCTCAGGCTCAGCGTCAGCAAACACCTCGACCTCAACAACTGACTCTGGCTCAGGGTCTAACATGTGACACCCAAAAGAGCAAGGGGCACATGTCAGCAAGTCTGGAAGACTTGTGCAAGGAAACTGAAAGTAGGTAAAAGTAAAGCAACCTAGCAGTTCTAGCATGATGCAATGACATGGCAGTTAAAGTAATGAGTGCAACAAGTAAAGTACGAGCATGGCATGGCATGGATGACAAGTATTACATGAATCATTCACAAGACAAGTACAAGACAAGGAAAGTAAGCACCTCGTGCACAGAGATTCCGCCTTTTGGCTAGAGTGGCTGCGCGGGCCAACTCCTAAGCTCAAGTGATCGTTTATCCCTACCCCTCCACGTGTGTCGAGCCAGGGCCTTACCCCCGAACGGGAATGCTCGATTCTGGAACACGAGCCAGGAAGTGTTTTATCTTGTTGGTCTAGGGGTGCACCTAGCCAGACAAGGGAGTACAAGTACAAGTATTGTAGCGTGTGCTACGAATGCGACATTCAATGCATGGATGACATGACAAGACAAGTAGTAAGGCGTACAGGTAAGGAAAGTAAACGTGACAGTTTAGTATGCGTGAACAACAAGTTTTAAGGGTTGGATCTAGCTTCGTTGTCAAGCTAGATCAATTAGGTGACGGATATAGTTTCGTTGTCAAACTAGATCAAATAGGCGTCTAGCCAGCTATCATTTCACGGACTAGTCTCTTTTACGCTAAAAACAAGGAAGTGGCCTAAAAACATGGCCCTAAGCAAGATTTGGCAAGTTTCACTTGCCTGCAAGTATCTCGTCAGAGAGACACCGTCCAATGAGTCCAAAGTCACAATTTCTACGTGCACAAGTCCACCGGCCTACATCCGTTTTATTAATCTTGATTAGTGGTTTCTAAAACATTTAAAATACTTTAAAAATACTGATTTTAGTCTTGATTAGCATGCAATTGGGTTGGGGGTCCGAGGGGTACAAAGCGTTACCTCAACACGACGCGAAAGCTACACCGGCGTCGGGTGGCGACGCCGGGGGTTGGAATAATAATATCGCGCTCCAAGTCCAGATTCCGATTAGATTCCTCGCTGGAAGTTTCAGAGCAATCAACCGGAGCGACGATTCCAGATTCCAAAGCTATCACGTGCGACGACGGGCTACGACGTGTCGCAACGTCGTATGCGGCAAAGCGTCAAAGAGCACGCACCTAGGTGGGGCCCACAGTAGTCCTAGGGACCTTTGGGGGACCCACAATACCTCTGGAGAACTTGGGGGGCCACGGTGGCAAGCGATGCGACGGATGCGGGGTTGCGACGAGTGGCTCTCGGTCGTACAGCCTCGTTGCGAGGACTTGGCTCGGTCAGACACGTTCGCTACGAGGCTTACAGCGCAGCGGGCTGCAGTGGTGCGGCGGGGCCTTGGTACGGAGGATTTTGTCGATCGGTGCAGAGGAAACGATCGGTCGGTGCAGGCGACAGAATGTTGCAACGTTTGCAACGTTGCAACGAAGCGGCGAGCGGCGATGCGAGCGGGCGCCTCGATCAGGCACGGGGCGATGCGGGGCGACAGCTGCGGGCGACAGCTGCGGAGCGTGGGCGGGGGAAGCTCTCGGTCAGACCGAGGGCTTCTCTCAGTCGAAGCGGGGAAACGGGGCGGGCGGCTGTGCTGCGATGCGAGCGTCGCTTGGTGCGGAGGCGGCTAGCGGTCGGAGGGGGGATTTGGCTTGGTTTTCTCGGTCGGTCCGGCAGTTGTTCGTCGCAACGTTGTGACGAATCGTCGCAACGTCAAATTTGGTTTTGGAAGAGGCTAGGGTTAATTTCTTACGAAAATAGGTCTTCCTAGGGGTTGTTTATATAGTGTAGATGGGTTGACTTGGTCTAGGGCTAAATCTAATAGGATTAGAAATTCAAAAATATTTAAAATTTGAATCCCAACTTCTCCAACTCACACAAGGATTTGACTTAGTCCAAATGAGCTGGAAATTGGCTCAAAAATTCTTTAAAACGTTTAAAACTAAAATAAATTTTATTTGGCCGAAATTAATTTAAAAATTAATTATTAAAAATATTATAAACCTTGTTAAAAATATAAAAGTGGTCAAATAAACTCCAAAAATTATAAAATAAATATCGGGGTGATCGTGTCGACGAACGTGAGCTAACTAAGAAGACGAATCTCAATTTCAACGTCGGACGACGAGACTAAAAATAGAAACGTCTCCCGTCAAGAGTGAGAATCGTCACGTCTCATCGAGTAAGATTAAATTGTGGAAAAACGACTCGAGAAGTGTCGTTCCAAGATAGTGCCACTATTTAATACTCTTAGAGACGTTCACAACGGCATATCACACAAAAGTGTTCACAATCAAATAAAGTCTAAAATAAACACGTGCACGGTCAAAAGCACGTGCACGAACAAAGTACAACGAAAAGTGGTCGTTACAGACACATAGATTGATTAGATTGATTGAGATGGCTGAAATTCCTCACGACAACACTGATGGTATGTAAACAATGATGCAGGATCACAAATTGGCATGCCTAGAACTCTTAAAGACCATCTTATGCCTACAAGATCTAGCACAGCTTCATTCTTTATTTTACCTTTTGATGCTAATTCTTTCAATTTTAAACCGGGTGGTATCCAACTCTTGCCCACTTTCCATAGGTTAGAGAGGGAGAACCCTTATTTGTATATAAAAGAATTTGAGGAGGTGTGTGTAACATGCTTTGATGGAAAACTAGTGGTGACACGATTTATCTCAAGTTATTTCCATTTTCTCTAAATGACAAAGCTAAGAATTGGTCGAATGCCTTACCACCTTGCTCTATTAAAAAAGTTTTGCTAGCATGCCCTATGCACTATTGCTGAATTATTAAAACCCAAAGGCTTGAGGAGGTAAATTATGAATTTTGCTCAAAAGGGAAATGAAACTCTATAAAGCTTGGGAGCGCTTCAATGAAATTTTGCTAGCATGCCCTCATAATGGATTTGATAAGAGTATGATAATTGGATTTTTCGATGATGGGCTACAACCTCAAATGAAAAGATTTGTGAAATTGATATGCAACAAAGGATTCTTCGATAAGGAACCGGATGAATCTTGGGATTACTTGGAATCAATCGTCGAAAATGCTCAAATATGGGATACCACAACTGCGTATGATAGGGGGTAACAATTTCATCATCCCAACCATCCTGAGGAGGACCATTTACATTGAAGCCTTAGGATGCCTTGGAAGCAAGGCCTTAATCACTAAGAAGCTTCATGCACTTGAGAGGAGCCAAAGAAGTGGAGGTGGAGCAAACTTGTGCCTTATGTGAAACATTGGACATGACACAGCCACTTGCCCTACACTCTCGGCCTTGAAGAATATGCCAAGCAACCTTATCGAGGTGAATCAAGTCAATAATTACCAAGGCTACAACTCCACGTCATACAATTCAAATTGTAAGAATCACCCAAATTTGGGTTAGGGGTCCCAAAGGCCGCAACAGCAATAAGATCCCCCAACTTATAGACCACCACCATTCAACAACTACTGCCTAGGTGGAGTTCAGAGGAGAAAAGATGAACATGGTCATGACAATCAGGTGCAGATGGTGAATGAGACACTCCAACAGTTGAGCTGACATTTTCTCCAATTTCAGTAGTTCCAACAAAGCCAAAACCAACAAGCAAATGAGATTCTATCTAGATTGGCGACATCACTTGAGAAAGAGAAAATTCCAGCTCAACCACTACCAAACCCCATTGTAAGCAACCCTTTACCATCAGGGAGCAATATGAAGCCATCTCAAGCAGTGATCACTCTTGCGAGTGGGAAGCAAATTGAGAAGCCCAAAACTCTGTCATAAGAGGTTGAGTAAGGAGAGGAGATTCAAATGCGAGGGGAGAGTGCAAGAAAAAGAAAGAGCAACATGATCATCCAAAACAAGGAGCCCGAGCATTATGTACCTCCAGATCCATTTCCTCAGAGGCTTCAAGCATCCAAGAAAGATAAGTATCAATCTAAAATTAGAGAAATATTTCAAAGATGCCAAATTAACATTCCATTGCTTGATGCCATCAACCAAATCCCCACATATGCAAAATTCTTGAAAGACCTTTGCATAATAAAAAGAAAATTGAATGTTAAAAAGAAGGCCTTTCTCACCGAGCAAGTTAATGCTATTGTCTATCAAAACACTCCCCCCTAAGTTTGGTGACCCCAAATGCCCAATTATCCTATGCACAATAGGTACCACCAAGATTGAGCATGCATTATTTAACTTAGGATCGAGTGTGAATATTTTGCCATATCATATCTTTATGCAACTTGGGCTAGAGAATTGAAACCCACTTTAGTATTCTACAACTAGCGGATAGGTCTGTCAAGTTTCCTAAGGGGTGTATTGAGGATGTTCTTATCCAAGTGGACAAATTCTATTTCCCTGTGGACTTTATAGTCCTTGATGTCCAAGGGTCCTAAGTTTGAGATTCGACCCCCACCATTTTGGGAATGCCATTCCTTGCTACATGCAATACTTTAATAAATTGTATGGATTCCAACTAAAAATTTCATTTGGTAACATGTTGCTTGATTTTAACATATTTAATTCATGCAAGTTACCAATAGGGAAAGAAGAGGTAGATGATGTATATTTGATTGACTTGCTTGTGGATGAACATTTTGATTCTGAATTTGCATATGCTCTGGATTTCATTGATTCATTTGTTGCTGACATTGACGATGTTTCTTTTGTGTAGGAATCTGGGGCAGGCCCTAGTGCACCACGGACACACAGCTTTGAGCCATTGCCTCCAACCATTCCATCCCAATCGACATTAGTAGTGGAGGATCTAAATCCCGAATTAAAGCCACTACCAGACTTTTTGAAGTACGCTTTTCTAGGAGAGTAGGATACATTCCATGTGGTAATATCTGTTGAGTATTGGTGATTCATACCAATCTTATTTTGATGATGATCACAACATTATGTTGTTGCTAATGAATCTCATGTTTTAGTCTCTCAGTTTATTTCGAGGATATCTTTCTTGGAGACTAATCACTTGGTGTAAGGATGGACATCATGTGAAGAAGAGCCAAAGTTTGGACTCAAGGAGAGCCAAAGCTTGGAGATGATGGAGAGCAATCAAGGCATCAAGTTTGAAGACTTAGACTCTTTTGAAAGCATTGTAATCCATGTAATTTACTTTATTGCTTTCTCTCTCTTTTGAGTCTAGGGTTGATGTAATGCCTTGTTAGATGGTTTGCTCATTCATGCACATGCATTTAACCATCTTAGTGAACCTTAGGATTATTATAGAATCCAACCCTATAGGTTCACTCTTTCAGTCAGTCGTCTGTTGAGGGAAACACAGTCGACTGGGTGATTTCCAGTTGCCTGTAGATTCTTCTACAGTCGCCTGATATGCACTGCTCAAGTCAACATTTCAATTGACTCAAACTTGAGCTTTACGCACAGTCGCCTGTCGATCAGTTTTCAGTCGCCTGTATATTTACAGTCGCCTGAGATTTGGCCAACATTCACCTGTCTAGCGTAAGTGCAATCTCTGCATCTCTCTGTCTTCTCTCCATACTTTACAGTAGTCGACTGATGAAGAATATACAGTTGCCTGACTTTTTGACAGTCGACTGTAGTATTAAAATCAGTCGCCTGTGCGAAGAATTGGAGAAAGAGTGCAGCTCTCTGTTTCGATACATCCCCTGCAGCAGTCGTCTGCTGAAGGATTAACAGGCGCCTGTCCTGTTCGTCAGTCGACTGTATTGTCTTCGTCAGTCGACTGTCCTGGCTCAGATTATAGCCGTTGGATATTTTCTAGTCGTTGATCAGTCGACTGTCTTATGATCATCAGTCGACTGTTCCTGTCGTTTTCACCCAGTTTCTAGCCGTTGCAGATTTGATTATTTGGCTGTTTCTTTGGGTTTTTGGGCTTGATATAGGATTCCTATATATATGAGTGAGCTGCCTTTCTTGAGAACTCTTGACAACATTTGATAAACTCTTGACTCTATAGAAAATCTCAAGAGATCAATAAGCCACTCTCAAGCTCCCTCATTTCCCTCTATTGAGCATTCATCTTTCTTCATGCATTGAAGTCCAGCTCAAGGGAAATCATCCAAGTGCTCTCAAGCATATTCCAACACTTGGAGATCATCTTCCATGCCTTGCATTCATTCATGAGTAAGCATCTCAAGGCATAGGTAAGAGTATTTACTTTACAGGGTGTAAATTGTTTTCCTATTTCTCTTTGTGGGATTAGGATACTCTCTTTGTGGGAGTTTCTCTCTTTGTGGGAGGTTGTCTCTTTGTGGGACTAGGGAATTCTCTTTGTGGGAATTAACTCTCTTTGTGGGAGTTCTGGTGTGCTAGTGTAGGGCTAACCCTAATTCTCTGAGTGGTAGTTAGTGATTCTCTGTGTGGGAGTCTTGATCCTTGTGTAGGATTGGTTGGGTCCTTGTGTAGGGCATAAATCCTCTTTGTGGGGTATCTCCTTGTGAGATTTGTATTCACTTCTCTGTGTGGGAATATAGTGAATATTGGTGTGGCTGGATGTATCCAAGTTTGGGGAACCAGGGTAAAACTTTGTGTTTGCGTTTGGATTGATTGTGCCATTTAATTCCTCTTGCATTTATAATTCCGCATTTGCAAGTTAAATTTTATTTGGACAATTTTATTGCCATTACACTATTCACCCCCCCCCCCCCTCTAGTGTGTGTTGTTAGTATTGCAAGGGTTAGACGATTCCTACAATTGGTATCAGAGCGAGGTTAAAGCATACTGCAACGATGGCATTCAACGCTACTTCCGCGCCTCATGAAGAAGGTCTTTCTACCGTTCGACCCTCGCTCTTCAACGGTACCAACTACCCGAGTTGGAAGATCAGGATGATGGTCTACTTAAAGAGTCATGACCTTTGGGACATAACGGAGTCACCTTTCGAGGAGCCTACTTCACCCGCGGCCTTGAGAACTAAAGCGGAGAAGGACTTGATCAAAGTCAATGCTAGGGCTATGTGTGTTCTCCATTGCGCCCTCACTCCGGATGAGTTCAATCGCATCTCCATATGCAAATCAACCAATAGTATTTGGCATACACTGGAGATCTCTCATGAAGTGTTACTTCAACATAAGAAAGAGATTCAGTCAACCAAGCCCGAGAAGCTTGAGAAGAAAAAGGGTGTTGCTCTTCGTGAAGAGAAGGAGTCTTTCAAATGGAAAAAGCAGTTCCAACAAGAAGCTCCGAGTGAAGATGAAGAAGATCTTAGCGACGATGACTACATCGAGCTTGCCAAGCAATTCAAAAATTTCAAGGCATTCCTCAAGGATAATCAAGGTATGTCTTCATCAAAGTTTGTATCACTGTCTAATAAGTTGGTGTGTTTCAACTGCAGTGGAATAGGCCATGTGGCTACCGAATGCCCTTCCAAACCCAACATAGATTCCTATAAGGGTAAAGGGAAGAAACATTGGAAAGCCAAGTCCGAGGTCAAGAACCAAAAGAAGGGACTCATCGGCACATTTGATGATTTCGATAGGGACTCATTTAATGATGAAGAAGAGGATGACAAGGAGAACGATCAAAGGTGTTTTATTGCCTTTGATGATTCTTCATCAACTTCATCTAACTCTAGCGATGAAGAGATAGAGACATGGCTCAACTCCAAAGAGGAAAGTTGCTTCATGTCTAATGGGGAAGAGTCTTCGTCAAGCTCAAGCGAGGAGAAAAGTGATGAAGAAACCGAGGAGAAAAAGCCATCCTATGAGGAGCTTGAATATCGCCTAAGTGTGGCCTCAAATTTGGCAAGTAAGTGCATCGATTCATATGATAAAATGAAAGCTAAACTTGATAATGCTATGAATAGGGTGCATGAGTTAGAATCATCTAATGTAAATATTCATGATGAAAGGCATGTTTATGACACTTGTGAGAGAGACACACTTCTTTCTCAAGTTAAGGAATTGAGCATTTCTAATGAAAATCTCATTGCTCAAAACCTTAGCTTAGATGCTCACATTCAACAACTTACGTTGAAATGTGAAGAGGAGTCCCGGAAGCTCATAAACTTTGTGTATTCTAGGGATTCACTCCACGATTTGCTGGAAAAACAACATCCGACAAATCATAAAGGAGGTTTGGGTTATATTCAAAATGTGGTTCCCAAACCCACCTCTAATTCTTCTTTTGGTGAAAATTCAAGAAATATTGCTAAAGCACCTAAGAAGAATCACCATGCTTTCTTGTACAACAAGAACACCAACAAGAAACATGTAGATCACAAGGTGATGCGGAAGAATGAAGAATCTTCATTTTTTGCTAAGAAGCAAAATCCTCATTCTTTGCATGCTAAGAAACTTGTTTCTACACCTAAGCATGCCACATCCTCCCCTCTTGCTAAGGCAAAACCTTTGCCTAGGAAATCCTTGAGATTATGGATTCTCACTAAGGCTAATGTGCAAGAGAGAGATAGTTACATCAACTCTCTAGTTAGGGATGTGATCACCTCGTGTGATTATGTTAGGAAATCAAACTCCTCTTGGGTTTGGTTACCTAATGTTCAGGTTCCTCACACATTTGCATATTGCATGGGTATTGTGCTTCTATGTTTATCTTAAGCATACCCATTGATTGTGTGTGTTTCATGTTTTTGAAAATATTTTTCAAATTTATTTCTTTTCATGAAAATTGGGACCTTGGGGTTTATTGACATGCATGCATGATCCATGTGTATGTCAATGGGGGAGTTAATATATTATATGTTTGAATTACTTTAAGACATATTTTAACTCTCATTTCGGAGGTTATTTGAGACCATTATTTATATTTGATTATTTTGGGTCTCAAACCAAACCTCTTGTTTATTGCCAACTTGTTTCATATCTTATTTTTTTTGGCAATATCCGTGGGTATCTTTGAAGCTTGATTTTTCCATATCTATTGCTTTGATACACTTATGGCCCATGGCTCCATTAATTAAATGGTATTAGATCCTAGAAGTCAAAAGTTGACCATTTCTATGATCTAGGGGAGCATGGGATAGTGAATTGATACCCACTAAATTTTATATTTGGTATCATACATATCTTTCTTTTCTTGCATATTGTCACATCTTGGTTAAGATGATAGAGGGGGATGTTTTTTGATGTCCACCTTTTTGACGATGTCAAGGGGGAGAGATATATGCATTATGTGATCATATCTATAGGGAGAGAGATATATACATATGCATATGGGGAGAGATATCTCTATAGGGAGAGATATATCATATGGGTTTAGATAAACCATTCATGTTTGCATTCCTTTATTCTTTGCAATTGGTTTATGTAACCCATGCCTATCATATGTCACCTTGTAGTTATTGATATTATGAGTTTTTACCTTTGTGTAGCTCATTAGTTAATTGGTGCATATAACTAGGGGGAGATCATTAGCATTGTGCTTTAATTCTTTATGATTTACATAATGTGTGTCATCATCAAAAAGGGGGAGATTGTTGAGTATTGGTGATTCATACCAATCTTATTTTGATGATGATCACAACATTATGTTGTTGCTAATGAATCTCATGTTTTAGTCTCTCAGTTTATTTCAAGGATATCTTTCTTGGAGACTAATCACTTGGTGTAAGGATGGACATCATGTGAAGAAGAGCCAAAGTTTGGACTCAAGGAGTGCCAAAGCTTGGAGATGATGGAGAGCAATCAAGGCATCAAGTTTGAAGACTTAGACTCTTTTGAAAGCATTGTAATCCATGTAATTTACTTTATTGCTTTCTCTTTCTTTTGAGTCTAGGGTTGATGTAATGCCTTGCTAGATGGTTTGCTCATTCATGCACATGCATTTAACCATCTTAGTGAACCTTAGGATTATCATAGAATCCAACCCTATAGGTTCACTCTTTCGGTCAGTCGTCTGTTGAGGGAAACACAGTCGACTGGGTGATTTTCAGTCGCATGTAGATTCTTCTACAGACGCCTGATATGCACTGCTCAAGTCAACATTTCAATTGACTCAAACTTGAGCTTTACGCACAGTCGCCTGTCGATCAGTTTTCAGTCGCCTGAGATTTGGCCAACATTCACCTGTCTAGCGTAAGTGCAATCTCTGCATCTCTCTGTCTTCTCTCCATACTTTACAGTAGTCGACTGATGAAGAATATACAGTCGCCTGACTTTTTGACAGTCAACTGTAGTATTAACATCAGTCGCCTGTGCGAAGAATTGGAGAAAGAGTGCAGCTCTCTGTTTCGATCCATCCCCTGCAGCAGTCGTCTGCTGAAGGATTAACAGGCGCCTGTCATGTTTGTCAGTCGACTGTATTGTCTTCGTCAGTCGACTGTCCTGGCTCAGATTATAGCCGTTGGATATTTTCTAGCCGTTGATCAGTCGACTGTCTTATGATCATCAGTCGACCCTGTCGTTTTCACCCAGTTTCTAGCTGTTGCAGATTTGATTATTTGGCTGTTTCTTTGGGTTTTGGGGCTTGATATAGGATTCCTATATATATGAGTGTGCTGCCTTTCTTGAGAACTCTTGACAACATTTGATAAACTCTTGACTCTATAGAAAATCTCAAGAGATCAATAAGCCACTCTCAAGCTCCCTCATTTCCCTCTATTGAGCATTCATCTTTCTTCATGCATTGAAGTCCAGCTCAAGGGAAATCATCCAAGTGCTCTCAAGCATATTCCAACACTTGGAGATCATCTTCCATGCCGTGCATTCATTCATGAGTAAGCATCTCAAGGCATAAGTAAGAGTATTTACTTTACATGGTGTAAATTGTTTTCCTATTTCTCTTTGTGGGATTAGGATACTCTCTTTGTGGGAGTTTCTCTCTTTGTGGGAGGTTGTCTCTTTGTGGGACTAGGGAATTCTCTTTGTGGGATTTAACTCTCTTTGTGGGAGTTCTGGTGTCCTAGTGTAGGGCTAACCCTAATTCTCTGAGTGGTAGTTAGTGATTCTCTGTGTGGGAGTCTTGATCCTTGTGTAGGATTGGTTGGGTCCTTGTGTAGGGCATAAATCCTCTTTATGGGGTATCTCCTTATGAGATTTGTATTCACTTCTCTGTGTGGGAATATAGTGAATATTGGTGTGACTGGATGTACCCAAGTTTGGGGAACCAGGGTAAAACTTTGTGTTTGCGTTTGGATTGATTGTGCCATTTAATTCCTCTTGCATTTATAATTCTGCATTTGCAAGTTAAATTTTATTTGGACAATTTTATTGCCATTGCACTATTCACCCCCCCAGTGTGTGTTGTTAGTATTGCAAGGGTTAGACGATCCCTACAATATCATCTAAACTCTCTCTAGAACATGAAAATAATTTGCTTATCGTATTAAGAACATATAGAGGGGCAATTAGTTGGTCCATCTCAGACATCAAATGTATTAGTACTAGCGTATGCAAGCATCATATTTACCTTGAAGATGACACCAAACCCACTAAGGATATGCAACGTAAATTAAACCCTACCTTAAAAGAAGTGGTGAAAGGTGAAGTCTTAAAATTATTAGATGCATGCGTTATTTATCCTATTTCTGATAGTATGTGGATGAGGCGCACCCAAGTGGTCCCTAAGAAATCTAGCCTCAGTGTGGTTAAGAATGAAAATAATGAACTCATACCTGTTAGAACTACCACATGATGGAGGATATGCATAGACTATAGGAAGCTCAACTCCAAGACTAGAAAAGACCATTTCTTGGCGGCATCCTAGAGAGGGTGGCTGCACATGAGGTTTACTGCTTCCTAGACGACTGTTATGGATATTATCAAATATAAATTACTCCTGATGACCAAGAGAAAACCACATTTACTTGCCCATTTGGTACATTTAATTTTAGAAGAATGTCGTTTGGTTTATGCAATGGGCCCGCTACTTTTTGACGTCGCATGCTTGGTATATTTGATGACATGGTTGAAAGGTAGTGCATGTATTTATGGATGATTTTTCTATGTACGGTGGCTCATTTAACGAATTTTTATCTAACTTGGCTCTTGTACTTGACAGGTGCATTTAAAAGAACTTGTTACTGAATTAGGAGAAGTGCTACTTCATGACCACTGAAGGATTAGCCCATAATCACATTGTCTCCAAGGAAGGTATACAAGTAGACAGTGCCAAGGTGGAGGTAATATAAAAGGTACCAACCCCAAGGTGGGTAAAGGATATACAATAATTTTTGGGCAATGCATGTTTTTATAGAAGATTCGTTAAAACTTTTAGCGCCATATCTCGTCCATTGTGCCATTTACTTTCATCTGACATTGATTTCATATGGACATTTGAATGTCAAAATTCTTTTGATACATTAAAGAAAATGCTTACTTCTGCTCCTATTTTGCAGGTACCAGATTGGTCATTGCCCTTTGAAATAATGTGTGACGCCAACAATTTTGCAGTTGGCGATGTTTTAAGTCAAAGGAAGGATAGAGCTCCCGTGCTAATATCCTATGCCAGTAAATCCTTGAATAAGGCTCAAAGAGACTATACAAGCATGGAGAAGGAATTGCTAGCAGTGTGTTTGCCCTGGATAAATTCAAAAGCTACATCTTGGGCTCTCCTATTCTAATTTTTACTGACCATTCTGCATTAAAATATTTACTTTCAAAAAAAGATGCCAAACTGAGATTGATTCATTGGATCTTGTTATTGCAGGAGTTCAATGTCCAAATCACGGACAAATGGGCATGGAAAATTTAGTAGTTGACCACCTAACATGCTTAACAGTCGGCCTTGATTCAACTGATATGCCTTTGGAGTACTCCTTTCCTGATGAGTATCTTTTTAACGTCAACACCCTGCCATAGTATGACGATATCGTAAATTATTTGGTGACCAACAAGACCCCAAAAACTTGGTTATTTCAAGACTTTAAAATATTTTAGTATGAGGTAAAATTCTTTTTCTTTGATCACACATACCTCTACAAATATTAGTAGTGACCAAATTGTTAGGAGGTTGACGTGCGTATATATTTCATATATTCACACATGTTTTCTTTTGTGTTTCTCCGTATTTTCCGCCGTCTTTTATTCGTTTTCTCGTATTTTCTCGTTTTCTTTCACTTTTCTTTGTTTCTCCATGTTTGCAGGAGATTGCCCGCGTAGGGGGCGTTTAACGACAATATCTCAAGTCCCCGGAGCAACGGGAGGAGTCACGCGTGATCCAGGGGGTCAAACGACGAAGATTACATCTTTCAGCCCCTCACCTGGTGGGTTGGTCATTTCCAACCGATCGGGTGACGCGTGCACTACCCGGTCTCAGCCGGAGCTCAAGTGGAAGTCACCCGACCGGTTCACAGGCCGGTTCAACGGGGGCCAACTCTCTGTCTTCTCGAGCCAAATTCCAACCGATCGGGTGACTCTCACCCGACCGGTTCATCTGTAGCTGATGCTGAGGAGCCGAAGACACGGGCACCCAATCGATCCCTTCACCCGATGGCGCCAATATCTAACCGGTCACTCCAAGAACTCAACCGACCGGTTCATATGACCGGGTGAAAGTTCGTCGTTTTCTGTTTATTATCTGTAACGGATCACCCGATCGGTTGACTTGTCAACCGATCGGGTGATACGAGATCCTATAAATAGGACCCATAGGGTTCCAGAAACGGGGAGCTGTTAGTTTTTACTGTTTTCTCCCATTGTGACGGCTGTAATTACTTTTCTATTGTAAGTTTTCGGATCTTTCTTAAACTTTAGTATTATCTTAATTGCTCTACTACCTTCGCATTCCAATCGTCTGATTATGATTCCAACGGTTCATTTTCGTTTAGATCGCTTTTTAATGAATATTTGTGAGTAGTTCCCAAATTTGGGATTTTGGCAGAAACCCCTTCAGGGGCTCTTCCCGATGCATCCATAGGGTTAGGAAATCGATAGGGATTAGGAATCTAACGGTTACGCGGGGTGTTTCATTGTCATCGACGGGAAAAAGACCGCCTTTGACCGTTGGGCCAATGGGGAATAAACTTGGCGGTTGACTCCCTAGCCATAGCTCACGCCCTTAGCGTAGACGCCGAAACCTAGCGCACGCGAGCGGCAGGATGAGACGTTGGGAGTTATCGTTGCGAGCTTAGTGCTCCCGGAATCGATCAGTGTTAATGGACACGGGAGTGCCCACTGATCGAATCCGGGAAGTCTGGTGTATCATCCTGGGCACCGACCGGAATATCGGGCCCATGGGATGCCGGTACCACTTTCAGAGGCAACGTCTCACCATTAGACCCTAATTCCGATCTCCATCCTACCCGTAGGCCGCATCAGCGAGAGTCGCTCGTTGGAGTGGAAACAAATGTCCCAGGTTTATTTTCTTATTGTTCATACCTTGCATTCCTTTCCGTGACAACCCATCAACCGATTCGGGCTAGCTCGCCCACGGGGTGATTTTGGTCCTCCTTGACACAAGCACATCCTAGCCTCCCTGTGTTCGACCCCTAAGCCACACTACAACACCGTGTGCTTGTGGTTACAAATATCTAAACCCTGTCACGCGGGTCCCCCGGCCATTCGCAGCTAAGCAAACCGGGGGCATCACTCGCGTGACACGTCAAGTTTATGGCGCCGTTGCCGAGGAGGCAACGTGCTTGTTATTTTAGGATCTCTTGAACCCTAGTGTCTAGCTCTTATCCCTACCTCGCGATAATTTTCGCATTCTCCTTTTTCCTTTTTATTTTCTTCTTTTTATTTCTTATCTTATCTGTTTCTTTCCCACTTGTCGCTTCACTGGTGTTTGTTGTTTTTCATGCGCAGGAGTTCAAGAAGTCTCGACGACTTGATCCCCGTTGATCCAAAGATTAACGCCACCCTTAGGCGTTTGGCCGCTGAGAAGCGAAGAAGAGAGGATCCCGAATCCATGGAGGAGAACACCCCGCCTCGCAAGTCCCTGCTGGAGTACTCGATGCCATCTATCGGGTCCACTTCCGCCATCCGTCCTCCAGCTATTACGGCCCAATGCTTTGAGCTAAAGCCGTCTTTGGTGACATGGATCCAGCAGGACCAGTTTTCGGGTGCACCCATGGAGAGCCCGATCGAGCATCTAGACTCCTTCTTGGAGAAATGTGACACCTTCCGGATTAATGGTGTCACGACTGAGGCGATCCGTCTGAAGCTGTTCCCCTTCTCGTTGCGAGACAAAGCCAAGCAATGGCTTAGGGGGAAGGACCCCAACACTTTTAATACCTGGGAGAAGCTCTCCAACGCTTTTCTGACGAAGTTCTTTCCTCCGGGGAAGACCATGAAATTGAGGAGTGAGATCTCCTCCTTCTCCCAGGCCAGCCATGAGTCCTTGCATGAAGCTTGGACGAGATACAAGGAGATGAAGAGAATATTCCCTCACCATGCGCTTCCGAAGTGGCAGATTATTAATCTGTTCTACAATGGGCTGAGGGATGACCTAAAATCTTCTATGGACGTCGCGGCTGGGGGTTCCATCATGTCAAGGAGCGAGGAAGATGCCGGACATATTCTGGAAAATATGGCATCCAACAATGAGCGGTGGTGTGACGAGTGAGCCACACCCAGGTCTGGGGGTATACACAGAGTCAAGGACGTGGACAAACTTTCAAGCAAGTTCGACTTGCTTTCGACCCAGATCTCCGCACTAATGGTAGGAGCCGGTGGGGCCGGTGCACAACAGATTACAACGGTAGAATCCGAAATTTTTGGGGAATTCGACGGTGGTGACGTCTCACCACCGTTGGATCAGGCGAGCGCACTATTTTACAACCCCACAGGAAATGCGTCGTATCCACCAAGAACCAATTCCAACCTGGCCTACTCTCCAAACAACCGGAACCACCCTAACTTTGGTTACCAGGCACCATTCCAGCCCTCGCCGCCTCAGCAGCCGCAGCAACAAACATATCAGCCGACTAGGCCACAGCAGAGTCAGATTCAGCAGCAACAATATCAGCAGCAGTCTCAGCAATAATTTTACGCCCCCAGGAATCAGCAGCCAATCCAGCAGCAGCAGCAGTATGGCCAACAGAGGGTCGTCTCTCCGGTTGAGTCTCTCTTGACTCAATATATAACCAACCAGGAGAAGATCAATCAAAAGCTAGAAATGGGTCAGCGGGCCCTCACGGACCAAGTAACCCAGCTGGGGTTACAAGTGGCGACCCTTTCAAGGTCACAAAACCAATTGCCGCCACAACTGGAGGTGAACCCGAGAGGAGCAACCCAAACGTCGGCACTCGTGCACGAGCACGCAAATGTGTCTGCTATCGTTCTGAGAAGCGGGACACAAATCCCTACTAGAGTGCCCCCTAACAGACCGGAAGCACTGTTGGTCGTCGAGCGACCGATCGAAAAATCAAACGACGCCGGTGCTTCGTCATCAAATCCTACGACTCCGGAGGGAGTCTCTGAAGAAGAGAAGAAGAAGAACGAGGAAGGGAGCCCGAAAGTGTTCAAACCCGTTGTGCCTTTTCCACAACGGTTAGCTCAGGCCAAAATCGACGAGAAATATGGCAAGTTCTTCGCCATGGTCAAGGATCTGAGCTTGCAAATCCCCTTCCTGGAAGCAATCGAAACAATCCCCTCCTATGCGAAATTCCTGAAGGATTTGGTGATGAGAGGGTCTAGAAAGGAGAAAGTAGTGTTGACAGCGGAGTGTAGCGCTCTCATCCAGAGGGCAAATCCGCCGAAACTTAAAGACCCGGGGAGCTTCTCAATCCCTTGCATGATCGGGGCAGTAAAGATTCATCGTGCACTCGTCGATCTCGGAGCGAGTGTAAGTTTGATGCCCTTGTCGATGTGTAAAAGGATAGGAATGGGTGATTTGGAACCCACCGGTATGACCCTACAACTTGCTGATCGGTCGGTCAAATATCCGGTGGGGATTGTGGATGACCTCCCCGTCAATGTAAAAGGGGTGCATGTGCCAGTGGACTTCGTTGTCATGGACATGCCTGAAGACGCACACACTCCCATCATCCTGGGACGGCCTTTCATGGCCACTGCTGGCGTTTTGATTAATGTGAAGAATGGAAAACTTTCGCTAAACGTCAGCGGGGAAAGGTTGAATTTGATCTGGGGTTGTCCATGAAGTATCCCGATCCCCCAAATGACCCTCGGTGTAATTTGCTGGAGGTGGAAGAAGATAAAGCTGCTGAGGAGAGCTCCTGGGAGATTCTCTTAAGAAACCCCCCCCCCCGATGACTTGGGGGATTCAGAAGACCAAGACGGCCCCAAGAACAATGATGCTGTTGGGAAAGCGAATTCAGCACGTACGACCCCTCCCGGGTTCCCTAAGGCTCCTCCTGCGAGGAAAATGGGGAAAGAACCCATGGACCTCACCAAAGACGAGGTCCGGATCCTTAAGAAGATGGCGGTAAACGCCAATACGAAAGAGAAGCCCCCGGATCCCAAAAACAAGGAGAGGGTAGTCGAGTAAATCTTTCTCCAGCCGATGACTACTCCAAAGGCTGTAAGCTCCGATGAAGAAGAGATGCCGAACTTCGAGCATCACCTGTATCAACCACCGTGAACATCACTTGCGGGCGTCGAGCCAACGACGTTAAACAAGTGCGCTTCATGGGAGGCAACCCATGCTCTAAACTTTTGCCCCACTTTTTAGTGTTATTTTTTACTTTATTTTATCTATTTTTATCAATAAAATCAGCCGCAAGAACATCCGTTCAGGGACTTAGACAATCTGTTGGTTTTTGCAGGAAACAAAGCCCCAACCGATCGGTTGATAACTCAACCGATCGGTTGGGTGTATCAGATACAAGCCGCAACTGTCTCCAAATGAACCGGTCGGGTGAAGAATGGAGAGACCGGGTGACAGACCGGGTGATCTGGGGAGAATTCTCGGGAAATTTTTGGGAGACACCGATCGGTTGAGTTTGAGCGCGATCGGTTGAGGCGACTGGTTGAGCAACCCTCAATTCTCGGGAAAATGAGTGGAGCGGCCAACCGATCGGTTGACAAGTCAACCGACCGGTTCGCCTGTGGCACTTCTTCGGCAAGAATTTTCGACCTAACAGTCAACCGATCGGGTGACAAGTCACCCGATCGGTTCGACTTAAAACCCTATAAATACCCCACCCTCACCCGTTCGCATTCCACCTCGCCCAATCGCCCATTCCGCCGTCGTTTCGCCGCCTCCTCCTCCCCAACGGCCTGATTCACTCCCCCACGTCCTCCACTCCTCCAATACTCCCTCTCCCCACCTCCTCCATCAATCTCTCCATCATTTACACTCCCTATCTCCTTTCATTTCGAGTTTCTGACCTAATTCCCCCCCAAACAACGCCCATTTCGAAAATTCTTGTTGAAAGAGGTCGCCGCGGCTCCATGCTACTCTCATTGCACAGCGTGGGGACATCTACGAGCAAGCTTCGCCATTTCGCTTGGGTACACTCGCTCCTACGCTCATATTTCTATTTTTGACCTATAAATTGTGCTTGCTCATTTTGCTTGTGTTAGTATGCATTCATTACTTTTTGCACTCATTCATACACGCACACTCACGCATGGCTAAGGATAAGGACAAGGGGAAGGGAATTTTGCAGGAGGAGGAACCGTCTCGAAAGAGACGAAAACAAATACGTCCCCCTCCCCACACACGGGCACTAACACTTGGCCCTCCCCCGCCTGTTATCCCCCCCGTGGACCCAATGTTGGGCCCGCATAGGTATATCTTTAGGAACCAGGAACACAAGGATTTTTATCGTAGGCTCGATGCTCGGGGGCATCTATCAACTAAGTTCCCGCATACACAGTCGCTGATCGATCTCGGTGTCTACACCGAAGTCGAATCTCTTTTCGCTAACTTAGGCTGGTTGGCCTTCCTTAATGCATCTGCCGTATCCTACCCGGCACTCACCCTCGAATTTCTCTCTACACTTGTTTGGGAGTCCAGGTCGATCATAAAATTCCGGGTGCGTAACAAGAGTGTCACCACAAATCTGAATACCATTAACGATATATTTGGTTTCCCCAATCTTGGGGATGACTCCATCCGACACTACGGGTACACGCCCGAGTTTAACGTCGATCAATTCTGGTTCCGCCTCACACTGCTCCATGACTATCCTCGAGGAAGGGCCAAGGCCTCCTCCATCATTCATCCCGTGTTTCGTTTGGCCCACAGGATCATATCATCTGCATTTATTCCCAGGGACGAGTCCGGCACCGTGACTATCCCTGACATTTTTATCCTCTGGGCCATGACTTTCCCTTTTGTCCGGGACGATGATGGGATTAGCTTCAGGGCCCCTACCGTCCCCATCCATGGCGGCGATTGGCTTGTTTACAAGCTTCTCGAGATCAGCCGGGCCGGTAAGGGGAAGTTTTGTTGTAGGGGCATCATTACTATCATTTGTTCTTACCCCCAATTTAATATTCCCATCCCCAATAATCTTCCCGCTGCCGCAGGACCCTCACAGCTAGATATTGATGTCCTGCGGCACATTCACATGATTAAACCCCACTCCGATGGCCGCTTCATCTTCAATTATGGCCACCCCCAGCCCCTTACACCATTCTCCCCAACCCCGCTCGCATGACCATAGCTCTTGTGGGAGATTGGACCTTCCCACCCGATCCCAACTTCCTAGCGGGGTTGCACCTTCCTTTCCTTCCCGCGGACGCACGCAGACCACCGTCCCCTGCCGCCCACTTAGGCGAGCAGGATATCCCTGCGTATCGGGGAGATATGGGGGCTGGCTCGAGTCGTCCTGTTTCTGTTCCGGTGCCCATCACGTCTGAGCACCTCTTAGCGGCCATTTCTGGCCTTGTCTCCTGTGCCGGCATGACCACCGCCGCCGGCACCACTTCCACCTTACCTGCCGGCACCACTTCTGCCTCACGTCAGTCCACATCTTTTGGTCGCCGCCAGGTCTCTGCCCGTCTTGGTCTTGAAAGGGAGGTCGCTGCCCTCCGTGATCTCGCCATGTCCTTTGCCTCCTCGGACCCATCACCGTCCTCTTTTCTCACTCACCCACTTTTCCTCGCACTTGAGAGGAACGTGGCCTCCATTCTTCGCCTTCTCACTCATATCCACGGTCCACCTCCACCTTCACCACCTCGACGATCTTCTCCTCCACCCTCCCACACCTCCCCACATCCATCACCTCCCTCACCACATTCTTCTCCTCCCTCATCTATTCCCATCCCGGTATCCACTTCCCCACTCCCGACAACTTCCATCGCACCCACCATACCTCCTCCCTCCTCCTCCATCACTGCATACGTGCGTCGGAGGAAATTGCCGGTGCGCTCCAGATCTCTCCCACCACCACCCACTACCGTCACCACCACATCTTCTTCCCCCATTTCTATTCCTCTCACCACCACCTTGATCGCCGTCCTACCACCACCACCCACCTCCACCGACACTCCTTCCATCGTTCACACCACCGCTGCCCCTATTCCTCCACCTCGTTCCCCACTTCTCCGCACACCCACAGCCTCCCCCGACCACCCATCCACACCCTCTTCCGAGGAGGACGAGGACTCACCTTCTCCTGCTTTCTGATTTCTCCTTGTTTGTTTTTGACTCCCCCTTACATATTTCTGCATTTCACGATCACATTTTATTTGCTAGCACTGTCATGCCTAGCTTGGGGGACGTCTATTTTGGTGTGTTGTCGTGTTTTGTTGTTTTTCTCATTTTTTTGTGTGTGTGCTTGTTTTTCCCCTTTTGAGTGTCGTGTCGTGTAGTTTTATTTCTATTTTCGTCTCGTTTGATTTTGATTTTGATCTTTCTTTATTTTCAGTTTCATCTCTGTGTTTTCCTCGTTTTCATTTCTTTTTGTGTCCGTGCGTATTCCCCCCCCATCTTCATTGCCCTCCCGTACTCACTCATATTGCATTGAGGGCAATGCAAGCTTCAGCTTGGGGGAGTCGCACTGTGTGCGTCATTTGAGTCCTTCTTTTTCGTTTTTGTGTCGTTTTCATCGTGTTTATTTATTTTTTCCTTTTTCTCTTCTCTTCTTTTTATCTCTTTCTCCTAGAGATGAACCCTATGATGAATCGCCACAAAATCACACACACCTAGCATGGCATCGATAATCACATTCACTAACACTAGGATTTCGAGTTCTCTTGCATTTCATGCATCGTGGGTCCACTTAGCTTTTTGTGAGTCGTGCGTCGTGCCTAGCTGTTTGGTGTGCTTCTACTTTGTGATTTTACTTTATATACCTGTCCAGGAATGACCCCTAGATTATCATGCTTCGATTTGAATATGCGGTATTTATTTTCCCTGTCTGCTTCTGCATGCTATATATATATATATATATCGGGTACTTCATTTCGCATGTGTCGGTATTCCACAATTAAGGACTAGGACAACCCATTTAGCCTATGCTCTATTTAGCGAGAATAGTTTCCTTTGCCCAAGTGTTTTGGATTTCGACTTCTTTTTTTTGTTTTACTTGGTGCAAATCCCCTCGTCGTGTACCATTCTCCCACTTGGGAGAGTACACATGTGTATAGCCAAAAACCCAAAAATCCAAAAAAAAGAGAAAAGAAAAGAAAAACCCCAAAAGAAAAGAAAAGAAAAATTTCATACCTCTACAAATATTGGTAGTGACCAAATTGTTAGGAGGTTGACGTGCGTATATATTTCATATATTCACGCACGTTTTCTTTTGTGTTTCTCCGTATTTTCCGCCGTCTTTTATTCGTTTTCTCGTATTTTCTCGTTTTCTTTCACTTTTCTTTGTTTCTTCATGTTTGCAGGAGATTGCCCTCGTAGGGGACATTTAACGACAATATCTTAAGTCCCCGGAGCAACGGGAGGAGTCACGCATGATCCAGGGGTCAAACGACGAAGATTACATCTTTCAGCCCCTCACCCGGTCGGTTGGTCATCTCCAACCGATCGGGTGATGCACGCGTGCACCACCCGGTCTCAGCCGGAGCTCAAGTGGAAGTCACCCGACCGGTTCACAGGCCGGTTCAACGGGGGGCCAACTCTCTGTCTTCTCAAGCCAAATTCCAACCGATCGGGTGACTCTCACCCGACCGGTTCATCTGTAGCTGATGCTGAGGAGCCGAAGACACGGGCACCTAACTGATCCCTTCACTCGATGGCGCCAATATCCAACCGGTCACTCCAAGAACTCAACCGACCGGTTCATATGACCGGGTGAAAGTTCGCCGTTTTCTGTTTATTATCTGTAACGGATCACCCGATCGGTTGACTTGTCAACCGATCGGGTGATACGAGATCCTATAAATAGGACCCCTAGGGTTCCAGAAACGGGGAGCTGTTAGTTTTTACTGTTTTCTCCTATTGTGACGGCTGTAATTACTTTTCTATTGTAAGTTTTCGGATCTTTCTTAAACTTTAGTATTATCTTAATTGCTCTGCTACCTTCGCATTCCAATCGTCTGATTATGATTCCAACGGTTCATTTTCGTTTAGATCGCTTTTTAATGAATATTTGTGAGTAGTTCCCAAATCTGGGATTTTTACGGAAACCCCTTCGGGGGCTCTTCCCGATGCATCCATAGGGTTCGGAAATCGATAGGGATTAGGAATCTAACGGTTACGCGGGGTGTTTCATTGTCATCGGCGGGAAAAAGACCGCCTTTGACCGTTGGGCCAAGGGGGAATAAACTTGGCGGTTGACTCCCTAGCCATAGCTCACGCCCTTAGCGTAGACGCCGAATCCTAGCACGCGAGAGCGGCAGGATGAGACGTTGGGAGTTATCGTTGCGAGCTTAGTGCTCCCGGAATCGATCAGTGTTAATGGACACTGGAGTGCCCACTGATCGAATCCGGGAAGTCCGGTGTATCATCCTGGGCACCGACCGGAATATCGGGCCCATGGGATGCCGGTACCACTTTCAGAGGCAACGTCTCACCATTAGACCCTAATTCCGATCGCCATCCTACCCGTAGGCCGCATCGGCGAGAGTCGCTCGTTGGAGTGGAAACCAAAGTCCCTGGTTTATTTTCTTATTGTTCATACCTTGCATTCCTTTCCGTGACAACCCATCAACCGATTCGGGCTAGCTCGTCCACGGGGTGATTTTGGTCCTCCTTGACACAAGCACATCCTAGCCTCCCTGTGTTCGACCCCCAAGCCACACTACAACACCGTGCGCTTGCGGTTACAAATATCTAAACCCTGTCACGCGGGTCCCCCGGCCATTCGCGGCTAAGCAAACCGGGGGCATCACTCGCGTGACACGTCAGAGGTGCATCCCAGATTAAGAGATACACATACCTCTACAAACATTGCGTAAAAACATGCACTTCCTCTACATTTTTTTGTAAATAAAACAGTGGCTAAGATTTTACAATGCGGCTTTTATTGGTCTAGCATGTTTAGGGATACTTTTTACTTGTTGTAAAACATGCACACCATGCCAACAGTTAAGAGGGATTACAAGAAGAAACATGATGTCACATAAACCCCATATTAGAAGTAGAAATATTTAAATGTTGGGGTATTGATTTCATGGGCTCTTTCCCACCATCATTTGGCTACATGTATATTTTAGTTACCGTTGATTATGTATCTAAATGTGTGGAGTCAATTTCTTTACGGCCGAACGATACTCCAATTGTGCTAAAGTTCCTAAATGAAACATTTTTGCTAGGTTTGGAGTACCCAAGGCCATAATAAGCGATGATGGTCCCATTTCTGCAACCGCTTATTCACTAACTTGATGAAGAGGTTTGGAGTGACGCACAAGATAGCTGCACCATATCATCCCCAAATCAATAGCCAGACAGAGCTTGCAAATTGAGAAATCAAAGACATCCTCCAAAAGACGGTGAATCCATTAAGGAAAGACTGAAGCTCGCGCTTCCGTGAAGCTTTGTGGGCCTACAGGTAGCCTACAACACAATCTTAGGGATGTCTCCTTACCGTCTCATTTTTGGAACATTTGGTCATTTGCTAGTAGAGTTGGAGCATAGGTCATATTGGGCTATAAAGCAACTTAATTTTGATAATGACTCATCTCTTACTTCTCGCAGGTTATAATTGATGGAGCTAGAAGAGCTGAGGAGAGAATCTTATGATAACGTAAAAATGTCAAAAGAAAGGAAGAAAATAGCGTATGATCGGATGATCTTGAAGAAGGAATTCTTGCTGGGTCAACAAGTTCTTCTTTATAAGTCGAGATTCCACATTTTTCTTGAAAAATTGCGCTCAAAATGGATAGGACATTCATAGTCAAAGAATTTTTCCCAAATGGAGCAATAACACTTATAAATAAGAAAGATGGGAGTGAATTCAAGGTGAACGGGCAAAGATTGAGGTACTATCACGAACCTTGGACCAGTGATGTTAGCACCAAGAAGCTTGAAGACCCACCCATGGGTGGAGTTTAATCTGGCATGCTCTTTCCAACTCCATCACTATATTGTACATATATGTATAGTATGCTATATGTTGGTTTATTTCTTTAAACCCTTGAATGAAAACTTCCCTAGCTTCTTACCTTTCTAGTGCCCTTCAAACAATGAGGACAATGTTCATTTTAAGTTTGGGGGAGGGAACTTGAATTGTTTAGGTATTTATAAAAATTTGGCAATTTTGAAAGAAAAATCTTTTTGATTTTTTATATAGATATACATATATAGCTAGATTAAGAGGAACAAATGAACAATCTTATTCTTACTTTTATCACCCAATCATTGTGTTGAACCTCTCTCACTTCTATGTTGGTATTTTGTTACTCCATTTGGATATTGATGAAGTGAACACCTTCCAAGTTGTCATGAATGTTATAATCATGAAGTTGATCTTGGCATGACTAAGTTTGCTATTTCTTTACATGATGTGATAATTTGATATACTTTTCTTGAGTATATCTCTCTCCTTTATGGCATTTATTTCATGACACAATAACTCCTATAATACATTCCATTGTGATGTAAATACCATTGTAGAAACAATCAATTGGTTAGGATCTAATTCTAAAGGTGTTTAGCCATATACACATACATGATTTATTGATTATAAAAAGAAAAGAAAAGAATGAAATGGTGAACAAAGTGCACTATTCCTCCAACTTCATTGAGTATCCGGGATCTTGTGCCTCAAGAAGTGTTGAGGGTTCGCACCGAAAAATGAAGTATGGAGGAGTGCACAAATAGAAAATAAAAAGAACTTAAATGGTTTGCACCATTAAGTCCGAGGGGACCCTCTTGGCCCAATGCCCAAAGGCCATCTGGTCGAGGAGTCATTGACCTAAAGCTCGCTAAAGGTACCAATTTAAATTCCAAAAGAAAAGAAGAAGAAAAGTGAAAAAAAGATTGAGAATAGAGCATGTATTGAGCAAATTTCAAGATCATGAACTCTTGATGAGTTGAGTGATGTATAAGCCAAACATTGGAAGATTTATAGGCATTCACCATAAGATTGTGCAAAGCATTGGTGTGTATTGTGCTAGTTGTAAATATGAATTGAGATAATATTATGAGAATGGTCCTATGCCATGAATTGTTATAGAAATTGTTAAATCATGTTGGAAATTTTCAATCTTAGCTTAAGCCATGGTCAGTGGATGAATTGTGATGTGGTGTTGGAAATGTTCGCATGCTTTTCTATGGACTAGCAAAATGCTAGTTGGGGGTGTGATTAATGTTGAATATTGTATATTTTCACCTCCTAACTATTTACATTTTGTGCATAATTGTGCTCAATATAGCTCTAATCCATACATTTTACTTGAACCATTGAATGTTAGAGTATAATCATTATTCTTGCATAAAACATTGTTCCCAAGGCTTAAATATACTTTATATATTTTTCAGGGATTTTCCAAGACACAAAAAACTGAAGAATTGAGAGCAGTGACATGGTCGAGTGCTACAATCCACACAGTTGTGTGGAGTGTAATAATTACAGCCCATTTGAGAGCAACTCACACGATCATGCATGCCATCACACACAACCATGTGGTGAAGAAGCTTGGGAACTAGAGAAATGACACGGTCAAATGACATGACCGTGTAGAGATATTGCCTAACCAGCCCAGCTATACATGGTCGTGTCGATCAGTGACACGGTCGTGCCAGGCTATAGACAGAAAAAACAACAACTCGTGAATCTCGAAGAATGTAGTTATACGGTCATGTGATTGACACGACCGTGTCAATTTGAAGCTGAAGGATTAACTGGGAGAAGGATCACATAACCGTGTCAAATTTCGACTTGGTTGTGTCAATCATGCTACTGCTATTTCCTGCTGCGATTCTTTGCCAAATCTGTTTTGATTTTCCTAACCCGATCTGAACGTAAATCTTGATGGGTTAATCCTGAGCATCGATCTAACAATGGAGGGTGTGGATTTAAGTTTATAAAGAGTACACAACCTAATTTGAGGGCGATTATGGGGATCGATTGTATTACATTTATTTTTATTTTTTCATCGTCTCCATATCATACAGGAATTTTCTGAGGATTTTTGGTCGATTTCGTCTCAATTTTCTGAGCTTTGGAGGATCAAAGTGGGGGCTAATGCAGATCATCTACGGGAGTTCTAGGGCTAATAACCATATTTTCTCTTATCTCTTGTATTAGCCGTTTTGTTGTGAAAGCTACATTGTATTGATTGGATGATGAGTTTATTGATTGATTTTGATTTCACTGCAATCATGCATGGCTAATTTCCTTTTGGTGGGTTGTAACTGATTTGGGTTGCTTTCGATCGTGGGGTGGATTATCTCTTATGATATATCGTATATCTAATGTTCAACTATGGGTTTTTATTTTGTGATGCCAATGATGTGTCTTGAGGAAGAATGTTGATGGTAGATAGTATTGATTGAATGCCCGAGAGGGGAATCTGCAATTGTTAATATAAAATCCTGATGGATGACGATCTATTACAATAGTCCTAGTTAATAGATTGTCTATCTTGGACCGAGGGGATGGACGGACAATTTAATTGATCTAGGAATATTTGCTTGTTATTGATTGACTCAATTGCTTGTTTGGGGCTGAGAGGATAAATGAGTGATTGTATGAATTTAGAGATACTCAATTCTTGATTATTGCCGAACCCATTGAATTCACAACCCACACTTGTTCTCCCATTGCTCAGTTAAATCATTTTATAGTTTGTGCTAGTTTGGTTTAATTGTGTCACTTGAAACACATTGCAACAACATCGCACACCCTCAAAAGGTGGTTTAATTCTTATCAATTTTGTTTCTACATTAACGTCATATTACAAATACTTCCTTGATTTGTCCCTAAGGATCGACCCTGAACTCATTGACTCCTCCTATACTTGGGAGTGAGCAAACATTGTTTAGTTCGCGTCATTGGCTGGGTTTCGATGAGAGCGTCAGTGAGTGGAGGAGGAGACAGAGCCAACTAGGAGGTTACCGATAGTGATTAGCCGACGGGAGGAGGAAGAGAGCAGTGTGAGAGTGAGAGATGAGGGTGACGGTGTGTGCATTTGTAACGGGGGGAATGGATTTATTTATTGGGTAGAATTAATTTGAATATAAATTAAAATAATTAAATAAAGTATTAATTTGTGAGTACTTGGATGGGTAGCTGCTCCCGATAGTTGGGGGTTAAATTTGGGGAGTGATTAACTGATGGGAGTAGGTTAATTAAGTAGGGTAATTGGTAAAAATGTTATTCTATTATTATTTTAATATTGCGTTTATTTTTTACTCCCAAAATTTTTGGAAAAATTAACAAAATTCTTAAATCCACGAGGATCATTAAAATAATTTTTGTTTAAGTCTTTGATATACATAAATATAAGTTTTAAGGCAAAACGTATTTATCGGTCGTGAGTTGCGTGTTGCGGGTTTAGAGTCGTTTTGGCCTCAGAAAATACGAAAAATTTATAGAAAAATATTTATAAATCGTATAAATACATTTGAAATCATGTAACATTATTTAATAACATTAACACTTAAATAAATGCAGTGACAGATTCAGGCCGTTACATACTAGTCTCAATGTAGAGAATCGTGAGTGCATGTGTACTTGTTGAAGAACAAATACATAGAACAACTTGCCAAGAAGCTTCTATATTGTAAACATATTATGACTATCCATAGAAGCTCTCAAGTTGCAGTTGGTATAGGTTAGTCTCTTGACCTGAAATGCACTAAAGAAACTTACATGTGGGATGCCCTTTGGCTTTTACTGACCAACAATGCATGTGATCGTTGCTAGATATTCGCTGGGATAGCCCAAAGTGTGCAAATGGAGGAAGCAGTCAAGAAGGGATTCATCTCATCCAGTATGGGAGGTTAATGCCACAGGGAGTTAGTATGGATCCATAGAATTGTATCATAAAAGAGTACTTTACTCAATCTAAATGATTTTAAAAACTTTTCAAAATATTTTATGAGTTTAAAATGTTTTTCTAGTGTATCTATGTGTGTGGAGCTTCAATCTCAAGGCATTACAAATAAGCTAAAGACATGAACCATATTCCATCAATATTACCCTTTCTTTGGCTTCTTGATGTAGCTTTGAGACCTCCATCGCCATGCCTTTGATCCTTAAGCTTGATTGGCCTTGAATAAGCTTCCATCACACTTCATCTTAACTAAGCTTGATTGTCTTGATCTTGATATAGCACGTTGTCAAAGATGAACTTCTTTTCATCATTGACTTGAACTCATTATTTGATGTGATCTTTTATTCCTACACACGCATAATCATAATTAGTACTCATCATTTGTTTAATCCTCATCAAAACAACATTTGTGGTCTCAATATCCAACAGATGTTACTGGGTTGGACAAAAACCCAAAATCTAAAAAGAAAAAGGTAAATTATTCAAAACCATCTTTAACCTTCATTGTTTTAGTCTAAACCATCTTTACGTTTTCAAATTAGTTAAAACCGCCATGTATTTCAGCGGAACCATTCTGAACTTTAGAAAAACTACAATAAACTTTATCTTTCAAGGTAGTCTACAATGAACTTTATCTTTCAAGGTGGTTTTGAAATAATTTAGAAATATAAAGATAGTTTTGACAAAGTTAGTAAAAGTTAAAAGAGGATATTGTAAATGAGATGTTATCGTATGAAATTTATACGTTAACATCACAAAACCCCTAATTTTCGAATATTTTTTAAAAAATTTAAAGATTTTTGTACACATTCTAATACTTCAAAACCTCAAATATGGTTGAACATTAGGGGGGATTTGACCATTAATCCACTCATTACAAAAAGTTCTACTGTTTAAAAGCCGTCGAATTTGTAATAACCCGATCAGAATCCAATATCATTGTATTCACTTGATTTTTGATATGTTAATCATATATGTAAAACACATCAAAAAATAATGTATATATGTACCTCCACATCACATATATATTATTCTGAAGGTAAAGATAGTTTGAATAATTTAATTAAAGGAACTTCTTTGCGCACCTACCGTTTCACTCTTGCGCACAACTGGAATTCGACTTATTTACAAGTTTTCCACTCAAATTTTCTCCGTGCACACAACATATCTTAATACCAAATTTAACCCCATTGTGCGCGATGAGTAAAATGGCCAAAGTCGACGCCGCTTGCCGACGCCAATCCCCAGCCCCCGCCGATGCCGCCACCGACATTGCTCTCCTCCACCACCCTCCTCCATTCTACCGTCGATCGTGGAGGAGTGACTAAGAAGCCATGCAGTCGATTTGTTTTCAAGGATCCCCAACCGCCGTCGACTTCATCACCCCATCATCCGACAACCCTCCGCCTCCGTCGTCTCCTCCTCAGACTACCCAACCCCCCCTCCGGCGATCATCTTCATCTTCACTAACCCTCTCCGTCGCCCCTCCCCTGTGCCGCACTTTCCCCTACCCCTTCTCCGACATTCCCAGCACCGCTGCCCCCTCTACAACTTTCCCAGCACTGCCTCCCCCTCATCCGACTTCCCCAGCACCGCCGCCCCCCTCCGACTTCCCCAGCACCGTCGCCCCCCTCTGACTTCCCCAGCACCTCCGCCCCCTCTCCGACTTCCCCAGAACCGCCGCCCCTTCTCCGACTTCCCCAGCACCACCACCCCCTCCGACTTCCCCAGCACCGCCGCCCCCTCCTCCGACTTCCCCCGCCGCCCCCTCCGACTTCCCCAGACTTCCCTGGCACCGCCGCCCCCTACTTCCCCAGCACCGCCGCCCCCTCCTCCGACTTCCCCAGCACCGTCGCTCCCTCTCTGACTTCCCCAGCCCCGCCGCCCCCTCCTCCAATATTCACAGCACCGTCGCCCCCTCTCTGACTTCCCCAGCCCCGTCATCCCCTCCTCCGACAACCCAGCCCCTCCTTGCCATCGCCTCCGCCCCCATTCAAAACCCTAAAACCCATGGCGGGTGGGCGACAGCCGGGGGGAGACGAGGGTAAAAATGGTGAAGTTTTGAATGGCAAACTTGTGGATAAGCGGTTTTGCATGCGAGTCAAACGGTGGGTGTGCGAAGAAGCTCCCTTTAATCAAAGAAAAAAGTGGTATACACAAAAAATAACATAAGGTTTGTGGGTATATTTCAATTTAATACTCTGAACTTTTAAGTTGTACAGATTTAAACCCTAACGTTATATGTCGGGTTTAACTTGATACTTTTTTTATTTTCCGTCCAAATGACTGAATACGTGGTAGCAGGTGATGAAATTTGGACCGTCCCCTCATTCTTCATAAGGGAAATCACAAAAAATACCCTAAATTTTGGGATATATTTCAAGTTAATACCCAGAACGTTAGCAAAATTGCCTCCTATGGCCATCACCATAGCGATGAATCTACACGTTTCCAAACTGCCTCTTAATGTCGCCCGCGCTGGTGGCTCGTCGCTGGATGCAACTCTCTTCATGGCTATCTTCAACGCTTCTAGAACCGACGCTATGGACTGCAGCAGCTAACTCTGATCTAAATTCTCGTCTCCAGTGATAACCAACACATTCTTAAAGCGGCCACCAAGGGTTGTGATCTCGGCCTTAAGTGTTCAGAGCTGTAGAGTTTTAAGTGCCTTGATGAGCTCAGGGAGGAGACTAGCACGATCGTTGCAGCACAGAGATGCTTTCATGATGAACTTGCCCTTATCATCGGTTGCGGCATCGACGGTGAGCTCGTCGGACTCCGTTGGTAACTGGCTCTCTTCAGCGATTTCGGATGTCTACCTCTACAGCTCCTTGACATGCTGGATGACTTCTGCTAGCAATGAGGCCTTGTTTGTTTACAGACAGAAAACAATGAGAATTGAAACTGTGCATGCATGAACAAATTCATTGGTTATTGGAGTTTGTTTTCCTGCCAGTTAGAGATGGAGCTTGCTTTTGTCTCTCTTCACTTAGACAACACAGAAATACTCTTTTGTTAGCTGCAAGCTTTTTGTTGTTGTGCTCCTCCCTCACTTATGTTATCTCCTCTCTAGGCTATTCTCTCTCTAGGCTCCATGAATTTTTCAAGATCATGGCCATAAACTTGTAGGTTTAAATTTTATCATTATTACTGGTAATTATGGATGAATTTGGATATGCATGGTACTTACTTTGGTGGTGCTAGGCAACAAGCTGCATAGCTTAGCAAAATGAGCATTGATCCTCTCCCTGTGCTTGCGCCTGAGCTCGATATGGCTCTTCGATGTGGTCACCATGTCTCCTGCATGGTCTTCTTGCCTAATTCGAAATGAATGCTGCTCCCAAAAGGCAAGGACGACGATGGATCACCTTGGCCATATGCCACGTAGTTACAGAAGATAGAAGCCAACCATAATGGATCATCATGGTAAACAAACTGCAATGCAGAAGAAGCCTTCCTGCTGTACAAATGTTCACTGTAGAACAGAATGATCGATGGTGGCAGTGTTAGAGGAAGAGGAGGAAACAATGGAAGCGAAGAAGGTATAAAATAGCGATTGCAAACGAGTTGGTTATTTGATTGAAATTGAGAGGGAAGAATTGGCCATAAGAGAATTAGAGCTACTTGGGGATGATATTCTGTTTCTTGGTGGAAACCTTAGAACAAGCAGCTAAAGCCTACGAAAAAGCTTAAGAAGGAAGCAGTGCAGCGTCGGCGACGTGAGCAGACGTCACGCTGCTTGCCGGATGGGGTCATAATCTACATCATTCTCCCTCGGATTTCCTTCAAATCCCTATGCCGACTCAAGTTCGTGAGCAAGAATTGGAGTCGAGCCATCTCCGACGATCATCTGTTCAAGATGTTGCAACATGGGTCGCATCTAAACATTGCTCAGTTTCTCTCGACGCCATGGACCGAGCCTCTTCTTGGTAGAGGTGAGCTTGTCGGAGTACCCGATGCTTCTCTGAGACTCATAGTAGACGACGTCGATGTCCTAAACATCTTGGCATCCACCAACGGGCTCTTCTGCATCCATTTCCAACGAGACATGTGCGAGATGTTCATGTACCACTGCAATCCCCTGATGATGGAAGGCGACAACATCCCTCTGCCGAGCAGCTTTTGCAGGTACGAATCCATTGGGCTGGTGTATGATCCGTCGAGGTCTCCAAACCATTACACACTGGTCCATCCGATGTTTAGCAATGTGAGCAGTATCAATGCAGGTGGAGTTTCGGTTCGAGGTGTTCGCGTCGGATCGCAGAGAATGTGTCGAGCGCAAGGATCAGGTTGTGGCCGTAGAGAACCTCTGATGTAGGGAAATCAAGCCCGTTTTCGGTTGTGGAGTCATGTACTCGAACTACACGGGGCATCAGATTTGAACCAAAAAAGCATGATAGTGGCTTACAGAGGTTGTCGCCGACGATTAAGGCCCGAGCGGGCATTAACCTGAAAGATACCCCAAACGTTAGGTTTTTTTTGTAAGCTTGGATCAAGGGCAAAACAGATATAATTTAACGTTATCGTCGTCTGTTAGCCAAAACACAAACAAATGTACTATTGTGAATTGACAATAGTTGAAAGATACCCCGAACCGTTAGGCTCTGTTTGGTACCATGGAAAATAAGAAGAAGAAAAATAAAAAGAAAAGGAAAGGGAAATGGAAAGAAAAGGAAAAAGAATCAAAATTCTTTTTGTTGTTTGGATGGTGAGGAAAATAAGAGAGAGAAAAATAAACAGGTTTGTACCTAACCTTTAGCTCAATTTTAATTCTCCTCAAAAAGAAACAAAAATCAAACAACAATTCAGTCTCTCAATACGAACATCTCCATGTAAAGCACTAGAATCCATGAAATTTTGTATTTTTCTCACTTGCCCTTGTCTTCATCCCCTGCATCACAAACCTAGAAGTACAATTTCATTGCTGATTACTTGATAAAATCATACGGGATCTCTCCACAAAGAGGTTCCGCGGTTTCCAATTACGCCAACCGCATGTTCCACCAAATCCTGATTCAGTCAGACATTTCTTCGAACATTATGGCTTCGCTGATGCCCATTTCAACTCCATCATCTCCGAACACTATAACATTCTCTAGGCTGATGTTAACAAATAACTACACCCTGATACCCAATTTCAAGGCGCTATGCAGTGCGGTTAATTTCTCAGATGCCGATCTCCGTAGATTCATCGATCCTAACCCACATGCCCTCACCTTGTTCTGCTCCACGGATTTTGGCGGTGGCGGAGCACTTTGCCTCGGTGGCTACAGAAGATCGAGGGGAATGGCGGCCATGGCCTCGACGAACTCGCTCTCGTCGAGATCGATATAGTTCGTGCGCTCCCTGTCTCAGATCAAGGCGAGATGACCAAGATCGCCTGACGAAGCATCTCTGTCTTGGATCAAGACGAGACGAAAGAGATCGCCTGAAACGTCGGGGTTGAAGCAGGGCAACTTTGGGAAGAGAAGGAAAACGTTTTCTGTATGTATTGGGATGGAAAAAATGGAGGAAAAGTTTAAGTTGTGTTTTTTCTTTACTTTCTTTCCTTTTCTTTTTCTTCTTTGTTTTCTGTTTAACCAAACAAGAGAAAATATTTTCCTTCCCATTTTCTTTTCTTTTCTTTCCTTTTCACTCAAACCAAACATGCCCTTATGGTAAATTTTTTTGTGAATTCCCTAGGGAAAAAAACAGATGACAAAAACGCGTGCATTGTACGTGCTCAAAGGAGCTCGGAAAGCGAAAACAAAAAGCGAAAGCTCCCCCCTACAGTCACGTGCGCCGCGTCTGCCGACCCCGTGCTCGTCTTCCTACTTTTTTTTTGGTGAGAGTCTTCATACTTCAAAACAAAGAAACACTCCCCGTCTTCTTTCTTTCATCCATTCGGCTTTCGGCTTTCTCTCCGATCTTATGCTCCTCTCAAACGCCCCAAAACCCTAGCTTGTCTCTTTGTCTGATGCGACATCCTCTCGATCGGTGATCTGCTGAGCCGCAAGCGGGCAGGGGTCTGCGAGGATGATGTACGGCGGCGGGGCCAGCGACGGCGAGGGAGCCCACGACGGGTCCCAGAAGAAGATCCCGCCGGTGTCTTCAATGCCGTGGGTTCGGAACCTACGAAGGTTCATCGGATCCGGGACGGGCCTCGGATCCGAAGCCCTAATGGGTCAGTGTTCAATCGCCCTGCATATTTTTTGCGTTATTTAAATCATGTGATCGGATTTGGGGAAAACTGAACCATTTCCCTGCAAATTTTAGGGTTGCTTGTGTGCGATTAGTGAACTGCGATCAATTCAAATTTGTGGAATGTTAACGCGCACGTTTTTGTTCATGACATATGTACTTGGTTAGGGATGAAGCTGGTTTAGTATTTTGCATGTGCTTTTATCATGCTACGATTTATGAGTTGATTTAGCAACACTTTGTAAAGTTTTTGATATTTTAATTAGGACTTCAGTTTTGCTTAAGATATAACGCTGAGAATCTGGGTTTGTGGGGCTTTGACTACCCTATCACGGAATAGTTGTGGCCTGATTGAGTTAGAGGGGCTTATTCCAGCGAAAGCTGGGTTTCTCAAGACCGAGGATTACCAAACATTTTCTATCGACTGGACTAACGTTTTGCCTCACTTGTTTAAAGTTCACTACTTGTGGGTCAATTCTTTCTTGAGTTTCAGTTAAACAGTTAGAGGTTAGGCAACTATTGAATTTTGAATGCAATGTAGGGCCTAGTTTGGCAACATAGTTTAGTTTTTCAAACCGTGGTTTGATGGGATTTGAAGTCCAAACATTGGTTTCTGACACTATGCCATGCTTGGATATCAAATTTGTGTTTCAGAAAATAGGGGTTGAAGGCCCCCCCCCCCCCCACACACACACACACACACACACACACACACACACACAAAAGCTTGTGAAACCAGGGGTTGGAAAAATCCAATCTGATTGAAATTTCTATAATTGTCAGAGGAAGAGAGAAGAAATTTCGTTACCAAACCCTCAATAAACCTAAGGAAAACAATTGTTTCAGAAAATGGAGTTTGTATGAATTCAAACATGATTTCTATTTAACTTGAATGAAACATCAATTCCATAAACGCCTTTGCCAAAGTAGGCTGAAATGATATCCAATAATTGGTAGGAAGAAAGGAGGGAAAGATAATCAATACATGTATTGATATTGAACTCTGTCTAGGTATCACAATTTTTTTGATTGTGGAGGCAATCGTATTGTTTGCCACATAAAGACACATACGTATAGTATATAATGTGGACTATAAAGGGCCTTTTGGAATCTAAATTATCAGTCAAATATAGTTCAAGAACCTTTGAGGTCATGGCTTGAAATTTTGTGGTTGCCAAGATGTGACCAGCCTTTGTGTACTTTTGATTGAGATATCTTATTTGGGAGGAACTGATGTTTATTATCCTTTTGAAGGAGTTGCATTAATATTTCTAGCTGTTGGTTGATTTTAGAGAATTTTGAGATCATGGCCTTGATGAGTGATCTTGTTTGCTTATAGTATTGGCATTTAAATTTTGGATGGGAAGTTCTTATCTAAGGGATTGAAGATCAATAAATCTAGAGCAGTGTTACATGTCACATTAGCGTCTCGAATTGTTACCTAGTTTACGTTCCGATTCATGGTGGATTCACAATTCAGATCACCAAAACTAGCAAACCTGGGAATAAAAGAACATTAACAACTAATTATATTTGATGAGCTCTTTAAATGTGTTCTATTGGAGTATTTAGTATCTTAATAATTTTATCTGCAGTGGTCAAGACTTACCCTATAGTTTAAAGTTTGGAATATGATCTTATATGTCAAATGTAATTAGAATTTTGATGTTATGTTTTTAGCTTTCAATTTTTGAAGAAGTATCAGATCAAG
Source organism: Scilla litardierei (assembly GCA_030789695.1). Classification (NCBI taxonomy): domain Eukaryota; kingdom Viridiplantae; phylum Streptophyta; class Magnoliopsida; order Asparagales; family Asparagaceae; genus Scilla; species Scilla litardierei. Next base: position 109,402,295 of record CM061137.1, on the reverse strand, counting down.
CTTACTATAAATAGATTAGAATAGAAATTCTACTCTTACATTTTATAGATAATATATGTCTGTTTATCATTATGACCATAGCAAACACTCTCATGTGTGCCATTACGCAAGATACCTATCTGATTAAGCCTGCCCCCACTGTACTATATACCATCTAAAGTAGTATACCCCATTTCCATACATATATGACGAATCCTAGCATACCATAAATTGGGTAACCCTAATCTAGAGTGCACAAGGAAGAAAATCTAGGAGGTATTCATTATGAAATATGGTGTTATTTATAAGATAAGAGTGATCAAGATAGACAAATTGGATGGAAGCATGACAAATGAATTATAAATACTCATTTCGGTTGATGCTGGTGTGCATTATCATGTTGGAAACTACAACTTCAATGTTGGTTCTAGGCAATTTGTTACGCTGGAAAGGCACTGAGTTAAGTTATTGACAATGACAATATAACATTAGACCATGTTGATGCTATATAGCAGTATTTTGAATATCGGATATCGGTCGCGTAACGGCCTAGGAAATTTGATATCGGTTTGCAGATATCGGGGATATTGACTAAATATCGGAGTGTCATATCAGAGGCGTAAAATGATGGCATATGCAAGCATAGATTTATCTAAGAAGATATAAACTATACTAACTCAAATAAAAGTATGTTTTGGTTATGCTTCTCTCGTTAAACATGAATATCAGGGATATTGATTAAATATCGGAGTGTCATATCAGAGGCTAAAAATGATATCAAAGAAAAGTATAGATGTATATAAGAAAATATAAACTATATAAACTCAAATAAAAGTATGAATTTGCAACAACGAGAATTACACATGATCATGCAAAAGAATTGGAATATAACAAATCAAGGGCAGCAAAAAATAAAGCAACCTGCAAATTCATTCATATCTATTGCTACGCACATGTATGATGTATGTATAAAAAGAGGCAATGATTGTTGATGTATGTGTATTGTTTAAGTATGTATACCACCTTCTATATATTGATTATTGATGTATGTGGTTTGTTTAAAATGCCCAAATCTGAAATGATCCAAAGGGCAGAAAACTATTCCACTCAACACGTGATTAAATTGATACTCCAGTCCTCACTATTGCCCCCACTTCCACACATTTTTTGATTGCAGTCAAATTAGTAAGTAAATCTGTTGCAACTTGCAACTCCAAAATAAAATACATTTATTTGAAGATGGCAATTGCGGCAAGACAAAATATGATAAACTTAAAAAACACTGAAAATGAAAAACATTCTGTAAAAATGTAAAAAAATCAAAAACCTGAAAATAAAAAACTGGGAAAAATGTAAAATTGTAAAAAGGGAAAGAATATTCGTCTTGGTTGGAAAGCCCTCGCTTGAAAGGAACAAATGCCGGATGCTGAAGTTCGACTTAAAAAACTAAAACTAAAAAAAATCATAAAATGAAAAAAATGAAAGAAAGGTAAAGAATACTCAGCTTGATCGGAAAATCATTCCTTGCGAAGATCGAACGTTGTATGTCGAAGATCAACCAACTAAAAAACCCAAAACATGAAAAAAATCAAAAAACTGAAAAAATGAAAAAAAAACTGAAAAAAGGGAACGAATACTTACCTTGATCGGAAAACCCTCCTTTGCAACGATGAACAATGAACAACGAACATTGATCGACTTTCGCCGGAAAATTTTGATTGATAGGGCTGAGTGGAGCGGCGTGATGAGTTGAGCGGTGATTAGGTTAAACTCACAATTTTCTCCCAAAAAACACGATAGTCTCATGTTTTAACTGATGGATTTGGGTCGGGTCGGGTCGGATCCACTTTTCAGTGGACCGACCTGCTAATCGTACTTTTAAAAAACAATGAATAGCGGCTGATATTTCAAAAGAAACTATCGGCCGCTAATATCAGTCCAAACCTGATACATCGGTGATATTTTCTCAAATATCGAAAACCGCAACAAAACAACCTAAATCGTATCGGCCCTGTGATAATTCCGATATTGCGGCCGATATATCAGACATCGGACTGATATTTAGAACACTGCTATATAGTCATGCAAAATGAATTGTAAAAGATTTTGGATGACAATTTGGGGCTTTGTTATGTTGCGAATGGTCACTTCTAACTCAGATCTATGCATAATTTGCTAGGCCTAACATACATTCTTCTTTTGAATCATTGACACTTTGAGCAAGTTGTGGTGCTGTTAACACGGTTGTTGGTATGCCTCATTGTTTGTGGACATCCATGCTTGTAGTGAAGGTAACCACTTTAGCAGTTGAAACTAAGAAAATTCGAAAATAATGAAATACTATGAGATATGTATTGTTGGTTCTACTTGAAGCTTTCTATTGTACTTTGAAAAATCGGTTGATACCGAGACATATCATGTGTCGTAATGTATTTCAAGTGTGATATCTGAGACCGAGCGACACTACTGATATTGACTAATAACAACTTATACAAGAGATTATTCAAAGTTTAATGCATCCAAAGTAGAAATTTTTACTTATCTAAATAATGATCAAAACATTCTCATTTAATAATCAAAATTATGGTTCAAAAAATCAACTGATACTAATAAATGTTGGCCTTGTCAGTGTTGTATGAGTGATCAAAAATAGATCCATATATATTGGTACCTTTATTATGATGCTTGGCAAACTCATTAGTACTTTCACCATGATACATATACTATTGTGTCATTTCAATTACAATATGAGGCTAAGATATCAAACTCTAAATCAAAATCAAATTGAAATGAGTTGATTCTTTTTAGGTGACATTTTTCATTATGATTATCCTTTAATGAGTTTGCTAGAGAAAGGATTGTGCATTAGACGATAAAGATAATCCATAAATAGACGAAGAATTTCTACATATAACCAACACTTAGGATGAGATAAGGCAACCAATACCTAACGATCGACACTTTGATGCTAATTGCTTGATACTCTCGATACTTATCACATGACAGTTTCGATACGTATTGTCATATACTTTTGATACATCTCATATGATGGCGCAAACCACTAGTCAACATGGAAAAACTTAAGATTGCAAGCATTGCATTCTATATTCCTGTACTTTATCACTAAAAGAACCTCCTACTGGTAGTCTGATGTAGATTATAAATAGATTCAACCTTCTGCATTTTGGTTATCATTTTGGTTATCTAGGGATTAAGGTTCGAAATCGTGGTCTTAGATGTTTGTAGTATTTGTATGGGCTGTATTGAAAGTATCAGACCATACATATCAGAATTACCACCCTTTAGGTGTTGGCTGCTCTAGCTTTAGTTCTTAATATAGCTATTGCTACGTCATTTGACTATAGAACATCTCTATTAGCAAGACATTAGCAAAGACATTATCTTCTTTTTTCCTTATTTTCATTATTATCTAAATCAACAAGTTCAACTTTAGGTTTTTTTGGTTTTAAAGTTCAATGATTTTAGCTCCATGTTGTCAAAACAACCTGTACCATGTCTTGTGAAATTTGAATAGTTTCACCTGGTGTCAATAAAAAATGGTTTGTTTTTGTCCATCCTACAAGTTCGTCTGAACTGAAACTATTAATATATATTGGTATCATCTAATTTTCCGAACTTTAATGTTGATCGTCAAATGCGATATTTCGACTATTATATGAAATAAAATAGAACTTTCAAATTTTGATAATTCAAACCTCGCGTATTTTCTCATATTAGTTGTTAATAGTTAGGTTGGTATATCAGCCAATATTGCATGGATCATATTGGCATGCATAAATCTTATATGATACGAGTGATACATATCAGTCTTAGCCAAGATTTCAAACCTTGCTAATTTTGGAAAGTTAATATTATCTCTACGGCAAATAATTTGTTTCTCTTTTTATTGAATTTTATTTTCCATTGTGCCCTTGTTGGTGGTATAAAGTGTTTTTCTTCCCATGTGTTGGTCTGATGTTATCCACTCTGATTTTTCAGAGCTTGAAACAAAAAGGATTTTACTTGAGATTTTCAAGCAGCGGCAACAGAAGAATGCTGAAGCAGGCGCAATTCCGAGTTTTTACAAAAAGGCATGATGCATAGTTGATTTTTTGGGTTGTTGGCGCAATTCCGAGTTTTTACAAAAAGGCATGATGCATAGTTGATTATTTGGGTTGTTTGCTCTGTCTATTTTGTTTTCCCAACAAAAGCGATGCACATAAATTTGAATTATGTCATATGTAATGTCAAATGATGGCTAACATGCATCTTCATGCCTAGGAAACTAGATTTCTCACTAAATTCCGTAGATTATTAATTATAGTTTAATTATTTGGATTAGTTCACGTTGATGCCCCTTTTTAGTGCCATTTTCAAACTAAAACTTACATTGGTCAATGTAGCATTCTTTGTCTCATTGTCACTCTGTTTTTATTGCATTTCTTAAACAGAAACCTGAAGAGGGGTCAATCAGTCACAGGGTGCAAAGGTTGGCGAAATACAGGTTTCTCAAGGTATTAGTAGGTTGTTGATGTATTTGGCTTGTCTTGTTAGATAATTTTAATACTATTTTCATGTTTTATTTTTTGCGTACCATCTCTCTGTACTTGTATAATGCAAAGTCGTTGGGTTGTCTGATGGACTTGGATGTATGGACTTGGATGTCTGATGTTCCCCAACTAAATCCCAGCTGTCCAATTAAAAGTCATGAGATTTTATTTGTCCTATAAAATCATATCTATCCGCTTTAATTCTATCAAATTATAACTTGTTCATGAATTGGTTTTTTAGATTCCCAATGCATCCATTCTCAATCATGATTCTTACCTACTATACACATGCATCACACATGCTAGAATACTAGTTCTATATCATGGGGGCAGTTCATTGTTTAGATTTCTTTTTTCTCAATGAAGAAAACATTCTTGTGATGTGCCAACTTTCATGGACCAAATCTGTGATATTCTGGGGTTTTCATTTGATTTTTAAGAACTGGATTTCCTATGGGTGTCTTGGTTTGAAGTTTGAGCAATTTAATTAAGCTCTTTCCATATTCTTCCAGAAGCAGTCAGAGCTTCTGCTGAATGCCGATGACCTGGACGCCATGTGGGTTTGCTTAAGAGAAAATTGTGTCATTGATGATGCCACTGGTGCAGAAAAGGTATGTGTGCAGCAGCTTCCTTATCGAACTTTTAAACTTCAGCATGCACACATCTGTAAGAATTTGAGTGCACGTGTTTTTTCCTTGTAAAATGTAAAACCTTCAATTGGCTTGGCCGATCAACTAGGTTTCTTGAGCATAAACATAGTTTAACGAAGTAATTATCTAAATCTATGCATGAATGAACTTAATGTAGATCTGACTAGATTTTCACATGGTTTGGACATGTTCTCAAAAGAGTAAACATGGGAAGAGAAGCATGTAAGAGCATCTCCAATGGGGCTCCCTAAATTTTAGCTAAATTTTAGCTATTGTAGCTAAAAAGTTATTTTAGGGAACCACTTTTTAGCTACTCACTCCAACCACACTCTCCACTTTAGCTAACATTCATTATTTTAATATTTTCTTTTAAAATTTAAATTTTAATATAGGCTAGTTTAATAATTAATTATACTATTTCCAACAGCTATATTTTCAACGACTACTTTTTTTCCTTATAAATAAGCATATTTCATATCTCAACTTCATCTACAAAATATATCATAAATAGTTATGGATCGTAATCATTTAGCTAAAATGCTTTTTCATGATGTTAGTGATGATGATCTTCTATTATTGACAATGGTGATGGCTGAAGAAGAAGAAATGGCAAATGAAAGTCGAGCACAATGTCGTCGTGGATCTGTTGTAGGCCGTATTATTATTCAATAAGGTAAAGTTAAAAGGTAATGAAAGACTTTATCGTGATTATTTTGCAGAAACACCAACACTTGGTTCTCGTTTATTTCGGAGGAGGTTTCGAAGGAATCGATCACTATTTGTTCGAATCCAACATGCTGTGGAAGCTTATGATCCATACTGTCCAAAGGACGGATGCTTGTGGAATTGTAGGTCTATCATCACTTCAAAAAATTTGTGCTGATTTTAGGATGCTTGTTTATGGGGTGCAGCAAATTTTGTGGATGAATATATGCAAATTGGTGAAAGCACTGCAATTGAAAGCATGCAGAAATTTGTCAAAGCAATTATTGGAGTATTTGGGGATACATATTTGAGATCACCCAATATTGATGATATTGCTAGATTGTTGCAGGTTAATACTGCTCGTGGATTTTATGGAATGCTTGGAAGTATTGGTTGTATGCATTGGAAGTGGAAGAATTGTCCGGTTGCATGACAATGTATGTATTCTGGTCACATTCATGAGCCAACAATCATTTTGGAAGCCGTTGCTTATGATCTTTGGATATGGCATGCCTTTTTTGGTTTACTTGGATCTCTTAATGATATCGATGTGCTTGATCGATTTACCGTGTTTAATGATCTTGCGGAAGGGCGTGCTCCGCTTGTTAATTATTCAATTAATGGTCATGATTATACAATGGGATACTATCTGGCTGATGGGATATATCCATGATGATCAACATTTGTAAAAGCAATATCAGCTCCTCAAGAAAATAAGAAACATTTTGCGGCATGTCAAGAGTCTGCAAGGAAAGATGTGGAGCGAGCATTTGGGGTGCTTCAATCACGTTTTGCAATTGTACATGGACCAACTCGTTTTTGGGATTAAGAAACACTCAATGATATTATGAAGTCATGCATAATAATGGATAATATGATTATTGAAGACGAGAGAGATATTGGGCAATCTGACTTCAACTATGATGTGGTTGAAGAAACTAAATTATTTGTCACATGAGCGAACAAGTGAAATAAATGATTTTATTCAAACTCATCGACAAATTAGAGACAAACAAATCCATTCACAACTTCAAATGGATCTTGTACAACATTTATGGGAACAACATGGATCGAACTAGATACTATAAAACTACTAGATAAGTGCATTACTTGATTGTACTACTAGATGATTGCATTACTTGATTGTACTACATTATTTAGACCTATCAAATCTTATCTTAACGATCTCCATTTGGAGACTTTCATAATATTCTATTTTAAATACATGCAAGTTACTAGTATCAATTGACGTTATTCTCTCTTCTTTTTGCTCTTCTAGTCGAAATTTTTGTTGATCAAGAATAAGTCTTTGTTGTTCGCGCTCATGCCTTTCTTTGTCTCGATTAATCTTTTCTTGCTCTTGAGCAAATGTTCTTTCATAAAGCTCCATTTTATCGCGATCCATTTCTTTTTTCTTCAAACATTTCCCTACATAGTAAAGCGGTAGGTGTCACTTGATTTTTCCTTTGTCTTTTTCAGCAGAGTCTTTGATGCTTTTCTACCTATTGGTCGATCAAAGTTAACATTTGTTGCATTTACCAAATCATCATCTTCTACATTTATAGAAGATGGGGTGGAAGGAGAAGAAGTGGCTGGACTAGAACTCTTTGTAGATTTTGATTTCTTCTTCGCGTCTTCTGACATCCATTTTGGATGGATCTTCAAGCCATTCCAGCAATGTAATAATTGGAATGTTTGACCTTGACATTGTTGGTATAAATTTTTTGCTTGAATAATCTGATAAATATTGCACAAAATAATATTAATACAAAAATATAAAGATAAAGATATTTCAATGATATTATTAATACATTGTCTTGCTCGTTGACGCCACTTTGTTGGCTTCCATTAATTTGTGCATAGTACCCACAAAATTTATTCACCGAGAGTTGAATTCTCGATCATCGATGCATTAATGAGTTGGCGGTGCGTTCAGACTCAAAAGTTTTGTATTCATGAAAGTAATCACAAATTCTTTACCAATATTTCACAGATTTTTAATTGTTACATTGTATAGCATCAATACTGATGTTAAGCCATGCAGAAACGAGAAGACTATCTTCTTCAACAGAAAAATTGCGGGTCCTTAAAACTTTTTTCACTGAAGAATCAATTTGGGTAGAAAAATGAGATGGTGTAGGTTGGCTAGAAAAAATTTCAACGTCTTCATTGAGAAAAAAATTGAGATGGTGTAGTAATAAGAAATTTTTTGAGAATCCATAAGTGAAAAGAAAGGAAAAAAATATATGTAGATGTAAGAGATTGTAGAAAGTATGATCACAATATCATGATATATATATATATATATATATATATATATATATATATATAGGCAAAAAATAAAGCTGTTGGAGAAGTGGCCGTTGCAACAAAAACATTATTGAATTTAAAAATATTGATATTATAATAATCTGGCCGTTGGAAAAGTAGCCGTTGGAGAAGTGAGCCAAAAAAGGAGCGCCAAGGCCACGGCCGTGTGATTCCCTTCACACGGCCGTGGCATTCTCCTTCCAACCAAAGAAAAGAGGCCAATGGTCGTGTGGCCGTATGGACTCCAACATCAGAGCAGCGGCAGCAGCAGATTGAAGACGTTGAAAATATTGAAAAAATAATCTGGCGAGCTCGATGGGGCGAGCTCCCTCTCGTTTCTCTAATTTGGCAAGTGGCACAAGCGAGTGGTTCGAGCTTGCTTTTTTGACAGCTGCTCGCTATTATAACGAAGGAGCAGTAGTATACACGGCCGTTGGAGTTGCTCTAACATGCCTATCATATTCTTTCTAGGGTAACACAAGAATAACCTTATGATGTTTATATGTGTAGAATACTATGAGCATTTTGGTGGTTAAATGACGCGGTTGCTACCACATCATCCGCGGGCCACAAGTTGGGCGCGGGTCTCGGGGAAGAGTGGAGATCGCGGATGAGGAAAGAGGCCCCACGATCACTTATTTCCGCAGGAGGAAACGTGGGGTTCGGATTTAGTTATCTCGGGGGTATTCCGGTCTTTTCAGATCGGATTAGTAAATCCCTCTTTCTTTATTATTAGGGCTAGCCGCCATTATTTTCTTTTATGCTTATTTTGTTGAAGAACACTCTTAGGCATCTTGTGAGGGATAGTTAGGCTTTTAATCCGTTCAAATAAAAGCAAGGAGATAGAGTTCGTCTCGAAGGAACCCAAGTTATCTATGTTCTTTGTCAATTTTCAATAAAAATTCCATCTTTTTAATTTTTCCTCTTTAAAAAACTGATTTGATTGATTCGATCCACCGGATTGTAACAAATTGGTATCAGAGCGGTGAGCTCCGATGGCAGCAAGCACGAGATCGAAGGCAGATGGCATGGACAAGAAGATTCAAGGATTGTGCGACGAGTTCCAAAAAGAACTAGCGGCCACGAACGAGAGGATCACAGACGTCGTCCACAAGCAAGAGAGGGGAGATGGGTCACCTCGGCCAAATACTTCAAACACTAATAGCGGATCTAGGGACGACGAAGGGGAAGAAGGTTCAAGGAGAAATTTTTGAGGAAATTTTGGATGATTAGGATCCGGAAATTCAACGACAAAAGATACATGATGCGAAAATACCGAAGATGTTTCCCGGATCTTGAACCACTCAAGCGGCGACGACAACGGGGGAATTCGGAGTGGAGGGAGGGGGCCAATCCCCCTCCAAACACGGTGAGCAGACCTGCCGGCGGCCGGTGAGGGCGCGCCGGCAGTCCGCTGGGCCGCGGGGGCCGTGCGACCCCCTACGGGTCGGCGCGATCCCGCAGAGGGCCGCGCGGCCCGGCGGGTGGTCGTTGAGGGCCGCATGACCCCGCTAGCGTAGGGGCGACCCCGCAGAGGGCCGCGCGGCCCGGCGGGTGGCCGTTGAGGGCCGCACGACCCCGCTACAGGCAGGCGGGGGTCGCGCCGCCCTCTCCCAGCCACATCGAGCCCTGGGGGCTCCTTTCTGCCCTTGGGGGTTCCGTCGAGATGGAGGGAAGTCGTGGGGGTTTATTCCAGGGACGACCAGCGGCGATGAATCCTCGAGATGCATTTTTGGGCTTTCTGGGACGTGGGGATGACACATGAAGATGTTTTGGAGGCCCGAATGGGTTGGGACATGATGGTAGACCACAGTGGCCAGAGGAGGAGTATGCTTGGGAGGAAAACGACCCTCTTTGGGGTTATGTTCCTCAGGGGAGGAGACTGGAGGGGGTGGCACATGGAGATGCCAATGCGGATCGACGGTTGAAGCTGAAGATGCCCGTATTTGAGGGCGCAGATGCGGATATGTGGATTTACCGTGCTGAGCGCTACTTTCAGGTGATGGGATTCACGGAGGAGGAGGTTTTCCATGCCGTCGGCATTTACTTTGAGGGGGAGGCGCTGGCATGGTATCGGTGGCGGATCCCCCGACATCCTTTTGGTTCGTGGGCGGAGTTGACAGCCTCCTTGATGGATCGATTCCAGGAGACACCAGGATGAGATTTTTACGAGCAGCTCAGAGTATTCAGGTCGGAAGGAACTGTGCGGGACTTTGTCAGGAAGTTTGAGCTATTGTCGGGCCGAGTGCCTGTGGTCACTGAGGAGGCGCTCATGGGGAACTTTATGGGAGGGCTCAAGCCCTCTATTCGAGCTGAGTTGAGGATGCAGAGCCTGGGGGCTTAGAGGACCTGATTCACCTCGCGCAGAAGGCGGAGAAGAAACATACGGAGGAGAGGAGGATACGTGGGACCTGGGGGACCCAAAATCCCCGACCCACGCCAGCAGTAGCGCCGAGGGCACCTGCCAGTGCACCGGAGACTAGAGGAGAGAATCATCCCGCTACTCTTCGGCGACGGATGACGGAGGCGGAGGTGAGGGAGAGACGTGCCAATGGGTTGTGTTTCTGTTGCGACGAGAAGTTCACCCCTGGCAACAGATGTTCGAGCCGCCTGCTACAGATTACCATGGTGTCGGACGAGGAGTGTCGGGATGACGAGGAGCCCAGGGTAGAGTCACCTGAGGAGAAGTCTCACCTAGACTTCACGGAGGTTTCCCCGAACTCCGTGGTGGGGTTCACCCCGAACCACACCATGAAGTTGTCAGGGCAGTTGGGTGATACGGCGGTGACCGTACTGATAGACAGTGGGGCCACTTACAATTTCATCTCTAGCCGAGTAGTGGAGCGTCATGGGCTACAGTTGAGCACTATGGAGACGTTTACTGTTTTGCTGGGGACATGGAAGATGGAGGAGAGCAATGGGCTCTGCAAGGGGTTGTGTCTGACCTTGCAGGGAGTACAGATTATGGAGGATTTCTTACCACTGGAGTTGGAAAATGTCGATATCATTCTGGGCGTACAGTGGCTGAAGAAGTTGGGAGATGTGCGGGTGAACTGGAAACGTCTTAGGATGGAGTTTGAGGAGGGTGACCGCATGGTGGTGCTCACATGGGACCCTACCCTATGCTTTTCGTTGGTGGCCTTTAAGGCCATTACTAGGGCCTTACAGAGAGAGGGAGAGTGGTACTTAGTGGAGTACTGTGCAGTTGGAGTTGAGCAGGAGCAGCCGGCAGAGATTCCAGGGGTGGTTGAGCAGATGCTGGAGCAGTTTCAGGAGGTTTTTCAGGACCCGCAGGGGCTACCACCGGTGAGGGGGCATGAGCATGCGATAGTCTTGAGAGAGGGACCAGCACCAGTGAGTGTGCGGTCGCACCGATACCCCCATGTGCAGAAGGATGAGATGGAGAGGATGGTCGGGGAGATGTTATATGCTGGGGGTGATCCAGCCCAGTGTTAGCCCTTTTTCTAGCCCGGTTCTGTTGGTGAAGAAGAAGGACATGAGCTGGCATTTCTGCGTAGACTACAGAGCGCTGAATAAGGAAACGGTGGCCGACAAGTTTCACTATCCCAGTGATCGACGAGCTGTTGGATGAGTTGCACGGTGCAGTTGTGTTCTCGAAGATCGACCTGAAGGCGGGGTACCACCAGATCCTGATGAGGCTAGAGGACGTGCCGAAGACCGCTTTTCGCACCCACGAGGGGCACTATTAGTTCCTCGTCATGCCTTTTGGCTTTGACGAATGCTCCGTCCACATTTCAGGCCTTGATGAACAAGGTCTTTCGGCCGTTCTTGAGGAGGTTTATCCTCGTGTTCTTTGACGACATCCTTGTCTACAACAGGACCATGGAGGAGCATGTAGGCCATTTAGAGGAGGTATTTCGGGAGTTGGTGCATCAGTTATATGCAAATCGGAAGAAGTGCAGCTTTGGACAGACGCAGATAGAGTACTTGGGGCACGTGGTGTCGGCAGCAGGGGTCGAGGCAGACATGGCAAAGATAGAGGCGATGCTTGACTGGCCGGTACCTACCACTCTGAGGGCGTTGCGGGGATTTCTCGGACTGACGTGATACTACCGGAAGTTCGTACGGGGGTATAGCACCATCGCACGGCCACTCACGGATCAGTTGAAGAAGGATGGGTTCCAGTGGGGAGAGGAGGCGACCAATGCATTCGAGGCCTTGAAGGTGGCGATGACGACCGCTCCGGTGTTGGCGCTCTCTGACTTCAGCATCGCGTTCGTGGTAGAGACTGATGCTTCAGGTGTTGGTTTGGGGGCAGTATTGATGCAGCTGGGGCGACCAATAGCCTATTTCAGTCAGGTGCTTTCTGCTAGAGCACGGCTGAAATCTGTGTACGAGAGGGAACTGATGGCTATCGTGTTAGCGGTGCAGAAGTGGCGACCCTACCTGTTGGGGAGGGAGTTTGTGGTCAGGACGGATCAGCGCAGCCTGAAGTATTTACTGGAGCAGAGGTTGGTAACTGAGGAGCACCAGCGTTGGCTGTCGAAGTTGGTAGGATACCGGTTTGGCATTGAGTACATGCATGGGTTGGAGAATAAGGTGGCTGACGCCTTATCTCGTTGAGAGGAGGGAGTGCACTTGCGGGCGTTCTCGTTACCGATGTGGTTAGACTGGGAGCCCATGTTACAGGAGGCAGATGTCGATCCAGAGTTGAGACAGATCAGAGAGCGACTACAGGACGGCGGGGAGGAGCCGAAGGGGTACTCTTTGGAGGGGCACAGGCTGTTGTACCAGGGGCGGTTGGTCTTACCTCGGACGTCGGCATTCATACAGTGCTATTTCAGGAGTTCCACAGTTCGGAGGTTGGGGGACATTCCGGGGTGCATCATACTTACATGCGGATGGCCCGAGAGGTTTACTGGCAGGGGATGAGGAAGGCGATAGCCCTCTTAGTGGCGGCTTGTGATGTCTGTCAGCGTTACAAGTACATGGCCATGGCACCGGCAGGGTTGCTGCAGCATTTGGCGTTGCCTGAGCGGGTGTGTGTGTGGGAGGAGGTGACGATGGATTTCATCGATGGGTTACCCAGGTCGGAGGGGTACACGGTGATCTTCGTGGTGGAGGACAGGTTGAGTAAGTACGCTCACTTCATACCGCTGAAACACCCTTACACGGAAGTTTCGGTGGCTATAACGTTTACTCGGGAGGTGAAACGGCTGCATGCGGTCCCTTGTTCTATAGTGTCTGACCGGGACAAGGTGTTCATGAGCGGGGTTTGGCGGGAGTTGTTCCGGGTCCAGGGAACGGTGTTAAAGAGGAGTACCGCCTATCACCCTCAGACAGACGGGCAGACAGAGGTGGTTAATCGCAGTATCGAGACATATCTGCGGTGTTTTGCTTCAGAGACACCTCAACAGTGACACCGTTGGTTGGCTTGGGCGGAGTATTGGTACAATACTTCGTACCATTCAGCAGCAGGGACGACCCCATTTCGGGTGTTGTATGGGAGGGACCCACCAGAGTTGATTCGATTTGGGAGCAGACAGACACCAGTCTCGTTGGTGGAGGGATACATGGAAGAGAGGGATGGAATGCTGAAGGAGCTGAAGAAGCACTTGTTACGGGCTCAGCAGGTGATGAAAACGAGTGCAGATGGACATCGTCGGGATGTGAGCTTTCAGGAGGGGGATAAGGTATATCTCAAGCTGTGGCCATACAAACAGAGATCAGTGACGAGGAGGAGGAATGAGAAGCTGTCTGCTAGATTCTTTGGCCCCTTTGAGATTGATGCCAAGATTGGCCAAGTGGCCTATAGGTTGAGGTTTACCTCCGACGGCTACGATCCATCCGGTTTTTCATGTATCGCAGCTTCACTGCGCTATTGGAAAGCAGACGGTGTCATCCACACTACCACCGACATTGACAGAGGACATGGAGGTGATGCTGGAGCTGTTGGACGTCAGGGCGGTGCGTCAAGGACCGGGGTGTCGGCAGGAGGTCTTGATACATTGGGCGGGATTGCCGGACTGCGATGCCACGTGGGAGGCGTTCGATGTTCGTGAGCAGTTTCCAGACTTCCACCTTGAGGACAAGGTGGCTCTTCTACGGGGATAATGATGCGGCTGCTACCGCATCATCCGCGGGCCACGAGTTGGGCGCGGGTCCCGGGGGAAGAGTGGAGATCGCGGATGAGGAAAGAGGCCCCATGATCACTTATTTCTGCAGGAGGAAACGTAGGGTTCAGATTTAGTTATCTCGGGGGTATTCCGGTCTTTTCAGACCGGATTAGTAAATCCCTTTTTCTTTATTATTAGGGCTAGCCGCCATTATTTTCTTTATGTTTATTTTGTTGAAGAACACTCTTAGGCATCTTGTGAGGAATAGTTAGGCTTTTAATCCGTTCAGATAAAAGTTTTTATCTAGGAGATAGGGTTCGTCTCGAAGGAACCCAAGTTATCTGTGTTCTTCGTCAATTTTCAATAAAAATTCCATCTTTTTAATTTTTCCTCTTTAAAAAACTGATTTGATTGATTCGATCCACCGGATCTTAACATTAACATATATGACAGAAAATTTGTGTAGCTTGGTTTCTTCCTAACTGGAATAGTAGTAATGTTGCTATATAATATGCACTAACAAATAACTTTTGTTGATTAGACAAACTATAGCATTATTTGGGTAGAAAAGGCTTATGGAACCTCTAAGCAGAAATTGAAATGTGAAACGTTGACTTTTATAATATTCATGCTAGTTCTCGATGGTTATGCAAGATTTTAGAAAATACTTTGTAAGGTGGGAAGCCGGTAGTGAATAGTTAGAGGAACCACTTTGTAATGTGGGAAGCAGTTAGTGAATAGTTAGAGGAGCTTCAAATGAGAGAACAAACAATGATTTTTTATCATCTTTGATTAAATTTTAGATACGAACTTCTACATAAACAGTATTTGCAGTATGTAAAGGACACTTTGGATGAGCCAAATGCGCTTGACAAAAGTAGGCGTCAATATGTCAATATTTCAAGTTACGATTGGCCTTCATCAAAGATGAACATAAAGATATCTTTGGATACCGATTATTGTTGAATTTATGTCTGGTGAGAGGTGTCTTGATGCATATTCTGATTGCAAACATACAAATTTGAGTGACAAGATGATGATGTATTGGAGCTGATTTTTGCCATCACTGTGTTTTTGCAAATGGATGGTATATAGGGAGGTGGCTGCGATACACGAGCTTCACCTTACAACTTAAGAGAACAAGATGTTATGAGAATTATGAGCTCTACTATAGTTTTGCCAGCTCTGAATGAGAGATGGTACGAAGCCAAAGCTGAACAAAGATGAAATCAACGACACAGATCCGGAGGAAAAGGCTGCGCACCTTTGGACAAGAGCAATGGAAAAATCGTTACTTTTGCAAAGGAGTTCCATTCGAAGGGCGACATAACGTCTGATATGTGATCAACGACGAAGAATATGCCGCAGATGTATGGCTAAAGGTGACACATTTAGACGAGGGCAAGGAAAAGTCGTTGCCTTTGAAGAGGAGATTCAACCAGACTGTGATGTGAGCGAACCCTATGCGTGGATTGATATCAACCTCCAATCAATGTGGGGTGCAGTGGAACAAGGAGCGGTCTGCATAGGGCCCTGGGTAACTCCCACCACCCAGCTGGGCCCCACCAACCGCTAGTAGGGCCAACGTCCCCGCGGATGCACCGGAGGAGGCCTTGCGAGGGCATACGTGACCCGTCGTAGGGCGGCAACCAGTGGATCAGTATAGGGGGCCACATAGGGGCTCGACGACAGCCCATAGGGGGTGGCGGCTTCTTCAGGGCAAATGTCGACATTGATGGAGGATTTCGAGACTTCGACGAGAGGGAGCAATCCGGTGCCGCTTTTCAGAAGCCCGCCTTGATGACAATGTGTCCTTTTGGAAGGGGAGTAATGATACGATCGCATGCAAGCAGCGGCGGTAAAAGGTGAATCAAGGAGTTGCGTCGGCTAACCCTAGAGGCCAGTGGCAGATATGTAATTACATGTCAGTGGCAGTCCTGTAAATTCAGGTTAGTAGTAGTTTCATGATTTCTTGGCTATAGTGGCAGAATCGTAATTACCAGGTAACGGCTGAAAATCCAAGGTCATGTGCATTTTGGTAATTTTGGGGTGACGACTCTTTAGGAGATTTTATTATAAATAAAAGGAGAGAGTTCTAGGGAGGGATTTGAAGAGAACAGTGTTCTAAAAATCGGCCTGGCCGGCCGCCTAGGCGCTAGGCGGCCAGTAAACGCTCCGACTATGGCCTGGGCGGTCAATCTGGGCGGTTTTGGGATTAATCGTCCGCCTAAGCGTTCTGGGCGGTGTCTGGACGCTCTGGGCGGTTCCTGGGCGAGTCTGGACGTTTTTGGTAAATGGCTTAATTGCACAAGAGTATCTTTTAAATTTTATTTTGTTGCACACAAATACTCTAAAGCAGGTAAACTGGATTTGATTTAGTATGTATTATATATTTGATGTATTTTAAATAATATATATATATTTATATATAAACATAAATATATTATATAAAAATAAATAAAATAATTAAAAAATACAAATCCGCCTAGGCCGATTAATCCCCAATTAATCCCCGATTAATGCTCTGGACGCTAGGCGCTAGCAATCCGAACGCCTAGCGCCTAGCGTTTTTTACAACCTTGGAAGAGAATTGTGAGGAAATTGGTAATAGTTATCTAGATTCAATTAGTTTATTGGAGAGTAGCCTTCATCTCGAGTATTTGTGTCAATAAAAAATATAATCAGCAGATACTGTTTATATTTTTGTTCATAAGCCTAAATAGAAATTAGTATATTTTTTATATAATCAGCCTTAGAACAATTAGACAAACTATAGCCTTCATCTCGAGAAATTAAAAAATATAATCAGCAGATACTGTTTACCTGCTTTAGAACAATTAGTGAGGAAATTGGTATCGTTTAGTACATGTAGCCTTCATCCTATCAAATTGAGGCCAATTATCATGTATTCCCATTCAAAACAATTAAACATATCCTCTTTCTCCCAAAATCTATTGCTTATCCTAACACACAGTGTGAGGTTTGGAATCGGACCCTAGAAGTGAGCTTCCAGGGGCATGGTTCTAGACCATGGGACCTTACCCAAGGGTACCCTGAATGCTGTGGCTGGCATTGACTAGGAAGCTTAATCATTATCTCATTGCTGACTGGCCAAAACTCTTTCTATTTATGTTAATCCGAATTTAAACGGTTAAATATGAGTCATTGTTACCGAGTGTCAGCATGCTTGCTGTTGCGTCGTTTGTAATTCGTTCTTGGGCCCCTAATAATTTATATAACTATATTTCTTAGCTAATTTTATTCTTGAATACATTTGGAATTACTATGATGCTGCTGTTCATATTTATCTTATGATATTTTATGGTGCAGATGAACTACGAAGACTTCTGTCATATTGCGTCTGTCTGCACGGAGCAAATTGGCACAAAATGTCGACGGTTTTTTAGTCCCTCAAATTTTATGAAATTTGAGAAAGATGAATCTGGAAGAATAGCAATCTTACCTTTCTATCTTTACGTGATGAGAACGGTGAGTTTTCCCCTTTATATTCAAGACTTTGCTTATCCTTTTTATCCTTTTATGAGGAAACAAACTTGGCATATGTTTTCAGTTTCGTATGTTAGTAGATAGATCTATCATTGGCTTCAAGATTTCAGATGTTGATTGAAAGATTTTGCTTAATAGATGGAATTTGTCTCTTTAGACTGCCTATTCCATCCACTGTAGTAATTTGGTTTCTATTGTTATGGCAAAAGTTACGGGTCATTTAAGATGAGTGCATATGACACCTAAGATTGCGAGTGGTTTGATTACTACTAGTAACCCAAATACCTAGCATTTGAATTTAATGACTTTTATTTATTTTCATAACTATACAACTAAGAAAGGACAAATGGTATAAACATCTAGCAGTAGCTCATATGTTTAAGTGCGCTTTTTGGGATACAGTATCTGCTGATTATATTTTTGTCATTGCTCTCTTCATGTACTAAACGTTTTTGTGGTTTTGACACCCTAGAACTTGCATATTACGTACACAGCAAAGATTTTGCTGAGGTAATAATGTAGATAGTCTTTGATAGTTGGCCGACTTACTATGTGGCAGCGGCATAACTGGGATAATTTTTTAACTTGGGCTAAGATAAAGATGATCCAAAGAAGCATTTTTAAAAAATAATCCAAAGAAAAAAAAACACGAAGCGTACTTAAATTATATATTAACAATAGTAACAAAATAGTATCATACATATGTTCAAAATATGATATATAATAATTAACAAGAGGCTATCTAAGTCAAACTCTACAGTATTTTGTGAATCGAACTCAGCTACAATTTCTTTTATAACAAGGCCGGACGTAATTTCTTTTTAAATGTAAATTATCATGTTATTAGTACGCAATTCATCTTCCATCTTGTTGTGTAATGGTGTTTTATAAGTTTCATTACCAAAAATGCTTTTTTCGTGCTTGCAATCTAAACAAAAGAGTTAACACGAGCCGAATCAACCTATCAACAAGAAGGGACTTTTTGTATTTTCCTATACTTGCCAACTTTTGACATAATCTTGAAAGTATAGCAATATTTTAAATCTCAGGGTCACATCACATATCATACACATGTTGTAACTCATGCTTTATCTAATAATTAATCTTCATTTTATTGAAATCTCGTGGTAGTATTTCTTAGCTAGCATGCAAATGTTGTCAACTTTAAATTATTTTAAAGAATCTTTTGGATCCAAATCAAAGCTTAAACTTAGAAGTTCCACTGTCATATCGAAGAATCTTTCACTTACATCCATCACTTGTGCTAACAACTTCATGTAATATATCAAAGTGATAATGATGCTCAAATATAATTTCATTATTTTGCTAGCAAGTTCAACATGTGCCCTTAAAATAACATGTGCTTATAGCTAGTATATCAATTTCATGCCTTATGCAAAAGAATACTACAAAGCACAAACTGAAGGAAGTTTTACCATTTGTAATCATTTTTCAAATCACATAGAAGTGTTTTTGTGATATAGATATAATCTATACTGTTAAAATATCTTGATCTTTGTAGCGATTGACAAAGTACTTATGGTACTTCCATTATTTCAACTATTTAGTGTAAGGTAAAAATAAAATTAAATGAGTCTATTGTAGCAAACCCACTACTAGCTTCTGCATGGATATCTCTATTTAACCCATTTGCTTTTATAATGACGTAAACATTAGAAGTTGGTTTATATAAGCTAAGCAAACTACAAGCAGAAGAATAATGCGAGCTCCAACGAGTAGAAGCACATCTCATAGTAATCTTCTGATTACCATCTTTACTTGTTTGTAATTCATCACTTTCCATCAAAATTTCAATTTCTTCACTTTGAACAACACTAAGTGATTCCTCTTACGAAAAGTACAAACTAAATTAACAATGTAATTTAACAGCTGAAAGAGCAACTCAGTGTCAGATAATTCACCTAATACTGTAAGTAATGCAAGTTGTAGTCGATGGAAAAGCGGTAAAGTTAATATGCATATAGATATTCTTTCAAAAATAAACTTTGCAGCGGATAGGATTTGCAATAGGTTTGGGGAATTAGGGGTTTTATTGATATATAGTGGAATTGACAAAGATACGGCCTCCAATTCAAGAGGAAGGTAGACTCTCCTAACTAATTTAGGGATCTACATTAATCTTTAGTGATTCTGTCCAAATTCAACATAAGAGACTAATTACCATAGCCCAAATATATAATATATTGATTTCCCCATAATTATGAAGAAGAAGCCATTGGCCTCCAAAATTATAGCTTTTCCACCCGTTCAACCGTCCATTCCGTTTGCCGCTCCTTACCTTAGTCTTTGCCGTCGCCTCGGATAAGTTATGATCTCATCATTACCCCCAAAGAGCCACCTTGTCCTCAGGATGGAAATCTGGAAACCGCAGCTGGATGGCTCTTAATGGCTCCACGTCGCTTCATAGTCAGGACGGTCATTCTATTGGATTAACACTTCTTTAGTACATGCACTTCCTTGGTGAACCCCCTTTAACTCCGATGGTTTTAGAATCACTTCCATGTTCTTAGTCAAAGTTGGTGGTAGAGATAGTGAAGGTGTGTAATCCTCAATAGCATGGCAAAGCTGTGAGATGTGTAAGACTTGGTGTATAGTAGATGTTAGCGGTAACTTCAAACAATCTGCAACCCGTCTAACCCTCACCTCAATGTCATAATGCCTAAAATATCGCAGTGCCAGTTTCTTATTTCTCGTGTAAGCCAAGGATCTCTGACGCTATGGTCGAAGCTTCAAATAAACTCGGTTTCCAACAACAAACTATACCTCTCTCTTGCATATCTGCCTGTTTCTTCATAATCTGCTAGGCTCTCGCTAAATGTCGTTTCAACACAGTTTAGCACATTGTCCCTCTCCAAATACTGCTTAACTTGAGACACTGGTGTAGAGTTGTGGCCATAATATAGCAGATGTAGAGGATCACGCCGATATAAGATTTTGAAAGGAGTGGTCTGAGATGCTGTATGTTAATGGTTATGATTGTGCCAGTACTCAGCCCATGCCAATCACTTTGTCCACTGCTTCGTCGCCTCTGAGACAACATCAAAGATATGTCTTAATGCTTCTGTTGACCATATTAATCTGGCTGTTCGTCTGAGGATGATAATGTATGTTGCGTTTCAAGAGAGTCTCCTACATTTTGAGTATCTCCCTCCAAAAATGGCTCAGGAAGACACGATCACCATATGGCACAATAGCCTCTGGAATCTCGTGCAATCGTATCACCTCTCATATAAACACCGCTGCTACTGTCACCGTGGTATAAGGATATTGAAGGGCCATGAAATGCACATATTTGCTGAGGCGACACACATTAACATTGATGATCGAGTGTCTTGATCTAGGCAACCCTTTGATAAAATCCACCATGGTCTCCTTCCAGACCTGATCTGGTTTGGACTTGCTGTAGCAGACCACAGTAGCCATCGCTATACACTTGTGACGTTGGCAAACATCACAATTAGCCACCATCTTTTCCACATCCTTCTTCATCTCAACCCAAAATAGCTCCTTAGCCAGGCGTCGGTAAGCCTTGAGGACATCAGAATGTCCCCCAATCGCACTTCCATGGAACTCATGTAATACACTCGGAATGTGAGCAGATGTCTTAGACAATACAAGCTATCCCTAGTACAACAACCGCTGCCCCTCCAATGAATAATGTGGGTACTCTGTCGGACCCTGTCACATGCAGTTCCAGTCTTCACCAACTCCTCGTTCGTCTAAATCTCGTACAACAAAGGCTCACAATTGAGCACCAACGGTACAGAAAAAGCTACTAACTGTGAATCCTCCCCTCGTCTGGATAAGACATTCGTCGCCTTATTCTCAAGTCTTGGCCTATACTGAATTTTGAAGTTATACCCAAGCAGCTTAGAGAGCCAATGCTGATGCTCCTCAGTCACTATCTGTTGCTCCAAAAGATACTTGAGACTTCTCTAATCTGTTTGCACTATGACGCGTCGGCCCATCAGATAAGTCCTCTATTTCTGCACCCTCAGAATGATAGCCATCAACTCATGCTCATAAACTGCCGTCAACACCTGGCTAAAATAAGCCATTGACCATTGGTCCTGCATCAATAATGCTCTTATCCCATATCCAGAAGCATCTGTCTCTACAAGGAAGGGCTGGTTGAAATTCAGTAGAGCCACTGGCACACTGGTCATGACTTACTTCAATGCCTCAAATGCTTGGGTCGCCTCATCTTCCCACTGGAAATTGTCCTTTAGCTGCTCTGTCAGTGGTCAGGCAATGATACCATGTCCATCGATAAACTTTATGTAGTATCGTGTAAGTCCCATAAATTTTCGTAGCTTTCGCAAAGTGATATATCGCGACCAATCAATCATCGCTGCAATCTTAGACCATATCAGATGACACACCTCCGCCAAAACCACATTTTCAAAATACTCCATTCTCATCTATATGAACATACATTTCTTCTTAGTGGCATACAACTGATGTTTCTGCAGCTCCTGTAATACTATCTCTAAATGCTCTATATACGTTTTCATAGATCAACTGTACACCAAGATATTGTCAAAAAAGACAAGCACAACCTCAATATGGACAGAATACCTTGGTCATGGGGGACTGGAAGGTTGCAGGTGCGTTGGTTAAACCAAAAGGTATGGCCAAGAACTCATAATGTCCCTAGTGAGTACTGAAAGCAGTCTTGACCATGTCATCCTCTTGCATCCTAATCTGGTGGCAATCGGACTTCAAATCAATTTTGGACAAGACTGTCACTTCATGAAGCTCTTCTAGCAACTTGTCGATAATAGGCATACGAACTTATCTGGAACTTTTCCCTTGTTCAGGGCTCGGTAGTTTACACAGAACCTCCAACTACTATTCTTCTTCTTCACTAGCAGGACCGGGCTCGAAAATGGACTCATCCTCGACTGAATAACTCTTGCCTGAAGCATCTTTCCAATCATCTGCTCGATCTCATCCTTCTGCACATGTGGTATCGATATGGCTTCATACTGATGGGTGCGACTCCGATCCTTAGGACTATGAATGCTCGTGATTCCGTGGAGGAGGGAGACAACAAGTTGTCTGTAATCTCAAACCAAACCAGAAGATGCTATACTGCCACTGGAATGCCCTGCTCCCCATCTGCCTTTACTTGCAAGCCTTGTAGTTCCACCAAAAATACACCCCCTCTGCCTTTATTGCCTTCATCATGGTTTTCCAAAAAAACCAAGGTTCGACATAAGCTCTGATCTGCTGAATTTGACTGCTTTGTCCACTGCCTAGAACTTCATGGGCAACAGCTGCAATTAACTCTCATTTATCCTAGTAAATGCAGTCTTCTCATCTCCAAGATCATTTTCGTGCTGCCAAGGTCATGTGGTAGGAAGTCCTCTAAGATCAGAACACACTATAGTGTCAAAATGAGCCTGCGACATACCCACCGACTGCGCTCTAACTTTGCCGTCCTCATTATCACACCAAAGCTCCATGTGTCATCCAGCTGTAGCTTTTGCTAGTACTCCATCCTATTGGAAATAAATTTGTGGATGTCCCCACTGTCAATAAGTATCGTGACATCTTGATCAGTAATCCTTTCAGTTAGCTTCATGGTGTGATCCTGGGTGAACCCCACCACCAAGTTTAACGAGACCTCTATCATCCAAATGAGGATGCTCCTGTTCTATGTCTCTTCATCCTCCACCTTTACGCCATCAGCCTACTCGGCATTGACTATCAACACCTGGAGGGTGCGAGGTCACGTCACTGATGTCATTGTAAGAATTTCTTATCATAACGAAAACATAGTCCATTCGTCTGCTTGTTTTGAGTCTTGGTCCATGTGAGGCGCTTGAATTGTCCACCAGGCTGTGCCTCGCTCTTATCTTTGCTGATCTAGGTCCCTCCTAACGATGTCTTTTGCCCCCGGTTGTGTGTCTGTAAAAAAGTGGAGCCACCTCAGGTGTCCTTGGCTCGTCGCTCTGTTATGTTCCTATCTTCAATCATCTGAGTCAGCTCCATCGTCTCACTCAACCCCCCGTCTCTGCAAGTAGAGCTCGGCTCGAATATTTGCTTTAAGCCCTTTTATGGAATTTCTCTCTAACACCGCCTCTGGTATCCCTCTCACTGGCCCGAATAACTCGAACATCTCCTTGTAATCTCTAATGGTTTTCTCCTACTTGAGTGTAATGAGTCGCTCGTGTAGATGTCCTCCCCAAGAGTCGCAAAATCGGTCCAGTAAGTAGTAATTGAACTCCTTTCATGGACCTCATAGGCTGCATCTGCTTCAGTAGAATCAGGCCAAAGTCTTTCCCTCCAAACATATACCTGTCGCCATCAACTTCTCCTTTGTTAAATGTTTCACTGCATAATACATCATTGCATGGTAAACCTATCCATAAGGGTCCTCCTTAAAGATCAGCATTTTCAGACCATTCTATCAATGCCAAAGTTCCACTGACTTGCTCTCCATTTGGGCTGATCGTAGTGAACCTACTGGTAGATGGTCTGTTTTTGTCGCTGTGGACCCAAACTCCTCCAACAGGAATCCTTCTGTAGCGTCATCCCTCAATCCATTGTCAAACCAATTTGGGTTTCCACCACAATCATTGAAGCACATGTAGTCATCTCCGGGGTTGTTGAAGCCCCCCCAGAGGTCTCACCACCCCTGGGCCATGTTGCCGGCCCGAAGAGGGCCCGCCTTCTATACCCAAGGAGCTGCGGGGGCCCTAGTGATCAGGCCAAAGGCCGCAATGCCCCTGGTGGTGTGTCTAGGGGCCGCCTCCCCCGAGGCTGGCAGCCCGAGGCGGGTGGCTCCTTCGTCAGCCTCGGGCGCACCCCCATGAGTTTGGGGGGTTTCACCCCATGCGTGAAATTCGCATTCGTTGTCGTTTGGTGGGTGACTCTGGAAATGCCACAGCTTTTCTCTTGTTGTTCGTGCTTTCCAATGCTGTGCGTCCTCTCCTCCTCTGCCCTTGTTTAGATTTGTCTCCTTAGCCCCAACTTCATGTCGAGAGCAACGATGGATCTTCAAGAGTTCCTTCAATATGGATTCCATTGTAGAAAATTCTTCTTTGAGGATCTCCACTTTGTTTTCCAACCCTTAATGTTGTTCCATCATTGTTCTCTTGAGGACCTTCACTTCGCCTTCAAGTTTCTCTTCCAACGCCTCAATTTTCCTTTTCGCCATCAGGATTGAATGCTCTGATACCAATTTGATAGGATTTGTAGTAGTTTTGAGAGTAAAATTAGGGGTTTTATTGATAGATAGTGGAATTGACAAAGATATGGACTCCAATTCGAGAGGAAGGCCAATTCTCCCAACTAATCTAGGGGTTTAAACTAATCTCTACTAATTCTCTCCAAATTCAATATAAGAAACTAATGAACCCTAGCCACCATAGATATAATAAACCGTTTTTTCCATAATTACGAAAATGCCACGGGACTCCAAAATTACAGCTTTGCCACCAGTTCAGCCGTCCCTTGCACTAGTCTTTTCCTTCGCCTCTGGTAAGTTATAATTCCATCAGCAAACTATTCCATGCCCCTCGCATATTGTTAGCATCATAATATCCTTGTACTCTTATATTTTGTACAAGTAATCCATTACAATCAAGGATAAGTAGTGTGGTAGTATCCTAAACCAATATTACATCAAAGAACCCCCGCTTTTATAAAAATATCAGCATTAACAAATCTTAACACGATAGTTATTTGCTCATAATTAGATTCATCTTGAGATTCATTAACTAAAATACAAAACTTAAAGCCATTAATTTCTTCACAAATCTTTTTTTCCTCATCAAGTCATACATGATTTATAATTTGATTTTGAACCAACATCGTGAAGTATAAATAGCATTTTCAGGTTTATTTTCTAAGATAACTTCTCAGTTGAACTCATACAGTTTTCACGATTTGCTGAATCAAGAGATTCATTATGCCTTCTAGGAGCACATTCTTGACATGCTAGCCGACGAAAAGTGTTAATTGTAGTAATGATGCGAAACGATTTTTCTTTATTTCAACTTCAATTGATTTGGTTTTTTCAAAACATCAAGTATTAAAATATTTTTTAAAATGTATTGATCCCATTTCTCCTTCATGTATTTGAAGATGATTATCTTTTCCTTCAGCTTTTTTCCAACTATATTAAATCTTTTTGAAATCCAAGCTTCTTGTTTGGTGTTGGGAGGAATTGCTTTTAAAAAGAAAATACGGAAAGCAATATGCATGATTAGTTGCTTCAAAATATTCTAATGCATGATTAGTTGCTTCAAAATATTCTAACCAATTATAACCTTGAATCAATTATATCAAAAGTTACGTACTTCATTTCTGGGATATTCTTAGAGGTTTGGTTGGCACAACCCTATTGCTATGTAATAATGTCAAACTACTTCATCTTGTTCTCTATATGGATATTTTTATATTGCTTGATGGAATCCTAAATCTTATGAGATTATATCATTGATTTTTGTGAACTTTGGAAGGATGTTGCTCTTGTTTAGTAGAAGCTGACAGAGAAGTATCATCTTCCGTTGACTCCCTAAGAGCCGCCTTGCTTGAGGTTCCAATACATCTTTTCTTAGAATAAAATAAAAACAAAGCTTTCATCCCCATTTCAAGACATTTCAGCTTCAAAATCTAATATAACTGTAATTCTAAAAATTGATAAACAATACCAGTAGAATAAAATAAAAATTAAGTATATATATAACTAAGCAATCTTATGTTTTCAAATGAAATAGAAAATAATATATATATCTACTACTTAATTTTAGATTTCAAATAATGATTGAGGCTCCAATGAACAAATCTATAATTAATTAATATAAACGTCTAACATTTCTAACATATAATTTTATAGAAGAAAAATGATAGAAATTTCTAATTTTTACCAAGCCAACTTCTCTACCTTTGGATCTCAACTATGCTATATACTCCATCAATCAAATCTACATTCTTTTGCTCGTCAAACCTCACCATCTGTAAATGATGTTTGAGATTATTACCTTGCCAAAGGTAAATCAGATACTAATTGTTCTTTTCTTAGTGAGAAACCTTGATCATGATGTACATCTCTAGATGCTAATTGTTCTTTTCTTAGTGAGAAACCTTGATCATGATGTACATCTCTGCCTCTTAATGAGACTTTTCATTGTTTTCAAAAATTCACCTTAGTTCGGACGCTAATTTGATCCGTAGCTCTTAAAGTATCAAAAGAAGAACTTGTGATGGGGTAGATTTTCCATTATCATGTAAACAAGAAATATGCCTCAACAATCTCATTTACATATGCACTAATATCTTTTCCATATGCATTGTTTATGGCCATGGAATTTAACATTTCTGATGTACTTGTTAACACTGTTTTAAAAGGCGGTTTTATTATGCGTGTGGTCCAGAAGCATATAGTGCATATGCATATTATGTGGTTGATTATGTGGATTATACAGTTTATGCGAATGTAAATTTTTTAATAATTAACTAAGAAGTGAGTATATATACGTAATATATATACACGTTTGTGTATATTAAATCAAAAAAAATCCTAAAAGATGGGATCAAGGGAAAAATTATATCAACTTTTAAAAATATTGAATAATTCATATGAAAACATTAGCAACATCAAGATGATCAATACATAAAATAACTAAGTCTAAATCCATACACACAAAATATAAATATTTAGTTTTACATCCAAATCAAAAGCATGTCAAAACATAAGTATTTTGGAATAACAAAAGATCCATTGTACATCTACTCATCAGCTTCCTCGTCATCTTCATAACGAACATCATCATTTAACCACCATCAGAAAAAACTTCATCAACCTCATTAAAAACATTAGCACAATCCTCCAAATCTTCTACATCTGAGTTCTATTGAACATTATCCATCGTTGCTTCTTACTGGGAAAAAAGAAAAAAACATGTGGCGAAACCGCTGCTTCGCACTGGGAAAAAAGAAAAAGAAAAAAGAAAATAATAATAAAAGAACACGTGGCGAATTTGCTGCTACTAGGCAAAAAGAAAAAAGAAAAAAGAAAAAAAGACAAAAGAAAAAACTTTAGGGCGAAGTCGTTGCTTTCCCATGGGAAAAAAGAAAAAAGAAAAAACATGCAGGTGTGCTCGCTTTCCGTTGCTGCCACTTCTCGTCACCGTGTCTTCCCTCCGAGATCCGTCGGTGCTTCGCCTTGGAGAGGATGGACAGAGAGGCCATCACTTTTTGTTGAGGGAAACCCATTAAATAAATTGATTTTTATGCTTAACGGGTCGAAATTTTTAACGACTGTGATTTTTAGTTGCTGATTTTATGCCCGAATATTGATATATGCGGACACATAACAATTATGCAACCGATTATGCGGCTGATTGCATAATATGACCGCATAACTTTCATGCGTCCAGAGGCCGTCTCCTTATTTGCGGCCGCATATGACTTATTTCAAAATACCGATTGTTAAGACATAAACATCAAACATCAAATATGTAGCCTTTCAAATTTTGATCATGCAAGGCACATTTTTTATTGAATATTTGCATTTATTAACCCCACATAACTATTCAATCTAGTGACTAGACATAGCATTGGATCACTAATTGAATATGAAGCTTATCAAATCTCAATTTCAATATGATTTTGAAGAGGAAAAAATCTAAATCAAATTACAGGAAGAATGATAAAAAAGTTTTTAAGCAGCTTATCAAATAATGATCAAATTCTTTAAGAAGCAGATCAAATTGTTAAGAATTACTGAAAGAATGATGCGATTTGGAAGTGAAAAAAATTAAGCAACAGATCAATCTCAATTTCATTTTCTTTAACCAACATATCAACGATCGAATCACAATAATTAAGTATCAGATCAAAGTTGTGCAGAATGATTACACATTTAATCAAAAAAAATTGAGAATAATTAAGGAAATATAATTTTTTAGTGATGGGATAAATGAAATACCTTCGATTGGTGATGGGGAAAATCATCCTCAAGGGTTTTTAGGGTTTCTCCATTGGATTAAACCTGGTTGATAATAGGCCCTTGGATGGGGGCAAGGCTTTCTCAATTTTGATTTTGTGTCTGTGGGAGTTGTGAAAGAGTTGCTAGTCTTGCACACTTTGCTAAACATATTACATTTTATTTACAAATTTTTCATTATCCTTTTGAACTTTACCAAAGGGAATGGTAAACATTGTCCGGTCTGTATGGTTTGATAATGGACTCAGGCCTAGAAATTAAAGCTCGATATACAAATGAGGCGGGCTTCAAATCAAGGAAAGTAAACAAAGAAAGGTTTGTGCTTATATGAGTCCGGTTCAGAGTCTGGGGCATTCATATCCCTAAACATGCGACTTGTAAGAAGAAAATGGTGGGGTATATGAAATATGCATGGTTCTAGGTTTCGGCCGAAACCTCTCGGTTTCGGCGGTTTCGGATCGGTCTCGGAGGGGACCGATCCGAAACTTACGTATAAAACCCGGTTTCGGTAGTTTCGGCCGAAACTGACCGAAACCGGTCAGTTTCGGCCGAAACTGACCAAAATCGGTCAGTTTCGGCTCCTACAGAAATTAAAAAAGTCAAACAAAAGAAAAAAATAGAAGAAAAAGAAGAAAAATAGAAAGATGAAAGAGAGAAATAGAGAGGAACAGCAAGAAATGGCAACAGATTCAAAAGAAGAAGAAGAAGAAGAAGAAGAGAGGAGGAGAAAGTACTTACCTGAGTCTTCCTCCGACGCTTCAAAAATGGCTGCCTGTCTCCAAGAAAAGAGGAGGGGGGGCTTTAGGTATAGCATGCCTCCAAGAAAAGAGAGCAGGCGGTGGGCTTTAGGTCAAGCAAGGCTGAAAGTTGGCCATTTATGAACGTGGGCCACTCATGTTACACACTTTGCTAAACATATTTACAAGTATACCATTGTCTTTTACAATTTAATGGCAAACTTGTAAATAAATAATATGTTTTGCAAACTGTGAATGTGAGTAGCTATTGTAGCTCTGTCATTTAGTGTTTTTCATCTTTCTCCCTGCATTACCTAGTTCAAAAAAATTCAGTTAGTTCAAAAAACTTAACCCAAATAGCAAAATGTATAATGCAAGTAGCAACCAAAGTATTGGTGAAGACTCCAAATGTAAAACAAATATTTGAAACTACCGATACGGACAAACCGAAACTTACTACCGAAACCACCGAAACGGACGATACCGATACCGAAACCTAAATTTTCGAAAGACCGAAACCGAAACCGATACCGAGACCTAAAACCTTGGAAATATGTCAGCTGTTCTTCTGCATTGTAAAATTTCCAGTAAGAATTGTCATCCTGTGGGGCTCAGGAAAAGAATAATTTATTGCTGGTAGTACAAAATACTTATCAAAGTAAAACAGAGATGTTAATGATCTGGCTGATGAAATTGTTTGTTGAAATCTATGCTGTAGTGTTGGCTGTCTTGCGGTGATTGAATTGATCCAGAAAAATTCTTTTGTTGCTCTTCTTCTCCAGGCAAACTGTTTTGCTTATGATGTAACATCTAGCCATCTTTTTTTTATCCTTCAATCAGCTTGGTCTAATGCTTCTATGCAATTTTGCCAGTTTTAGTTTTGATAATTGGACTTGGGTTGCAACCTTCTCTGCGTATATTTTCAATTAGAATCATCTGCAGTCATCTCTCGGAGCTTGTATATGTTGTACTTCCATTTTTCTGTCTCTTCATTTGGTGCTTATATACTTGAAATATTTGACTGGTGAGAAGGGGCAGTTAATGTGGTGAATTGACCAACTAACATTTATAGTGTTTTAGGTATCGCTTACTCAAGCTAGAATTGATATGAGCGAGCTTGATGAAGATTCTGATGGCTTTCTTCAACCGCATGTATGGATCTCATTGCCTGAGCTATGGATGCACATAGATTTAATGTTTGACATGTTTCTATTATTTTATATGCAAAACGTTGAGGTGTGATCTTCATATTTCCTCGTTACTTTGTTTGCAGGAAATGGAAGCCTACATTAGGGGCCTTATCCCCAATCTTGCACAACTCCGTGATATGCCTGCAGCCTTTGTTAATATGTACTGTCGAATAGCTGCACACAAATTCTTTTTCTTCTGCGATCCTCATAGGAGAGGTAACCTCAGCCTAATCTCTCATAGAAAATTTTACTCAGCCTAATAACATGTACATTGTACCATGCATGGGAAAAAAAAACTGAAGTCTTTCTTTTCAAGAAATTAATCATTGTAAGCTTTCATTAAATGTAACTGATTGATTGTCAATTATGCTTAGGGAAAGCTTGCATAAAAAAAGTGCTGCTCAGCAACTGTCTTCAGGAGCTTATGGAACTACACCAGGTATTATTTTCAGAGCTTCCATGATACTAGTTTCTCGTACTTGCATGTTATGACCCTAACATTAAGTTTCTGCAGTTTCCTTTTTCCATTTCTATTAGGTTATGTTCAACATTGTAACTTTCAAGCTAAAATTGATAACACAATTATGTCCTTTTACAATTAATGTCTGATTAACCTGTATCTTTCCAATTAATGCATATACACACATGGCTCTTAATGGTCAGTTGATGGATTTCATACTTGTTGCATTTAGCTCAAATGTTTCTTTGTTTTTAATTTAGCTGGCTCTTAAGCAAATAACTTTCTGACTGATGTTTATCTTGTATAGGAGTAAAATTGTTTTCTAAGAATCTGTAGTCTACTGCTTTTGTCTCATTTAATTTCATTTTGTGAAATGGACTACATATAAATTGTAGGTTCTATAAGAGGGAATGACATTGGTCTACCAAACTATTTAATGAAGGCATCTTTGACAAATGTGAGGTACACGTTAGGTCTCCTGCTAACTTTAGTGTCAATAAGTATAGGTGCGTCTTTTTAATCTCATTTCAATGTTCGGCATGCAATTGGAATCAGCTCAATGGTCATTTGTCATTGCGGCATGGGATTGGGCTTTGTTCCAAATTGCAGAGCTGGAAGAATGCAGACGTCTGGGTAGTGCCATAAGGATTTGGTGCATACTGATGTCAGATGACTTCTGCATTTTTTCCTTTGATATTTAAACCTGGTTCTTTTTGATCATGCCTGCAATGATTAGCTTTTCGCTGTATGAAGCCAAACATAACTGTGTCAAATGATCTATATATACATACAGCCACACTACCCCCGCGCACTAGCACACACATGCCCCCTGTTGGGAATGTGGGGTTGTGACCACACCGGTGACGATTTGTAATTTTGGGCCCGAGGGATAATTTTGTGTATATGGACCAATGAATCCTATATATTGTGTGTGAAGGGTGAGGGTTAAAAGAGGAGGAAGATAATTGAAGAAGAATATTTGAGAGATAGAAAAGTAGTGAAGGAGTAGAGAATAGATTTTAGATCGTGGAGATTTAGCCCCTTATCTCGAATCAAGGGGTATAAGAGTGCTCCTCTCTAATTGAGGCCATTATCTTGTATGCCACTTAAAATATATAAAAATCATCTTTTTATCTCCTCAAACACAAGCATTTCCTATCAAATTGGTATTAGATTGATGGCGATGAAAACGATGGATGGTTGGGAGGAGTTGTACTCCATGGTGAAGCAAATGAAGGAGGGAGATTATGTTGAAGCAAATGAGGGAGGAGTGCGGGATTCCTCATGATACAGATGCTATTGGGCCAGATCTAATGAAAGACGATGTCGTCGGCGCAGATCCGTGGCCAAAGGTGGCGCCTTTGGGCAAGGAGATCCATTCCAAGGACGATACGACTCCAGATTTGAGTGGTTACAACGACAAGGGCTCAGATCTATGGCCAAAGACCTTGTCTTTGGCTCGCAGAAGGAAGCGAAAGGGGGCGGCGACCCCCTCTCAGGTCGCTAGGGGCTCTACGGCCCCGTGGTAGACCGTTGGGGGGCCGAAAACCCCAGGACAAGCTGTCAGGGTGCCTTTGACTTCCACCCAGGGTCCTTTGGCCCCCCTGGAGGGCCGCCCTTAGCCGAGTGAGCCACCGTGGCCCTCCCCAAGGGCTACACCCCTTGGGCAAACCGCCCAGAGCTTGGCAGCTTGCCCTGGGGCCCGCAAGCCTTGAGCGGACCCCTATAGACCGAAGACAATTTTGGGGGCCCAATGGCTCCTGGTTCTTACCTGGAAGATATTTCGAGCAACGACGTTGATGTATTGGACACATCGGGCCTCCCGACGAGCTTGGTGATCACGGTGACTTCCATCTGGGCATTAGGGGGATGGTGGAGGCCTCAGGTTGCCCTTTGATTCATGAGCGGACGAGCATCCCTTTGAGTTAGGAGGGAACGAGCAATCCCTCACATGCCAGTGGACTTCATGCATCATCTTGATGACAATGTGGATTTTTTTGGGATGTATTGTTGGGAATGTGGAGATGCTGTCACACCTGTGTGACGATTTTGTAATTTTTGGACTGAAAGGTAAATTTGTAATCTTGGACGCGTTGGGCATTTTTGTAAATACGGGCAAATCAGTCCTATATATAGGAGTGAGTGGTTAGGATTAGAGGGCGGAAGAAAATTGAAGAAGAATATTAATTAAAGGTTATGCGTAGAGAATAGTTTAGATCTTGGGAGAGTTAGTCCCTTATCTCGAATCAATGGAATTCAGGCCATTTATCCTATATTCCACTTCAAACTTATAAAAATCATCTTTTTATCCCATCAAACCGTAGCCTTTCCTATCAAATTGGTATCAAAGCGTTTGATTCTGGAATTAATGGCAGATTGGGAGATTAGAGCCGCGATAAAAACAATATTTTGAGGAGACGAGAGCCACGTTGAGAGCCACGATAAAACAAATCTTTGTGGAGACGTGCCGTCAGATAGCGGAGGATTTTGTGGAGATCGCTTGACGCTACCCCTTTCTCTATGAGGATGAAGACATTTATGATAATCTACACCCAAGATCTTCTAGATTTGAAAGGAAAAGAGGCGAACGGCATAGATCTGACGTCGAATAGCGTAGAAAGATTCAAGGCCGGTGGAAGTGAGGGAACCCACACTGAAGGCTGGCGACATCCGGCAGGGCTGTCAGGGGGTCGCAACCTCCATGCAGCCTCGAATGGGTCGGGCGAACCCTCCCAGGTCGCCTGTGCCCTCGCGGCCTCCAGGCGACCCTGCCAGGGTCCGGCGAGCCTCGACAGGGCCCGACATGGTCCGACTAGTCCCACCCGGCGGGCCCCGCCAAAGGATGACAAATCCGACATGGTCACCTGGGGCTTCGTGGCCCCCAGCAGACCCCACTTGGGACCGGTAGCCCTCCAGAGTGTCGACGAACTCCTAGCAAGCCGCTAGCCCCTACGTGGGTTATCTATGATTGACGGAAAAGGGGTTTGCCCCTACCGTGGAACTGTTTTAGCTTGCTGGCACCGCCTCCAGTGACATCCGGGACCACTAACCGCACCAGCTTCTCCCTCTCCTCTGGACGAATTCACTGGATAGTTTCACAGCAAACCATCGTCGGAGCTGTCTTAAAGGGCATCCGCACTGTCGAGCTGGCGACCTCCGGTTGAGCCGCCAGGGGATCGCAGCCCCCAGGCGGCCTTGAATGGGTCGGGCGAAACCCTCGCGGGTCGCCTTTGTCCTCGCGGCCTCCAGGCGACCTCGTCAGGGCCCAGCGAGCCTCGATAGGGCCCGTCGAGCCTCGACAGGGCCCGACAGGGTCCGGCTCTTCCCACCCGACGGGCACCGCCAAAGGCTGACGAATCCGACAGTCACCTGGGGCTTTGTGGCCCTCAGCCGCCCCACTTGGGGCCGGCAACCCTTCAGAGTGTCGACGAACTCCTAGCGAGCCGCTAGCCCCTACGTGGGTTATCCATGATTGACGGAAAAGGGATTCGCCCCTCTCGTGGAACCGTTTTAGCTCGCTGGCACCACCTCCGGTGACATCTGAGACCACCGACCGCACCAGCTTCTCCATCTCCTCTGGACGAATTCATTGGATAGTTTCACGGCAAACCGCCACCGGAGCTATCGAAAAGGGCATCAGCACCGTTGAGCCGCCACCGCTACAGTAGCGGCTCAATCTAGTCGATCCCATGGATGAGCTGAGCAGTGAGCCGCCCGAGCCAAAGCTGCCAGCGCACCAAACCGAGCCGGCTTACCGGCATGAGCTTGCTCAACTGAGCTGTCGGCCTGAGCTGACTCAAGCCGAGCCGTTGGCCGGTCAACGGCTGCACAATGCGCCGTCCCAATTATTGAGGTTTTCTGGGTTATTTTCCTAGGAATTCCTATGCAGCCTCCGTATTTTGACAATTCCGGCCCCATTTGGCGTCCAAATTCAGAACGTTTCGTGTCAGTGTCTAGACGACTTAACCATCGACGCACTACCACGCTATTTAGACATATTCATCTTCTGTGCATGAATATCTGCTAGCTCGTCGATCCATGACGATCAGATGCGGCGATGTTTCGAGGACGTGGCTATTGGGTGGTCCTTTGATTCAGGTGGAGGCGAGCATCCCATTGATTCTAGAAGAGGTGATCATCCATTTGATCCAAGAGGTGACAAGCATCTCTTGATCCTGGGGAACACTCTATCCTTAGCACGCTCGTGGACTTTATGCACCATCTTGAATACAAGGTAGGTTTTCGGGGGTGGAATAGTATTGGGAATGTGGGGTTGCGACCACACCAATGGCGATTTTGTAATTTTGGGTCCCAAGGGTAATTTTGTAATTTTGGCCCCGATGGGTAATTTTGTGTATATGGACCAACAAGTCCTATATATAATGTGTGAAGGGTGAGGGTTAAGGAGGAGGAACCGAATTGAAGAAGAAGATTGAGAGATAGGAAAGTAGTGGAGTAGAAAATAGATTTTAGAGCTTCGAGATTTAGCCCCTTAGGTCGAATCAAGGGGTAAGAGACTGGTGTTTCTCTCTAATAGAGGCCATTTATCTTGTATTCCACTTCACATCTATAAAAATCATCTTTTTATCCCCCACACCCTAGCCTTTCATGTCACCCCAAAAAAAAGAAAAAGAAAAACAAAAAAGAAGAGAAAAAAATCACAAAAAAGTGTATTCAGAAAAGCTTCGAGCGCACCAATTTAAGAGGTTTTTATATGGTTCTATAAAAATGTGTCAGCTTGGTCAATATTCAAAGATAATAATGTTTTTAAAGGCGGACATGTGAGGCAAAGCGTTGGACTGTCTCTTGAAGCGAAGCATAAGCCTTAGAGCGTGAGGCATGAGCCTTGCGAGTTTTCTAAAATTTTAATTTTTAAATATTATATAAAATGTGCAAAAAGATGGTGTTGTAATTCATGTGTAATAAATCGTAGTATAATATTTGACCAGAGTTAATAACTAGATGCTAAATTACAATTGCCTATGTAGTTCTCATATAAAATTAATATGACGCGCAGGACACAGTGAAACACTGTAAAATAGAATGCACATGCAAAAAAAATAAAGTTGAACACGTAACAATAAAGGCCACTTACTTGTCAGACGGCTTACCCTATTAGGGTCCACCTGGCCACTCAAAATACCATGATTACGAGCTTAAAATTTCTATCAATACGGTAGTCAATACTGTTGAATAAATGAATAAAAAAGGGCAACTCTTGGAGATGCCTAAGCCAAGAACTAAGACAAATTAACAAAGGAAATCAAACGTAGAAATCAACAATAGAGAATTTGAGAGACTGACGTAGAAATCAACAATAGAGAATTTGAGAGACTAACGTAGAAATCAACAATAGAAAAATTCCAGCATCATCACCAGTAATAACAGCAAAGAGAAATTATGCAATATTCCAAGGAGGACGAAAATAAAAATTCACAGCACACGGAAGAAAGTCCTATCTTGTGGTTGCTGGCAGTTATGGTTCAAGATGATTGGGTCAGCATTCTGGTGCTTGAAAGAGATATGGGAGGAGAAGATGAAATAGTAAGTTCTTGCCCCTTTCATTTCATTTTATTTTTTATTTCAATTTGGACCTTTTAATCACCGGAAATAAAGCTTGTGTCTCGAGAGAAATGTCGCACGCTCACGTAGAGAGACTTACGGTTCATAGAGAAAAATGACTGATAGATACTCTTCAATGCGTTGAGCTCAAAATACCTTGAGGTACACTTCAAAAATATGCCTGCCTATTAATACACTGGCTCGAACCACTCGATTTTTCTTAAAACAAACTAAACCTTGTGTGACGTGCTGTACTTCATTCCTAAGCATCCTGGACAAACCTCCCACATACATAAGTTGCATCGAAATAATACAAGTTAAAAAGAACCAACCTTTTAATTTGTTTAGCATCACTTATGGTGTACATACCTTATTTGATACCCATAATAGATACTGTTAGGTATTTTGTATGGCTGAGAATCTAAACAAAATTTGGGCACGCTGCAATCACTTCACACATTGAATTTTGTTGCGCATTATAGTTATGCAGCATTAATGATATGACTATACATCTAATATAAGAAGAGAAACGTGATGGAGTTCATGGGCAATTCAAATGTGAAATTTAATAAAGAGGAGAGATCAAGCGATCGCTCCCTCCATTGCTTTAGGAACAAATATGAGAAATAATGCACATTGGTATTTCGAGAGAGTGTGGAATCCCATTCTTATATTCTTTTCTCCTTTGTATGGTTCTGTTAAATCTCACTGATGAGATGATTACCTTGTAGGAAGATGTTTTCTTCTTCTTGCACTAATTCACCTGCTATCTGTAATACAAGTGCAAAAGGTTTTGGGCCATTTTTGTGCGAGTTTTTTTTCGCTGTTCTCTCTTTCTTTCTTTTTGTTTTTTGGGGTTTTTTTGTTTGTTTGTTTTGTGTGTGTGTTTTTTTTTTTGGGGGGGGGGGGGGGGGGGGATGACATGTTTTCTTTAAGTTTTGCTGCCGAGTGTGGTCTTCCTTATTTTCTAGGATTGGGTTAAGAACTCCCAGCTTACGTTCATCCTATTCATTCTCTTCTATTCTATGATAAGTAGGTATGGGTACAAGTATCGGGATACAATACAACAT
This sequence comes from Scilla litardierei, assembly GCA_030789695.1. NCBI lineage: Eukaryota > Viridiplantae > Streptophyta > Magnoliopsida > Asparagales > Asparagaceae > Scilla > Scilla litardierei. The sequence goes on along the minus strand of CM061137.1, from coordinate 109,364,517 downwards.
GAATATGTGGGGATGCGAAATTTCTAAAAACCATGGATACAGGTTCATCGTAAATACGTCAATTCAATTAACTAATTAGGTTCCTGCTTCCCCACTTCTGTGACTCTATTGGCCCAAGAAGCATGGACTTTGACAAGTCAAAATGAAGATGAACAAGTTTCTAAAGGAAGATGAATTATTTTTCACACCACTTGTGGCACACTCATTGGACTCATCTCAGCATTGCTCAATTATTCTCAAAATCTCAACTTGAGCTTTTCTTGCTTTTGAACACACCAATCCCCTGCTGGAAATCCTCAACATTTGACATTTCACTCTGCAGCGTGAGCTATGTTATTCCATTACACAACTTACACTTCCACCTCCAATTTTTCCCCACTCATTCTTCTGACGCGTTCTGGATTTTGTAGCCCGGCAAGGATATTTTAGGAATTTTCAGTTTTAGGGGGGTTTTTGTAAATTTTGCAAATATGTAATTTTTTATTTATAGCTAGGGCCGGCTAGGGAGGGTGTATGCTTGATTCTATTTGTGAAAATCCTCGTCCAAGGTGTCCACAGACATCACCCCAGAGTCCTTGGGCTTTCTTCTCGAATTGAAAGCTAGGAGAGTCTCTTCTCGAACTGAGGCAAGTTAACATCTTTATTCCAAATATGAAAATCAATAAAAATGTCTGTTTTCTTTGTCCCCCCAAATCCCCTCTTTTCCACCCAAAAATCCCATATTTCTTCCACAAAAAGCGTAGATCGTATCAAATTGGTATCAGAGCTCGTCGATCCATGTAAACTACGATTTGACGCAATCTCTCAAAAATTGGACTCAAATCAAGCCGAAACGCTAGATTCGGAGCAAAAAGCGAGATCTTTGGCAAAGGGAAAGGAGAAACTTGACCCTTTTTGCGAAGGGCTTCAATCAGATGTAGAACAGGTAACAGACAACGAAGAAGAGGACGTCGATGGGGGCAAGGAGACTCCGCAACGGATCTACGACGTCTGGGGAAGTGAGGGAGACATCGAAACCCATCAACGACATCACCCAGGGGGTCGGCTGGCCCAGGCGGCTTACCAGGCCAGCCGCGGCCCCCTGGCGACTTGCCAGGAGTTGCAGGAGGCCATGGCAGCCCGCCAGGGCCACCCCGAGCCCTGGCGAACCGACATGGCCCCGCGGGCGGGAGCCCTGGCGGCTCATCAGTGCTACCTGGGGGCTCTGATGGCCCGCCAGGGCCCCAGGCCTTTGCAGCTGGGCTCAGATTGGACCCCCGGTGGCCCCTCAGAAGGGTCTGGCCAGTGTGGAGGCTTCGTTGAGGAGTTTGCGGGCCCCTGGATGAGTTCGTCGCCGATTTCTATGGAGGAGGGCCCCCCCGAACGTGAGGCAGAGTTTGAGGACTATGACAGGTACGCCGAGGATGACCGAAGGGACTTCGTGGATGGAGGAGCTGATTGGTAAGGAGACGCGTGGAACGGAAGAGATGGATGCCATGTTGGATGCCATGGATATGCTGTACCTCCACAGCCCCCATATCGACGACATGACTACCAGCAGGGGAGATGAGCACAAGGAGGATTGTTTGCAACAAATCAGGTCAGGAAGCTGAAGATACCCATTTTTGAGGGAGAGGACCCAGATTCGTGGTTATACAGGGTTGAGAGATACTTTGAGGTATCTATCGTTTAGGAGGGGGACTGACTTAGGGCAGCGGGGGTCTGCCTGGAAGGAGAAGCATTGTCGTGGTATCGATGGACCCAACAGGACGTGCCTTTCTGCACTTGGGAGGAGTTCACGACGCTCCTGCTGGAGCGATTTGGGGAGGTGCAGGCGGGCAGTGCACATTAGATGTATTCTCTGAGGCAGGAAGGGACCATGAGTGGCTATGTTAAGAAGTTTGAGATGCTAGCTAGTCGGGTCCGTGGGGGTGTCAGGCGGGTCCCTAGATGGATGCTTGTAACCCAACATTAGATCGGAGCTGAGGATCTAGAGGCCGGTGTATCTGCGAGAGTGCATGAGTCTGGCAAGGATGGTGGAGTACAGACTGGACCAGGAGAGGAAGTCTCTTGGGGACATGTGGAGGTTCCTCTTTTCAGTAGTAGGATCCTGTAGGAGGACAGAAGGCGGCTATAGGGGAGCAACATCCACAGACATGGCAGCGACCAGTAAGGAGAAGGGTGTTGAGGCACGACTAGGGGGCAGATTCGGAGTATGACAGAGGCTGAGATACGAGAAAAGCGTGCCAAGGGATTATGCTTCAAGTGCGACGAAAAGTTTTCTCCGGGGCATCGGTGTGGCGACCGTACCTTGCAGATATTGATAGTGAATGATGAAGAGGATGGAGAGGGTGTGGTAATGCTGAAAGCAGGCGGGGAAGATGATTAGGAGTACCTGCACTTGGAATAGCCTGCCCACACACTTCATGCACCACCTTGAGAACAAGGTGGTTTACGGGGGCGGAGTAGTGATGCGTTCTGGATTTTGCAGCCTGGTAAGTGTATTAAGGAATTTTCAGTTTTAAAGGGGGGTTTTTCGTTAATTTTTGTAAATCTATATTTTTTTATTTATAGCTAGGGCCAGCCAGGAATGGGGTATGCTTGATTCTATTTGTGAAAATCCTAGTCCAAGACGTCTATTTGTGAAAATCCTAGTCCAAGGCGTCCACGGACATCACCCCGGAGTTCTTAGGCTTTCTTCTCGAATTGAAAGCTAGGAGAGTGTCTTTTCTCGAATTGAGGCAAGTTATCATCTTTATTCCAGATATGAAAATCAATAAAAATTTCATTTTTCTTTGTTTCCCCCCCAAATCTCCTCTTTTCCACCCAAAAATCCCACATTTCTTCCACAAAAAGCCATAGACCGTATCATCTTCCTTCTCTAGTTAAACAAATTCATTCTACGGGGGAGTTTTTATCATTTCGTTTGAAGGTTTGTGTTCGGTCAGTTTGCTAGATGATGAGCTCTTGCCGATACATTGTTTACCCGACAATATTTATACTATTGGACAACAAGAGTATAGGTAATAAAATGACTACACAATGCAACTTTTAAAAAGTGAAGATTGGATTATAACATATACACATTCCCATCCAATTTAATCCAAACCCATGATTATACTTGAGGTTGATTTAATTATTATGCCACGTAATGCAATGATAAATTCCTCTTTATAATATATTTTCCAAATCTCTTCTTTCCTGAAGTGTTTGACTGTAATCTCCACATATTTCAGAATTTTAATGCCTTTACTGGGACAGTTTTCTTCTAGTGAGAGGCTAAGCAGATACATCTGCATATTCCTACTTATTATTCATATTACTGTGGGAGTTGAATTAATGACAATCAATCAAGGTTTTGTTGTAGGGCCTCCAAAAGTTTTTGGTGTGGAGCTAATTTGTTCAGGTATTTGCTGTCAGGAAAGCGAGGAAGAAGTTACAGATACTGAGCAGGCAGAGAATTGGTTCTCTTTGACGTCCGCCCAGCGAATTTGCGGTATGATATATTCTCAGTGTCTTTATTTTATACACGTTTTTAGTCTTTATATGCATAGGCTACATATATCTAATGAAATTGTGTTTCCTTAGCAGTCAGCAACTCTTATTTCAAGTGTCCTGTAATTTGATAAATTTTATGTAGATACCCCATCTCTCTCACCTATTTGTAGTCCCTATCTTTCTTCTACTGTTTAAGTATGGACGTACTCTATGATTCATTTTGTTTATATGCGCTCAGAACAGAACAGATCTTATGCGTTGTAAAGTTTTGAGGTAACGTTTTTCTGTGGTCTTGCTTACCTTCAAAGTTTGCTTATAAGCTAAATGCCAATAACTGCAATTTTATTAATCATATTCACATGGATTAAAGCATACCATATTGTTCGTCAATATTTGGTGCCTTCATTATGCCAATAACTGCAGTTTTATATATGTCATATTCCTTCAGGTTAAAGCAACCCATATTGTTCCTCAATTTTTGGTGTCTTCGTATGTGAAATACCTCACTAATGATGCCTAGATCGTTTATCCTATTTTTCTACAGGCTCTTCATAAGTCAGTTATGTTTGATATTATGATTTATCATTATGCAGCCTTGTTAAGTTTTTGCCTGCTTTTTATTAACAAAATTCATGATGAAATGCGAAAGTCATATCCATCAGTTAAAGTGAAAATCCATGTTCAACTTCTAAGACGTGGTTCTTCCGAGTCAGCGTTGGCACTAGATACTGAATTCTCTTCGACAACATCATGAAACCAGCATTTCTTCCATGCTGCAGTTTAGCCTTAGTCAGAATCAATTAATTTGCTCCTAAATTATATCTATTCCATGCTTGTCCTCATGAGAATATTACTTATTTGCATGTTCATGCTCTGGTATCTAATTGATAGGAAATAGTAGAGACTTGAAGAATAAAAGGGGATTTTTATAGATTTTTGTAGATAGTGAAATGGAAATACAAGATAAGAGTTTCAATTAGAGAGGAAACCACACTCATACCCTTTAATTGAAAATAAAGAGCTAACTCTCCTTAATCTACTCCTAACTTTTCTTATCAACTCCTAACTTTTCTTCTTCTTTCTCCCAAATTCAACATAACTCTAGCCATAACTCTTCCTCTCAATATAAAAAGCCGATTCGTCCAATATTACAAAAATGCACTCATCTCCCAAATTTACAAGTTTGCCACTCGGGCCCAAAATCACAAAATTGCCACTCGGTGGCCGCACCTCATTCCCAACACTACTCCGCCCCTGAAGAACCACCTTGTTCTCAAGGTGGTGCATGAAATCCGTGGGTGCTACTCTAAATTGGGGTGTTCGTCCCTTCCGTACTCCTCTCTGCCAGCAGCTGTGCCTTCTTCTTCGACGATCAACACCTACATCGCGCGATTCCGGCAATGGTAGCCCGGTCCGAACCTCTCGCCACAGTAGTAGTATTTCCTCTGTGTGAGGCGCTTGTATTTGCCGTCAGCAGGTGGCTCGCCTCTCTTTACTTGTGCTGTCTGGGCTATCATTGGTTGAGTCTTCTAGGCCTCCTTGGTCACCTGAGCACGGAAAGTGGTCTCGCTGTTCACCCCCTGGACCGCCGTTCTACGATAAGCTGGTCCTTAACCAACTGGACCAGCTCTATCGTCTCCATCAATCTCTTCGGCTTTTGTTGGCGGAGTTCAGCTCGGATGTCAGGCTTGAGTCCTTGCATGAAACTTTCTTCCAATGCCGCCTCAGGATTCCCTTTACCCGACCCGCAAGAGTCTCACATCTCTCACTGAAATCTCGGATCCCTTAAATCTCAGACGGTGCCATCCTGTGGAAGGACAATGAGCTGCTCCGTATATATCCCTGTCCTGAGTGTCGCGGAAACGGTTCAACAAACAGTTCTTAAACTCTTCCCACGATTGCACGCGCTGCCACTGTAGTCTCCTTAGATACCAGGATAAGGCCTTTCCATCTTAGTTGACGCCAGCTGCCCATAGTTTCTTCGCCTCAGACAAGTGGTTCACCGTGAAGTATCTCTCCACACGGTAAACCCACCCATATGGATCCTCCCCCTCAAAGACTGACAATTTCAGCTTCCGTACCCTGATATCGGGGCCAGAAATCCCCTGTTCTGCTCTTCCTCTTGGCTGACCAGAGTGATGCTTGCTCCGAAGTCTCCCCACAGCCCCCCTGCCCCAAAGTAGTATCCCCAGTCGTGAACCCAACCTGGACATCCTTCTCAATTAGTAAGGCCCTAGTAGTCTTCCACCCAATCACCGCCTTACTAAGTGTGAGAATCACAGCGTGGAGGTCACCGCGAGCCCCGCCTGCTCGAAGTCGGCCCTAGAAACATGGGCCCCAGTCTCTATTCCTGGCCCCATGGTCCTGCTGCGCACAGAAAACAGGGCCGCCCCCCCTTGTATGTCTGGGGGAGGGGCATGGCCATGCCGAGGCCCCGAAGAGAGGCCGTCAAGCCCAAGGTTGGGGCTGCATGGCCCCTATTATTGCGCCTAGGGGCGCAGCCCCGGAGGATGCGCCCAGGGCCAGCGATGCCCCGGGCCCCCGTCTGGGGCTCACGAGCCCCTGGTTGCAGCGCCCAAGGGTTGCGAGCCACATGAGGCTGTGCCCTGGGTTCATGATGCCCAGGGGGATCCGCTTAGGGTTCGCAAGCCCTAGGTAGTGCCGCTTGGGGCTGGGAGCCTCGGGCGGATGCGCCTAGGGCACACGACACCCTTGGGGTGGTTCCCAGGGGTTGTCAGTCCCTTGCGAGGCCACTACCACCAAGGGACATGTCAGCCCCTGGTGAACTTGCATGTGCTCACCGCCCATTGCTGAGGGTTCCCAGGGGCGGTGTAGCCCCTGGGGAGTTCGCTGGGGTTCGTCGTCCCTGTCGTGGTGCTCTGGGGGCTCGATCCGTCCTTTCTCCATCTCTATGAAGCCTTCTTCGATCTGCTCAATGATCTTCTCCTACCTATTAACCAAAGCACACTCCTTTCTTCACGGATCTTCATCGTGGACTTCATCTCCATTCAGATCTATATTTGATGGGCTTCTCTCTTTAGATCTAGGGCTTCTGTGCATCTCTTTCATTTTTTCATCATGATTTCAAACGACATTTTCACTTGATTTGAGATTCTTTCCTCCATTGCTAGCATTTTTTATCCATTGATCTCTTGAGTCCCTCGATCTCGGAATTGAACTCTCTTCCAAAGATTCCATCTTTCTTGTGATGGGCATACGAATCTTGATCTGATACCAATTTGATAGGAAATTGATAGGAACCGAACAATTTATTAGTAACAAACTGAAAATACTAAAGATACATGATTACAATTGTAAGGGGTAATCGCCCTTTCAAGACGCCAATTACAGGGGACGTCCATACACTCTCGTAGAATGAGGAACATTCTTCTCAATTTATCAAAATCACTCTTAAAAATCTCATACTAGGGCCGGCCGGCCTTCTGCTATTTATAATAATTCTTCGAATTGCACAATAACACTTAGACCACTAAAATAATAAAAAACACAAAAATATCCAAAATGCCCCTAATGGGCCGGATCTATCATTACTGCGCCACCAAAAAACCACCTTGTCCTTAAGGTGGTGCATGAAGTCTATGGCTGTTTTACTCCAAGGAAGTGTCGTCATCCCTTCCAGCCTCTTCATCCTCCACGACATCCTCTTCGTTGTCACCCACTAGCAGTAACTGGTGCTTACGTACTCCGCAATGGTGCACCGGTGTGAATCTCTCGTCGCATCTGAAACACAACCTCTTCTGCATTCTCTCTCGCATCTTTGCCTCCGTCATTTTTCGAATCTGTGCTCCTTGTAGTGGCACCTTGCTCTTCTCCTGATTGGCTGAGTACTGTAACTGCCTTCTGTTGTCCTTTAATCGTGGGCTGGATGTGGGAAGATGAGCCGCCCCCAATCCCTCCACATCTCTGTCTCCATCAGGCGGTCCTCTACCATCTGAGTATACTCCATGGCCTCCATCAGGTTTCGATGCTTCTAGATGCGAACCTCCATGCGAATAGTAGCGTTCAGCCTCTTCATGAAGGTGCTCTCCATCATCTCATTGGAAACTCCCTGTACTTGTCCGAAAAGTGCCACAAAACTCTCCCGGTAGTCCCTCACAATGCCATCCCGTCCGAGGAAAAGGAGCTGCTCCCGCAAGTTTTCCAGATGAGTGTCACGGAATCTCTCCGCCAGTCCGCCCTTAATCTTCTCCTACGAGCGAAATGACCGTCTCTCGTCCCTCCACTAGTACCATGCCATTGCTTTTCCATCCAAGCATACCGCCACCGCCTCTAGCTTCTGATTCTTCGTCATGCAGGAGACCCAAAAAAAATCTATCCGTTTTGTAAATCCATGCTACTGGATCATCCCCCTTGAATACATACATCTTCAGCTTTCGCAAACTGTCCACCGCGACGGTCTCCGGGTCTCCTCGCCCTCTAGCATGTCTGGGCTGATGATAATGCTGTCACCTTTCCTGATGTCGCTTTTATTCCCTTTGTGGGCCTCGCTCACGATCTCCATGCCTCCACCGGGGGTCCCATCCTCGTTTTCCATGGTCTCCCCAGTCATCGCCATCTCCATAAGCCTTTACTTCATCTTCATAGTATTCCCCCCGTCTTCCCCGTGGTATAACCCATCGCCATGTGCATGCCCAGAATAGCCGTAGGGTGGTTGAAAATTGTCCTCGGGGCCGTGGCGCGCCTGCAGGGGCCGTTGGGATGTCGTGTGGCCCGAGTTGGTCTCAAAAAATCCCCTCGACGGCTGCCAGGGGCTGCTGGGACTGTCGGACCTTTGGCATGCCCTGCTGGGGCTGTCGGAGGTCCGGTGGCCCCCCTGGTGTGACGGGCAGGGCCGGCCGACCCTGCTGGAGGCTGGTAGGGTTCGGTCGGCCCTGCCGGCTGCTGTGCTGGGCGAGGCGGGTGTTCATGCCCTAGATTTGAGCCAGCCGGCCCCCTATTTGAGTTTGGGGGTTCGACCGGCTCCCCCGGTGCTCCGTTGATGCGTGGTGTGGTCGTCCTCCACCCATGACTCCTCGTCTTCCTCCTCGAAGTACCGATCGATGCCGGAGAGTAGTCCTCCTCGTAGATCTCCATCTACACATTCCCCTTCTCCAAAGGTGTTGCCTTTTCGTCGGATTAGGGGTTTTGCCCCTTTTGTTTGATTTGCCGTCGCGAGCTCCGTGATTTGTTGCAAGATCTATGCTAGGGTCTTCTCCAAGCTATCAAATATTTTCGCCATCGATGCTTTGTCCTTTTCCACCGAAACCCTAAGTTCCTCCACGGCCTACTTCAATTCCTTGGTCTCGCTGTCGTACTTTTTCTCCAAAGCTTGATTTTTTTCTTGAATCTCGTTGCTGTCGCCATAGATCGACAAGCTCTGATACCAATTTGATAGAAACCGAACAAGATCTGAAATTTATTAGTAACAAACTGAAAATAATAAAGATAGATGATTACAATTGTAGGGGTAATCGCCGTCCCAAGACGTCGATTGTAGGGGATGTCTGCACCCTCCCGTAGAACGAGGAACATTTTTCTCAATTTATTAAAATCACTCTTAAAAATCACATACTAGGGCCGGCCGGCCTTTCCCCTATTTATAATAATTCTCCAAATTGAACAATTACACTTAGACGCCTAAAATAATAAAAAACACAAAATACCCAAAATGCCCCCACTAATGTGCCGGATCTATCAGAAATATTAGAGATCTGAGGAATAAAAGGAAAATTTTATAGATTTTTTAGATAATGGAATGAAAATACAAGATAAGGGTTTCAATTAGAGTGGAACTCTCCTACCCTTTGATTGAAGATAAAGGGCAAACTCTCCTTAATCTAATCTACTACTAATTTTTTTCTTCTTTCTCCTCAATTCAACATAACCCTAGCTCTAACTCTCTCTCTCTCTCTCTCTCAATATAAAGGGCTGATTTGCCCAATATTAAAAAAATGCACTCAACTCCCAAAATTACAAGTTTGCCACTCAGGCCCAAAATCACAAAATTGCCAATAGGTGGCTACACCCCATTCCCAACACTATTATGCTCTAATCTGCTTGCTTTTTCTCAGAAGTTCACTAGTTAGATATGGCGTTCCTTTTTGATTCATTGGTGCAGTCTACAGTGTTTATGAGAACATTACATCTAGCACATTGCTTTGCTAGTGCTTGCGATATATTTCATGCATGGAAAACATTCATATTGCATGATGGCATGCAGTTTCCATTTGATTGATAGAAATAGGGAGAGATTTCAGCAATTTTACATTATATTATGACGTGCTTTTAGATTGTTTTTTTTTGAGATGGCACATAAGTTGCATAGGGCAACATGTTTGTTGACATGCTTTTAGTTTTGCTGGTATTAATATGGTACACATCGTGTATTTAATGAAGATTGCACCATTGCACTTGGTTGTATTTTTTTTACTTTAATGGTATGACATTACCTTTATGTCCATTTATCTGTTAACGGTTGGATTTAGCATGAGAATTTAACAAAAAATGTCCATATACTTTTTTATATTGTGCAGATATGTTTCTTGCACTGGACAAGGATATGAATGGGACATTAAGCAAGCAAGAGCTCAAAGAATATGCAGATGGGACACTGACAGAAATTTTCATCGAAAGGGGTTAGGGTCTGATCGCTGACTACTTGGTTTACTAGCCATTGTTTCCCATTCATTTTCATGTCTGTTAATGTATAATCATGTTACTGCTGGGGGTTCCGCTGTTCAACGATTATGACATTCTTACGGTTTACACTTGCACTGGTATTGTTTGAGGCTGCATTCTTCTTACGTTAAAGTAGCCTTCCATGCTATAATCATAACGTAATTACATTTCATTTCTGGTTTTATGTTTAGCTTTTCACAAGCATACAAAGATGCAGCTCCTAAGTTTTGTACTAATTAGAGAAATAATGTGGCCATATGAACCATTCCTCAAATAAAATTTTGTCAGTTTGGATCCATGTGCTCTTTGAGATGCTGTAGTTTGAATTCTGAAGTTGTATGCCTGTTCTTGTGTGTATTTATGAATGTTTTCTGGCCCTTTTTTGCATCACACAGTGGTATTTTGTTCCTTACTTTGTCAGTTGCTTTTCTCTGTTTCTTGTTTCAGCGTTTGATGAGCATGTGCGGCGTAGTAAAACTGGAGGAGGGAATAGTCGGGAGATGGATTTTGAGAGCTTCCTTGACTTTGTGTTGGCTTTGGAAAACAAAGACACTTCTGAAGGATTGACATACTTATTTCGATGTCTTGATCTTCATGGAAGGGGCTACCTTACAACAGCCGATATTCATACCCTTTTCAGGTGGGTTTTATTTCTGACTAGTTTTTACCAGGTTCCTATTACTCTGACTGGTTGAATTGGCAGCTAGTACAAAGTGATACTCTTAAACTATTTGCAGGTGTGCTAAAATAGAACTGAAAGCTTTGAATGCTGCTAAACGTAACACTGATATATGCAGACAATTGTGTGTATATAATATACATGCATTGTCAAGAAAATGCAATATTTTGAAATATGATAATGGCAATCAACTTCATGTTCAAATCTAGTTACTATTTTAGCATTATCATTTCCTTTTATGATTTATTTCAGGAATGCCATGTTTTTAATGGTGAAACAGATGGCATTAATGCTTTAAACTTATGATGATTGATTGCCTTTGTGAAGTTTGCAAAGGTTTGTGTTTTTTCATGAGGCTATGTTACATCAAGCCTTTAAGAGTCATCCATTATAAGAGCAAGGACTAGAAAGCTGAGGTAACCTGGTATACCTGATTCTTGGATTCCTTATGGATGATGGGTTTTCTCAATTTGGTGCATGTGTGTGGGCATATGTGCACATATATTCCTTTTCTCCTCTTCTTTCCGGTTCTGGCAGGGTGGGGTTGGGGGGAGCTGTGGTGTTAACTTGATGTGAACCAGCCCGTCAATCTACAAAATGAAGACTTAACTCTAAGTGAAGGCCAATAACAGGTGGAAGGCTAAAAAGAAGACAAGATTTAATTGGAGTCAATGTGGGAGCATTGTTGACCCAAGAAAGTTGCGCTAAAAAAGAAACAAGTGAGGCCTTAGTCTTGCCAATTCAAGCACAAGAAAATTAAGGTCCAAGTTAGAAGTACAACAATTATCAATCTGAATGCATGTGTGATCAAGAATCAAGTCGACAACAACAAATCTGCATGCATGAGGAACATCAAGAGTCAAGTGCAACAGACAATCTGAATGCATGGGAGAGATCAAGAGCCAAGAAGCATAATTTTATGAACTATAAATGTAATTTTCGTGCATGTCATTAGACTTGGATTTTCAAGATATCTTTTGGTTTTTCCTAGGTGACATTTATGTCTTTTAGATATCTTTGGTTATTATGATGACTAATGAGCTATCACAAGCCATTAGTTGTCTTTAATTGGTGTCTTTTAAGATATCTAGGCTAACGAGTCTTTTAGTTTCTAAGCTCTACATATAAGTGGAGCATGTACGTCTTTGTAATGATCCGATAATTAATCAGAATGTTAATCAAGAACTTTATGTGTTTTTATTTTCTTTAGCTCTGGTGAAACCTTACATTGTCAATCGTTTTTTTATAAGAGTGGTGATTCAAATTTGCAAAAGCCTCCAATTCGTGCTTTAACCCAAGTGCGTTGCTGTGTAGATTGGTTAAACTTGTGTTCGTGGTTGAGTAAGTGATCTAAGTAACAGGTGGCGTTTCTTATAACGTCGGTTGGCTTTTTACATGTCAGTTTTTTGAACCGCCCTTATCCAGAGCTTATCACTTTCAATTTCCTTTCCCCAAGTCTGGAGCATGGCGCTCATATCCTTCTTTTAAGTTTGTTTCGAGTTCCTAGAACAACTTATGCCGTGAAGATCGGGCCATCCCCTATGATATTACACCATTTAGTATTAAAACTAGGTTGACACGGTAGGTGTTTCTTTTTATCATTTCATTGCTTCAATAAAAATTGTGTCAAATCCTTTCCTTTGTTGCTGCCAAAAAAGAAACTTTCCAAAACCTCGAAACTATTTCAAATCACCTAGATTTTATCTTTGGTATGCACGATTTTTGAATCATCGTCCTGCTTTAGAGAGCCTTTCTTCTTATATCATTCGAAGTTAAAATCTGTTTGTTAGTTTAGTTTTGTACAAGTACCAAAAAAGAATAAAAACCAAAATAAAAAAAGTAAAGATGTGCAAAAAAGAAAACAGAACAAAAGTGGTGCTCAATTCAGTTTCATATAATCTAGTTTCATATAATCTGTTATCTTAAAAAATTTTGGAATTGCATTATTGGCTCTTATTGTTAAATTTTGGTCTTTCACTACCAATGAATTCTCATTTTTCATTGAATCCCTAGCCTAAACCTAAACCTACTTCAGACGTAAACCCATTTATTTTTTATAACGTGGCCAACAACTATTACATACTTGATTGAAGTGAGTAATTGGCGTTGTTGGACGCTCAACCAGGATTTGGGTTGCATAAGAGCTAAGGACAGATTTTGAGGGAATCGTGAGTTAGTGGGATTATCAAGAGTGGATTGTAAATATTGAGTGTGAGAGTTGGTCAAGTCATACACATATTTTTCTCTTTCACTTACATGGCATGAAATCCAAAAGGTACTACACAATAAGGAGTAACACCTTTTCAAATGCAAGCATTGCTGAGACATCTTGAGAGATTTTTATGATAAAACGTTAGAAGAAATCCATGAACAATTGGATCAAATGGAGAGTCAAGCTTCTACACATCAAAATCATCCAAACAATCAAGAACAATCTCATGGAGATATAGAGAGCTAAGTTGATGGGGATGAATTTGGAGATTACCATCTAACAAAGAGGTTTCATCGCGATGAATAAAAGAGGCATAGAAACCAAGAAGACAACATTGCTGGAATTAAAATCGAAGTTTCTTCTTTTTAAGGCAAAAACGATCCCGAGGCATATTTGGAGTGGGAGATGCGTGTTGAGCAAATTTTCTCATGTCATAACTACTTTGAAGGTAACAAGGTGAAGCTTGTAGCTATTGGGTTTTCTGAATATGCTCTTGTTTGGTGGGATCAAGTGCAAAAAGATAGATATCGATATGAAGAACGCCATATTAGTACTTAGACAGATATGGAAGCTGAGGAGACTGTTTGTTTCATCTTATTTTCATAGAGAACTTCATCCTAAACTGCAACGACTCACTGAAGGTTCCAAGAGTGTTCAATATTATAAGGAGATGTAGACTGCCATGATTAGAGCAAATATGTTGGAGGACAGAGAACGGCCTTAATCGCGGCTGATATTGTGGAGATGTATCACTATGTAGAACGTCAAGAAATGTTCCACTAAGGGCCTGTTCTTTTGTGTTTAAATTTGGGTTGGTTGAAGTTGTGAATAGTTTGGTGAAAGTGAGTGTGTTTTTTGTGTGAAAGTGGGTTGTGAATGTGGATGTTGGAATTTTTTGTGGGTCCCACACAACTTTATTGTGTGTGTTTTGTGGCCACGTCAGCAACTTTCACAGTCAAAGAAGCCGACACAAAAGAACAGGACGAGTGAAAGTGAGGATGAAAATGAGTGAATAGTGGGATGAATAGTGGAATCTCCCACTTTCACAAACATTTAAACGCAAAAGAACAAGCCCTAAGCCATCAAGGTAGAACAATTGAAGAGGAGAAATGGTACCAGGAAGGGCTCTAATTCTTATAGTCATGGGAAGACTACTTCAAAGAGAGGGACTCCTTTTAGTTTGAAGGAGAATGCTTTAAAAAAGTTAATATTCCAAAGAAAACTGAAACTGAAGCATGTTTTCAGGAAACTATGACATAAGATGATTCAAGTGACAAGGGAGAAGACATTTTTAGCGAGTGCCCAAACAAGTGCATCATGATCATCAATAACCATGATGACAGGGAGACATAAGAAGAAGAATATGAGGAAGAGGAGATGATGGAGAAAATGCTGCAGGAGGAGAATTTCGTGTTACTAGAAGAACACTTTGCATTCAAAATAGAGGAAGAAAACAATCAAAGAGCGAACTTGTTCCACACATGCTACCTAGTCCAAGAAAAAGCATGCAGAGTAATCATAGGTGGAGAAAGTTGCAGCAATGTAGCAAGTTTTGGATTAGTGTAGAACTTTAGTCTATCTATCTTCAATCATCGACCCCCTACAAGCTCTAATGGCTTAAAGAAAGTGGTGAGTTGAAGGTAAAAAAACAAGTCATAATCTTATTTTCTATTGACAAATATAGAGATGAAATAATTTGTGATGTTTACGTGAAAGCATGTCATCTTTTGTTGGGCAGAACTTTACAGTTTGATTGTCGTGTAACACATAATGGATACTTAAACCGTTATTCTTTTGTATTCGAGGGGAGTCTATAACCCTCCTCTTAGTGTCTCCAAATCAAATACTAGAAGATCAGATTAAGAGAAAAGAAAAAAGAAAGTGTGGAAAAATGAGTCAACAAGAAGAGAGTAAAAATGAGTGAGATAAAAAAATGGGAGATTGGGAGAGCGAGTTAATCTCGACAATACTCATCCTATTGGGAGAGTAATTTTCCTCTTTTATTAGAGTGCGGCCCCCTCTCGAATCAGTGGCTTGAGAGAGCGAGTTCATCTCGATAGTACTCATCTTATCTTTGTATCACCTTTTATTTTCAGTTATTTGTAAAAAAGGCATCAACTTTCTCCTAAAACCTCTTTCTAGCCCTAAAAAATCATTCCTTAGCCTTAAGAAATCATTCTTTTACACTAAAAATCTCATCTTTACACTGAAAATACTATCTTTCCCAAAAACCCTAACCTTATATATCAAAAACCTAGAAAAAGCCTATCAAGTGGTATCTGAGCGTATATTCTGATGGCGGCGGAAAAAAGATGGATTCTGGAGGAACGACATGAAGCGATATTGGAGGCCATCACGCAAACGACCCAACACATCATGTAATCAAATCAAAAGCTCTTGCAACAAATCGTGGTGTGGTCAAGGACGAAGGATTCAGATCTGGGCATGGACGAGTGCATCAACTCAGATCTGGGACAAAAGACAACTTTGAAAAGTCGCAAGGGAAAAATCATTTTTTGAGGAGGTCCCTCAAAATGATGATACAACTTCAGATCTAGATGGTGACGACGACTCCTACGCGAATCAGGACGACGACTCTGAGGAAGCAGAAGACAATAGTGGAGGGGGACGGACCCTGGCTGGCCACTACAGGGCCCCTGTGGGCCCTATCCTGTGTTGCAACAAGTGCCGCAGGGACCCCGTGAGCCCTATCCTAACATCCAGGTGCACCGCGGCCCTTGGACAGCGAGCCAGAGGCTATGCGGGGCCTCAGGAATTGATGGTGGGCCCATTTAAGGTCGACAACTAGCTTCGATGCGCGGAAGATCCACGAGTTGATCGGATTTTTTTTCTAGATTTTTGATATAGAAAATTAGGATTTTTGGTAGAAAGATAGAATTTTTAGTGAAAAGATGGGATTTTTAGGGTGAAGGAAGGATTTTTGCGTTTGAAAGAGAGGTTTTGGGGGAAAGTAGCTGTATTTATTTATAAATAACTGAAATAAAAGGGGATACAAATATATGATGAGTTCTTTCGAGAGGAACTCGCTCTTCCAAGCCACTGATTCGAGAACATGCCGCGCTCTCCAATAAAAGAGGGTTACCATCACACAATTCTTTTCTCAATATTTGACTCCCCTTCTCTAATCTCCCCTAGCCCCATATAAATACTAAACTGAAATTAAGAAAATTACAAAAAGAACTCTAAAACTAACTGAAAATTACAAAAAACCTTCTAGAAATTGAAATTACGAAAATGCCCATCAGACTCCAGAAATTTCAGATCTGCCCTTTTGTGCTGTCTTATCGTATTACTTGTATGCAAAAAGGATGGCATGTGGAGAATGTGTGTTAATTGCAGAGCCATTAACAACATTAGTTAAGATATCATTATCCTATTCATAGGTTAGATGATATGCTAGATGGATTGACTGGTTCTACTGTCTTCTCAAAAATTGATTTGGAAAGTAGTTATCATCAAAAACATTGAAAGGAGATCAAAAACATTGAAAGGAGATGACTGTAAAACATGTAAGACTAAACATGGATTGTATGAATGATTAGGTATGCCTTTTGGATTAACTAATGTACTTAGCACATTCATGATGTTAATGAATCATGTCTTGCGTGGTTACATTAGTAAATTTCTGGCCGTTTATTTTGACGATATTTTTGTTTATAGCAAAACCTTGGATGAACATGTGGATCACCGGAGACAAATTGTATATGTTCTAAGAAAGGAGAAATTATTTAGCCATTTGAAAAGTGTGATTTGTGCACAAATAAAATTGTTTTTTGGCTTTGTTGTTAGTAGTATATGTATTGCAGTGGGTGAAGAGATGATTAAATTAATCTAAGATTGACCAACCCTTACTATTTAAGACACGTTAGGAGTTTCCATGAACTTGCAAGCTTTTACAAGGGCTGTGAAAGATTTTAAGCACACAAGCAGCACCATTAAATGAACTGACCAAGAAGGATGTTCGATTCAAGTGGGGAGATGCTCAAGAGAAATCTTTTCAAAATCTCAGAGAGAACCAACTCAAGCACCTTTACTGGCAGGCGAAGAGCCGACATCGAGGTGCCAAACCTTCCCGTCGATGTGAACCCTTGGGGAAGATCAGCCTGTTATCCCTAGAGTACCTTTTATCCGTTAAGCGACGGCCCTTGCACTCGGCACCGTCGGATCATTAAGGCCGAATTTCGTCCATGCTCGATGGGTGGGTCTTGCAATCAAGCTCCATTATGCCTTTGCACTTGTGGGCCAATCTCCGTCCGGCCCGAGGAAACCTTTGCACGTATCTGTTACCTTTTGGGAGGCCTATGCCCCATAGAAACTGTTTACCTGAGACTGTCCCTTGGTCCATAGGTCCTGCCACAAGGTTAGAATTCTAGCTCTTCCAGAGTGGTATCTCACTGATGGCTCGGACCCCCGGAAGGACGCCTTCTTCGCCTTCCACCTAAGTTGCGTAGGAAAGGCCCAAAGCCAATCCCAGGGAACAGTGAAGTTCATGATTTTGATAAGACTTGAAATTGCATGTGATGCTAGTGGGAATGACATATGAGATGTTCTCATGCAAGTTAACCCATTGCATATTTCAATGAAAAGCTAAGTGGACACAATCTTAACTACCTTACATCTGATAAAGAATCATATGCATTAGGTACAGTGTTAGAAACTTGGCAACATTATTTGTGGCACGAAGAGTTTGTTATTCATTCTGATCATGTGGTACTTAAGCATAGTAAAGAGTTAATGCAAACTGAATAGGAGGCATGCTAAGTGGATTGAATTCATTGAATCATTTACTTATATGATTAAGCACAAGAAAGATAAAGAAAATGTTGTTGGTGATTCTTTATCACGTAGATTTGTTCTTCTTTCCAAGTTGGATGCTATGATTCTTGGTTTTGAGCTCATTAAAGAATTGTGTACATGATGTTGATTTTGGTGAAGCTTTTAGTCATTGCAAATCAGGTATGTGTTGGGGCAAATTTTATTTGGATGAGGGCTTCTTATTTCGGATTGATAAAGTTTGTATTTCTAATCGCTCATTGCGTGTACTATTAACGAAAGAATCACATTTTGGTGGTCTCATAGGACATTTTGTCATTGCTAAAACTTTAGGCATTCTGAATGAATATTTTTATTGGCTTAGAATGTATAGAGATGTTGAGAAATTTGTGGTAAGATGCATTGCATGTCATAAGGCAAAATCTAAAGTAAATCCCCATGAATTATACACCCTCTTATCTATACCTGGTACCCTCTGATAGGATGTCTCAATGGATTTTGTTATAGGATTACCTAGGTCCAAAGGAGGACGAGATTCAATTTTTGTTGTGGACAGATTTTTCTAAAATGGCCCACTTCGTTGCATGCCATAAGATTCTTTTAACATTGGTAATTTGTTTTTTAGGAAAGTAGTGAGGCTGGATGAAATGCCAAGAACTATTGTGTCGGATTGAGATGCCAAATTTCTAAGTTAGTTTTGGAAGGCTTTGTGGAGCAAGCTTGGGACAGAATTATTGTTTTCTATTACTTAACTTTCACAAACCGATGGACACATTGAAATTGTGAATATGACAATATCATCTTTGTTAAGAACAATCATCAAGCAGAACTTGTAGAATTGGGGGGATTGTCTGCCACATGTCGAGTTTGCTTATAATAAAGGCTGTTCATTCCACGACTAAATATTCACTCTTTGGATTTGTCTATGGATTTAACCCTCTTGCACCTATTGATTCGATTCCTTTATTTTTGCAGGAAAGAGCTAATGTATTTTTGCAGGAAAGAGCTAATATTAGGAGAAACATGTTGAATTTGTCAAACAGATTCATGAAACGACACATGAAAAGACGCATCAGAATATCGAAAGAACGACTCAAAAATATGTGGATCATGCTAATAAAGGAAGAAAGCGTGTGATTTTTGAGCTTGGAGATTTGATGTGGCTACATCTTAGAAAAGAAATGTTTCCTGATAAAAGGAAGTCCAAACTCATACCTAGAAAAGATGGACCTTTTCAAGTCCTTGAGAGAATCAATGATAATGCTTAGAAGCTTCAACTACCTGTTGAGTATGGTGTGAGTGTTATTTTTAATGTTTCTGACCTCTCCTTATTTTGGTGTAGATGTTGAAGAGTCGAGGATGACTCCTTTTCAACAGGGGGAGGATGATGTAAACTAGGCTGTTAATTGACAAAATGCTAAGTAAATGCCCAATGACAAGATGAATGTTAAAATTAATACAAGATGCAATTAGGGTCAATGTGAGAGCATTGATGGTCCAAGAGAATTGTGCTAAAAAAAGCAAGTTTTGCATTAATCTTGCTAATCCAAGCACAAGAAAATTAAGGCCCAAGTTAGAAGTACAACTATTATTAATTTGAATGCATGTGGGATATCAAGAGTCAAGTCTACAATCAACAAATCTGCATGCACGTGGAAGATCAAGAGTTAAGTGCAACAACTAATAAATCTAAATGCATAGGGTGATCAAGAGCAAAGAAGCACAATTTTATGAATTATAAATGTAATTTTTGTAAATGTCATTATACTTAGATTTTCAAGATGTCTTTTGATTTTTCCTAGGTGACATTTCTGTCTTTTAGTTATCCTATATCATTTTGATGACTAATGTGCTTCCAAAAGCCAGTAGTTGTCTTTAATTATTGTCTTTTAAGATATTTAGGCGAACGAGTCTTTTAAGTTTCCAAGCTCTATCTATAAATAGAGCATGTACTCCTTTGTAATGATTAAATAATCAGAATATTAATCCAGAATTTTGAGTGTTCTTCTCATTTTATGTGAGTGTTCTTATCTTTTTTAGCTCATGTGAAACCTTGCATTGTCAATCTTCTTTATAAGATTGATGACCCCAATTCGTACTTCAACCTAGTATGTTGCTGTGTGGATTGGTTAAACTCTTGTTTGTGGTTGGGCAAGTGGTCTAAGTAGCAGGTCGTGTTCCTTATAACGTTGATTGACTATCTGCATTTGTCATGTCTTTGAATATCCAGAGCTTATCACTCCCAATCTCCATTCCACAAGTCTTGAGTGTGGCGCTCATATTCTTTTTTAAGTTTGTTTCGAGTTCCTTGAACAACTTACGCCGTGAAGATCGGGCCACTCCTTTTGATTTCACGCCATAACTGCAAACGGTTGTCAACAATTATTGAGCTTTACCTTGTCATGTATTGTTATCAATTTAACTGAGTATTCAGTTGTTGACATACTTCAGTGGATTAATCAGATTGGTGTGTCATTTTGACTTTCAGATGCTCGAATTGCTAGGTCAGAGATTTGGATTATACTCTTCCAATCCATTGTAATAAGTTAGCACAATGAGACATTGGCATGTTGCTGCAGCTTACCATAACACGTGTCCTATCAGGTTCAAACAATTATACCTTAAAAATTTGGAATTAGCCGGTCAGGTTATTAAATTTTGAACTTTAGAGATTCCTAGGCATTTTCTCGGTATGACTGTACACCTATCTTGCCTCTGATTGTGAAGAAACAACAGTCCATGAGTGCTTGATACTACCAGATCAATTTTTGATTCCTTAATAATAACAAAGAATTAATCTACTGTTAAATTTAAATGGTAAAATATAAAACAATATCTAAGAAACGTTGAGGTGATTGCGAGGGAAACTGGCCACTTTGAAGTCTTAGGGCCATAGGTCAAAATTTAAAAAGCAATATCGTTAAACTAATTGAAAAAGTGGGTTGCTATATCATTGCGCAATAATCAGCAACTGTTATGTGTATCAAACAAGCAATCAAATGCAGAATACCGTTAATGTTACAAAAATCATCTTTAAACAGCGTCTTTGGTCATTTTCCTGTCTGCTCATTTTGGTTTGTCATTGTACTCCTATTCTGCCTTACTTTAATGTGGTTTTCTTTATTTCCTGTTGGAGGTTGGTTTCTTTTCATTTTCCCTCCCTCTTCTCCTTTTTCTGTGAGGTAAGGGGTCCGGCTGATTGACGTTGAGGTTATCGTCAAATGCTTCAACTAAACTGGTTGCTGGTATTTATCTGTCGGTTGTATGAAATACATGCACAGATGGAAATAATCAGTCCAAACAATGGTACGGAATATAGACATGCGCTAAGTAGTGTTGTTAGCAAATAGTCTTATAAATAATGCATCTTGGACATGTAAGCTCATAATTAAGAATTTTTCTAAAATAAAAGGACTTTACAATGTTACATATATACATCTAGTTTTCTGTGCTAATCATGTATTTAAGTAGCATACTTGATGATAAAATTCTGCCTATATGGCCAACAAAAATGCGATTTTTTTCATCTGATCAAATTTCTCCTTTGGCTGTATACCCTGTGTAATTGTAGTATTGAAATGGGCAAATAAAATCACTTTTTACTTTATATTGCTGCTAGGAAGCATTTCAGCAGATTCTTCAGATTAGTCTCTAACTATTAGTCTAACTAATTATTTTTTCAAGACATTTTAAATAAAAATACTAATTAAAAACACTTTTAAAAAGTTTTCTTGAGAAACTTTTTTGGGTTTTTGTTTTTTTGTTCTGTTCTGTTCTGTTTTTTGGGTGTTTTTTTAATTTTTCTTTGGGGTGAGGGTGGGTTGGGGCTTCCTATTTAAGATTTAAGCATCAATTTTTTCCCAGAAAATAAAATGGAGATTAGTAACTGTGAACCAAAGTGCCGTTATCGATGAAAGGTTGAAATATATGCGTTTATCACTTTTGTCCAAGTTGATACTGTGTGTTACAATATTGACTTATGGAAGAAAAGAAGGGGGGCATACAAGAGCTTAGTTGTTACCCCGATACAGTCTTCCTAAATTAATTTGTAATTTCCTGCTTGTAGAGCTGTTAGAAAGTTCTGCAAGTCTCAAATTACCGGACATGTCATTTTTTCCGCACCATCCCAGCTACATGGCTCATTTCTTAATTGTATTTAAGTTCATTTTACTTTTTCAAGATTAAATTTAAGATCAACTGTGCTGTTGTTAATAAATGTGTGCACATTTATTATGTAACTTAAGAACGCGATTTAGAATATGCACATCCAAAATGCATGTCTAATTGTATGAGAAACTGGGAACACTTCCAAGCAGCCGTAGTATTCCAGATTTGACTGTAAATTAATTCTCTGTTTGATGGAACTTAAAGATGGAATGATGTTTTGACAACATGCAGGAGCTACTTAAGTTTGAAATCTCTTTTATGATATGAATGCCTGAACTCCCGACTATTTCTGCACTAAAAAAATTCTAGCTAAGTGCATACCAACATCTGCCATGGCATCTGTTTCACATTTTAGGAATATATTGATATGAGCTCTGTTATCTGCTGCAGTCTTTATAGAGAACATTTTCAAAATGTGTAACGATATATACATATAAACTATGTTCCCTACCGGCTGTATCTTTTATAGGAGAAGTTATGTTTCTTCTACTGCAGGGATGTACACCAGAAATGGATCGAGGGCGGAAATTATGAACTGTGTATTGAAGACGTCAGAGATGAGATCTGGGATATGGTCAAGCCTGCTGATCCTCTCAAGATATCCCTGGCCGATCTTCTAGCCTGCAAGCAAGGTGGCACGGTCGCCAGCATGCTCATTGATGTGCGGGGATTCTGGGCACATGACAACAGAGAAAATCTCCTTCAGGAGGAGGAGGAGCCCGAGGAAGAGTGATGCCCCCCCCCCCCCCCCCCCCCCCCCCCCCCCCCGCGCTATAATCATGTTTTGACTTAGCCGTTTGTAATTCTAGAACAGAAGTTTGATACGTGTGTTGTTCCCGTCTTGGTCTAGGAATATTTATGATTGTAAGTAATGGTTCCGCTCTGCCTTACCTGCAAATGGCAAATACTTCCATGTTCATTATGTTTATAACCGGCGACACTTTGTTGTTTGCATCATACTATAAGCCCAAGTCATTAGGAGTTGACTTTCCATCAGGTTCACATCTCAATTGTTTGGGGTAACAAAACAGTTTCTTGATGGCTTAACATTAGTGTTGGAAAATGTGTTGAATCAACAGATACTCAAGTGCTATGATGTAATGCCACGCAGCAAATTCTGGAGAAAAGATCCTGTATAGCTGCAGGATATTAGCTTACCAAGTGATTCTGCAGTGGTTAATTGTCCGCTGTTTGTATTCATGATTTCATGTAATCTAGATTGGCTTTAGCCATCTCCTGGTAAGAATGAAGGTCTGAATTCAAGTAGCTGATGGATTCTCATGGAATGCATCGTATTGTTTGGCTGTGATGTTATTAGCGATTAGACTGTGTAATTCTTGCTGACTTCTGATCCTATAATCCACATTCTGGAGTTCAATGTTGTGTTCGTTGCCATGATTCTGAACTGTGTTTATAGGTGAACCGACATCGATTTGTGTTTCAAGTCCCTGTTTCAGATGTTTAGTGTTTTCATTCCCTTGGATGGTGGCTTTTGCTTTATACATATGAGTAGTAAAAATAATAATAATACTATTGAAGCATCAAGAAAAACTTAGTTTATGTTTCTCAAAGGGAAGGAAAGCTTAAGGAGTTCTTTGCCAGCAATGCCCCTGTAGTTTTGGGGGAGGTTGTTTGCAACAAGAAATGAATGTTATGCTGCACAAATTTAACGATTGCTAAATTCTTTAGATTTCAATCCATATATGATGTTTTCGGTTTTTAGAATACAAATTTAAATCTGTTCTCATACTATCCTATAGTTTTAGGTTTCGTCCATGGCTTGCATTTGATTTGAATCAATTCTAGCCTGCTGTTCGATGTTTTTGCTTGATGTTTTTCATATATATTTCAGAATTAAGTCGTGATTATTTGTTTTTGTTGCTACATTGCGGTCGTCTATGGTCACTTACTGTCCATGTTCAACTAAAGCTGCATTAGCTTATATTTGACGAGTATTCGCTAACCATAGAATCTTCCATAACAATGAGCTACTGGGATATGAGGAACTTCCTTTATCTGATAGAAGGCGTAAATGGTCATAAGATGTCTAGCTCATACTTAGCGAAAGGAATATGGCTGACTATTGGGATAAGATCAGAAACACGGGTAAAGTCATGTTTGGGCAAACATCTGGCATTCATCATTTCCTTAACATATTTGATCACATCCTGTATCATTGTTGGCTTGTAATATCACTACCTAAGAGTTTTCCTCTGTAATTGTTATCACATAGCCCTTTATGTAACTATCTCAAAACATAATCGGCTTCATGTACTCATATGCACTTTGTAGTGTAGGGTATCGAACTTTGAACATCATTTTTGGGGAAGGGTGCCCTCATGTAGAATACATATTGGCATTTTTCTTTCCATTTTTATTGCATTTATTTTGTTATTTGATAGCTTAGTAAGTCTTAAGATATGCTATTATTTGGCTAATCTAGTAGGGTTGCCAATCTATATTCATGGGATCTAGGTTGGTGATGCTGGGAATATGTAGGGCCTTAATGTATACAGCTCTTCTTAAATAAATTATTGAAAGGTATTAACCTACACATTCGTAGCCCTTAAGAAGTGTTGTGCTTTCCCTATCTTAATCTACGCCAGTTTGACGAGTGTGATTTTTAGATTCTTCTTCACCAATTCTTCTTTGGCTTTGTAATTGGCTAGTGATGTGGTAGAGTTATTAAGTAGTCAAAATATCTATACACATAGCACCTGCGATAACCTGAGGTTGTTCATCAACACTTTATATTCTGTCACAGTGTCTATGGCATATACGTTGAATATCAAGGCATACTTGATGGTGTTTCCTTCAGGAGACTCAATGAATATCCCTACTTCTTATCAGAACATGTAGATGAACCATCAATATTTGGGTTTGATGGTGAGCAAACATTATTATTAATTGTGACTAATCCCCTTGTTTTGTAGTTAATTAGATCATCGTCAATGTAGATAAAGATATATCAAACGCGACGATGGTTTGAGCCAATGATGTGAGAAAATCAATTGATGGGCTCATGGAAATCAAATAGAAGAATCCAAAGATTTCAATAGAAAGTGAAGTGGATTAATATGTAACTTGTTCATTTCTTCATTCCTTGTTGAAGTAGAATGTTAAGTCATAAATAGACTTGATAGATTCAAATTCATGTCACACTCAACACATTAATCCATTCATCATTAAATCCTATAGGGCTAGAACTTATAAAAAACTCGAACTGTAGTTTTTCAGTCTCCCCAGGCACCTGTTGCTTGGACCCCAGATGCCTGTTGTGCATGCATATAACAGTGGCTGAACCCTAACCCAGAACAGACGTATGAAGTTATTTTTCCAAATGACTGTACAATATGTCAGGCGCCTGGGTGAGATGACCTCCAGACGGCTGGCCTTTTATGAGCAAAATTTCCAGTAGCTCATTTTGTCCATCCTGACTGATCAGGCGTCTAAAGTTATCATCCCAGATTTCTATATAGTGAGACATGCGCCTGAGTTATGACCTTCAGACGACTGGCCATTACTGACCAAAATTCCACTAACTTTGTTTTATAGTGTCTGACTCATCAGGAGTCTGATTCTAAAGAGACAGATGTCTGCATAGTAAACTAGGCGTCTGAAAACCTTCTTCAAGCATCTGGTACTAGCCGTTAGACAACATTAATGATCTTGTCAGCACAGCATCAGTCACCTAATATGTATTCTCCAGACGCCTGACGACTAGGATTTCTGCCCGTTAAGAGCCGTTTTCTGCATCTAATGTTTGGGATTTTGATGAGATTTTGGTGCGATTCCTTCATGTTATAAATAGGGCTTTAATGGCTTGACTTCAGAACTCTTGGAACAATTGAAAATCATTTACTTTCTTCTTCAAGTGCATGCAAGGCTATTCAAAGCACTCAAGCCCTAATTTCAACAACTTGTCTCCAAGAAATTCAAAGCTCAATCTTCAAGCAAGCTTTGCTTCTCTCTTGAGACAAGTAGTAAGTGCTTACATTTTATTTATTAGAGCACTACACACCCCCCCTTTGGCTCATTCTAGTAAGTTCATATTCAAGGTATAGGGTTGTGTAAATTGATCTAATATTGAAGTGTTTCTTATTTCTATCTCGTTCATTGTTGAGATTACTCTTGGTTTGTGAGAGTGGACCATTCTCGGTTTGTGGAAAGTGGTGTTAAAGGTTGTATTTGTTGGATCTGGATCTAAGCATAGAGGGGGGTGAATAGGCTAATAAAAATTCTCGTATAACCCACACGAAATCACAGGTAGTTATAATCAAGCGCAGAGTAAATAATTGCACAGTAGATTACCTTGGTTCGGTCGCCCCAACGATCTACGTCCAGCCCCCAACGCTAATACTAGATTAATATGTTACCAGATACAACTACAATGAGCTAGATCCCCAACTCAACTCTCACCTAGTTCGTACGCACTCCCCAAAGTGCTCAATACTATCAACCTAGTAAATGCTGTAAGGATCATGTCTATGGGGAAAACACTAGAAGGGGGTTGAATAGTGTTTATGCAATTTAAAAAGATAGTTACACCAATTTAAATGCAATCCAACAAAATAGTGCAGAATAGAAATTAAACCCAAAAATGAAACACACGCAAATACAGAGATGTTTCAAGGGTTCGGATTACCCAAGTCACTTCCCGACTTGTTTCCGGTAATCCTACGTCCCTTCCACCCGGATACCTCTGGATACTCAAATTAGAACCCTAACTTGAGGTTTCCTTATAACCCACTTATAGCAACCCTACAAGTGAAATCGAACTACAATCGATTGACCTTGACTCCCACAACTTGGGAGCAAGCAAACCGCTCTCACAACCCGAGAGCAAATTCAAATAACGAAAGTTATGAAATTATGAAAGCAACACTTATAATCAACAATGCCTTGAAGTGGAACTTGAAGGAGAAGTGTGTTGTGTGTTGAAGACTCTCATGGAAGAGAGGAGAAAGCCCTTTCTCTTGACTGCACCAAATGCCTAGAAGATAACTCTTTGGTTCTAGGTTGGAGAGCAAGAGATCAAAGATTGGAATTCTTAGGGCTTTGGATTTGAGAGCTTTTAGACTTGAGAATGAAAGCTTGAGAGATTTTACAATAGCCTTGGTAACCTTGGTAACCTTTCAATGGAACAGTAGAAGTCCCTTATATAGGTTTCTCAAATCCAGTAAACAATTTAGGCAAAAACCCTTTGGGAATCTGTGAGAAAAATCTCAACGGATAGAATCTGCGCTCGTGACAGTCGACTGTTGAAGAAACCACAGTCGACTGTTGCACAGTCAGTAAGGGTAGGTGAGAATTCATAACGGTAACTTACCACGTGGACATTCGACTGATGAAGCATAGACAGTCGACTGTTAAACCAACAGGCGACTATAAACCCTTCTACAAGCGACTGGCTGAAAGATGGGTAAGTTAAAGAATTCTGGAAATCTTCTGAGATAACAGGACATACGACTGATGGGGATAAAACAGTCGACTGTTAATCAGAACAGGCGACTGTAAATCCTTATACAGACGACTGTCAAATACCCTGAGAATTTCCAGAGAGCTGAGTCAATAAATTGGCTCACAGACAGACGACTGTTGCAATATAGACAGTCGACTGATCCAATGGACAATCAACTGTATATTCAACATTAATCGACTGGCCGTAAAAGATAGATCAACAAAGTTTGAGCAGAAGATATACATGCGACTGATTTACAAAGCACAGTCGACTGTCACTTGGACAGGCAACTGTAAATTGTTCATGAGTCGCCTGCGTGAATTAAGACAGAGAAGCACCAAACTAGATTGTAACAGTTTGTGCATAACATGCGACTGTAGAACAAAAGACAGTCAACTGTTTTTGAGATAGACGACTGTAAAACGTTCAGTAGTCGACTGTTATAAACAATCCAAGCACAATCATAAGAAATGAATTGGAGTCTAAGGACAATTGATCTAAAGATGTCCTAGACTGAAATGAGAAAGTATATGAGTGCTCCATCAATGTTCTACTTCTAAGCTATATACTAGAAGAGATAAAAGACATTTACATTGACGAATTCTCTCTTCTATCTAACGTATGATCTTGAAGTCTTCATGGAGCTTCAAACACCATCCACGATCATCCAATCCATTTTATTTGCCTTCAATGAACTTTGAGTGTCATCCATTGCTAGTAGATCTTCATAATAAGCTTAGGCAATGGATTAACTACAAAATAGGGGATTAGTCACAAGTATTTATGTTTGCTCATCATTAACACCAAGTAGGGAGAAGTCCAATACTCAATATTCTCCCCCTTTTTGATGATGACAAACAAACATAAGAAGAAAGATAAATAATTGTGCGTAATGAAAAACTTACTCCCCTACATAGATGTCAATCAAGTTAGTCAACAAATTTTAGGGCATCTACATATCAATTGAAGCAAATGAGTAAGTTATGAGTGAATTTAATTCAAGAAATCTAGGAATTAAAATCCATATTAATTGTAATCTTACTCCCCCTGAATTAAGGCAACTTCAATCTTAGATTCAAAGTGTTAGCACATACTTAGCACATTCATTATGGATCTTGTATGTTTATTTCTCTCCCCCTATGACATTATCTAAAAAGGTGGGAGTAAATAACAACAACAATAATCGTGCTAAATATGAACTAACAACAATCAAGGAGTATAAAGATATATGGAATCAAAAACACATAAAAGCACATCATATACTTATGTGAATAGAGGAAATAAAGTCCAATATCAACATTTTAGATATACGAAACAAAAATAGTTTCAAAAACGCATCACATCACAAATAGCATGAATAATCCAATATCAAATCCAAATTGTCTCAACATCACATTAGAAGAGAATATATCATTCATAAAGACAATATCACAATCAGCACACAGATATGATTATCAATTATACAAAATGTGACACACAAGACTAAACAGCAACATCACACACACACACACACATCAAAAGATGAGTACATATCAGGTGGACATCACCATGTCCAACAAAAAATACATCATGATCCAAAACAAAATACATCATGATATCATCGTACATCATCATACAAAATATCCAACCATACAAGCAAACTCCATCAAATACCACTCAAAACAAAAACTAAATCTATGAGTGAGTGTCGGCAGGTGCTGCAGAGGAAGAAGGAGGCTATGTGACAGTAGGGGTATCCTCTGGAGGAGGATCAATAGCAGTAATAGTAGGAGCATCAGCAGCATCAGCAGCATCATTCTGAGTAGAGGCTCCACCAGGATGCATAACGACATCAGTGACGATGGGCTGAGAAGGCTCATGCGACGAAGGAGGAACAAAACGTCTCAGATGCTCAGGGAAGGGTATTCCTTGATGCTGGAATGAAACAGAAGCTAACTCATAAAGGCCAGACACCATCTCAAGGAGGGTGTCAAAAGCTGGAGGAGCAGATGTAGATGGCTGGTCAAATGGTGGAACAGTGGAGGAGGACGTGGCTGAAGCAGATTTCCTCTTCTTTGATGCAGACTGCAGAGCCGAAGAGAACTTCGACTTCACAGAAGCATCAAGGAGAGGAGCAAAAGGCATGGGCTCGTAACAAGATAAATCGACGCCAAAATGTCGAAAGACAAGAGTCAAAAGACCAACATATGGAATGTGTGCAGAGGACGAAGTAAACTTGACCTTGTCCATCCTGTCAATGAGGACACCGGCCTAGGTCACGGATATCCCAGAGAAAATCGCATACATACAACTAAGAATATCCTGGGAAGGCTGGTTAGATGATCCATACTTTGGCAGGATGTTGGACTTCACCACGAGGTGAACAGCCTAATCCCTAGCCGAAAACATAGACGACCTAATACCAGAATCCAGGGCTGAGGGTATCATATGGAACATGTCCCGAAGGAGAGATTGGTCAAGCTCGTCAATATCAGAAATGGAAATGTCAGAGGAAAGAGATCCGGTAGAAGGAATCCTAAGAATGGTTCCTAATAGAGTGGGATCAATGCGAATGGAAGTTCCCTGGACAACAGTATCGATATATCCAGTGGTGGAGTACTCACCGCGAATGCGGTTAGCATAGAAGAGCTTAACCAAAAATAGATAAGCCCTAGGAGACTCGCTCTGAGAGAAGCAAAAAAGATCGGCCAAGTGGGTAGCAGAAAGAATATCTGAAAGTCTCTCAGCAGTAAAGGCGGGAAAAACGATGTACCGCTCCCTAAGAAGTTTTATCCTTAAAAGAGAGTGGAATTTTTCCAAGCAAAGATTATCTCGACAAATGGGAACGAGGGGATCAGTAGGGGGCACCACAGGAGACTCTTCTGCAGAACTCAACACAGAAGGCGAAGGAGGAGCCTAAATAGCAGGCTCATTGATGCGAACACCAATGGGCTTGCGCTGACGCTTGATCAGGGGCTCAGCGTCTGAAGAAGAAGACCCTAAGGGTGAATATCCCTGCGAATCAGAAAGCGAGGGAGAATCGGCTTGTTTGGTACGGGCTTTGTAGGGCTTCTTGTTCTTGGCAACGGTAGGTTTCTTAGGAGCCATAGGTCTCTTAGGAGCTACGATCTTCCCTTTTCCCTTGGTTTGAAGAGCCATGGAGTCAATCAATCGAAAGGGAAGAGAATTGACAGTCGATGAAAGCAAACGACGATAATCGAATCGAGAGAGAGAGAGAGAGAGAGAGAGAGAGAGAGAGAGAGAGAGAGAGAGAGAGAGAGAGAGAGAGAGAGAGAGAGAGAGACCTAGTCGAAAAGTCATGAAAGCACAATGACAGAGCAATCGACAAACGGCAAGGAGGAGGAGATCGATGGCGATGACAGAGGAAATGAGCGGGAAGACGAGTCGATGCAATCGGAGGAGAGAGACGACATGGGTAGAAATGAAACATCTCGAAGTTTATAAGAAAGGGCGAAATAGTCTGGGCCGTTGGATCAAAGAGTCGATGGCTCAGATCGAAGCAGTGAACCGACACAATAGTAGACAGTCGACTGAAGAACAAATGTCAGGCGACTGGATGAAGTGATAAGAAATAATCTCAGGAAGACAGATAGTCGACTGTTAAGTAACATACAGTCGCCTGTCCGTGTGACAGTCGACTGTACTATACACATCAATCGACTGACTGAGAATCAATAAAACTTCATCAAAAAGACAGAGAGTACTGGAAAAATTTCGACAAAGATAACAGGCGCCTGATGACCAAAAAGCAGTCGCCTGATGAAACAACAGTCGACTGGAAAATTGTCATCAGTCGTCTGTGCGAAAGATAGAAATTTCTGACAGAGGAGATAGAGTAGGGCAGTCGACGGTCGAAGGAAAGACAATCGCCTGTCCTGGTCCAAAAATGCACAGTGAGATAGAAATCCAGAGGAAAAGAACACTCACCCTAGGACCTATACTCTAATCACAAACTTATCATAAAAAATAGTGTAATATGATAAATCAATTGCAACACAAATCTCTAAAAACAATCTTAAAGAACTCATGAAATCACATATATTTCAATTGCCTTTCTTAAACACATATATATGATATATCAAATGAAGAGGCAACATGATGATATGAGCTCAAAAAGTGTTATAACATGTAAGTTGAGCTTCTAAATTTCAGATTCACCCATAATTCCTAATTCTCCACTCAACCTCACAAATGAATCTTCTTTAAGAGGTTTTGTGAAGATGTCGGCAATTTGTTTTTGGGTTTCAATGTACTCTAAGATGATGTCCTTCTTAGCTACATGATCATTTATAAAATGGTGTCTCACATCTATGTGTTTGGTACGGGAGTGATGTACCGGGGTTTTAGAAAGACATATATCACTTTGGTTATCAACTATGATAGGGCAAGTATCACAATTGACACCATAGTCACTAAGAGTGTGTCTCATCCAATGGACTTGTGCACATGCAAGACCTGCGGCAATATATTCCGCTTCAGTCGTGGACAATGATACCGAGTTCTGTTTCTTGGAAAACAAAGAAACAAGGGAATTTCCTAGGAAATGGCAAGTGCCACTAGTACTTTTCCTGTCAGACTTGCATCCGGCAAAGTCGGCATCACTATATGAGATTAACTCATATGTGCTAGATTTAGGGTAAAGTAACCCATAATCTAGAGACTGATTGAGATAACGAAATATTCGTTTAACCACAATCAAGTATGACTCCTTAGGTCTAGCTTGATATCTAGCACACAAGAATACAGAAAACATGATATCGGGCCTACTAGCGGTTAAGTAAAGTAAGCTACCGATCATACCTCGATATAGACGAACGTCTACATCTTTTCTGCTTTCATCCTTGTGTAGGTGGGTAGTAGTACTCATGGGAGTCCTATTGCTTGACGACGATTCCATCCCGAATCGCTTAATAAGCTCTCCTGTGTACTTTGTCTGATGTATGAAGGTTCTGTTGGATCATGTGGATGGCAAGGGGGTTGAATAATGTTGTTCAAATAGTAAACTTTTTCGATTGTTAATAAACGTCCTTCTAATGTTGCCTAAGAAACCAAGTAGAGCGATCTACGCTTGGTTCTTAATCAACCAAATAATCTTAAAATACACAGAGTAAATTCACAGCAGGTAGTCGACTCCCTATGATCAGTAGTCGACTCCCAGAGTATTAATAAGCACAGATAAGATTGCAAGTAATACAAATATTATATTCACAGTGGATAGAAGTAAGTTGATCTTTGCAATAGAAGAATAACAATTAGCAAATAATAAAGTAAGAGCAAAGATAAACAAACACAGATAAGCAATCGCAGACACAAGGATTTTTATCCTGGTTCCCTACAAATTTTGGGTACGTCCAGTCCCCGACCAATCCGGTACGAGATTTTTCACTATCTGCCTTGGCAAATACAAGTACCTAACTCCACTCGTTAGGATTTCCAACGACCTAGTCTTGACCAGGATTTCCAACTGGCAACACCTAGACTTATCTAGTGTTCCAACAAAAACACAACAAAATTGATATCCAATTCACCACAATAAATTGGTGGAGATTGGTTTTACACCCAGATTCTATAGCCAAACAATGATAGACAAAATTGTGTGTAGTGGCTTGATAGAATGAGATTCTAGATCACACAAAGATACGAATGAATTCTTTGTGATCTAGATCTATTGTTTTTCAAAAATCCTTTAAACAGAAAATCAAGAAAAAGTAATACGGATTTGAAAAATAGTTAGCCAATAAAATAAGAATATGATCTTTAAAAATAATAACAGAATTTTGCAAGATCACAAATAAATCGAATTGGCTAGAGAAAGAATGAGAGCATAGAACTTTTAGAGCGTTTGCACGAGAGATTTTGAATTCGATAGTTGTTGTTTTTCAATGAAAACGGTCCTCTATTTATAGGACAAAACTGAGAATTCGAATTTCAAAAATACTTTGACTTTTGACCCAAAAATCATGGAGAAAATCGCTCAACGTTATTTCAAAATTCAAGTCAAAAACGTCAAACTTTTACAGCTGGTAGTCGACTCCCTAGGAGTGGTAGTCGACTCCTAGTGTGTTTCAGGAAATCTTGATTCTCAGCTGGTAGTCGACTCCCTACCTTTGGTAGTCGACTCCCAGAGGAGTTTTTCTTGCGACACAGCTAGTCAGACAGGTAGCTGACTCCAGGGTGTGTGGAGTTTCACTACGGAATTTATAAGATGACTAGAGAAAGCTCTCAAAAACATTTTTGAAGATGATTTAAAAGATATTCAAAAACATTTTCAAATTGTGTGTGTTGTGTGTTTGTCTATATGATTTGGCTTTAACAATATCCTAAAGAGACACAACACACTCACTATAGACTTAGGACACGTCTTCGAAAGCTTGATCGGTTTGATGAAGTAGATGTGAGCTTCACTTGAGTTTCTTGTTCTATTTGAGCTTTGAACTTCATTATTTGATCTTAGCCACGTTCGTCCTAGTCTTTTGAGAGTAGATTGCGTTTCTTTGAGTATGAGTAAAGCTTCGCATATCCTGCACACTTAATTGTAGTGTAGTTAGTACACTAAGTTTCATTTGGTGTGCTCATCATCAAAATCACTTGGGGTGGAATTCAATTTCCATCACTCTCCCCCTTTTTGATGATGACACCCAAACGAAAAAATGAAGTAAGTTTGAAATTTGAAAGTACATGAAAGTATACTTACTCCCCCTGCTTTGATGCGGTTCTCCCCCTGCATCGAAGCTGTTAGTAAAGAATAGAATAGAATACATATGATTTCATTTTTGCATTTCATATCTTTTTGCATTTCATATCTTTCTCCCCCTTGTCATCAACAAAAAAATGACAAAGTACTATAATAGATCATTATTCAATTCCTTTTCACTAACAAGACCCAATTGACGTGCGTTTATATTTCATATATTTGCGCACGTTTTCTTTCGTGTTTTTCCGTATTTTACCGCCGTCTTATATTCGTTTTCTCGTGTTTTCTTGTTTTCTTTCACTTTTCCGTGTTTTCTGTATTTTGCAGGAGTTTACTGGCATATGGGGCATAAAACGATGATATCGCAAGTCCCCGGAGCAACGGGAGGAGTCACGCGTGATCCAGGGGGTCAAACGACGAAGATAGCATATTTCAGCCCTTCACCCGATCGGTTGATCATCTTCAACCGATCGGGTGATGCACACGTGCACCACCCGGACGCAGCTTGGAGCTCACGAGAAGTCCACCGGTCGGTTCGCAGGCCGGTTTAAAAGCCCGAAGTCTCTGGATTTCTACTGTAATTGCCAACCGATCGGGTGACTTTCACCCGATCGGTTCACCTGTAGCTGAATCTCCGGAGCCAAGACACGGTCAGCTCAACCGGCCTCCTCACCCGACGACACCAATATCCAACCGGTCACATTCATATGTCAACCGACCGGGTGAAGATGACCGGGTGAAGTTCCGCATCACGCTGTAAATCTGTGAAGCGGGTCACCCGATCGGTTGACTTGTCAACCGATCGGGTGATGTCATTTTCTATATATAGAACCCTAGGTTTCCCAGATTGGAGAGTTGGTTATTTTTTGCTGTTTTCTTCATTTTGTGACGGCTGTAATTTCCCAGTTTTTGTAAGTTTTCAGATCTTTGTCAAATTTTAGTATTATCTTAATTGCTCTACTACCATTGCATTTCTATTGTCTGATTATGATTTTGACGGTTCATTTTCGTTTAGATCGCTTTTTACTAAATATGTGTGAGTAGTTCCCAAATCTGGGATTTTGACGGAAACCCCTTCGTGGGCTCTTCCCGATGCGTCCATAGGGTTAGGAAATCGATAGGGATTAGGAATCTAACGGTTACGCGGGGTGTTTTATTGTCATCGGCGGAAAAAAGACCGCCTTTGACCGTTGGGCCAAGGGGGAATAAACTTGACGGTTGACTCCCTAGCCATAGCTCACGCCCTTAGCGTAGACGCCGAATCCTAGCGTGCGGGAGCGGCAGGACGAGACGTTGGGAGTTATCATTGTGAGCTTAGTGCTCCCGGAGTCGATCAGTGTTAATAGACACGGGAGTGCCCATTGATCGAACCCGGGAAGTCCGACGTATCATCCTGGGCACCGACCGGAATATCGGGCCCATTGGATGCCGGTACCACTTTCAGAGGCAACGTCTCACCATTAGACCCTAATTCCGATCGTTATCCTACCCGTAGGCCGTTTCAGCGAGATTCGCTCGATGGGGTGGAAACCAAAGTCCCGGGTTTTTCCTTTATATTGTCTATACCTTGCATTCCATTTACCGTGACAACCCATCATTCGATCCGGGCTAGCTCGCCCATTGGGTGATTTTGATCCTCTTTGACACAAGCACATCCACGCCTCCCTGAGTTCGACCCCCAAGCCACACTACAACACCGTGCGCTTGCGGTTACAAATATTTAAATCTCACGCCCCATATCGTATTATTGCACACATCTAGCGTGCCACGCCCAGGGGGGCCGGTCAAGTTTATGGCGCCGTTGCCGGGGAGGCAACGTGCTTGTTATTTTTGGATTTCATGAACCATAGTGTCTAGCTCTCATCCCTACCATGCGATAATTTTCGCATTCTTCTTTTTCCTTTTTATCTTTTTATTTTTATTTTTATTTCTTATCTTATCTGTTTCTTTCCCACTTTTCGCTTCACGGGTGTTTGTTGTTTTTCATGCGCAGGAGTTCAAGAAGTCTCGATGACTTGATCCCCTTTGATCCAGAGATAAACTCCACCCTAAGGCGATTGGGCGCCGAGAAGCGAAGAAGAGAGGATCCTGAAGCCATGGGGGAGAACACCCCACCTCACAAGTCTCTGCTGGAGTACTCGATGCCATCTATCGAGTCCACCTCCGCCATCCGTCCTCCAGCTATTACGGCCCAAAGCTTCGAGCTTAAGCCATCTTTGGTGATGTGGATCCAGCAGGATCAATTTTCGGGTGCACCCATGGAGAGCCCGATTGAGTATTTAGACTCCTTCTTGGAGAAATGTGACACCTTCTGGATAAACGGTGTCACAACTGAGGCGATCCGACTGAAGCTGTTCCCCTTCTCCTTGCGAGATAAGGCCAAGCTGTGGCTTAGGGGGAAGGACCCGAATACATTCAACACCTGGGAGAAGCTCTCAAATGCTTTCCTGACGAAGTTCTTTCCCCCGGGGAAGACCATGAAGCTGAGGAGTGAGATCTCCTCCTTCTCCCAGGCCGGCCACGAGTCCTTGCATGAAGCTTGGAAGAGATACAAGAAGATGCAGAGAAGATGTCCCCACCATGAGCTCCCCAAGTGGCATATCATAAATCTGTTTTATAATGGGTTGAGGGACGATTTAAAATCTTCCATGGACGCCGTGGCTGGAGGGTCTTTCATGTCAAGAAGCGAAGAAGATGCCGGACAGATTCTTGAAAATATGGCATCCAACAATGAACGGTGGTGTGACGAGAGAGCCACACCTAGATCTGGGGGCATCCATAGAGTCGAAGACATCGACAAATTGTCAAGCAAGTTTGACTTGCTGTCAACCCAGATCTCCGCATTGATGGTAGGCACCGGTGGCGCCGGTACACAACAGATTGCTGCGGTGGAATCCGAAATTTTTGGAGAGTTCGACGGTGGTGACATCTCACCACCGTTGGATCAGGCGAGCGCATTATTTTACAATCCTACGGGGAATGCACCTTTTCCACCACGAACCAACTCAAATCCGGCCTACTCTCCAAACAACCGGAATCATCCGAACCTTAGTTGCCGGGCGCCATATCAGCAACAACAACAACAGATATATCAGCAGGTTAGGCCCCAGCAGCAGTTTCAGCAGCAGCAATTCAGCAGTAACAACCTACACAACAGTATCAACAGTATGCTCCTAGGAATCAGCAACCCACCCAGCAGCAATACGACCAGCAGAGGGCCATCTCTCCGGTTGAGTCCCTCTTGACTCAATACATAGCCAACCATGAGAAGATAAATCTGAAGCTGGAGATGGGACAAAGAGTCCTCACTGATCAGGTGACCCAGCTGGGGTTGTAAGTGGCGAACCTTCAGAGACCGCAGAATCTTTTACCGCCACAGCCTGAGGTGAACCCGAGGGGGGTAAATCAGACCTTGGCGCTCACGCATGAGCATGAGAACGTGACCGCCGTCGTCTTGAGGAGCGGAATGCAAATACCAACGAGAGAGCCCCCCAAAGGACCGGAAGCACCGTTGGTCGTGGAACGACCAATTGAGAAATTAAATGACAATGGTGCTTCGTCGCCCAAGCCAACTACTCCGGAGGGAGTTCATAGAGAGGAGAAGAAAAATGATGAGGAAGGGAACCTAAGAGTATTCAAGCCCGTTGTGCCTTTCCCACAACGGCTTGCCCAAGCCAAAATCGATGAGAAGTATGGCAAATTCTTTGCCATGGTGAAAGATCTGAGCTTACAAATCCCCTTCCTAGAGGCCATCGAGACAATTCCCTCATATGCCAAATTTCTGAAAGACTTGGTGACACGGGGATCTAGAAAAGAGAAGGTCGTGTTAATGGCGGAGTGCAGTGCCCTCATTCAGTGCACAAATCCGCCCAAGCTCAAGGACCCAGGAAGTTTCTCCATCCCTTGCTCTATTGGGGAGGTGCAAATTCAGAGGGTGCTCTTCGATCTAGGAGCGAGCGTCAGCTTAATGTCCCTATCGCTGTACAAGAGAATAGGCATAGGAGACTTAGAGCCCATCGACATGACATTACAACTTGTTGACCGTTCGGTCCAGTACCTGGTGGGAGTAGTGGACGACCTCCCCGTCGATGTGAGAGGAGTACAAGTACCGGTCGATTTTATGGTGATGGACATGCCGGAAGACAAGCATACCCCTATTATCCTTGGGCGGCCCTTTATGGCAACCGCCGGAGTTTTGATAGACGTGAAGAATGGGAAGCTTTCCCTCAATGTGGGCCAAGAAAGAGTCGAATTTGACTTAGCTTGTCGATGAAACACCCAAACCCCCCGGACGATCCTAGTATCAGTATGCTGGAGAACGAAGAAGATAGAGCTATTGAAACAAGTGCCTGGGAAGTACTCTCGAGGAATCTCCCCGATAGCTTGGGGGACCTTGGAGATCAAGTTGGCTCCCCAAAGAATGAAGTTGCTAATGAGGCGGTTGCACGACTTGTGACCCCTCCCGGATTCCCTAAGGCTCCTCCTACGAGGAGAAAAAGGAAAGAACCCTTGGACCTCACCGGTGATGAGGTCCGTATCTTGAAAAAGATGGCGGTAGACGCCAACTTAAGGGAGAAGCCCCCGGATCCTGTCGACAAAGGGAGGGTAGTTGAGCAAATCTTCTTACAGCTGCCGACTACACCAATAGCCACAAGCTCTGGAGTTGAAGAGATGTCGGATTTTGGGGATCACCCGTATAGCCCACCATGAACATCATCAACGGGCGTCGAGCTAAACGACGTTAAACAAAAGCGCTTCATGGGAGGCAACCCATGCTCTAAACTTTTGTTTCAATTTTAGGATTATTTTTAGCTTTATTTTATCTATTTTTATAAATAAATCCAGCCGCGAGAACTTCCGTTGTGGAACTTAGGCAATTTGTAGGTTTTTGCAGAAAACAAGGCCCCAACCGATCGGGTGATAACTCACCCGATCGGTTGGGATGTATCAGCTAACAACCGTATCAGTAACTAAATGAACCGACTGGGTGAAGAAAGAAGAGACTGGTTGGCAGACCGGGTGACCTGGGGTAAACTCTCGGGAATTTTTGGGGAATGATCAACCGACCGGGTGGTACGTAGAGAGATCGGTTGACAGACCGGGTGAGAAACCTTAAACTTTTGGGAAAATCTGTGGAGCGACCAATCGATCGGGTGAGTTATCACCCGATCGGTTCTCTTGTAGCGTTTCTTCCTGCAACAATTTCGATCTAAAGGCCAACCGATTGGGTGACTTTTCACCCGATCGGTTAGACTTAAAATCCTATATATCGCCCTCCGCCCGTTCGTTCCGCCCTCGCCAGTTTCGAAATTCCTATTGATGTTTCGCCTTCTCCACTTTCGCTTGGCCTCGTTCCCCATTGAGCCACCCAAATCGATCCCCCCTCTCCCTACCAATCTCTCCATCGATTTCTCCCCATCTCCCTCGATTTCACCCGCACACAAAACCCTAACTTTCACCTATCCCCCATTTTTGAAACTTGCTGGAAGAATTCGCCGCAGCTTCACACGTGCTCCAGTTGCGTTGCGTTGAAGAATCTACGAGCAGCGATCCTCATCTTAATTGGGTAAACTCGCTCCTTAGCTCAATTTTTATTTTGCCCTAAATATTTCATTTTGCTCGTTGGCCGTGTTAGTGTGTATTCCTAGTCTCTTGCATACACTCACACACACACGACTCCTGCACAATGCCTCATCGCCGTGCTAAGCCCACCGATGCCAGCTCTTCCAACCCTAGGCCCACCCGTCGCGCTCGTCGCATACAATCCCCCGCTCAATCCACCACCACCAATTCATCTACCACCCCACGCACCACTTCCCCTGCTTACGTTGGCGATGCCGAATTCAGGGTGTCATTCCAAGACGACGACCAATCTGACCGATTCGCGGCCATGATCCTCCTAGCTGGACATGGTGGTCGGATAACTCAGGAGTCCGTCGACCAGGACCTGCCCTTTCTTCAAAGCTTCATTCGCCACATTCGTACTGACCCACCCGGTGTCTCCGAGCTTCACATCCCAGCCCCCACCACTACTGGTCCCCTGCACAGGCCCCATCACCACCCCCAGAGGGTGGTGCCTCTGCTTGATATTTACCCTTCCCGCTTTTGTCCCCCCTATTTTTAGTGCCCATCTGTCTTTGCGGGGCCATGCTTTATCACTGCTAGGGCGAGGACCCATTCACGTGTCGAGCCGCTTCCTTTTTATTTTTATTTCCTTTCACTTTATTATTTTTTGACCTCCCCCTTGCATATCTCTGGATTTTCACGATCACATCATCTTGCTAGCTTTGTCATGTCTAGCTTGGGGGAAGTCTAATTTGCTGTGTAGTCGTGTTTTGTTTTATTTGTGTGTGTGTGCTTGTTTCATTTTTTGTGTCGTATCATTTTCTTTCTTTCTTTTTCTATTTCTATGTCGTGTGGTTTGATTGTGATTTCCCTTTATTTTCAGTTTTGTATCTGTGTTTTCCATGTTTTTCATTTCTTTTTGTGTCGGTGCGTATCCCCCCATTTTCATTGCCCTCCCGTACTCACTCTTATTGCATTGAGGGCAATGCAAGCTTCAGCTTGGGGGAGTCGCACTTTGTGCGTCATTTGAGTCTTTCTTTTTTGTTTTCGTGTCGTTTTCATCGTGTTTTAATTTTTTCTTTTCTTCTTTTTATCTCTTTCTCCTAGAGATGAACCCTATGATGAATTGCCACAAAATCACACACACCTAGCATAGCATCGACAGTCACACTCACTAGCCCTAGGATATCGAGTCCCACTGCATCTCACGCATCGTGGGTCCACTTAGCTTTTTGTGAGTCGTGTGTCGTGCCTAGCTGTTCGGTGTGCTTCTGCTTTGTGATTTTACTTTATATACCTGTCCAGGAATGACCCCCTAGATTATCACGCTTCGATATGAATAATGCGGTATTTGCTTCTCTTGTCTGTATTCTGTATGCATGATTATATATATCGTATGCTTCATTTCGCATGTGTCAGGATTCCACAATTAAGTACTAGGATAACCCATTTAGCCCATGCTATAATTAGCGAGAATAGTTTCCTTTGCCCAAGTGTTTAGATTCCGATTTATTTTTTGTTTTACTTGGTGCAAATCCCCTCGTCGTGTACCGTTCTCCCACTTGGGAGAGTACACATGTGTATAGCCAAAAACCCAAAAATCCAAAAAAAGGGAGAAAAGAAAAGAAAAACCCAAAAAGAAAAATTTTGTATAGCCAAAAAGCCAAAAAAAAATACAAATGCCCAAAACAAAAAAAATTCCCGTGTGAATATTTTCTTACTTGTCGAGAATAAAGGGAAGGCGAGAATTTACACCGGGTGTTCTTCTCCACATCATCTCAACCCCATCGGTTTCGAAAACACTTGGCTTAGGAACTTTTAGCTATTATCTAGGCTATAGTGGAGTGATTTTCTTAACCCTAGTTGTGGAGTCCCCGACGCATGACATGTTTCGATTCTCTCTCTATTCTCATGCATGCTTGAACTATGTATTCACCGCTTTATTCAATTCGAATCGATATTTGGGTCATTTCCTGGATTTGTGTATATCGAGCTTTATCACACATCGTAGATAGTGACACCATCTGCTAGCGCACAACCACACTCACTCGCGCTTCACCGCGTGGGCCCACGACACTTGTCTAGACTCGTATTCCTTGGTTTAGTGATGTGATTTGGCGTTTGCTTGCTTGGTGTGTCGTTTTTGATTTTGTTGGCCCTGACGGGTGATCTAGGATATAGAGTTTTCTTTTTTCTCTCTTTCTCTCTATTTTTTTCTCTCCGAGCTCCTACTCTCACTCGTCTTCCTCGAGGACGAGGAAGAGTTCAGCTTGGGGGATTTTGACGTGCGTTTATATTTCATATATTTGCGCACGTTTTCTTCCGTGTTTTTCCGTATTTTACCACCGTTTTATATTCGTTTTCTCGTGTTTTCTTGTTTTCTTTCACTTTTCCGTGTTTTCTGTATTTTGCAGGATTTTACTGGCATATGGGGCATAAAACGATGATATCACAAGTCCCCAGAGCAACGGGAGGAGTCACACGTGATCCAGGGGGTCAAACGACGAAGATAGCATATTTCAGCCCCTCACCCGATCGGTTGATCATCTTCAACCGATCGGGTGGTGCACGCGTGCACCACCCGGACGCAGCTTGGAGCTCACGAGAAGTCAACCGGTCGGTTCGCAGGCCGGTTCAAAAGCCCCAAGTCTCTGGATTTCTACTGTAATTACCAACCGATCGGGTGACTTTCACCCGATCGGTTCACATATAGCTGAATCTCCGGAGCCAAGACACGGTCAGCTCAACCGGCCTCCTCACCCGACGGCACCAAGATCCAACCGGTCACATTCATATGTCAACCGATCGGGTGAAGATGACCGGGTGAAGTTCCGCATCGCGCTGTAAATCTGTGAAGCGGGTCACCCAATCGGGTGATGTCGTTTTCTATATATAGAACCCTAGGTTTCCCAGATTCGAAAGTTGGTTATTTTTTGTTGTTTTCTTCATTTTGTGACGGCTGTAATTTTCCAGTTTTTGTAAGTTTTCAGATCTTTGTCAAACTTTAGTATTATCTTAATTGCTCTACTACCATTGCATTTCTATTGTCTGATTATGATTTTGACGGTTCATTTTCGTTGAGATCGCTTTTTACTAAATATGTGTGAGTAGTTCCCAAATCTGGGATTTTGGCGGAAACCCCTTCGTGGGCTCTTCCCGATGCGTCCATAGGGTTAGGAAATCGATAGGGATTAGGAATCTAACGGTTACACGGGGTGTTTTATTGTCATCAGCGGGGAAAAGACCACCTTTGACCGTTGGGCCAAGGGGGAATAAACTTGGCGGTTGACTCCCGAGCCATAGCTCACGCCCTTAGCGTAGACGTCGAATCCTAGCACGCGGGAGCGGCAGGACGAGACGTTGGGAGTTATCGTTGCGAGCTTAGTGCTCCCGGAGTCGATCAGTGTTAATGGACATGGGAGTGTCCACTGATCGAACCCGAGAAGTCCGGCGTATCATCCTGGGCACCGACCGGAATATCGGGCCCATGGGATGCCGGTACCACTTTCAGAGGCAACGTCTCACCATTAGACCCTAATTCTGATCGCTATCCTACCTGTAGGCCGTTTCGACAAGAGTCGCTCGATGGGATGGAAACCAAAGTCCTGGGTTTTTCCTTTATATTGTCTATACCTTGCATTCCATTTACTGTGACAACCCATCATTCGATCCGGACTAGCTCGTCCATGGGGTGATTTTGATCCTCTTTGACACAAGCACATCCACGCCTCCCCGAGTTTGACCCCCAAGCCACACTACAACACCGTGCGCTTGCGGTTACAAATATTTAAATCTCACGCCCCCTATCGTATCATTGCACACATCTAGCGTGCCACGCCCGGGGGGGGGTCACCAATTCTCTACGAAGTCTAGAGAATGTATCTTTTTGT
This sequence comes from Scilla litardierei, assembly GCA_030789695.1. Lineage (NCBI taxonomy): Eukaryota > Viridiplantae > Streptophyta > Magnoliopsida > Asparagales > Asparagaceae > Scilla > Scilla litardierei. Next base: position 109,320,900 of record CM061137.1, on the reverse strand, counting down.
AGGGGGTTTGTTAGAATATCTGCAACTTGCAATTCAGAGGAGATAAATTTAAGTTCAACATCCTTTTTAGTACAGTGATCATCGATAAATCTATGTCTGATATCAATATGTTTTGTTCTAGGATGAAGAACAGAGTTTTAAGTTAGATTAATCGCGCTTTTATTATCACCATAAATTACACATGTAGATGTATTAACACCATAATCTATGAGAACTTGTTTCATCCAAAGAATTTGGGCACAGGCAAGTCCAGCAGCTATATACTCTGCCTCAGTGGTAGATAGTGAGACTGAACTTTGCTTTTTGCTAAACCACGAAACAAGGGAATGTCCAAGGAAATGACATGTTCCACTTGTGCTTTTTCTTGTGGCTTTGCAACCAGCATAGTCTGCGTCACTAAACGAAGTTAAATTAAATGTGCCGCTTTTGGGATAAAATAGTCCAAAGTCAGAAGTGGTCTTAAGATATCTAAATATATATTTTACAGTTTTCAGATGTGATTCTTTAGGATCACATTGAAATCTAGCACATGGACAAACACTAAACATAATGTCAGGCCGGCTAGCAGTTAAATAGAGTAAAGATCCGACCATACCTTGATATGTTTTCTGGTCGACCTTTTTACCTGCTTCGTCTTTGTTTAAAGAAGTGGATGTTGCCATCGGTATGTTCTTTCCTGATGCGGTTTCCATCCAAAACCTTTTGATCAGGTCTTTTGCATACTTCGTTTGATGAATAAAGGTTCCTTCTTTTCCTTGTTTGATTTGTAAGACGAGAAAATATGTGAGCTCCCCCCATGTGGCTCATTTCAAATTCTTCCTGCATTAGCTTAGCAAATTCTTGACAAAGATCTTCATTAGTAGATCCGAAGATAATGTCGTCTACATAAACTTGAATAAGAATAATATCATCATGAGTTTTCTTAACAAATAAGGTTGTGTCTATCTTTCCAATAATGTAACTTGAGTCAATTAAAATTTTTCTTAATCTTTCATACCAAGCTCTTGGAGCTTGTTTTAGACCATACAGGGCTTTATTTAACTTGTAAACAAATCCTGTGTTCTTATCATGTTCAAATCCAGGAGGTTGTTCAACGTAATCTTCCTCCTTTATGAATCCATTTAGGAAAGCGCTTTTTACATCCATTTGGTATAGTTTGAAATTTTTATATGACGCAAATGCGAGTAACATCCTAATAGATTCTAATCTAGCAACAAGAGCAAAAGTGTCATCGAAATCTATACCTTCTTCTTGTGAGTATCCTTTCGCTACTAACATTGCTTTATTTCTTACCACATTTCCATCTTCGTCTAGTTTGTTCCGATATACCCATTTAGTGCCGATAACTGGACGGTCTTCCGGTTTAGGTACTAACTCCCATACTTTATTGCGTTCAAATTGCAGAAGTTCTTCTTACATAGCTTCAATCCATGCTTCATCTGCAAGAGCTTCTTCTACCTTTTTCGGCTCAACATTAGAAACAAATGCAACATGTGTCAAGTGTTCTATTTGAGATCTAGTTCTAATTCCTGCATCAATATCACCTATGACTTGTGTGTGTGGGTGATATGTGACTTCAGGAAATGATTTAGGCAAGGAACTAGAGATGTCATTAGCAGTGATAGATTCATTATTGGGAGTGGATGCAATGATTATGCTATCATCATCATTATGAGAAGTATTATGAGGTAGAGATTCATCAAATGTTACATGTAGAGTTTCAACAATAGTTTTGGAACTTTTATTGTAAACTCTATATGCTTTACTACGTAAAGAGTAACCGATAAATATGCCTTCATCTACTTTGGAGTCAAACTTATCTAAGTTATCTTTAGTATTTAGAATATAGCATTTACAACCAAAAACTCTGAAGTAAGATACTTTCGGAATTCGTTGGAGCAATAACTCATAAGGGGTCTTTTCAAAAGGTTTTCTTATTAAAACTTTGGTTTGAATATAGCATGCGGTTGCTACAGCTTCCGCCCAAAAACCTTTTGGAAGGTTGCTTTCACACAACATTGTTCGTGCACACTCTTGGAGTGTTCTATTTTTCTTTTCAACTACCCCATTTTGAGGAGCAGCTCTAGGAAAAGCAAAAGTATGAGAAATGCCTCGTTCTTCACAAAACAGTTTAAAATGTTCATTTTCAAATTCACCGCAGTGATCACTTCTTAAAGAAATAATTTTCAAAGAGTATAAACGTTCGATTCTTTTGAAAAATATTTCGAATTCACGGAAGGCATCATTCTTATGAGTTAAGAATAATACCCACGTATATCGAGTAAAATCATCAACTATGACAAATACGTATCTAGAGTTACATAAGGATGGAGTTCTAGGTGGACCAAACAAGTCCATATGGAGTAGTTCAAGTGGACCATTAGAACTAAGAGCTCCAATATTCTTAAATGAACTCTTATGCATTTTGCCAAATTGACATGAATCACATATTTTATCCAATTTAAAATTTATTTTGGGAAGTCCTTGCACCAACTCTTTCCTAGAAACCTTATCCATGTTTTTGATGTTCATATGACCAAATCGTCTATGCCAGAGCAATGGGTCATTTGTTGAAACAATTAAACATACATTTGATTCATATTCATTTAATCTAAGTACATAAATATTTTCTACTCGCTTGCCTTTAACAAGAATATTTTTCATATCCTTGTCATAGACTAAGCAGGAGTCAAGAGTAAATAGAACTTTCATACCTTTGTTGCATAATTGACTTATGCTTATCAGATTATGCTTTAATCCTTTCACCATGCTTACATCTTTGATGAGCAATTTTGAAGGACTGCCGATATTACCTATTCCGACAATTTTACCTTTCTTGTTGTCACCAAATGTCACGGTTCCGCCATCATACATTTTTAGATTGCTAAGTAGTCTTGCGTTCCATGTCATGTGTGCAGAGCATCCGCTATCCATTATCCATATGTCCTGAAAAAAAATAATTTTGACACGTTTGGTACCCACTTATAATTGGGTCCGATTTGTTAGAGAAAAGACAATTTTATTGTTATGAGCGATCTTGAATGTTGGGTATCAAAAGAATATACATGAAGCATGTGGATACCCTAATGCAGGTACAAAATGAAAAGTTCCTTATTAGGAACCCAAATTCGATTTGAATTTGATTTCCTATGAACAAGTGAATCATTATAAAATCCATGCATACTTCTAGTCAAATTATGAACATAGATATTTTTATCATGCATGCATAAGTGTTTAGGTACCCATATCATATTAGTTCTAATATTGTGTACGTTGTGAGGTTTGTGTACAGAATGTGATCTTTGATAAGCATTATGTATAACATGTGGTTTATGTGACATATGGGGTGTATTTCTTCCATACACAAGAGTATACCTTTTAACATTTGTATGCACAAAATTCTCATTTTTACAATTGTTACTAGAGGTAGAAGCATGAGCATTCTTATTATGTATTGTGGATACATGCTTTTGTGAATGGGTAGCTTTGGCACTTGGACTTGTCTTAAACTCATCAAGCTTAAGAACTAATTCTTCATGTTTAAGCTTACTCGTGCTCAAAACATTTTCAAGAATCTCAATTCTATCATTTAAACTGGAAACATAAATAGCTTGTTCATTTTTCAGTGCATCGTGATCACATACTAATTTGTCATGTTCTTTGTGCAGAGTCTTGTGTTTCTTGTCTAGAACCTTGTGTTTCTTTGACAATCGTTCATATTCTCTATAGAGGTTTTCATATGCGCTTGCAATGTCAAATTCATTTTCCTCATCGGAACTAAAATCACTTACCTCATCTTTGTCGTTTTGACGTGCCATCATGCATAGTTCTTCATTGTTGACTTGAGGTATCTTCATGGGTGTTTGGATCTCATTTGTTCTTGATCCGAATCTTTCGTCCAATAGGTTTAAGATTTGATGTGCGGTTTCTGCCTTTTCTACAATATCTAACATTTGATCAGTTAATCCAGTGTAAAGTAAATGCATTACCTTGAGGATGTTGAAGTAGGCTTCCTCTTGATCAGGACTCCATTGAGTTTGCGGTATGGTTGGAATCTCGTACGGTTCTATGAGAGATCTCATGTATTTCAGATCTTGTGCCTCTAAGAAGATTTCCATTCTCCTTTTCCATTGAGAATAGAGATTGCCGTTGAAGATCGGAGGAGTGTGTGTGTTGCAGACGTTTGTTGATGCCATCACTTTGACCTTGCTCTGATACCAAGTGTTGGATCCTGTGGATGGCAAACAACACTACGGGGGGGGGGGGGGGGGGGGGTGAATAGTGTTGTTCAAATAGTAAACTTTTTCGATTGTTAATAAACGTCCTTCTAATGTTGCCTAAAAAACCAAGTAGAGCGATCTACGCTTGGTTCTTAATCAACAAAATAATATTAAAATACACAGAGTAAATTCACAGCAGGTAGTCGACTCCCTATGATCAGTAGTCGACTCCCAGAGTATTAATAAGCACAGATAAGATTGCAAGTAATACAAATATTATATTCACAGCGGATAGAAGTAAGTTGATCTTTGCAATAGAAGAATAACAATTAGCAAATAATAAAGTAAGAGCAAAGATAAACAAACACAGATAAGCAATCACAGACACAAGGATTTTTATCCTGGTTCCCCACAACTTTTGGGTACGTCCAGTCCCCGACCAATCCGGTACGAGATTTTCCACTATCTGCCTTGGCAAATACAAGTACCTAACTCCACTCGTTAGGATTTCCAACGACCTAGTCTTGACCAGGATTTCCAACTGGCAACACCTAGACTTGTCTAGTGTTCCAACAACAACACAATAAAATTGATATCCAATTCACCACAATAAATTGGTGGAGATTGGTTTTACACCCAGATTCTATAGCCAAACAATGATAGAAAAAATTGTGTGTAGTGGCTTGATAGAATGAGATTCTAAATCACACAAAGATACGAATGAATTCTTTGTGATCTAGATCTATTGTTTTTCAAAAATCCTTTAAACAGAAAATCAAGAAAAAGTAATACGGATTTGAAAAACAGTTAGCCAATAAAATAAGAATATGATCTTTAAAAATAATAACAGAATTTTGCAAGATCACAAATAAATCGAATTGGCTAGAGAAAGAATGAGAGCTTAGAACTTTTAGAGCGTTTGCACGAGAGATTTTGAATTCGATAGTTGTTATTGTTTTTCAATGAAAACGGTCCTCTATTTATAGGACAAAACTGAGAATTCGAATTTCAAAAATACTTTGACTTTTGACCCCAAAATCATGGAGAAAATCGCTCAACGATATTTCAAAATTCAAGTCAAAAACGTCAAACTTTTACAGCTGGTAGTCGACTCCCTAGGAGTGGTAGTCGACTCCTAGTGTGTTTCAGGAAATCTTGATTCTCAGCTGGTAGTCGATTCCCTACCTTTGGTAGTCGACTCCCAGAGGAGTTTTTCCTGCGACACAGCTAGTCAGACAGGTAGCTGACTCCAGGGTGTGTGGAGTTTCACTACGGAATTTATAAGATGACTAGAGAAAGCTCTCAAAAACATTTTTGAAGATGATTTAAAAGATATTCAAAAACATTTTCAAATTGTGTGTGTGTGTGTGTGTGTGTGTGTGTGTGTGTGTGTGTGTGTGTGTGTGTGTGTGTGTGTCTATATGATTTGGCTTTAACAATACCCTAAAGAGACACAACACACTCACTATAGACTTAGGACACGTCTTCGAAAGCTTGATCGGTTTGATGAAGTAGATGTGAGCTTCACTTGAGTTTCTTGTTCTATTTGAGCTTTGAACTTCATTATTTGATCTTAGCCACGTTCGTCCTAGTCTTTTGAGCGTAAATTGCGTTTCTTTGAGTATGAGTAAAGCTTCGCATATCCTGCACACTTAATTGTAGTGTAGTTAGTACAATAAGTTTCATTTAGTGTGCTCATCATCAAAATCACTTGGGGTGGAATTCAATTTCCATCAGGTTCCATTCTCCATTTGTCGAATTTGCAGTCCAACGAAATAAGTGAGCTCTCCCATGTGGTCATCTCGAATTCATCCTTCATAGACTTAGAAAATTCTTGACAAAGATTAAAGTTAGTAGAACCAAAAATTATATCGTCCACATAAACTTGAATCAAGAGAATGTCATTTTCATAATCTTTAATGAAGAGTGTAGAATCAACTTCTCCCATTTTTAAACCTAAATCCAAAAGAAAGGTCTTAAGTCGATTATACCAGGCTCTAGGAGCTTGTCTCAACCCATACAACGCTTTCTTAAGTTTGAAAACATGGTTTGGAAATTTTTCATGAATAAAACCGGGAGGTTGAGAGACATATACTTCTTCATTGACAATCCCATTTAAAAATGCACTTTTAACATCCATTTGAAATAGTTTAAAATTCTTATGAGATGCAAAAGATAAAAGTAATCTAATAGCTTCTAATCTCGCTACAGGGGCAAAAGATTCTTCGAAATCAATACCTTCCTCTTACCGGTAGCCTTGAGCTACTAACCTTGCTTTGTTCCTTGTGATTACCTCGTTCTCATCGGTCTTGTTCTTGAAGATCCATTTGGTCCCAATGACTTGGTGACCACTTGGAAGAGGAAAGAGTTCCCAAACTTCATTTCTCTCGAATTGCATTAGTTCTTCTTCCATTTCCACTATCCAAGAGCTATCCTCACAAGCTTCTTGGATGTTCTTTGGCTCAATGGTAGAGACAAATGTGCAATGAGAGAATTCTTCAATTCTTGACCTTGTTCGAACACCCACACCAATATCTCCGATAATTTGGTTATGGGGATGGTTGCGAACGGGCGGATAAGCTTTGGGTATTCCTGCATCACTTGGAACATCTTCAACAATTTCGTTAGTAATGTTAGTCTCAATAATCGAATCATTAATCTTAACATTACTAAGAGAATCACAAATAACATCTACACTATCATCATCAACATGAGGAAAATCAAAATCTTCATTAAATGAAATGTGTAGTGATTCCTCAATCGTTGAAGAAGTTTTGTTGTATATCCGATAAGCTTTGCTACGTGTGGAATATCCAACAAAAATTCCTTCATCGGATCTTGGCTCAAATTTATCTAGATTACCGAAAGTGTTCTTGATAAAACATTTTGAACCAAAAACACGAAAATATTTTACTTGAGGCTTGATTGGAGCCCCGAGGATGCAAACACGCAACCGGGGCACGCGGCTCGCTAGTCTTACCGCAAGCGCACGGTGTAGCGGCGAGTGGGTATGGAACACAGGGAGGCCTAATAACAGTGTCTTCTTCAATCAACCTGGCTATAAGAATGGTAGAGAAATGTTCGCAGTAATGCGGTCACAGTCGTTCAATTTTATAAAAGAAATAACAAATTAATAAAGACGCCTAGGGATAGGGAATCCCCGCTACTTGCCGTATCTCATCATTGTGATTCGTAGGTTTCACAATTGCTAGACTTGAAATTCGAATGAACTAGTTGCAACTAAATGTAGAACCAAGCTCACGCTCTCGCGCTATTGCCGGTCTATAGCAAACCTAGGGTAGGGTCCAATCTCTTGCAAACCCTAACCTAGGCAAACTAGCGTGAAGAACAAAATCATCGTTCAATCGCATCTCGAGCCCACTCTCGTGCAAACTAGAGCTGCGACCTAGGTTGGGATAGTTCCTACCCATCCAATCTCTTGCAAACGGGTATTGGTATAGAATTACAATCGAAAACCTTAGTTTCGGTCCAATCTCTTGCAAACCGATTCCGGAGAAATTCAATTGCAACCCAATTCGAATTTCTAGGGCTTCCTATCGAGTTGGGATCCAATCTCTTGCAAATCCCAATCGGTATGAATCCCTAGCTATTCGTATTAAATCAATCACAAACTAACCCTAATCAATCCTAGCAATTATTTCACCAATTCATCACAAATTAGAAATATGGTTCGTAGGGTTCATCCCTAGAACTACTCACAATTCATAATAAAATGCAATAGAAATTCACAATCAAAATCAATAGAATTCATTGCTATATTCAAAATATCAATAAAAATGGAGTTTTTGAGGGAGAGAGAGAGACAAACCAATGAAGAACAAGATAGCATCCAACAAAATAACCCTTTTCTCTCCTCCCTAAAAGCTAAATCTAATTCCTCAAAAGTTAATCTAAAAAGGCTGTAAAAAGTTCTGAAAAAGCTCTCCAAACTAGGTTAAAAACTGGGGTTAAATACCCCGCAAAATCGCCCAAAAAATCCTGACGAAAATGCCCCTGCGCAGCCTCAAAATCGCAGTTTACGCTACAGGCAGCGTGGCTCACTCGGCCGAGTGACAAATGTCACTCGGCCGAGTGAGAGACCCTGACGGATTCCAGAGAGTTGGGGGTCTTGGGGGTCGTCTCCTCGGGAGTCACTCGGCCGAGTGACTTCTCTTCACTCGGCCGATGGGCTTTTCTTCACTCGGGCGGACAGTCGTTCGTCACTCGGCCGAGCTTGTCTTTGGGGCTGACTGACGGATTCCAGAGAGTTGGATGTTTTGGTTGCCGTCGTCTTGGCTCCACTCGGGCGAGGGGTGACTCAGTGCTCGGCCGAGTGGTCTGGAGATGCTCGGCCGAGTGCACACTGATATGAGCTTCTGTTGCGTGTCCGATCTGGCCGGCCGAGCGGGCTGTCTATGCTCGGCCGAGTGACTCCTTCACTCGGCCGAGTGGCATGCTGAAAATGCCCATTCTTCGTGTTTTTGCCTCCTCGTCGCTCCTACGACGTTCTTTTTTCTTCCACTCCTCTCCAATCGCAAAATACCCCTCAAGAGAGTCGTCGGTGACACTCCGGAGTGGGTGCATCTCAGAATCACTCCAAATCGCTCCAAATCTCCTGAAATACGACAAAAACAACAAATCGTGAAAAGCATCGCAATATTGTCGAATAAACGTGAAAAACATGATTTGAGCGATCTAAATGGCATGCAAACATGCAGAAAAAAGGTGTAAAATACGGAGTGATCAAAATCCCCGAAGCTTACCTCTTACTCGTCCTCGAGGAAGATGAGCAAAAAGCGAACCCGGTGGATAAAGATAAAGAAAACGGCGGAAAGGCGGAAAACAGAAAACGAAAAAAAAAACAAAAAGAAAACGAAGAGGAAAGTTGCTAGATCATTTTTCTCAGGACGTAGGTTTTGCTTACTCATATAGCATGCATCGAATATAAAACACATGTCAAATATTTTTCTCTCGATATCATAGTATAATGGTGCATTTGAAATAGAAAACACAAGAATATCAATATAGCATGAAAAATGGAATAATTCTAAGATTAATATCGTCTGAAGCATCTAACGCATCTAAAGCGGTATACAATATCGTAGATCACACACTTTTCAATTGAATGCTTTCTATAAGGAGTATAAGAGATATCACACGATAGAGTAGTAAGAATAGAAAATGTGTGGTTTTCATGAAATGAATGCTAAGCGTAGATTTCTGGATTTCGTGAAACTTTAGCAATCTCACCGAGTATAAAATATTACTTAGACTAGGTTGTCATGCACCGTCAGGTAGTCACTCTCTCACACATCATAGGATCCTCTCCCCCAAGCTTATCTTTAAGCATGGTGGCATATACAAAATTCTATTTACATCCCCGTTTCTTATGAAGCTCCAAAAATCAAAGAAAATAAAAATAAAAGCAAAAGAAGGAAGAAAGAGAGAAAGGGTATGAGATGGGATCGTTTTCGAACTTCTTTTTCTCTTTTCTTCTTCTATTTCTCAAATTCTTCTCTTTTTTTTTCAATACATATGTACACAATGATCCCAAATCAAAGAGAAGGATATACAAGTATTTTTTCTTTGGATTTTGGGGAATTTGGAGCATGTGATTTAATGACGGGGGAACGCCAATAATAGAATCGCTAAGGGGAGATTCACCAATGAATTTAAAATAGAGAAATAATGTTCAAGATATGTGGAGAAAGAAATGAATGTATCTCTCGGTTCACTCTATAGGACGTGCATGACAACTTCAGCAGGGTGATATGATCTACTCAGTTTAATCTCAAAAAGTAAACTAATCTAGATTCATCAAAGCTAGCAAACATTTAATCAACCCGAAGTGAAGCGTACAAATCATGCAAATAGAAGTGATACGAGAAAAGAAAGCAGTATTCCAGATATAAGCATCAATGCGTGAATCTTGGTGTGTTTTCTACGATAGCATACATATGAATCATCAGACATCAGCTAATAATAGAATTTCATCCATTTTCATACAGCAAAAGAGAGTGGGTTACCATTTCTAAATGCAACACAGGACATAACGTATGATATCAGAAATAAAAAAAAACTATGACACGACAAATATAGCATGCATATAGAGAAAAGCTAACACCACGTCATCATCATCACAGAAAAGTCATCTCTAGCAAAAGATGAAAGAAATAAAGATAAACAAAAAACAAAGATATTTACAATGCAACACACAAGGAAAATAAAAAAAACGTGATGCATGGTAAAAAAAGAAAAACGTGATGAAAAATGGGTGCAAAAGTGGAAAAAAAACGTGGAAAAACTAAAAATAAAGGTGATAAAAGCCAAAAGTGTGAGAACTCACTCCCCCAAGCTAAAGTGCACAGTGTCCTCAATGTGCGAAGTGTGGCACACCGAGAGATGTGTAATGGGAGGGGGGTGGGTATGCATGCATGATAAAAAGAAATAAAAATAACAAAATGCAAAATAGATGCGAATGTGATGCATGCAAGGGTAAGAGTGACGCAGATATGTATGTGTCACCAAAAATACTCTCCCTCACTCCCGAAAAAGGATATAGAATGATATGATCAAAATGTGGACAAAAATAGTGATGGGAGGAGGGGGTGGCAAAAATCATCAGGACCAAGCAGAGAATGGGCAGCATAACGACAAAAATATCGGTGGCATCAAGGGTGTGCCTAAGCTGGTGGTGCTGCGCCATCTCTGTCCTGAGGCGGAGGTGGGGGGGTGGTGGTGGACGTGTCTGCTGGGTGGGTGGTGGTGGTCGTGGCAGTCGCTCGAGAATCTGGGTCAGGCAAAAGTGAAACCGGGAAGTAGCTCGAGGCGGTGCTGCATGGCGGTGACTGTGGAGGACAGAGCCCAAAAATCGCCCCTGAGTCCACTCATCGCCCCCTCAAGAGCACGAACGCTTTGAACTAAGGCGTCAGGGGGTGGTGGAGCGAAGGGACGGACAGGTCTAGGCTGAGCAGGTCGGGGCTGTCTGATACGGGCAGTGTAGGTGATCGGGACAGTAGGCATGGGTGGAAAGGGGGCTGTGCTCACTAGTGGGTGCCCAGCCTCAGTGCGAGGCTGGGACGCAGGCTGGTGTGAGGTGGAAGCATCAGCAGTGGAAGTTGAAGACAAAATCGGTGACGAGGCAGCAAGAGAGGTCAGTGACACAGACGTGGAAACAGACGTCACGACACTCTCGGATAGGACGACTGTCGTGGAGACAAAAAGGTCGACCGCTGGGGAGGAAGTGAATGGACCAAAAGATGATAACCCAGTGGAGATCATACTGGCCATGGTCTCCACGAAGGCAGTGAAGGAAGGCCCGTCGCTCTCAAGTATGGTGGGTGGACGCTCGGGTAGCAAAGAGGTAAGGGGCTCAACCGACAGGGGCACAACAGTGGTGGGGGTAGTGGTAGGCGTGGTGGAAGTGGAGGACGGCTCAGCAAGTGTACTCCCGATGCTGGCAGAAGTGGGGACAGAAGTGTCGGGAGCCGCAGAAAGTGCAAGCTCAGGCTGAGGGACCACCGGGTCAACAGGTGCAGGGTGTGCCTGCTCAGCCTCCTCGGCCTTAAGCACATAGGCGGTGGGGATCAGGAGATCCATCGTTGGAAGCCAGTCCTTGTGTGCTGGTCCTATGTGTGTCCGAGCGGGGCTCAGGAGGATCATGTAGTCAGCACCGAAAGGACCGTGCAACCAACCCAGTGCCGCTGGCCGTGCGGACGAAGCATCTTCATCCAGGCCATGACGTCTATCGAAAGTGAAGTGGGGCCCGAAGGTCGACGCAGGTCGGCCGGAAGGTCCTCGCCGGTCATCAGGGCTAGCAGGGTGATCAGGCCGCCGCAACATATCGGGGAGCGTGCGCCCACCGATACGATGATGCGGTCCAAAAACCAGCTAGCGACGTCAATCTCTATGGCGGGGACCATCGCAACACCATCCCTATCCAGAACTCGGGGGCGAGTCATCGCGTAGAGCATATAGAGCTTAAGCATAGACATCGTCCCAGGCTCGTACCTCGCTAGAAAGGTGGTCGCCATAAGGCGCTGTGCTATGCAGAGGCAGGGGTGGACTATGGCTGAGGCCTTGGCCCTACTAGGGTCAAAGGCGTGTGGTAAACCCGTGATCCTGGCCCAAAAGGTGTGGGAATTGAAAGATGGGGGGAGGGATGTGTGTGGGGGCGTAGGCTCGGTCGGGCGTGGGGACTGCGGGCCACTGAAAGAATGCCCTAAGCATATTGAGAGTGATCTGACACTCTCGATCCATGAGTCTAAAGGAGCATCCCTCAGCGGTCCGGGCAATCGAGCTAAGTACCTCGAGTGTCGGACGGACGTAGGTGTCCGCCGACACAGACAGCAAATCTCGCCAACCCACGTTGTCGTACAACGTGAGCATCCCCTCAAGTACCCCCAGGCGGTCTAGGTCAGCTAAATGGGTGAACCTGGAGGGTACTATTGGGCGCTGGTCGATACGCTCAAATCGGACGCGCTGTGCGTCGTCTCTGAACGTGATGCCCAACGGCCCGACAACCAGAGCCGGTGGTGACTGTGCGTGAACGGGATCGGCTGGAAGTGGCTGCGGGTGGATGGGGTCGGCTGAAAGTGGCTGTGTGGGGTGAGGTGGTGAAGGTGGAGGGGAGTCCTCCCTAGCGTGGGAGGGGCCGGGCTCATCCGTCCGCTTCCGCTTGGCGGAAGCTCCCCGAGTGCGTGGATGTGTACGGGGCGGCATGTGTGCCCCGAGTGCTCACCCAACTAATAAAAAATGCGGCGTGCTAAAAAAATGGAACAAAGGTACCTGAACACACCGCGAGATCAAAACAGCAGGTAGGTGCGAAGACGCCGCCTCCACGAGGCCAATAGTGCGTCCGAAAGCTACCCTAAGCTCCCCCAAGATAGCCTGCGCATCAAACAATGATATCAGCGTATAAAATTCAAAATACATGGGGGAGATGGGGTGTAACAGATAAATAAAGAAATCGATTTGAGTTAGGGGCTCAATGGGTACTCAGATCGCAAAAAATGGGGAGAAAATAGGATTTTGCGCGAAATGAGGGGTTACCGACGGTCGGTCGGTGACGAGGGAGCTCGTCGGAGGCGACGATCAGCGGTGGGTGCTCGGCTGACGGTGGTCAGGCGAGCGGGGGCCGCCGGCGAGGTGAATCAGGCGAGGGGGCATCGAGCACGGGCGAGGGAGAGGAACAGACGCGGGTTCGGGCGATTTGGGGGTTTATGTCGCTTCGAATTTCACGCCGAGCCCGTTCGCAATATATAAGTGAAGTTACGACTCGGCCGAGTGACTATGTTACTCGGCCGAGTGATCGTAATGAAATTTTTTTTTAAATTTTCTCCCTCCGCTTATGACTCGGCCGAGTGGCTTTGCCACCCTCGGCCGAGTGGAAAAAGTCCAATCGGCCGAGTGACATAAGCTACTCGGCAGACACTTACCTTAGGGGGTATCAGTTTCACTCGGTCGAGTGAAGAAATATACTCGGCCGAGTGGCAGTTTATACTGAAATCACAAAAAATACAGAGAGTTGGGTGCAACAGACTTCCCTCGTTGGTGCGCCACTCGGGCGGACGGTTTTCTTTGCTCGGCCGAGTGTATGGTACTCGGCCGAGTGAGGCTCTGTTTTCTGCTTTGGTGCCCCGTTTTGGCTCTACTCTCTGTTTTTCTTCCTCCAGGAGGTTTCTTCTTCCTCCTAAGCCTCGAGCGCATTCCTGGAGCGCTCTTCTTCGCCTCGGTCATCCTCCTTATGATAGATATCCTTTTCTCCTCCTTCTGTCAAAGAAAATAGGACCCGTTGTCACAATTTTTCGGGTAAATGACTCAAAAACACTAATAAAGTCTAAAACAAAAATAAAAACTAAAATAGAAATAATGCGATAACCGTCGGGTTGCCTCTTGACAAGCGCTCGTATAAGGTCTTGAGCTCGACCCCTTTAAATTTTCAATTTAGCGCAGGATGTTGGGTGCATATGAGATGCACCCGTCGAACTTGTCGGGAAGACCGCTCGGATTTGGATCATGGTGGTGTGTGGTCTTCCTCAGCACCCCTTCGTCACGGGCAATGTTGGGTGGTGGCTCCCCCAAGCTAGAGCTTGCTCCGATCTTCGACTTTGCCGGTGACACCGATCGTCGTTTTGGTGGAGCTTTCTTCGGAGTCCTCAACTTCGAGAGCTTGCAGAGCTCCCGTATTCTTGCGACATCAGCGTCGCCATCATCAATCACCATGGAGATATCGGGGGAGTGCTCCATCTTCTATTCCTCGGCCAAATCTAGGCCTTCTTCGAAGCTATCTTCGTGGGGTGCGCCGATGGAGTGGGGGATAGCCTCCTCAATGACCTCATCGATGAGGTCCATGTAATCTAGTTCCTCATGATACGACATGTGCTTCATTGCCTTCGGTATATGGAGCTCCACTTCGATGTTACCGACGTTCAAGGTAAGAGTCCCCTCCCGCACATCGACGATGACACCGGCGGTGGCGAGGAATGGGCGTCCAAGTATGAGCGATGTATCGCCCTCCTCCTTGATGTCCATTATCACGAAATCGCATGGCAAACATATGCCCCCCTGGAACTTGGAGTGGGATTTCCTCTGCAATCCCAACCGGCCTTGTAATCCTTCCGCTAGTTGAATTCGCATGTCGGTAGGCTTTAAATCCGTGCCGGTATTCAACTTCCGGAACATGGAGAGAGGCATGAGGCTAACACTAGCCCCCAAATCTACCAATGCTTTTTGTAGGGGACGCCGCCTAGAGTGCAAGGAATCCGGAAACTCCCTGGATCTTTAAATTTGGCGAGCTCCTTCTCTCTCTTCGTAAACCAAGTCCCTTCCTCCGCGAGCATGATCTTCTCCTTCCTCTTCCTTCCCGTAATCAAGTCCTTTAAGAACTTGGCGTAAGATGGGATTTCCACTATAGCGTCGAGGAAGGGGATATTGAGGCTCACCCCTCTCAAATACTCGAGAAACTTGGCTAGCCGTTTCTCCATCTTGGCTCTAGCTAGCCGTTGAGGGAAGGGCACCGGCGGCATAAATCGGTGCTCATCAATAAGCTCTTCCTCTCTAGACTTCACTTCCCCTTACGGCTCCTTCTCTTTTTCAACTTCAATTGTCGGCTCGCTCTCTTGTAGATTCTCCACCACGGGTTCCTTAATTTGAGCCGGGGGGGGGGGGGGGTGGTATCCTTCCCTCCTCTTGTTGTAACCGCAACGACCACATTGATATGGCCGGTGTTGCCCCGTAGATTCGGCTCGGGTTGAGCCGACAATTGTTTGTTGTTCCTATTGAGAACAGCAAGTTGCTCCCCAATTTGAGCGACGACGGTGGCGAGAAAATCTTGTCCCGCCTTCAATGTGGCGTTAATCTTCCTTTGTTCCGCCATAAACTCATCCACCTTAGCTTCAAAATCCGAACGTTGTTGAGCTTGTGGAGGGTTGGGATTTCTCCACCCTTGATTATACCCGGGTGGCCTATAAGGTCCCACTTGTTGCCTCGGTGGGAAGTTTTGTTACGGTGGCCCCCTTAGTGGATAATTCGGTTGTGGTGGTGGTGGATCCCGATCTTGAGGAGGTTGTTGAGGCGAGGGGTTCAATGCACCATCATTATTGGCATATGAGAAACCCGGATGGTTTCTAGCGGCCGGATTGGCCAAATATCCAGAATTCCCCGCGGCATATTGAATTTGCTCCAAAGCTCCTTCTCCTTGCTCTCCTCCTACATACATGGATTGGGATTGGTCTTGCCAATCGCTCATATGATTTGTCGGCGTGGATGTAGAAGGGGCTCCTTGAGGCTCCATAATGTACTTCTCTAATCTCTCCACTACCTTGTGGAGAGAATCAAATGTGTTGGCTAGCTCAACGACGGCCTTGGCCTCATAAATGCTAGACGACTTCAAAGAGGACGAAGAGTGTCCTCGCTCGTCGCCCCACTGTTGGTTGTTCGAGGCCATCTCCTCAAGCAAGGCTGTAGCTTCATCGGGAGTTTTTGACAAAATGGTTCCATTTGCGGTGGCATCAATAATTTGTTTCGTGCCCGGTTGGAGTCCATTGTAGAAACTGTGGAGAAGCTCCCAATCCTCAATGCTATGGTGGGGGCATTGATGTTGCAAGTCCTTGAAGCGCTCCCATGCCTCATAGAGAGTCTCCTATGGTCCTTGCTTGAAGGACATGAGAGCACTTCTTATCTTCACCGTCTTGGAGGGCGGGTAAAATTTGTCGACAAAGGCACTCGCCAATTCATCCCAAGTGGTGAAGATTCCTTCAGCTTGCGTCCTCAACCAATATAAGGCCTTGTCCTTGAGTGTGAAAGGGAAGAGTCGTAGTCTGATAGCATCTACGGAGATGCCCGGCATTTGGAAGGTGGAACATTTTGATAGGAAGAGCTGGATGTGGTAATGAGGGTTTTCATGGGAGTCCCATGAAAAGGATCTTGTTGCATAAGAACCACCAATCCGGTCTTCAACTCGAAATTTTTGTCGGTCGCCAACTCCGGCATGGCTATGGACGAGGTCGTGGAAGAAGTCTTAGGCTGAAGCCTATCTCTTCTGGAAATAATCCTCGCTATTCGCTCCGCCAATTCTTCGGGTGTCTCAGGATGGGTCATAAAATTCCCTTCCGTAACGGGTCTCCTCTCTGCTCAGATCCTCCTCAATGTACGCTAAATCTCTGGATCGTATAGTATTTCTTCGGGGTTCGCCGAGGATCTCGTGTACATGCAAGGGAAAACAGAGTTTCAAAGAAATAGTTAGCACAATGGAAGGGCAAAATAAAAATAGAAATAATAGAACAAAAAAGAAAAATAGCTAGGTTGGTAGAATCAAACACTATGGTCTCCCCGACAACGGCGCCAAAAACTTGATCGGAGCCCCGAGGGTGCAAACACGCAACCGGGGCACGCGACTCGCTAGTCTTACCGCAAGCGCACGGTGTAGCGGCGAGCGGGTATCGAACACAGGGAGGCCTAATAACAGTGTCTTCTTCAATCAACCTGGCTATAAGAATGGTAGAGAAATGTTCGTAGTACTGCGGTCACAGTCGTTCAATTTTATAAAAGAAATAACAAATTAATAAAGACGCCTATGGATAGGGAATCCCCGCTACTTGCTGTATCTCATCATTGTGATTCGTAGGTTTCACAATTGCTAGACTTGAAATTCGGATGAACTAGTTGCAACTAAATATAGAACCAAGCTCACACTCTCGCGCTATTGCCGGTCTATAGCAAACCTAGGGTAGGGTCCATTCTCTTGCAAAACCTAACCTAGGCAAACTAGCGTGAAGAACAACATCATCGTTCAATCGCATCTCTAGCCCACTCTCGTGCAAACTCGAGCTACGACCTAGGTTGGGATAGTTCCTACCCATCCAATCTCTTGCAAACGGGTATTGGTATAGAATTACAATCGAAAACCTTAATTTCGGTCCAATCTCTTGCAAACCGATTTCGGAGAAATTCAATTGCAACCCAATTCGAATTTCTAGGGCTTCCTATCGAGTTGGGATCCAATCTCTTGCAAATCCCAATCGGTATGAATCCCTAGCTATTCGTATTAAATCAATCACAAACTAACCCTAATCAATCCTAGCAATTATTTCACCAATTCATCACAAATTAGAAATATGGTTCGTAGGGTTCATCCCTATGCCCTAAGACGACAGAACTACTCACAATTCATAATAAAATGCAATAGAAATTCACAATCAAAATCAATAGAATTCATTGCTATATTCAAAATATCAATAAAAATAGAGTTTTTGAGGGAGAGAGAGACAAACCAATGAAGAACAAGATAGCATCCAACAAAATAACCCTTTTCTCTCCTCCCTAAAAGCTAAATCTAATTCCTCAAAAGTTAATCTAAAAAGGCTGCAAAAAGTTCTGAAAAAGCTCTCCAAACTAGGTTAAAAACTGGGGTTAAATACCCCCCAAAATCGCCCAAAAAATCCTGACGAAAATGCCCCTGCGCAGCCTCAAAATCGTAATTTACGCTACAGGCAGCGCGGCTCACTCGGCCGAGTGACAAATGTCACTCGGCCGAGTGAGAGACCCCGACGGATTTCAGAGAGTTGGGGGTCTTGGGGGTCGTCTCCTCGGGAGTCACTCGACCGAGTGACTTCTCTTCACTCGGCCGATGGGCTTTTCTTCACTCGGGCGGATGGTCATTCGTCACTCGGCCGAGTCAGTCTTTGGGGCTGACTGACGGATTCCAGAGAGTTGGATGTTTTGGTTGCCGTCGTCTTGGCTCCACTCGGGCGAGGGGTGACTTAGTGCTCGGTCGAGTGGTCTGGCGATGCTCGGCCGAGTGCACGCTGTTATGAGCTTCTGTTGCGTGTCCGATCTGGCCGGCCGAGCGGGCTGTCTATGCTCGGCCAGTGACTCCTTCACTTGGCCGAGTGGCATGCTGAAAATGCCCATTCTTCGTGTTTTTGCTTCCTCGTCGCTCCTACGACGTTCTTTCTTCTTCCACTCCTCTCCAATCGCAAAATACCCCTCAAGAGAGTCGTCGGTGACACTCCGGAGTGGGTGCATCTCAGAATCACTCCAAATCGCTCTAAATCTCCTGAAATACGACAAAAACAACAAATCGTGAAAAGCATCGCAATATTGTCGAATAAACGTGAAAAACATGATTTGAGCGATCTAAATGGCATGCAAACATGCAGAAAAAAGGTGTAAAATACGGAGTGATCAAGGCTTTTTGTCATAAAACAACTCAAAACAAGTTTTGTTCATTCGGGGTCTCACTATGATCCTATTGAGCACATAACATGCCGTGTGCACTGCCTCTGCCCAAAATTGAAGTCCAAGATGACTATCATAGACCATAGTGCACGCACACTCAATAAGAGTCCTATTCTTTCTCTCTACAACACCATTTTATGGTAGTGACCAAGGAAAGGAAAAATTATGAGTTATCCCGGTGTCATCACAAAACTTAGTAAAAGATTCATTCTCAAATTCTCCTCCATGATCACTACGGATAGTGATAATGGTGGATCCTAAGAGATTCTGAATCTTCTTTGCAAATCTGGTTAACTCTTCATAAGTTTCATTCTTATTAGTTAAGAATGAAACCCAAGTAAATCTAGAAAAGTCGTCAACGACAGCTAATCCATAATGAGCATTACCTAAAGAAGCGGTTCTAGTTGGCCCAAACAAATCTAGATGAAGAAGTTCTAGGGGCCTCTTAGAAGTAATCCCTTCTTTAAGCTTAAAGGATGATTTACTAAGTTTACCTCTTTGACACGAATCACAAAAGTTTTTCTTATTAAAAGCAATTTTAGGAAAACCTTTGACTAGATCATGCTTAGCTAACTTATATAAGTGCTTGAAGTGAACATGACCAAAACGGCGATGCCATAGTAGTTGTTCACTTGTGTTAGCAACTAAGCAATGTTCTACGGTTTTAGGCAAGCTCAAATAATAAATATTTTTACGCCTAATACCGGAAAATAAAACATTCGAATCACAATCAACAATTGTACACAATCCTTCTTCAAAGTTAACCTTGTAACCTTTGTCACAAAGTTGACTAATGGAAATGAGATTGTGACATAAGCCACTAACAAGAAACACAGTAGTAATTAATGGTTTTGAAGGGTTACCGACAATACCTACTCCAATGATGGTTCCCTTTTGATTACCTCCAAAAGTGACCGTTGCACCATCCTTAATGCTAATCACTTCGGAGAGCAACGGGGGATCTCCCGTCATGTGTTTGGAGCAACCACTATCGAGAATCCATCCTTTCCCTTTAGAGCTAGTTTGACCTTTATTGCTCTTCTTCTTTCTCTTGGGTACCTACATAATGTACCATAAGCTCATGGTACCCAATGTTTGTTGGGTCCAAGGGGATTAGCCGTTTGGAAGCCTAGTCCAAGTGGACTTCTTCTTCCTAACATAATTACTATTCTTAATAACATCATGAAAATAGGAATCAACATAAGCATTCCTATCATTTAGGCTAGTGTTCTTAGGACCCCAAATGGTGTATGTTTTGGGAGTCCTTTTCCTAGTTTCATGCATACTTGTTAGATTTCTATGTGGTGCATGCTTCTTAGGAACATGGTTTCTAGCATAGAAATGTGGTGGCGGATATGCATATGACATACGAGAATGATATGTATGCTTGGAAACATGCATGTTGTATGAAACATATGGGTCATGCATGACATGCGGAGGTTATGCATACATGTAAGAATGATGTGTATGTGCATATGGGTGTATAGGAGCACGTACATGAGTATTTCTCATGTGTGGTTTTGTACGTGTCCATGGGTGTGGAGCATAAAAAGTGTCATGATTATCCACTTGTGAAGTAAGAGGTTTCCTACGTGGATGAATGTTAGTGTACATGTAAGCATGACTTCTCTTTTGGTTTCCACCCTTAGTGGGTTTCTTGCCAAAAAGAAGAAAATGTGAAGTGGTGACTTTCTTGGTAGATTTGCTACCTATAGTGTCTTTGACACCACTTGTGGATGCACCGGAGGAAGGCCTCACAAAGTCTATAGTGACACCACTATAGGAGGTGCGATCATTGGATGCATTTGCTTTTACAAAACCAAGACCAACACGATGTGTGACAGGAAATTGGTTGGCAAGCAAATCGTACAATTGTCCTTTTCCCTCATTTAATCTCACAATACGGGAGGACATGAGCTCATATTTCTCCTTAAGAGAAGAAATGTTGGTATCCAAGGTGGACACCCGTGCTTTGAGCTCGTGCACTTGGGTTTTAAGAGAATCATTCTCTAAACCCAATTGTGTGTAACGTGTGACTAGATCACTATTATCCTTAGGTTGTGTTTGATCTAGTTGAGATTTGAGGTAATTTACCTCATCTCTCAAAGTGACATTTTGAGAAGCTAAGTTTGCTTTCTCAAGAGTTAAAGTATCAATAATGGTGTCATTGTTGATAATGCATGGAATGGATGACTTGATAACATTTGATTTCTTTAAGCATTAAAGATTGATATTTAGCAAATAATTCTTCATTAGCAATACGAAGTTCATCCATTGTTACCTTGGTATCATCCGTGTCGGAATCACTCTCATCGGAGAGTGGATCTTCTCGTGCCATGAAACACATGTGGGCGCTCTCACCCTTCTCATCATCGAAATCACTTGATGAGTCCTCACTTGCGTCATCGAATGTACCGACGAGTCCTTTCTTCTTATCTCTCTTGTTCTTGTCGGACTTGTGGTACTTCGGAGCTTTCCACTTCTCTTTGTTCTGAACATTGGGCAATCCCTCTTGATGTGCCCTGGCTTATTACACTTAAAGCAAAGAGAGGAGGTAGCATTAGTAGACTTAAATCTTTTGTTAGAGGGAAATTTACCTTTGCGGAAGAAGCGTTGGAACTTCTTCGCCATTTGGGCCCATTTCACCCAAATCCATCTCATCTTTCAAATCTTCGCTATCGGAGGATGATGAATTGGCGTTGAATGCCAAAGCTTTCTTCTTGGCCTCCGAAGGATTCATCATAGCTTGAATCTTTAATCGGTTCTCCCGTCTTACCTCATAAGACATGAGAGTCCCAATAAGATTCACAACTGTGTAATTCTTCAAATCATTGACCACCTCGATGGCGATCGCTCTTCTTTCCCATTTGGAGGTCATTCTCATGATGATCTTCCTTACCTTTTCAGGTTCGGTGTATATTTGGCAAAGGGCTTCCAATTCATTGGTGATGTCGGTAAAACGTCCGTATATCGATGCAATGCTATCATTTTCCGGCATATGAAACAAATCGAAGTTTTGCACGACAACATATAACTTTGGAAGTTTTACCTTGTTCGTTCCCTCATGGGTAACGATGAGATGGTTCCAAATTTGATATGCACTCTTACATGTGCATATCTTGTTGAACTCATTCGGGTCCAACACACAATGAAGAGCGTTCATTGCTTTTGCGTTGTTGACTTCGGCGGATTTCTTGGAAGACGTCCATTTTTCGAAATCCACTTCGGTGGATTCGACGTACTCCTTGTGGAGGGTTCTCCAAAGTGAAGCAATCCTAAGGAACATTTCCATCGTACACTTCCAATAGCCAAAGTTAGTGCCATTGAAATGTGGAGGACGCACCGTAGATTGACCTTCGAAAAGTGTGGACGCTCCAACATGATCGTGATTATTGTACGAAGTCGACAGAGAAACGTTGTTGTTGTTGGATGCCATAGCTAAAACCTTGCGCTTTGATACCAATTGTAAGGATCATGTCTATGGGGAAAACACTAGAAGGGAGGTTGAATAGTGTTTATGCAATTTAAAAAGATAGTTACACCAATTTAAATGCAATCCAACAAAATAGTGCGGAATAGAAATTAAACCCAAAAATGAAACACAAGCAAACACAGAGATGTTTCAAGGGTTCGGATTACCCAAGTCACTTCCCGACTTGTTCTCGGTAATCCTATGTCCCTTCCACCCGGATACCTCCAGATACTCAAGTTAGAACCCTAACTTGAGGTTTCCTTAAAACCCACTTGTAGCAACCCTACAAATGAAATCGAACTACAATCGATTGACCTTGACTCCCACAACTTGGGAGCAAGCAAACCGCTCTCACAACCCGAGAGCAAATTCAAATAACGAAAGTTATGAAATTATGAAAGCAACACTTACAATCAACAATGCCTTGAAGTAGAACTTGAAGGAGAAGTGTGTTGTGTGTTGAAGACTCTCATGGAAGAGAGGAGAAAGCCCTTTCTCTTGACTGCACCAAATGCCTAGAAGATAACTCTTTGGTTCTAGGTTGGAGAGCAAGAGATCAAAGATTGGAATTCTTAGGGATTTGGATTTGAGAGCTCTTAGACTTGAGAATGAAAGCTTGAGAGATTTTGCAATAGCCTTGGTAACCTTGGTAACCTTTCAATGGAACAGTAGAAGTCTCTTATATAGGTTTCTCAAATCCACAAAACAGTTTAGGCAAAAACCCTTTGGGAGTCCGTGAGAAAAATCTCAACGGATAGAATCTGCGCTCGCGACAGTTGACTGTTGAAGAAACCATAGTTGACTGTTGCACAGTCAGTAAGGGTAGGTGAGAATTCATAACGGTAACTTACCACATGGATAGTCGACTGATGAAGCATAGACAGCCGACTGTTAAACCAACATGCGACTGTAAATCCTTCTACAGGTGACTGGCCGAAAGATGGGTAAGTTAAAGATTCTGGAAATCTTCTGAGATAACAGGAAAGACGACTGATGAGGATAAAACAGTCGACTGTTAATCAGAACAGGCGACCGTAAATCCTTATACAGACGACTGTCAAATACCCTGAGAATTTCTAAAGAGCTGAGTCAATAAATTGGCTCACAGACAGATGACTGTTGCACATAGACAGTCGACTGTATATTCAACATTAGTCGATTGGCCGTAAAAGACAGATCAACAAAGTTTGGGCAGAAGATAGACATGCGACTGATTTACAAAACACAGTCGATTGTCACTTGGACATGCGACTGTAAATCGTTCTTGAGTCGCCTGTGCGAATTAAGACAGAGAATCCCATAACTAGATTGTAACAGTTTGTGCATAACAGGTGACTGTAGAACAAAAGACATTCGATTGTTTTTGAGACAGACGACTGTAAAGCGTTCAGCAGTCGACTGTTATAAACAATCCAAGTACAATCACAAAAAATGAATTGGAGTCTAAGGACAATTGATCTAAAGTTATCCTAAGACTGAAATGAGGAAGTGTGTGAGTGCTCCATCAATGTTCTACTTCTAAGCTACATACTAGAAGAGATAAAAGAAATTTACATTGACGAATTTTCTCTTCTATCCAACGTATGATCTTGAAGTCTTCATGGAGCTTCAAACACTATCCACGATCATCCAATCTATTTTATTTGCCTTCAATGAACTTTGAGTGTCATCCATTGCTAGTAGATCTTCATAATAAGCTTAGGCAATGGATTAACTGCAAAATATGGGATTAGTCACAAGTATTTATGTTTACTCATCATTAACACCAAGTAGGGAGAAGTCCAATACTCAACAAATGCTCTCTCTTAACGAGCCCGAACTCATCAAGTCCCTCTTTTCTAGTACCACACTAGACAAGACCCCAAAAGTCACAAATATCGTAAAAGTTTCCCCTACAAAGATCGCTACACTACTACACAAATATAATAATAAAGAGTTTAGGAAATTTCAGTTTGTGATCGGTAGTCGTCTCTGGCAATTAGCTCAGGTCAGATCAAGTCTAACGATGATGTAGTCTCTGATCTCAGCAACTCGAGTTGCGACTAGCCCCCTTGGATGTACTTGCGCCCTAGGTGGAAGTGTGCATGGATGTTGCGGCCGTGGACATGGAATTTGAAGATGACTCCCTCTTTGATAGCTGGCGGCAATGAGACCTTCTCTAGGGTGTTGTGAAATTTGTTGAAGAAGATGTGCTTGTCCTCTTACGCAATTTTTGAAGAAGATGGTAGCTTGGAGTCCCTTGCTTTGTTGCGGCCTTGATGAACTTCCTTGTGCCTTGCAAAATGAATGAAGATGCAATGGATCTTTGTGTTTGCAGCTTGATGATAAGGATGTGTATACTTGCAGCCAAGGAGATGGGGACTATGAAACTTGTGCAAGGGAGGATGAGGGTAACCATAGGATGTTGTGGCCTTGGTCTTTGGCAATGTTGGTTGGAGCTGGCACAAGGAAGAGAGGCAATGGAGTTTTGAGGCTTGGCTTGAAGATGGTGCAAGGATGTGCAATATGTGATGAAGAGGCTTGCAAACTTGCAAGTTGCGCAAGGTGCTAGAGGAGAGATTTTGGCCAGCCTCTCTTTTGTGTTCTCTTGTGTTTTTGCCATCTCTCCCAAAATACCTCTCTTTGAACATGGGTATATATAGGAGAGGATGTGATCAATTAGAATCAATTAGAATCCCATAATTGATGGAGATAGAAAGGAATCCTTACTTGAATAGTATTTGAATGAATCACCAAGGAAGATCTCTTCAATCACTATTGGATATGGAGTTTGAATAGTGTTGAGTCATTGGGCCGTCACTCGAGGAAACTCGGTCGACGAATGGCCAAGGCCCACCAGGCCCACCAGAGAAGAGCGATATCGACTTAGTCAAAGCCCAAATGACAAGCCGACCGTTGGTCCGTCTCGCGCGAACGTGGGATTAAAGGCGGGCTCGAAAATCTCGGAGACATGGGTAACGCTTACTCCCATTCATGGTGGAAGATCGTGGCCCAATTATAGGGGGCTGTTATCTCTCCAACGTCTCTAAGAGGACCCCGAACCTCTATAAATAGGGGGAGGGGTCCCATCTTCAAGGTACAAATCTAAGACATAGAGCTCTATCTACTCACTTTACCATTTTATATTTGAGCTTACGTCGTTAGTCTAGAGACGAACCTCCGTGGATCGATCTCAGCTACACCAAGCTTCCTCTCTTCCTTAAGTTTCCTACTAACTTAAGTATCAGAGGGGATTCGGGTCAGAACCCAGATCCGACCCCCCTAATGGTTCCCTGTGGTGTATACCGGCAATCGCTACCCGACGGCCGGCGCTTGACCCTTTAACCTCGAACGATCGATGCAACGATTGCTCGTTGGTTGACCGATGGTCGTATCACCCTGAATTACAATCATTAGACCCTGGTTCTTCCAACCAAGGGTCCCACCTCAACTGCTGACAAGGCTCCAGCTCAGCACTACGAGTCTCCGTCAGCTTGACAACTGTACCTGTCAATTTTGGCCTTAACAGTTTGGTGCCATCTGTGGAAAATGGTAACCAGCTTGTCATCCCAAAGCTATTCATAAGCTATGGCAGCTGGACCCAGCAACACCGGACCGGTCGAAGGTCCAAAGGAGAAGCCCATGGCAAACATTGTTGAGTATTGGTGTTTCATACCAATGTTATTTTGATGATGATCACAACATTATGTTGTTGTTAATGACTCTCTTGTTTTAGTCACTTAGTTACATTTCTAGAATATCATTTTTGGAGACTAAACACTTGGTGCAAGGATTGACATTAAGTGGAGAAGGACCAAAACTTGGACTCAAGGGGTGCCAAAGCTTGGAGATGATGGAGAGCATTAAGGCATCAAGATTGAAGCCATAGACTTTAAGGAAAGCATTGTAATCTATGTATTGTTTCATTTATTGCTTTCTCGCTTTTTGAGTCTAGGTTTAATGTAATGCCTTGATAGATAGTCTACTCATTCATGCATATGCATTTAACCATTTTAGTGAGCCTTTGGATTATCATAGAATCCAACCTAATAGGCTCATCTTGTCCAAAGACTCATTTGGAGTCTCTGACTCTCTAATAGTCGCCTGGTGAAGGTTTTACAGTCGACTGGGTGATTCCAGTCGCCTGTCGAGCCTTCTACAGTCAATTGTGGTGTCCTGCTCAAGTCAACATTTTATTGACTCATATTTGAGCTTTTGGATCAGTCGACTGTCAGTCTTTTTACAGTCGCCTGTCTTCCAATAGTCTCCTGTGATTTGTTCATGAGTCGATTGTGAGCATACTCGCATTGTCTCGGCTTCACCCCATTTTGCTAGCCAGTCGACTGGTTCAGTATTTACAGTCGCCTGTCCATTTGACAGTCGCCTGTATACTGGCCATCAGTCGCATGTCTGCATACAGTGCGAAAGAGTGCATCTCTCTATTTTATTCCATCCCATGCAGCAGTCGCCTGCTGAAGCATTTACAGGCAACATGTCCTGTTTACAGTCGACTGATGAATACAATGCGAAAGAGTGCATCTCTCTATTTTATTCCATCCCATGCAGCAGTCGCCTGCTGAAGCATTTACAGGCAACGTGTCCTGTTTACAGTCGACTGTATCATCTTCATCAGTCGACTGTTGAGGCTTAGATTATAGCCGTTGGGAATTATTTAGCCGTTGGACAATCGACTGTCGTTTGTTCACCAGTCGACTGTTGGTGACATTTTTACCCAAAATCTAGCCGTTGCAGCTTTTTGTTTTTGTCTGTTTTCTTGGCTTTTGAGAGTTCCTATAGGGTTCCTTTATATATGAGAGGGCTGAGTTCATTAGAACTTCTTGATGCTATTGAAAATCTTTAGAGATTAAATAAGCCACTCTCAAACTCTCTCATTTCCCTCTTAGAGCTCATTCTCACCTTCATGCATTGAAGTCAAGCTCAAGGGAAATCATCCAAGTGCTTTCAAGCAAATCTCATCACTTGGAGATCCTCTTCCATGCCTTGCATTCATTTATGAGTAAGTTCATCTCAAGGCATAGGTAAGAGTATTTGTCTTACTTTGTGGTTCTTTGTATCCCTAATTCTCTTTATGAAAATTAGACACTCTCATTGTGGGAGTAATTCTCTTAGTGGGAATTAGATATTCTCTCAGTAGGAATTAGATACTCTCTTTGTGGGAGTAATTCTCATTGTGGGAGTAATTCTCATTGTGGGAGTTTGGTGTCCTAGTGTAGGGCTAACCCTAATTCTCTGAGTGGGAGTTAGTAATTCACTGTATGGGAGTTTGACCCTTGTGTAGGGTTTGTTTGGTTCTTGTGTAGGACAAAATCCTCTATATGAGGTATCTCTTTGTGTGATTGTGTTCACTTCTCTTTGTAGGAAATATATTGACTATTGGTGTGGCTGGACGTACCCATGTTTTGGGGAACTAGGGTAAAATCTTGTGTTTGCATTTGATTTGATTGTGGTGATTAATTCCTCTTGCATTTATTATTTTGCATTTGCAAGTTTAATTTTAGTTGCACAATTTATTGCCATTGCACTATTCACCCACCTCTAGCGTGTTGTTGTTAGTATTGCAAGGGTAAGGCGATCCTTACAATTGGTATCAGAGCGAGGTTATAGCATACTGCAATGATGACATTCAACGCTACATCCGCATCTCATGCAGAAGGTCATTCTACCTTCGACCCTCGCTCTTCAACGAAACCAACTACCCAAGTTGGAAGATCAAGATGATGATCTACATGGAGGGTCAAGACCCCATGGGACATCACGGAGGTGCCATTTGAGAAGCCCATTACACCTGCGGCTTCAAGGACACAGGCGGAGAAGGACTCAATCAAATTCAATGCAAGGGCTATGAATGCATTCCATTGCACCCTCACTGCAAATGAGTTCAATCGCATCTCCATGTGTAAAACGGCCAACGAAATTTGGTATACTTTAGAGATATGTCAAGAAGGGACTACAATGGTAAAGAAATCTAAAAAAACTGTGTTTATATCTAAGTATGAAATGATTAAGATGCAGGAAGGAGAAATCATTTCAGAGATGTTCACAAGTGTCACGTTTTGTTTTCAAATCGTACGCTTTTCGTGCACTTAGTCTTGTTCGTGCACGTATTTATTTTAGACCTTGTTTGTATCCGAACCCTATAGTGTGATATGCCGTTGTGACCCTCTCGAAGTGTATTAAATTGTGGAATTATTTTGGATCGTCATTTCACGGGTCGTTCTCCCACGATTTGGCTTTGTTTGATGAGACGTCGCGATTTTCATTCTTGTCGTGAGACGTTTTTATTTTTAGTTTCGTTTCTCGTCGTCGAAATTGTGATACATCTTCTTTGTCCTGTTTCCCTCATCGACATGGTCACCTCAGTATTTATTTCATAATTTTCGAGCTTTGTTTGACCTACTTTCACTTTTTGCCCAACCTAATATTTGTTTAACCCTAAGTTTCTCTTGGCTATATCCTCTAATATAAATTTTTATATTAATATACATGCTATATTATGTTGACCCAGCCCAATGTTTCCTTGGCCGCACCCACCCATGTGAGGAGAGGGGGGGGGTGAGAACTTGGGTTTAATATTGATAATAACCAATTTCTAACTCAAAACCCCTATCAACCTAGACCTAGTCCTCACGTGTGTAGCAGCCTTTCTCCTCTCCTATTTAATATAGCCCTAGGGCTTATACTTTCACAGCCTATCACGTTCAGCCGCTGCCCCAAACTATTCTTTTCACGCAACAACGTTTTTTTCGAGCGCTGCCTCTTTCCCCGCTTCTCTCCGCGTTTCTCCCTCAGCCCGCCGCCGACCAGACCCCCGACCTCGTCCCGACGTCTCTCCGCCGTGACATAGGCCGCCTAGCTCGACGGAGCCCCGCCTGCAGCCGCTGCAAGCCGCTGCAGCAATTTGCAGCAACAGCAGCATCAGCCACCACCGCCGCAGCTGCCGCCACCCGTGGCCTCCAACCACCGCCATCGACCCCCCTTGGGCCCCTGCTGCCGTCTGAGATCCCCTCAGGCTGCCATTGTTTCAAACAACGAGTGATTTCACTGTTACGTGTTTTAACAATGTCCCGACGCGTCGTTTCGGCTCCTCGTCGTTCTCTCTCACTGTTAGGTTCTTCCGACAGCCCTCTACCTCTCCTAGAGGTGTTCTCGATGTCACTATCATCCTCTACGATGCTCAACATCGTAGTCTTTGTGTACGTCGACCCGTTCGTCCCCGTTCGTTGTTACGGCTTCCCGTGAGCTGTAAAACGGCAACCGACCACTTTGCTCGTTGTTTGGAATCTATTCGCCGATCTCGTCACTGTCCAAGGATTGGCAATCGTAGGAATCTATTTTGGAATCTGGAATTAGGAGCGTTTTCTTATTCCAACCCCTGGCGTCGCTACCCGATGCCAGTGTAGCTCTCGCGGCGTGTAAGGGTAATTTTCTGAACACTTAGGACCCCCAACCAATTCATGCTAATCAAGATTAAAATCGGTATTTTAGTTGCTTAATAAATCACTAATGAAGATAATTTAAACGGGGACTGTAGGCTGGTGGATCCGAGCATATAGGTAGATTGGACTGATTGGACGGTGTTTGCAGAACGACTGATTGCAGGCAAGTGAAACTTGCCAAACTTGTGTTTTAGGCCATGTTTTAGGCCATTCCCCGTTTTTAGCGTAAAAGAGACTAGGCGACGAAATGATACTCGCCTAGACGCAATTTTAAGATCTAGCTTGACAACGAAGCTAGATCTGACACCCTGCCATGTCATTCATTTTGCCTGTTGACGTACCCCCGGTTTGCGAGCCGCAAATGGCCGGGGGACCCGCGTGAGGGTTTAGATATTTGTAACCGCAAGCGCACAGTGTTGTAGTGTGGCTTGGGGGTCGAACACAGGGAGGCTAGGATGTGCTTGTGTCAAGGAGGACCGAAATCACCCCGTGGGCGAGCTAGCCCGGATCGGTTGATGGGTTGTCACGGTAAAGGAATGCAAGGTATGAACAATAAGAAAATAAACACGGGACTTTAGTTTCCACTCCAACGAGTGACTCTCACCGATACGGCCTACGGGTAGGATGGCGATCGGAATTAGGGTCTAATGGTGAGACGTTGCCTCTGAAAGTGGTACCGGCATCCCATGGGCCCGATATTCCGGTCGGTGCCCAGGATGATACACCGGACTTCCCGGGTTCGATCAGTGGGCACTCCCGTGTCCATTAACACTGATCGATTTCGGGAGCACTAAGCTCGCAACGATAACTCCCAACGTCTCATCCTGCCGCTCCCGCGCGCTAGGATTCGGCGTCTACGCTAAGGGCGTGAGCTATGGCTAGGGAGTCAACCGCCAAGTTTATTCCCCCTTGGCCCAACGGTCAAAGGCAGTCTTTTTCCCGCCGATGACAACAAAACACCCCGCGTAACCGTTAGATTCCTAATCCCTATCGATTTCCTAACCATATGGATGCATCGGGAAGAGCCCCCGAAGGGGTTTCCGCCAAAATCCCAGATTTGGGAACTACTCACAAATATTCATTAAAAAGCGATCTAAACGAAAATGAACCGTTAAAATCATAATCAGACGATATGAATGCGAAGGTAGTAGAGCAATTAAGATAATACTAAAGTTTAAGAAAGATCCGAAAAATTACAATAGAAAAGTAATTACAGCCGTCACAAATAGGAGAAAACAGTAAAAACTAACAGCTCCTCCGTTTCTGGAACCCTAGGGGCCCTATTTATAGGATCTCGTATCACCCGATCGGTTGAAAAGTCAACCGATCGATTGATCCGTTACAAATAATAAACAGAAAACGGCGGAGTTTCACCCGGTCATATGAACCGGTCGGTTGAGTTCTTGGGGTGACCGGTTGGATCTTGGCGCCATCGGGTGAAGGGGTCGGTTGGGTGCCCGTGTCTCGGCTCCTCAGCATCAGCTACAGATGAACCGATCGGGTGAGAGTCACCCGATCGGTTGGAATTTGGCTTGAAAAGATAGAGAATCGGCCCCGTTGAACCGGCCTGTGAACCGGTCGGGTGACATCCACTTGAGCTCCAGCTGAGACCGGGTGGTGCACGCGTGCATCACCCGATCGGTTGGAGATGACCAACAGACCGGGTGAGGGGCTGAAAGATGTAATCTTCGTCGTTTGACCCCTTGGATCACGCGTGACTCCTCCCGTTGCTCCGGGGACACATGATATCATCGTTTTACGTCCCAAATACCAGCAAACTACTGCAAAACACGTAAAATATGGAAAAGTGAAAGAAAACAAGAAAACACAAGAAAACACGAGAGAACGAATAAAAGACGGCGGTAAATACGGAAAAACATGGAAGAAAACGCGCGTAAATATATGAAATATAAACACACGTCACCTGTCACGTTTAATTTTCATATCTGTACGCATTTTACTTATGCTCTGCCATGCCTGTCATGTTTAAATTCCTTATCTATACGCAATTAAATTATACTCTGCCATGCCATGCATCATAACATGTCATTCCATGCTTGAATGTTGCATTCGTAGCACACGCTACTATACTTCCTTGTTGAGGCTAGGTGATCACTCCTTATTTTACACCTTTTTTCCGCATGATTACATGCCATTCAGATCGCCCAAATCACGTTTTTCACGATTTATCGACAATATTTCGATACTTTTCATGATTTGTTGTTTTTGTCGTATTTCAGGAGATTTGGAGCGATTTGGAGTGATCCCGAGATACACCTACTCCAGAGTGTCGCCGACGACATCCCTGAGGGGTATTGTCACGACCCGCTTCCCTAAAATGGAGGCGAGACGTGAAAAGGTCCGCACGAGAGTGGAGCTGTGAAGCCCCAAACCCGATAAGCGTCAATAAAACATAAGCAGGTCCCTGTAACCACAACAGAACAACAATAATAATACAAGGAGAGACAGAAATAAAAGCTCACATCTCATAAATTGTCCAACATAATAATAAGTCCAACATCCAGAAAAGCCACCAGGCTAAAAGAAAGAGTCTAAAGGCCCAGAACAAGGCCAACAAAAGCAACGACATAACAAAGTATAGGTGCTACGCACCGATAACAAAACAACTGTCTAAACAAAAGTAAAACACAACGAAGACACTAGGACTGGTCCCCAGTGTCCACGTACTCCCCGTCCAGCACGGGTGCAAGCTCGGCGTCCGCAAACACCTCACCCTCCACAAGGTACTCAGGCTCAGGATCTAACATGTGTCACCCAAAAGAGTAAAGGGGCACATGTCAGCAAGTCTAAAAGACTTGGGCAAGGAAACTGAAAGTAAGGCAACTAGCAACCTAGCAGTTTTAGTATGCATGACATGGCAGTTATGTATGATGCAACAGTTTAAAAGAGGCAAGCACGCACTATGTAGCAAAAGCTACCAAATCACTAATTTACGAATCACTCATCACTATTTTCACTTATCACTGTTTATCACTTAGTGCATAGAGAGTCCACCTGCTGGCCAGCTCGTGGCTCAAGCCGCTTATTTGAAGGATCCTGCCAAAACAGAGTTAGGATCGATAATTAAAGTGGAGACTTACGCTTGCGTATGCGGAACGGTAGTCTCGGAACTTTGCCTTCGGATTCGCCACGACGGATCGAGTCTTCTCACGAACGGAGTAAGGCTACTAATCCACAATCTAAATCTCTATTTTAGATTAAGAACTTGGAAAGAGGAAGAGAAAGGATTTTTGCAGAGCTTCGCTAGGATGAAGATGCATGCATGAATTTCATGCAAAAGGTGTAAGAAATGGCTTACCCTTGGGTCTTATTTATAGCCCCCAAGGTAGTTATTTTAGGGTAAGTTGTTCTTTTGGAACAACTTAATTAAGGTGTACCATGATACATGGCACATTATAAGCTTAAGTTGTACCATATGCATGGTACAACATAAGCTTAAGATATTCCCCCTTTATAAGCCATATGTCGCATGCACTTATGCATATATAATGCGACTTTCCCACTCATCCAGAGATCCTCTCCACAAGGGAACAGATTCCCTTTGTACACGACTTCGTGTACGCGACGTTCGAGGTCCGTGTTCCCTCGTACATCCCCCACAAGGGTGTACAAACGTCTTCCATATCCAACATCTCCCACTCACACTTGAGGGGATTGTAAGAGAACGTCTTTCCCTTAGTTCTTTCATCTATCATACCGAGAAATAGACCGTGCGACCGTCATACGCGTAGAGTCTGTTGTTGTGCACTTGTTAGAGATACACAACGACCTCGAAGGTGCAAAGTTGAGTAGTTCAACGCATGCTTTACCCTAGATTATTTCTTCACATTCTTATACTTTATATTCAACAATTGAATCCCATCTGGATTACAATTGGCTGGCCAGCTTTGAATCATTAAAGTCCAAATGCGAATATGAAATCAATCTTCCTCTTCTTGTGAACCTTCTGATCTTGACTTGATTCGCTTTTCTAACGTGCCCCGCCGAGCCGAATTATCATAGCCCATTAGCAACACGCTAAGATAGCGATCATCTCGTCAAATCTAAAGGAACCAATTGGAGTCCTTGAGGGTAAGAGTTAAGACCCGTATGGCCTTTGAGTCTCACATAATAGCAAACACTATTGCTACTAACTCAGTGGTCGAAATGCATACGTGGTATGAACACGTACTACAACATCACTCCTTTCCCAGGGAGAGTATGTCTTAATGATGTTGTACGGATGAAAGATCAGACACCACAGTGCCTATCTTTTTGAGTCCCCTTACTACTCGTGAAATATTCACGGACTCTCATCCTGCATAAGACAGATAGGATTAAAAAATCCAATGAGATCTTTATATCCTTGTGATACAGATCTCAGATCTTTTGTAAGCATCCGTATGATGCAGATCTTTTATTCGACTATCTTGTTTAAGTCACGACTCTAAATCATTTGTCTAATGATTTTGACTTTAAACTAGTCTCATCTCTATCTTATCCATCTGATAAGATAAGGCGGTTGCTCATGTGAGAGAGCCAACCTTAAGCTGTCCGACATACACAAAATAAAATAGCTGAGACTTAAACACAAATGTTTAAAATCATTTGTAAGAAACTTGTATGCAATATATAAAAGAACTTCTTTCTTTTATTAAACTTTGATCTTCTATAGACATGGGAAATATTACAAGATACAGCTCAGCACCTACGCATTCCCATAGATGATAAGTGTTTGTAGAACACATCTCTGGGGATCGCCTTGGTAAGGGGATCCGCTATCATCTCATGCGTGGTTATGTATCCTATGTTTACTTCCTTCCGTTTGTCATAGTCCTTCGCAAACTTGAATCGAATGTCAATGTGTTTGGTCTTACAATGAAATTTAGGATCTTTGACGTAGGCAATCGAAGCTTGACTATCACTGTATATAGGAACAGTGCTTGTGTCAGTGGCATTCGTCAGCCTGTCTAAGAATTTCCTAAGCCAAACAGCTTCTTGGACCGCCATGCTGAATGCTACGAATTCGGCTTCCATGGTTGATAGAGCGATGCAGGTTTTTTTCTTGCTGCTCCAGGATATTGCACCATTCCCGAGCAAGAAAACAAAGCCTGAGGTAGATCTTCGCTCGTCGAGATCACCTGCCCAATCAGCATCGGTATAGCCTTCGAGTCTCAAGGTATTGCCTTGATAGCATAACGCATAGTCCGCAGTCCCTTTGAGGTACCTTAATATCCTCTTCACCGCTTTCCAGTATGCTTGTCCTGGGTTGGATTGGTAACGGCTTACCATACCAACACTATAGCAAATGTCCGGTCTGGTACACATCATAGCGTACATCAGACTCCCGACAGCACTGGAGTATGGAACCTTTTCCATAGCTTTCTTTTCTTTTGGATCTTTGGGACACATTTCCAAACATAGACCCTCGCCTTTGCTTATTGGAGTATCAATTGGCTTGCAGTCCTGCATATTAAATCGTTCTAAAACTTTCTTTATATATGTCTCTTGAGAGAGAGAAAGAAGTTTCTTGGAACGGTTCCTTGAGATCTTAACCCCAAGGATATATGCAGCTTCACCCATGTCTTTCATCTCAAAGACGGATGAAAGCCAAGCTTTGATATCCAATATAAGACGCTTATCATTTCCGGCTATAAGTATGTCATCTACATAAAGAGACATAATTACATACTTGTTTTTAATCCTCTTAATATATACGCAGTTGTCTTCGTCGAGCATGGAGAAACCATACGACAAAACGACTTCTTGAAAGCGCATATACCACTACCTTGAGGATTGTTTAAGACCATATATGGATTTACGAAGTTTACAAACCTTATGTTTGTTTTCTTCTTGTACAAACCCGTTTGGTTGTTCCATGTAGATCTCCTCATCTAGTTCTCCGTTAAGAAAAGCAGTCTTTACATCCATCTGATGTAACTCGAGGTCCAAACAAGCCACCATTGCCAGAATTAAGCGAATGGAGGTAAAACGCACGACAGGAGAGAAAGTCTCTTCGTAGTCTATTCCTTCCTGTTGCGTGAAACCTTTCGCAACAAGGCGAGCTTTATATTTCTCGATGGAGCCATCAGCCTTATGCTTGATTTTGAGAACCCACTTGTTCCCAATGGCTCTACGTCCCTTAGGTAAATCAACCAAGTCCCAGACTTGGTTTGTTTTCATGGATTGAAGTTCTTCTTCCATTGCCGCTATCCATTTATCTTTAGCAGGGCATGTGACGGCCTGTTTGAAATTTGCAGGTTCGTCATCATCTTGTAGTAATGTCATGAATGTTTGAGGAAATTCATCCTCAAATCTCAGAGGTGTTAGCCTCGTTCGATTACTACGTCTTGTTTGAGTTTGATCACTCCCACTTGGAATGACATCACTCCCACTTGGAATAACATCACTCCCACTCGGAATAGGATTGGTATCGTTCGTATCATCCATTGGTGAAGTTTGAAACGTATTTTCTTCTTCACCAAGAATTCTCCCACTCGAACGTTCCGATCCTTCTTGATCCCAAGTCTCAAACAAGGATAAGTCTTGACTTATCTCACCCTGTCTTGGAAACTCGTTTTCCAAGAAGACAACATCCCTCGATTCGAATTCTATTAGACCTCCATTGTTCTCTTGACCGACGAAAGCATATCCTTTGGAGTTTTCAGCGTATCGGATGAAGATACACTTCCTCCCACGTGGCCCAAGTTTGCCATATTTGTGAGAGGATAAATGTGTGAAAGATGCACAACCCCAAGGTTTTAGAATGCTTAAGTCTGGAGTTCTATTGTTCCACAACTCATAAGGAGTAGAACTTACCGACTTCGAGGGTACACGGTTTAAGATGAATGCTGCCGTCAATAATGCTCACCCCAAAAGGTGATAGGCAAATTTGCCTGAGACATCATTGAACGGACCATTTCCATCAATGTCCTATTTCTTCTTTCCGCAACACCGTTTTGTTGTGGAGTATAAGGCATAGTTATTTGATGAACTATGCCTTTTTCATCACAGATTTCCTTAAAACTCGTTGATTGATATTCCCCACCCCGATCGGTTCGCAAGACCTTTATCTTGCGATCTAGTTGATTTTCCACTAAACTCATATAGTTTTTGAAGCAAGTTAAAGCTTCATGTTTGTGGGAAATCAAATAAATATGACCGAAACGGGTGAAGTCATCAATGAAAGTGATGAAATAGGACTTCCCGCGTCTTGTCTTAACATTCATTGGACCGCAAATGTCCGAATGGATAAGCTGTAATGGAACTTCGGCCCTTGTGCCAGTTCCAAACGGCTTGCGACAAGTTTTCCCTACAAGACAATGTTCGCAAGTTGACATTTCAACTTTTAAAACATTAGATAGCAAGCCACTTTTGGCAAGTCTATCCATTCTAGTTGGTCCAATATGACCAAGTCTTGCATGCCAACAAATGATCTCAGATTCAGAGTTAGAAACATTTGTTAAATGGAAACTTTCATTAATGGAAGAAGAAACATCATACATTGTATTTAAAACAATTAATCCATTACAAACATTACCAGATCCAATTAAAGAATTATTACAAACAATGTCAACTTTCTGTTTATAGAACCTCCATTCATAATCTAAAGACATTAACATGACCACGGAAACGATATTCCTTCTAATATCTGGAGCAAAGAGGACGTCGTGCAATAATAATGTCCGGCCGTTGTCGAGAACTAGCTTACATGTTCCGATGCCTTTGACTTCAACACGAGTGTTGTTGCCGACGTATATCCACTTTGTTCCTTGAGTTATCTTTCGATACTCTACGAAGAACCTTCTGTCCTTCGCTACGTGGTCTGTGGCCCCTGAATCAATCAACCAAAAATAGATAGATTCAGCAAGAAACATGGAACTAGAAACACATATGTAACTAGTCCTACAAGTTACCTTATCACTTCCATCCGTACATGTACGGGCGAAGTGACCGTACTTGTTGCACTTAAAGCACTTGATCTTCTTCAAGTTTTTCTTCTTTGAGTGCACATTCTTTTGCCACTTTTTGTTCTTAGTCTTCTTTGAGGTTTCCGGTTCTTGCTTTCGTTCGTTCACAAACCTTAAGCGTTTATTCTTCCGCTTATTTCCTCCATGTGAGGAACTAGCGGCCACGTGCACTTCTGCACTTGGTTTTGCGGCTTGAATCCGCTCTTCCTCGAGTTCGAGGTGTTTCGATACATCGCTTAATGTTTTAATGCACTCATTATGAGTGAGATGCATTTTCATATTATCCCAGCTATCTGGGAGTGAACGAATGACTGCTTGGATCTGCTGTTCGTCAGACAGCGTAACACCCGCATCCTTTAATTCAGATATAAGATTCGCCATGTGGCGGAGATGCTTTTTCATAGAATGATCTCGCCGCATTTTGTACGAATCAAATTGAATATTTAAGGAGCGGAGTTTGGTAACCGAAGTTCCACCAAACTTTATCTCTAGCTCAGACCATATGTCTTTGGCTAGGTCGAATTCCCGAAATAGACGCATTATGTCATTGTCCATGGCGGACAGTAACGTAATACGTGCTATTTTGTTCTTTCGAGTCCAAGTATCATAAGCTTCCCGGTCCCTCTTGTGTTGGGCCGTATTGCCCAACTCAGGTTCTTCCATTATGTTTTAGAGTGTTTCGAGCACATCTTGCTCCTCCAAAACATATTGGATTTTAATTGACCAAAGTTTATAATTGTCGCCGTTGAGCTTTTCACCTTTGTTAAGCTCTGCGACAATATTCTTAGAAGCGGTAGACATATTCGATTCAAAAAACTGCAAAGAAAATGAAAAAACACGATCAAAATTCAATGCATAAAGTTTCGATTCTTTAAACACTTGATAAGTTCTTTGGATGCGTTGAAATGTTACTCTAGAATCGAGAAGTTCACTACGTTCCCAACTACCATCTAGAAGTAACTTTCAAAGTATCCCTCTTACTTATCTTAAGTAAAAAGAAATCAGAAATAATACCCGTATGGTATTAGCAGCGGAAAATTACTTTGAAAAACATATCTTTCAAAATAGAATAGGTGAGAGTTTGCGCAAAGAATTTTAGCGCAACAATTGCCAAGCCACGAGACATGTTCTACATACCCATGGGTTAGATAACCATGGCCGGATCGTGGTAGGACTTGGAATTCTAAATTGCGCTATCCCGATTTAAGGACGGGACATAACCTATTTGAAAAACATCTTTTTCCAAAAAAAAATTTGAAAGCACGTTGGCTAATCTCCGTAGAGTAGAGCACAACGTCACAAGTACATTGGCTAATCTCCGTAGAGTAGAGCACAATGACATGGCTAATCTCGCATGAAGTAGAGCACTATGGCTAATCTTCAAGGAGTAGAGCCCAATGAAAAACTTCATTAAAACGTTAGTTCCGTATGAACTAATCGGCACTGTGGTTAGCCCCGTATGGGCTAATCGGCACATCCGAGTTTGGCCAATGCCTTTTGTCACCCCGTATGGGTCAGTAGGCAAGTTTGCAGTCGACCCAGACCTTCTGCCAGATTGGTCGACCAAAAACACAAAATTGGTCGACCAATATTCGAAATACAAATTCTCCCGGCCAGGGCCTCTGCCCTGGCCGGCCAGGGGCCCTGGCCCCCTCTGCCAGGGTCGGCCAGGCCCTGGCCTCTGCCAGGGCCGGCCGGCCAGGCCACTGGCCGGGGTCAGGGCTCCTACCCTGGCCTCGGCCAGGCCCTGGCCTGAGGCCAGGGCGCTGCCCTGGCCTCTGCCAGGGTGGCCTGGCCACTGGCCGGGGCCAGGGCTCCTGCCCTGGCCTCAGCCAGGCCCTGGCCTGAGGCCAGGGCGCCGGCCCTGGCCTCTGCCAGGGCCGGCCTGGCCGGCAGGGCTTGGCCAAGGCCGGCCACTGCCGGCCTGGCCATGGCCGGCCTGGCCATGGCCGGCCATGGCTTGGCCATGGCCGGTCATGGCCAAGGCCATTCGGCGTTGGCCGGCCATGGCCCCTTTGGCCATGGCCGGCCACCCCCTTCAAATGGGGTTGCCGCACTCATTCCTCCCCCTTGATGGGGTGGTCGCCGGTGGTTATTGGCCGTAGCCAACCCCCTCCGCATGGGGAGAGGGGGTGCATGGCCTTCATAGCCCATTTGGCCATGGTGCACATGCACCAAATTTACTCTTACCCGATGGAAATAACTACCATCATCTTCCTCGATGAAGCACCCGTTCGTCGATGAAGCACCCGTTCGTCGAGAAATTAGTTATTTCCTAATGGCCGTGTGCCAAAAATGAAAAATAACATACTACGTGAACGGTCGGTTCTTCCCGTCACGGAGAGTTCCTACCATATCCGTAATGATAGGAGACCCTAACGTGAAAAGAACAACCGCTGCGTTCTCTCCGTCACGAAGCGTTCCTACTATATCCGTAATAGTAGGAGTCCCATTCGTGAAAAAGACAACGACTCGTCCATAGTTTCGACAAGGCGGTGGTTTGCCCGGGGCGAACCCATATGGCTCTGATACCAATGAAGGATCCTGCCAAAACAGAGTTAGGATCGATAATTAAAGTGGAGACTTACGCTTGCGTATGCGGAACGGTAGTCTCGGAACTTTGCCTTCGGATTCGCCACGACGGATCGAGTCTTCTCACGAACGGAGTAAGGCTACTAATCCACAATCTAAATCTCTATTTTAGATTAAGAACTTGGAAAGAGGAAGAGAAAGGATTTCTGCAGAGCTTCGCTAGGATGAAGATGCATGCATGAATTTCATGCAAAAGGTGTAAGAAATGGCTTACCCTTGGGTCTTATTTATAGCCCCCAAGGTAGTTATTTTAGGGTAAGTTGTTCTTTTGGAACAACTTAATTAAGGTGTACCATGATACATGGCACATTATAAGCTTAAGTTGTACCATATGCATGGTACAACATAAGCTTAAGATATTCCCCCTTTATAAGCCATATGTCGCATGCACTTATGCATATATAATGCGACTTTCCCACTCATCCAGAGATCCTCTCCGCAAGGGAACAGATTCCCTTTGTACACGACTTCGTGTACGCGACGTTCGAGGTCCGTGTTCCCTCGTACATCCCCCACAAGGGTGTACAAACGTCTTCCATATCCAACATTATCTCTATCACTATTAATCACTCATTACTGTTTATCACTTAGTGCATAGAGAGTCCACCTGCTGGCCAGCTCGTGGCTCAGGCCGCTTATCTCTATCAATATTAATCACTTGTGCACTAGAGAGTCCACCTGCTGGCCGGAGTGGCGGATCAGGCCAACTCGGGGCTCAGTCCGCTTATCTCTTACCCCACCCATATGTGTCGAGCGTTGGGGTTTCCAACTCACTGAGCTCGCTTCTGGAACACGAGCCAGGAAGTGTAATTGGCATAGGGGTGCACCTAGCCGGTATCCGAGCGTTGGGGTTTCCAACTACAGGGCTCGCTTCTGGGACACGAGCCAGGAACACAAGTATTCGTAGCAAAGCTACGCAATCACAAAAGCACTTAGAGAATGCAATGACATGACAATTAATTCGCGTACCGTTAATGGAAAGTAAACATGACATGGTAATTGTGCAACATGCTATATGTCGGAACTAGCTTCGTTGTCAAGCTAGTTCCCCAATTTGCGCCTAGGCGAGTATCATTTCGTCGCCTAGCCTCTTTTACGCCTACAAAAAGCAAATGGCCTAAAACATGGCCTAAACCCAAAGTGGCAAGTTTCACTTGCCTAGCACCGGGGATGACGATCACGAAGGTTCGTCACACGGATGCCAATCTACGGGGAAATCGCTGTTATGGGGGAACAATCATCAAACAACATGAAATTTTATTAGGGTTTCATAAAAATACCAATAGGTTATAAAAACATAGAGGAATCGATTTCTTACCGAGAGGAGGCGGAAGAAACACTCCGGAGAACCCTAGGATCAGATCTGGAAAAGATTGGGGAAGTTTGGAGAACTAGGGTTTTTGGGGGATTTTGGGGATTTGATGGATATTTGGGGAAGATGAGAGGTGGAAAGAGTGAATGGATGGTTTGGATGATGATTCTAGGGTTTGGAATGAAGGAATGAAGCTTGGAGGAAGATGGGGGCTCAATGGGGGAGATTTTAGGGTTTTGGGTCGTGAGGGAGGAAGAAGAAACGTTTGGGAGGGGTATAAATAGGTTGGGCTGGCGGCTGCCCAGAAATTAGGGTTTTAACACAGGTTAGTCGGTCAAAGAGCAACCACTGACCGACTAGTTTGGCAACTAGTCGGTCGGTCGACCAACGCAGACCGACTAAGTGTAAACAGTAACTTCTGAACGAAAATAGGATTTTAGAATTAGTCGGTCCATGAACAAATACTGACCGACTAGTTTTGCATCTAGTCGGTCGATGAACGTTCTTAGACCGACTAAGAGTAAACAGTAACTCGACTGTACAGTAGAACCAAGAATTAGTCGGTCTGAGTACAAAACTTAACCGACTAGTTTAACAACTAGTCAGTCGAAAGATGAACTTAGACTGACTAAGAATGAACAGTATTGATACTAAAATTTAGATGATGTGTTAGTCGGTTAAAGAAGCATTGCTGACCGACTAGTTTGCAACCTAGTCGGTCAACCAACGTTCTTAGACCGACTAACGATAAACAGTAACTCCTGAGAAATTTAGAAAGCCAACTAGTCGGTCCATGAAGGATTGCCGACCGACTGGATCGTCATCTAGTCGGTCGGTGCCCCTTCTTATACCGGCTAATGAGCACCAAAAGTTCCGATACGGAGCGCGGGGCCCCGGGATCGATTCCTAAGACTCCTAGGCTTGATCTAATAGTAAGATACGACCGTTATGAAGTCCGTCACGAATGACATACTTCGAAATCGACAATCCTAAGGAAGAAACGAGAAAATACGACGAATCGATCGAAAATGAAAGCTACGGAGACGAAAACCACACATGAAGAGAAAATCCACCAAAACATATATTATATTATGATAAATCCAGATACATGAAAAGCAGTCGTTACATCCTCCCCAACTTAAGAAAAATTTCGTCCTCGGAATTTCCAAATACTCACGAGTCCGGAAACAAAAGTGGGAAACGCTCTCGCATCTCATCCTCATTCTCCCAAGTAGACTCTCCAGGTGAGCCGTGTCGCCACATCACCCTCACAAGATTGACAATCTTGTTCCGAAGCGATTTCTGACGCCTGTCCAGAATCTGCACTGGATGCTGGTCATACGTCATATCGGGGCGAACGGTAATCTCCGAAAAATCCACCGCATGAGACGGATCGCTAATGTATCAACGAAGCTGCGACACATGGAAAACATTGTGAACTCCTTCCAAAGATGGCGGCAAGGCCAAGCGATAAGCCACCTCGCCAACCCTCTCCAAAACGTCAAACGGTCCAATGTATCGCGGGCTCAACTTCCCACGCTTCCCGAAACGAATCACACCACGATTCGGGAAAATCTTCAAGAACACATGGTCGCCCGGCTGAAACTCCAAAGGACGACGTTTAGCATCCGCCCAATGCTTAAAACGGTCCTGAGCAATCCTCAACCTCTCCTGAATATTCCTGACGATATCCACGGCCTCCACGATCATCTCAGGTCCCAACAACTCCCGATCACCAACGTCATCCCAACTCAATGGCGATCGACATTTCCTCCCATAAAGAGCGGCGAATGGCGCCATGCCAATACTCGCCTGGAAGCTGTTGTTGTAAGAGAACTCCACCAAATGCAGATGGTCCTCCCAC
The DNA here is from genome assembly GCA_030789695.1 of Scilla litardierei. Classification (NCBI taxonomy): domain Eukaryota; kingdom Viridiplantae; phylum Streptophyta; class Magnoliopsida; order Asparagales; family Asparagaceae; genus Scilla; species Scilla litardierei. The sequence continues at coordinate 109,277,295 of CM061137.1, read as the reverse complement.
GAACCCTTGAAATCCAACATGCACGCCCTCAGCATGTCTTCCAAAATCTGAATCGTCCTCTCAGACTGGCCATCCGTCTGCGGATGGTACGCCGTGCTGAAACTCAGACGCGTACCCAAACTCTTCTGCAAACTCTGCCAGAACTGAGATGTGAACCTCGTGTCCCTGTCAGACACGATACTCACGGGGACTCCATGAAGTCGCATAACCTCCTGCACGTTTCACGTTACATCACTATCTAAACTAGGAAAAGGAAATAAAAACGGAGAGTAAAATAATTTTACCTCCATATATCTCCTTGCTAGCGCCTCAGTGGACTGTCCCACTCGGAACAGAATAAAGTGCGCAGATTTGGTCAATCGATCCACGATCACCCAAATCGCGTCATTCTGCTTCGGACTCCGAGGTAGTCCAGTCACGAAATCCATAGTGATGTGTTGCCATTTCCACTCCGGAATCGGAAGCGGTTGTAGCAACCCGGCCGTACGCTGATGCTCCGCCTTCACTTGCTGGCAAACCAAGCACTTGGCCACACTCCGAGCCACGCTCCTCTCTGATATCCCCAGCTGGCACACACAACTTGGCTCCGAACCTCAGCGAGCCATCCTCATGAATCAAAAAGTCAGTCCGCAGACCGGCTTCCACCTGCTCCCTAATCTTCATCAGCTTCGGATCCTCAGCCTGGCCAGCCTTAATCCGATCCACGATCGTCGACTGTACCTGCATGTACATCAACGACGAAGCCTCCCCAGGAAGAACAATCTCCACACCAGACTCGTAAAAATCCTGCTGCAATCTCCATTGTGAGGTCAACATCATCACCGCTGGAAGCCTACTCAAAGCATCCGGAACCACATTCACCTTGCCAGGGTGAAACTGCAAATCAATCTCATAATCTGCCATAAGCTCCAACCATCGACGCTGTCGCATGTTGAGCTCCTTCTGAGTGAAAATATACTTCAAGCTTTTGTGATCGATGAAAATCTTCACTTTCTCACTCAGCAAGAAGTGCCTCCAAATTTTAAGAGCAAACACAACGGCAGCCAACTCCAAATCATGCGTCGGGTAATTCTTCTCATGAACCTTAAGCTGACGGGACGCATACGCCACAACATGCCCATGCTGATGCAACACACAACCGAGACCCTTGCCAGAAGCATCGCAAAAGATCTCAAATCCACCGCTGCGATCAGGCACAACAAGAATAGGGGCAGTCGTCAACCTCTCCTTCAGAATACCAAAAGCACTCTCACATTCACCCGACCAAACAAAAGCAACATCCTTCCGCGTCAACCTGGTCATCGGCTCAGCAATACGAGAAAAGTCCTTAATGAATCGCCGATAGTAACCAGCAAGTCCAAGGAAACTCCGAATCTCAGACGCAGACAACGGAACAGGCCACTCCCTGATGGCCCGAATCTTCTCGGGATCCACTGAAATACCACCTCCAGTCACCACATGCCCGAGAAAAGCAACTCTATCCAGCCAAAACTCGCACTTCGAAAACTTAGCATACAACCGATGCTTCCTCAAAATCTCCAACACCGTCCTTAAGTGCGAGGCATGCTCTTCCTCCGACTTCGAATAGATCAGAATGTCGTCGATAAAGATAACGACAAACTTATCCAAAAAGTCGTAGAAAATCAGGTTCATCAGATTCATGAAAACTGCGGGCGCGTTAGTTACGCCGAAAGGCATAACCACGAACTCATAGTGTCCATACTTCGTCCTGAACGCTGTCTTCGGAACATCTCCCTTCTTCACCTTCAACTGATGGTAACCACTTCTTAAATCCAATTTAGAAAACACCCTCGAACCTCCAAGCTGATCAAAAATATCATCGATGCGAGGCAACGTGTATTTATTCTTAATGGTCACCGCATTCAACTCCCGATAGTCCACGCACATGCGACGCGAACCATCCTTCTTCTTAACCAGCAACACCGATGCTCCACACGGAGACACGCTAGGATTAATATAACCCTTCTGCAAAAGCTCATCCAACTGCTTCCGCAACTCTTCCAATTCTGCAGGTGCCATACGATACGGCACCTTCGAAATCAGCTGCGCACCTGGAACAAGATCGATAGAAAATTCTAGGGCTCGATCAGGCGGCAAACCATACATCTCCTCGGGGAAGACGTCGCCAAAAACTCGCGCCACAGCTGGCCACTCCAGCTCCATCTGCATAGCCACAGCCTCCACCGGCCTGGCCCGAAATCTGACAGGACCAAGCAAACTGCTACCACGACTGAACTCAAATACTGGATGTCCGGGAATCTCGAACACCACCTTCTTCCTTCGACAGTCGATCGTAGCATAGAAGCTCGCAAGACAATCCATCCCAAGAACTGCATCATAGTTGATGATGTCGTGGACAATGAAATCAGCGAAAAGCTCATGTCCACAGACCACCACAGAGCAAGGACTGCACCCACGATGCACCGTGACTACTCCATTCCCTGTAACGATGTTCCAACTCTTGGAGAGAGGGGACGTCGACAAGGAATGCTTCTCCACGAAGCTCTGGGCCAAAATGCACATCGATGCACCAGAGTCAAAGAGGACTCGGGCAGGGAACGTGCAAACCAAAACCACACCTAATAAACAGTCTAATCAATCAAATCTTATTCTAGCAACATTCTTACACAAGAATCCAACATAATTTTAACAATCAACTAATTAGGGAAGGAACAACTAGATTGGAAGTTACCTGCAATGACCTCATCCATAGCCAAAACCTCCTCTTCGGTCATCAGAAACGCCTGCCTCCTTGGTGGAACTGCCTGCCGAAAGGCATGCCCTTGCGGAACAAGGGGTACCCCACGACCAGCGGGCACCGGGGCTCTCTGCTGCAACAGCGGGGCAGCAATAGGTGCCTTCCAAGGCTGCTTCAACCTCGGGCACTCCCTGAGAACATGAGCGGGATCTCCACAGGCAATACATTGCCCCAAGAACTTCCTACATGATTCCTTGATATGGCCATCCTTGCCACAGAAATGGCAAGTCCTCCAAACGGGCCCTCCTGGCCTCTTAAACTGAGCAGGCTGGTTCGGCCTGAACCCAGGTCTAACCACAGCTCTCGCCTGTTCCACAGGCCTCTTCCCAGCACCAACAACAGAACCCCTCCTCTGGTTCACGAGCAGCTCCTGCCTCTTGGCTGCTACTAGAACCTTCTGATAAGATTCCCGGTCAGAAGAGGTCACAAAACTCTGGAGCTCCGAAGCAAGCCCCTGCAGGAACCTCTGAGCTCTCTCCTCAGCGTCCTGCACCATCTTTGGCCCAAACCGACTCAGCCTCATGAACTCTTGGTGATAATGGTCCACCGACGAGCTCCCCTGCTTCAAATCGATAAAACGCTGCAGCATCTCCTCCCTGGCAGCTTTCGGAAAGAACTCACCCTCAAATCTGGCCTTGAAGGTAGCCCAAGCTATCGGCTCCACCAACATCTTCTCTTCCGCATCCCACCAATTCCGAGCATTATCCTTGAGTTGCCTCTTCGCCAAATCTACCCATCCAGCCGGGGTGATCTTGGCCATCTTCAGATTGTCCTCGATGTTCCGAATCCACTCATCGGCAGCCAGAGGACCTCAAAACCATCAAAATATGCAGGACCCAGCTCCCGAAATTGCTTCGCTCCTGGCTCGGAGCGAGGGGCATCCGGAAGAGCCCGGGCAGCTCGAGCAAGTGGAGCATTCTGGACTTGCAGAAGCACGCCCTGCTGCACTTGCATCATCTGGAGCATCATTCGCATCATCTCACCGCTGGTGGGTTCCCGCTCAGGCTCCTCATCATGAGGGAGCGCACCACTGCCCCCACCACGGGTGAAACGCCTTCCTGCCATCTAATGACACAGAGAACGAATCGGATTAGACTCATAGCTTATGACATCGGACGTCGAACTTAGTTTATTGGACATTCTAATATTATTATCGTCATTCCAAAAAAAAATCGAAGTTACAGAAGGACCTGCATGGGCCACCAACAAAACCTGTCACGACCCGCTTCCCTAAAATGGAGGCGAGACATGAAAAGGTCCGCACGAGAGTGGAGCTGTGAAGCCCCAAACCCGATAAGCGTCAATAAAACATAAGCAGGTCCCTGTAACCACAACGGAACAACAATAATAATACAAGGAGGGACAGAAATAAAAACTCACATCTCATAAATTGTCCAACATAATAATAAGTCCAACATCCAGAAAAGCCACCAGGCTAAAAGAAAGAGTCTAAAGGCCCAGAACAAGGCCAACAAAAGCAACGACATAACAAAGTATAGGTGCTACGCACCGATAACAAAACAACTGTCTAAACAAAAGTAAAACACAACGAAGACACTAGGACTGGTCCCAAGTGTCCACGTACTCCCCGTCCAGCACGGGCGCAAGCTCGGCGTCCGCAAACACCTCACCCTCCACAAGGTACTCAGGCTCAGGATCTAACATGTGTCACCCAAAAGAGTAAAGTGGCACATGTCAGCAAGTCTAAAAGACTTGGGCAAGGAAACTGAAAGTAAGGCAACTAGCAACCTAGCAGTTTTAGTATGCATGACATGGCAGTTATGTATGATGCAACAGTTTAAAAGAGGCAAGCACGCACTATGTAGCAAAAGCTACCAAATCACTAATTTACGAATCACTCATCACTATTTTCACTTATCACTGTTTATCACTTAGTGCATAGAGAGTCCACCTGCTGGCCAGCTCGTGGCTCAGGCCGCTTATCTCTATCACTATTAATCACTCATTACTGTTTATCACTTAGTGCATAGAGAGTCCACCTGCTGGCCAGCTCGTGGCTCAGGCCGCTTATCTCTATCAATATTAATCACTTGTGCACTAGAGAGTCCACCTGCTGGCCGGAGTGGCGGATCAGGCCAACTCGGGGCTCAGTCCGCTTATCTCTTACCCCACCCATATGTGTCGAGCGTTGGGGTTTCCAACTCACTGAGCTCGCTTCTGGAACACGAGCCAGGAAGTGTAATTGGCATAGGGGTGCACCTAGCCGGTATCCGAGCGTTGGGGTTTCCAACTACAGGGCTCGCTTCTGGGACACGAGCCAGGAACACAAGTATTCGTAGCAAAGCTACGCAATCACAAAAGCACTTAGAGAATGCAATGACATGACAATTAATTCGCGTACCGTTAATGGAAAGTAAACATGACATGGTAATTGTGCAACATGCTATATGTCGGAACTAGCTTCGTTGTCAAGCTAGTTCCCCAATTTGCGCCTAGGCGAGTATCATTTCGTCGCCTAGCCTCTTTTACGCCTACAAAAAGCAAATGGCCTAAAACATGGCCTAAACCCTAAGTGGCAAGTTTCACTTGCCTAGCACCGGGGATGACGATCACGAAGGTTCGTCACACGGATGCCAATCTACGGGGAAATCGCTGTTATGGGGGAACAATCATCAAACAACATGAAATTTTATTAGGGTTTCATAAAAATACCAATAGGTTATAAAAACATAGAGGAATCGATTTCTTACCGAGAGGAGGCGGAAGAAACACTCCGGAGAACCCTAGGATCAGATCTGGAAAAGATTGGGGAAGTTTGGAGAACTAGGGTTTTTGGGGGATTTTGGGGATTTGATGGATATTTGGGGAAGATGAGAGGTGGAAAGAGTGAATGGATGGTTTGGATGATGATTCTAGGGTTTGGAATGAAGGAATGAAGCTTGGAGGAAGATGGGGGCTCAATGGGGGAGATTTTAGGGTTTTGGGTCGTGAGGGAGGAAGAAGAAACGTTTGGGAGGGGTATAAATAGGTTGGGCTGGCGGCTGCCCAGAAATTAGGGTTTTAACACAGGTTAGTCGGTCAAAGAGCAACCACTGACCGACTAGTTTGGCAACTAGTCGGTCGGTCGACCAACGCAGACCGACTAAGTGTAAACAGTAACTTCTGAACGAAAATAGGATTTTAGAATTAGTCGGTCCATGAACAAATACTGACCGACTAGTTTTGCATCTAGTCGGTCGATGAACGTTCTTAGACCGACTAAGAGTAAACAGTAACTCGACTGTACAGTAGAACCAAGAATTAGTCGGTCTGAGTACAAAACTTAACCGACTAGTTTAACAACTAGTCAGTCGAAAGATGAACTTAGACTGACTAAGAATGAACAGTATTGATACTAAAATTTAGATGATGTGTTAGTCGGTTAAAGAAGCATTACTGACCGACTAGTTTGCAACCTAGTCGGTCAACCAACGTTCTTAGACCGACTAACGATAAACAGTAACTCCTGAGAAATTTAGAAAGCCAACTAGTCTGTCCATGAAGGATTGCCGACCGACTGGATCGTCATCTAGTCGGTCGGTGCCCCTTCTTATACCGGCTAATGAGCACCAAAAGTTCCGATACGGAGCGCGGGGCCCCGGGATCGATTCCTAAGACTCCTAGGCTTGATCTAATAGTAAGATACGACCGTTATGAAGTCCGTCACGAATGACATACTTCGAAATCGAAAATCCTAAGGAAGAAACGAGAAAATACGACGAATCGATCGAAAATGAAAGCTACGGAGACGAAAACCACACATGAAGAGAAAATCCACCAAAACATATATTATATTATGATAAATCCAGATACATGAAAAGCAGTCGTTACAGGTATTTTGACATTGGAGAGGAGCGGAAGAAGAAAGAACGTTGTAGGAGCGACGAGGAGGCAAAAACACTCAGAATGGGCGTTTTTGGTGTCTCACTCGGCCGAGTGAAGTAGTCACTCGGCCGACCAGCGAGACACCGCTCGGCCGACCAGATCGGACACGTTTCATGTGTGCACTCGGCCGATCATCAGAAGCCACATCGGCCGAGTGACGAAACCCCGTCCGCCCGAGTGGCACACAGACGACGCCCATCAAAAAGATCCAACTTACTGTTTTTCGTCTGCCTGAGCTTCAGAAGACCCACTCGGCCGAGTGGAAATTGCCGACCGCCCGAGTGAATAGAAGCCATCAGCCGAGTGACGACAACTCACTCGGCCGAGCGACGCCCGAAGTGAAGACCCCCAAGACCCCAGACTTACTGGAAATTCTCAGGGTTTGTCACTCAGCCGAGCGACTTTTGTCACTCGGCCGAGTGCGCCGCGCTGCCTGTAGCGAAAATTGTGATTTTCAGGCTGCGCAGGAGAATTTTGGTCACAGTTTTTTGGACGATTTTGGGGGGTATTTAACCCCAGTTTTTAACCTAGGTTAGAGAGCTTTTTCCTTTACTTTTTGCAGCTTTTTAGATTAAACTTTTTAGCTTTTGATTCTTGTGATCGGAGAGGAGAGTAAAGTTTATTTTTGTTGGATTCTTGGAGAACTCTATTGGGTTGTCTCCCTCTCCATTAAAAATCTTATTTTTATTGCTTATTTGAATATTGTGATGAATTCTATTGTTATTTCAATTGTTTATTCTTGCATTTGTGATATGATTTGTGAGTATTTTATACGTCTTGGGGCGTGGGGATGAACCCTACGAGCCCAATTTCTGATTTGTGAAGATTTGGTAGAACTATTGCTAGAATTGCTATTAGGGTTAGTTTGGGATCGATTTATTACGGATAGCTAGGTGTTCATATCGATTGGGATTTGCAAGAGATTGGATCCTAATTCGATAGGAAACCCTAGAAATCCGAATTGGGTTGGAATTGAGTTTCTGTAGTATCGGTTTGCAAGAGATTGGACCGATACTAGGGTTCTCGGTTGCAATTCCATACCGATACCCGTTTGCAAGAGATTGGACGGGTAGGAACTATCCCAACCTAGGTCGTGGCCCGAGTTTGCACGAGAGTGGGCTTGGGACGCGATTGAACGATGATGTTGATCCTAATGCTAGCTTGCCTAGGCTAGGGTTTGCAAGAGATTGGACCCAAACCTAGGATAGCTATAGACCGACAACACCGCGAGAGCGTGAGCTAGGTTTTACATTCAGTTGCAACTAGTTCATCCGAAATTCTACCCTAGCAATGGTGATACCAATGAGTCACATTGACGAGATACGGTGAGTATCGGGGATTCCCCATTCCCTAGGCGTCTCTATTTGATTTGATATCTCCATACTTTGTCTGACGATTGTGACAGGATCGCCAAAAGGCAAATTCCCCCTTTTCTGTTCTTATAGCCAGGTTGTCTGGAGCAGGCACTTTCATTCGTCCTCCCTGTGTTCGATAACCCGCTCACCGCTACACCGTGCGCTTGCGGTAAAACTACACGGTCGCCCTTTTGGGTGTACGCCCGGGGCCGATCAAGTTTTTGGCGCCGTTGCCGGGGAGATCGTTTTAACGGTGTTCGGCATCGACCACCCGGTTATTTTTGTTTCTTTCTTTACTTTCTTCTATATCTTGTTCTAACTCTGTTTGCAGCCCTATTTGCATACGCTCCCCGTATTTTGCATAAGATCTTAACAGGTAGAATGGAGGATGCAATGTCGACAACGGAACTCAGTCAGGTGGATTATGACTCCTTCACAGACCTCCTTATGGAGCTTGTCGATGAGGTCCACACTACCGGAGCTTTTGCTATAGATATCAAGGACACCAACGAACAACTGTTTGCTAGTTTTGTGATGGATCAAGTCTCCCCGGATGGGACTATCGGGGGCAATGTCAGAGTTGATGTGATAGACGACAAGTTATATTTCGAAGACGGTAGAACAAGTATCGAAGAGCACTATACTCCTGAAGAATCTTTCGAACAAACCGATGTTCAGGGAGTTACACTCTATGACACTCACTCTTGCTTTTATGAATCGTTTGATGTGTTTCTTGATTCCAAGGACGAACCGGAGCAGAGTGAAGGTTTTGACGATGCTAGCACAGAATCGGAGAGCGCCTATTTCGATGCATCGTCCTCACTAAGTAGTGAGTCTGAGTCTTCGCAAGAGAGCGCCCCACCTGAACATGAGCTAAACTCGGATGACAAGGAAGAAGCCAAACTCATGCGAGCTGATGAAGTAGAAGGAGCGGCACCTCTTGAGGTAGAACTTAAACAATTACCACCGAATCTAAGGTATGCCTTTTTGGGTAATAAATTAACTTTTCCGGTGATAGTTAACTCCCACCTCACGCATGATCAACTTGAGAGACTCCTAGACGTTCTTAGGAGCCACAAAGATGTCCTTGGCGACACCATCTCCGATCTAAAAGGGATAAGCCCTAGGCTTTGCACACATAGGATCCATTTGGAGGATACCGACGCCACCTCCATAGAGCCTCAAAGGCGGCTAAACCCGAACATGAAAGAGGTGGTTAAAAAGGAAATCCTAAAATTGCTCGACACCGGTATTATTTATCCCATCTCTGACAGTAGATGGGTTAGCCCCGTTCACATCGTCCCCAAGAAAGGGGGGATGACAGTTATAAAAAATGATAAAGGTGAGCACATCTCTACACGCACCGTCACGGGATGGCGAATGTGCATTGATTATAGGAAACTAAATAAAGCTACCCGAAAGGACCATTACCCATTGCCCTTCATTGATCAAATGCTTGAACGCCTAGCTAAACATAAATACTTTTGTTATCTAGATGGGTATTCGGGATTCTTCCAAATCCCTTTGCACGAAGATGACCAAGAAAAGACCACTTTTACTTGTCCCTACGGTACCTATGCCTACCGTAGGATGCCGTTTGGTCTTTGCAATGCTCCCGCCACCTTTCAGAGGTGTATGACATCCATATTTTCCGATTATATTGAAAATATTATGGAAGTTTTTATGGATGTTTTTTCGGTTTATGGAAGTGAGTTTGACTCTTGTTTAACCAATCTTACTAAAGTCCTTAAAAGGTGCCAACAAAACAATCTTACTCTAAATTGGGAGAAGTGTCACTTCATGGTCACGGAAGGTATAGTTCTCAGGCACCTTGTCTCCTCGAGAGGAATTGAGGTAATCGAGAAACTCCCTCCTCCTATTAATGTCAAGGGCATTAGAGGCTTTCTTGGTCATGCGGGGTTTTACCGCCGCTTCATCAAGGACTTCGCCTCGATTGCCCGACCGCTTACTTCCTTGCTCGCTAAAGATACTCCTTTTATTTTTTCAGGGGAATGCTTGCAAGCCTTCAATACCTTGAAGGAGGCACTAGTTTCCGCGCCCATCATACAACCACCGGATTGGAGCCTTCCCTTTGAGCTAATGTGTGATGCTAGCGACCAAGCCATTGGAGCGGTATTGGGACAAAGGAAAGATAGGAAGCTTCATGCGATATTCTATGCGAGCAAGACATTGGATGTCGCGCAGAAAAACTATACAACTACCGAAAAAGAGCTTCTAGCGGTCGTCTATTCCATCGAGAAGTTTCACTCCTACCTCCTTGGTTCCAAGGTAATTGTCCACACCGACCATGCGGCGTTGAAGTATCTTTTAAACAAGAAGGAAGCCAAACCTCGGTTAATTAGGTGGATACTCTTGTTGCAAGAATTCGATTTGGAGATCAGAGACAAGAAAGGTACGAACAATGTCGTGGTGGATCATTTGTCTAGGCTTATTTGTGACAAGGAGGATGAGAGTTTACCTATAGACGACACATTCGTGGATGAGAGGCTATATGCCATAAGGCCCGGAGAGGTACCTTGGTACGCGGACTTCGTCGACTACTTGGCTTGTGGAATTAAACCGCATGGGATGCCCACGAATCAAAAGAGGAGATTTTTGCATGAGGTCCGTAGCTATTTTTGGGAAGATCCATACCTCTTCAAGATATGCAAAGATAGTGTTATTCGGAGGTGTGTTTCTAAAGAGGAGGCAACTTCTATCATTTTGCATTGCCACGGTCTGCCATGCGGGAGACATCATGCTGCCTCTAAGACAACCGCTAAGATTTTGCAGAGCGGATTCTTCTGGCCAACAATGTTTAGAGACACCCACGACTTTGTAAAGGGGTGCGATAGATGCCAACGGACCGGGAATATCTCCAAACACAATGAGATGCCAATGAGGCCCATCCAAGAAATTGAGCTTTTTGATTGTTGGGAAGTAGACTTCATGGGACCATTTCCGTCGAGCAATGGTAACAAATACATCCTATTGGCCGTTGACTATGTATCCAAATGGGTGGAAGCAATCGCTACCCCTACTAATGATGCAAGGGTCGTCTCTAAGTTCTTCAAGCAGAACATCTTCCCACGCTTCGGAGTGCCTCGTACATTGATAAGCGACGGGGGGAGCCATTTCATAGAAAACAAGTTTGAAGCCATGCTGAAGAAGTACGGGGTAAACCATAGAGTTGGCATGGCGTATCACCCCCAGACAAGCGGCCAAGTGGAAGTCTCAAATAGAGAGATCAAGCAAATTCTTGAGAAGACCGTGGATCGATCTAGAAAGGATTGGTCAATGAAGTTAAACGATGCTCTATGGGCATATCACACGGCCTTTCGCACTCCCATCGGCACCACACCGTTCCGACTTGTTTATGGGAAAGCTTGCCACTTGCCGGTAGAGTTGGAACACCAGGCATATTGGGCCATCAAGACCCTTAATTATGATTATAAGAGTGCGGCGGTGAGGCGACTCTTGGACATCAACGAGCTTGATGAGATAAGGAGAGACGCCTACGAAAGCTCAAGAATTTACAAAGAAAGGACCAAGATTCTCCACGATGCGCGCATAACCGTTACAGACTTCAAAGTAGGAGACACGGTCTTTCTATATAATTCCCGGCTCCGACTATTTCCCGGTAAGTTGAGGTCACGTTGGTCCGGACCTTTCACCATCAAGCACATACAACCGGGAGGGGCTTTCGAGTTGGAAAGCAAGGACGGAACCACATTCAAAGTAAATGGTCAGAGACTCAAGCATTATTCCGAGGGAGTCCCGATGGGAGAAATCAATAGAATATATCTACTTAAGGGATGGCCGGATGATCTTTCATACCTCCTTGACGAGGTTATTGAGGAGGCGATCCCCCATTCAATCGGCGCTCTTTTCAAGGAAGATTTCGAGGAAGGGCCAGATTTAGACCAAGAAGAAAAGATGGAGCATTCCCCCGACCTCTCCATGGAAATTGATGAAGGCGACGCTGATGTCGCAAGGATTCGAGAGCTCTGCAAGCTCTCAAAATTGAAGTCTCTGAAGAAAGCTCCGCCGATACAAAAATCGGTGTCATCGGTGAAGCCGAGGACCGGAGCAAGCACTAGCTTGGGGGAGCCACCCCCCAACACTACCCGAGACGAGAGATCACTGAGGGAGAACACGCCACCGCAACATCCGAATCCAAGCGTTCTCCCCGGAAAATTTGACGGGTGCATCTCATATGCGCCCAATATCCCGCATTGAATTGAAAATCAAAGGGGGTCGAGCTCACGACCTTAAACGAGCGCTTGTCGGGAGGCAACCCGACGGTTATCGCTTTATTTTTACTTTTCCTTTATTTTTGTTTTAGAAATTATTAGTGTTTTGAGTCATTTGCCCAAAAATCTTGTGATAACGGGTCCAATTTTTCTTTGACAGGAGAGGAGAATGAGGTACATATCATTAGGAGGATGAACAAGGCGACGAGGAGCGCTCTAGGAAGGCGCTCGATGCTTAGGAGGAAGATGAAATCGACTGGAGGAAGAAAAACAGAGTTTAGAGCCCAAACGAAGCCAAACAGCAGAAAACAGGGTTCACTTGGCCGAGTATACTAGTCACTCGGCCGAGCACATAAGTTCGTCCGCCCGAGCGGCTCACGAACGAGGGAAGTCTGCTGTACCCAATTCTCTGTTTATTTTCTTGATTTCAGTACAATTTCCACTCGGCCGAGTATATATATATTCACTCGGCCGAGTAAAACTGATACGCTCCTAGGGCGAGTCTTGCCGAGTAGCTTGAGCCACTCGGCCGAATGGACTTACTCCACTCGGCCGAGGGTGGCAAGGCCACTCGGCCGAGTCATTAGCGGGGATGAATTTTTCAAAATATTTTCGTTACGATCACTCGGCCGAGCGACTTAGTCACTCGGCCGAGTCGTAACTTTTTTTGTAAAAGGGAGAGCGGACGGCGCGTTTTTCGAAACGAGCAAACCCCCGAAACGCCCGAACCCTCATCTCCCTCGCCCGCTGGCCCCCTCACTCGCCCGACCACGCGCCCCGCCGCTGCGCTCGGCTGACCACCGCCGGCCGACCGCTCCTCCGCCTCCGCCCGAGTCGCCACCGGCGACCACTTCGCCGGCCGAACTCCGGTAGCTTTTTTCGCCCTTTTTTCTCCTCTTTCTCGTATTTTTCGACGATCCATGTGTCTAACGATCCCCAAAACCAAATCAACTTCATTATCTATCTATCATACCCCTAACCCCCCCAAACATTTTGAATATTACTCGCTGATATCTTCGTTTGATGTGCAGGGTACATTGGGGAGCTTAGGGGAGCCCAGGGGAGCTTCCAGGGATCGTTTTGGGATACGTGGAGGCGTCGTCTTTGCACGCTTCCATAGCTTTGCTCTCGCGGCGTGTCGCGGTATACTCTTTCCTTTATTTTACGTACGCCGCATTTTTCACGATTTTGGTGAGCACCCGGGGCCCACATGCCGCCCCGGACACGGCCACGCACCAGGAGAGCTTCCGCCAAGCGGAAGCGGTCGGATGAGGCCGGCCCCTCCCACGAGGTGAAAGACTCTCCTCCGCCTACACCACCACACCCCGTTCACCCTGCACAGCCTGCAGACCCCGCACAGCCCGCACAGCCTGCAGAGCCCATTCACCCCGCACAGCCACTCCCTGCCATCCCACAGCCACCACCACCGGCTCCACTTATCGGGCCGCTAGGGATTACGTTCCGGGACGATGCACACCGTGTCGTTTTTGAGCGCATTTCCCAGCGCTCGATCGTACCCTCCAGGTTCGTATACCTTGCAGAACTAGGATGCCTGGGGGTACTCGAGGGGATGCTCACGTTATATGACAACGTGGGTTGGCGAGATTTCTTCCAGGTGTCGGCGGACACGTTCGTCCGTCCGACACTTGAGGTGCTTAGTTCTATCGCCCGGACCGACGAGGGATGCTCGTTTAGGTTCATGGACCGAGAGTGCCAGGTCACTCTCGGTATGATGAGAGCTTTCTTTTCATGGCCCGATGTCCCCGGGGCCGACCGTGGTTACGCCCCCACTCACATCCCCCCACCTTCCTTCGATTCCGACGCTTTCTGGGCCCGGATTACGGGTCTACCAGCTGCCTTTGACCCTAGTAGGGCCAAGGCCTCGGCCATCGTCCACCCTTGCCTCCGCATAGCTCAGCGCCTTATGGCGACTACCTTTTTGGCGAGATATGAGCCTGGGACAATGTCCACGCCGGAGCTTTATATGCTCTACGCGATGACACGCCCCAGAGCTCTATTTAGGGAGGGTGATGAGTCGGTCCCCGCCGTCGTGATTGATATCGCGAGCTGGTTTTTGGATCGCATCATCGTATCTGTGGGCGCTCGCTCACCAATATGTTGCGGCGGTCTGATCACCCTGCTCACTCTTATGACCGGCGAGGACCTTCTTGCTGACCTGCGACGAGCCCCGGGCCCCACTTCACTGTCCATTGATGTCATGGCCCGGATGAAGATGCTTCGTCCGTATGGTCAGCGGCACTGGGTTTGGTTGCACGGTCCATTCGGTGCTGATTACATGATCCTTCCGAGCCCAACTCGTACACAGATAGCACCAACACAGGTGGACTGGCTTCCGGCGATGGATCTCCTGATCCCCGCCGCCTATGTGCTTAAGGCTGAGGAGGCTGAGCAGGCTGAGCAGGCCCACGCTGCACCCGCTGACCCAGCTGCTCCTGCTGACCCCGTGGCCCCTCAGCAGCCTGATATTTCTGCTGCTCCCGACACCTCTGTCCACACTACTGCCGGTGTCGGGGGTACCCTCGCTGAGCCCACCTCTACTACCTCCACGCCCACCACCACTCCCACCACAGCTGGCCCTCTGTCCGTTGAGCCCGTTTCCTCCGCCCTACCCGAGCGCCCACCGACTATAGTTGAGAGTGGAGAGCCCTCTTTTGCTGCCGTCGTGGAGACCGTGGTTTCCACCTCTGTCTCCACCGCAGCCATTTTTTCTGAGAGTGTCGTGGCGTCTGTCCACATGTCTGTGTCACCGACCTCTCTGGCCGCCTCGTTGCCACTCTTATACTCCACTTCCGTTGCTGCTGCCTCCACGTCTTACCAGCCTGCGCCCCGGCCTCACACTGAGGCTAGGCCCACACTTGCGAGCACAGCACCTTTCCTCCACATGCCTGCTGAGCCCATCACCTACGCCACCCGAGTTCGCCAGCCCCGTCCTGCACAGCACAGACAGGTGCGTCCCTCTGCACCACCTCCCCCGACACTGTACTTCAGAGCATTCGTGCTCTCGAGGGGGTGGTGAGTGGCCTCAGAGGTGACCTTAGGACCCTTTCCGCCACCGTCACCGATATGGCTCGCCGCTTCGACCTACTTCCGGGCATTCACTATTACCTCACCCAGGTTCTCCAGCGGCTTCCTCGCGTACCCACCCCCACCCCCACTCCTACACACACCCAGCCTGCTTCCACACCCACACCCACACCCACTCAGCAGCCTGTTCCCCAGCCACCACCACCACCACCTCCGCCTCAGGACGGAGACGGCGCAGCCCCACCCTCTTAGGCACCCTTGATGCCATTGATTCTTTTTGCCGTGTGCTGCCCGTCTCTGCTGGGTCCTGATGATTTTTGCCCACCCCCCTCCCCTCACTGTTTTTGGGTACACATTTTGTTCATATATTTCTATATCATTTTTGGGAGAGAGGGAGAGTTTTTGGTGTCACACTTTTAAATCTGTTTCACTCCTGTATCTGCATGCATCATGTCCGCATCATATTTTCTTTTCGTTATTTTTATTTTTATTTTTATTTCATCTTTCATGCATCCTCACCTACCCCTCACTTTACACGTCTCTCGTTGTGCCACACTTCGCACATTGAGGACACTGTGCACTCTAGCTTGGGGGAGTGAGTTCTCACGTTCTTTTCGATTTACCACCTTTATTTTTAGTTTTTTTCACGCCATTTTCCGCTTTTGCACTCATTTTCATCACTTTTACTTTTTTACCATGCATCACGTTTTTTCTTATTTTCTCTGTGTGTTGCATTGTAAATAGTTTTTATTTTTTTCATTTATCTTTATTTCTTTTTCATCTCATGCTAGAGATGACTTTTCTGTGATGATGATGACATGGTGTTAGCTTTCTCTATATGCATGCTATATTTGTCATGTCTTCGATTTTATTTCTGATATCATATGCTGTGATTTGCCTTGCATTTAGAGATAGTAACCCACACTTTTCCCGTATGAAAATGGATGAAATTTTATTATTAGCTGAGTCTGAATATTCATATGTATGCTATCGCAGAAAACACACCAAGATTCATGCATTGAATGCTTATATCTGGAGTACCGTTTTCTTTTCCTATATCACTTCTATATGCATGATTTGTACATTTCACTTCAGGATGATTGAATGATGTTAGCTATGATAAATCTGGATTAATTAGCTTTTTTGTGATCGAAACTGAGTAGATTAGATTACCCTGCTGAAGTTGTCGTGCACGTCTTATAGAGTGAACTGAGAGACATATTTATTTCTTTCTCCACATATCTTGAACATCAATTCTCTATTTTAAAATCTTTGGTGAATCTCCCCTTAGCGATTCTAATATATGGCATTTCCCCCGCTATTAAATTCCTAGCTCCAAATTTCCCAAGACCAAAGAAAGAAAAAGAAAAATTCTTGTATATCCTTATTTCTCTTTGATTTAGGATCATTGTGTATATATGCTATAAAAAAAGAAAAAAAAGAGAGAAAAAGAAAAGAAAAAGAAAAGAAAAGAGAAAAGAATCTCAATAAACGATTCCATCTCATGTTCTCTCTTTCTTCCCTCCTTTTGTTTTTATTACTTTTGGAGCTTCATAAAAATGGGGATGTAAATATTGTTTTTTGTGCCACCAAGCTTATAGATAAGCTTAGGGGAGAGAATCCAATGATGTGTAAGAGAGTGACTACTTGACGATGCACGACAACCTAGGCTAAGTAATATTCTATACTCGGTGAGATCGTTTTAGCTTCACGAAATCCAGAAATCTATGCCTAGCACTCATTTCATGAAATCCACACTTTTCTATTCTATCAATTCTATTGCGTGATATTCTTATGCTCCTCATAGAAAGCATTCAATTGAAAAGTGTGTGATCTGCGATATTGTATACCGCTTTAAATGATTCAGACGATGTTAATTCTAAAATTATTCCATTTTTCATGCTATATCATTATTCTTGGGTTTTCTATTTCTATTTGCACCATTATACTATGATATCGAAATAAAATTCTTTGACATGTTTTTTACATTCGATGCATGCTATATGAGTAAGCAAGACCCACGTCCTAAGAAAATGATCTAGCAGCTTCCCTCTTCGCTTTCTTCTTTCTTCTTCGTTTTTCGTTTTTCGTTTTTTTCGTCGTTTTCGTTTTCTGAATCCACCGGGTTCGCCTTTTACTTATCTTCCTCGAGGACGAGTAAGAGGTAAGCTTAGGGGATTTTGATCACTCCTTATTTTACACCTTTTTTCCGCATGATTGCATGCCATTCAGATCGCCCAAATCACGTTTTTCATGATTTATCGACAATATTTCGATACTTTTCATGATTTGTTGTTTTTGTCGTATTTCAGGAGATTTGGAGCGATTTGGAGTGATCCCGAGATACACATACTCTAGAGTGTCGCTGACGACATCCCCGAGGGGTATTTTTCCATTGGAGAGGAGCGGAAGAAGAAAGAACGTCATAGGAGCGACGAGGAGGCAAAAACACTCAGAATGGGCATTTTTGGTGTCTCACTCGGCCGAGTGAAGGAGTCACTCGGCCGACCAGCGAGACACCGCTCGGCCGACCAGATCGGACACGTTTCATGTGTACACTCGGCCGAGCATCAGAAGCCACATCGGCCGAGTGACGAAACCCCGTCCGCCCGAGTGGCACTCAGACGACACCCATCAAAAAGAGCCAACTTACTGTTTTTCGTCTGCCTGAGCTTCAGAAGACCCACTCGGCCGAGTGGAAATTGCCGACTGCCCGAGTGAATAGAAGCCATCGACCGAGTGACGACAACTCACTCGGCCGAGCGACGCCCGAAGTGAAGACCCCCAAGACCCCAGACTTACTGGAAATTCTCAGGGTTTGTCACTCGGCCGAGCGACTTTTGTCACTCGGCCGAGTGCGCCGCGCTGCCGGTAGCGAAAATTTCGATTTTCAGGCTGCGCCAGGGCATTTTGGTCACAGTTTTTTTGGACGATTTTGGGGGGTATTTAACCCCAGTTTTTAACATAGGTTAGAGAGCTTTTTCCTTTACTTTTTGCAGCTTTTTAGATTAAACTTTTTAGCTTTTGATTCTTGTGATTGGAGAGGAGAGGAAAGTTTATTTTTGTTGGATTCTTGGAGAACTCTATTGGTTTGTCTCTCTCTCCATTAAAAATCTTATTTTTATTGCTTATTTGAATATTGTGATGAATTCTATTGTTATTTCAATTGTTTATTCTTGCATTTTTGATATGATTTGTGAGTAGTCTATACGTCTTGGGGGCGTGGGGATGAATCCTACGAGCCCAATTTCTGATTTGTGAAGATTTGGTAGAACTATTGCTAGAATTGCTATTAGGGTTAGTTTGGGATCGATTTATTACGGATAGCTAGGTGTTCATATCGATTGGGATTTGCAAGAGATTGGATCCCAATTCGTTAGGAAACCCTAGAAATCCGAATTGGGTTGGAATTGAGTTTCCGTAGTATCGGTTTGCAAGAGATTGGACCGATACTAGGGTTCTCGGTTGCAATTCCATACCGATACCCGTTTGCAAGAGATTGGACGGGTAGGAACTATCCCAACCTAGGTCGTGGCCCGAGTTTGCACGAGAGTGGGCTCGGGACGCGATTGAACGATGATGTTGATCCTAATGCTAGCTTGCCTAGGCTAGGGTTTGCAAGAGATTGGACCCAAACCTAGGATAGCTATAGACCGGCAACAACGCGAGAGCGTGAGCTAGGTTTTACATTCAGTTGCAACTAGTTCATCCGAAATTCTACCCTAGCAATGGTGATACCAATGAGTCACATTGACGAGATACGGTGAGTAGCGGGGATTCCCCATTCCCTAGGCGTCTCTATTTGATTTGATATCTCCATACTTTGTCTGACGATTGTGACAGGATCGCCAAAAGGCAAATTCCCCCTTTTCTGTTCTTATAGCCAGGTTGTCTGGAGCAGGCACTTTCATTCGTCCTCCCTGTGTTCGATAACCCGCTCGTCGCTACACTGTGCGCTTGCGGTAAAACTACACGGTCGCCCTTTTGGGTGTACGCTCGGGGCCGATCACTAGGCACCTGCGTTGCAGGCACAACCCTATGCCAAATACACTTCCTGTCTCGTGATCCAGAAGCGGGCTACATGTGTTGGTGAAAAGACAATGCCCGACTTGTTGAGGCTAGGCACCGGCGTTGTAGGCACAACCCTATGCCAAATACACTTCCTGGCTCCTGATCTAGAAGCGGGCTACATGTGTTGGTCAAAAGCCAATGCCCGATTACACGTGGAGGGGTAGGGTTAAGCGACCACTCAGCGTAGAAGTGTGCCAGTATAGCCACTTCAGCTGTAAGGCATAAACTCTGTGCACGACATGTTACTTGACTTGTAAATCCATGTGAATGTTTTAGTAGCTTTGCTACCCTTGCCATGTCAAACTTGTTGCACTTTCTTACTTGTTGCATTCATACCTTAAACTGCCATGTCATCGCATATTTTAGAACTGCTAGGTTGTTTCATTTCTTTTTAGTTTCCTTGCACAAGTCTCTTGTAGACTTGCTGACGTGCGCCCTCGTCTCTTTTGGGTGTCGCATGTTAGTTGCTGAGCCAGAGCCCCTTGCTGAGGACGAGGAATTTGTTGACATTGAGCCTGGGTCCACTGTTGACGTGGGGTACGAGGACACCGGCGATCAGTCGTAGAGACTTTCTTCTGTTTGCTTTCTTCTTAGTTCCTGTTAGGTTGTTGGTGCGTAGCACCCTTTCTTTCTGTACGTTGTTTATTTCTGTTGGCCATGCTTGGGCCTTTTAGACTCTTTTTAGCCTGGTGGATTTTCTGTGATGTTGAACCTTATTTATGGACTATTCTGAGATTGGAACTTTATTATATCTCTTCTTTTATTATTTTTGTTCTTTTTCGCATTTGCAAGGACCTATACTTGGTTATACCAGACGCTTTACAGACTGAAGCCTCACAGTTTCAAGTCTGAGTGGACTTTTCACGTCATGCCTTCTGTTTATGGAAAGCGGGTCGTGACAGGTTTTATTGGTGGCCCATGCAGGTCATCTTGCAACTGCGAATTATTGGAACAACGATAATAAAAATAGAATGTCCATTAAATAAATTAAAACATCCCAATCATAAGCCCTGAGTCTAATTTTTATCGTTTCCTATGTCTTAGGTGGCTGGTAGACGTGTTGCCCAAACATCTGTCTCAGCTTAGTAGGGAATCCATTAGATCAGGACTATAGTAAGACTTAGTTAGACGTCTGTGCTTGCTAGTTAGATGTCCCTGATTGTTAGCTAGACTCTATGCTAGAGATTGATATAATCTTCTTAGGAGTTACCTTAGTGGTTCCTGTCTAGCTCCGACCATAATAGACTTCTAGAATTCCTTTAGTCGTTTGCTTGGGTTTGTCGATTTCGGGCCAAGCCGAACGCATTTCATTACAGTCTAGTTCCTTAGGAAGTCTTAGCACTAAGTTTCCTAATCCTTAGTTGGTCGATCGTAGGAGTTCCCCGTAGATTTTTATGAGTCATATCCTAGGCGTATTTTGTATAAGACCACGTGATTTTATTCTTGCCCTCGTTTCACGTGATCGTTTCATGGCGATTATCGTTAATCTTTCGAATTTTCTCCATTGCAAATCTTGAATCCTTCAAAGTCAATTTCGATTTTTCATCATTAAAAGTTTTCGCTCAGTTTAATTGTTGTTTTTAAAACCCTCTTCTTATATATTTAATTCCTCACTATTCGATTGAGTTAAAATCCTTTCGTAGATTTTGGAGTCTATTGGTTGTAATTTTAATTACTATCTCGTTGCTATTTGCTAACCAATATTTCTCGCATTTGGTTTTAAAACTCTATTACTATTTTGAAAATTCGATATACCATCTTTTCTAAACTATGAGATTCATTTTAATCACTTAACATACATACTTTAAAATATTTTTTCAAGCTAAATAGAACTTCAATTATTTTTATATATCAGTTCTAGGTACGTCGTACTCGTACTTTAAAATCTTTGTATAAAACCGTTTCTTTTGGCAAATCCTGGTTCCTCTAAAAGTAGTTTCAATATTATTTATTTTAAATTTCTCCCCAGTTTAAAGACTTTGAAAGCATGTAACATGAGGTTAAATTTTCTACATTTCAGTTAATCTAATTTCATTCCTTGAATTTCGAAATTTTTGTCGAAATTATATTAAATTACTGTCATATAATATTTTCTAACCCACGTCCTTAATGATTGTGTGAATTTTTTATTTTCCTTATAATGATTTTCAATAAGCTAATAAACCATTTTCCTTATTATGTATATACGACTCAAACTTATTTCGAACAACTCATTTTATCGACCACCAATATTTTTCTATGCATAAGAGGACCCCAACTTTTGACGTACGACCTGTTTTGTACTCTTCGTATTTTAACTTATATCTTTTACACACTATTTTCCTGTATCCTATAAGAGTATCATTACATTTTTCTTTTCCCACCTAAACATTCACAATTATACCCCTGATTCACCTAACCAAGCTGTCTCCTTATCTTCGTCCTATCTGAACTCGTGCTTATCGATCTTTCCTTCGTTACGCTTTTGGTTTCGGTTTTCTTTCTATTGTAGTGCTTGTCGTTGCCTGTGTCAGCCTTAGCATAGTAGCGAGCCATTGATTTTTATTACGATGTCGTTGTGGTGCATGTATAAGTAGAGTGTGTGGACCCGTGTGTGTGAACCCCGGCGTATCACTAACGTATGAGTGTACTCCCCTGTAGTATATTAATGTTTGCCTATTGTGTGATATATACATACTCAGTGTTATTTTTGATGTATATGAAGTTATATGGATGATATTAGTTATATATGTGTGGGTAGCTATAACATTTTAGGAATGTCTGATTATATATTGGAAATTGTATTGGAGTATAGACTAGTAGTGTATGTAGTTTGAAGATACTTGTGAATGCTTGATATGTATATGTATATATATATATATGTATATATATATATATATATATATATATATATATATATGTATATATATATATATATATATATATATATATATATATATGTATATATAAGTAAGTCAGGTGAATGTTAGGTGCAATGATAAGAAGTGTACTTATAGTTAAGTGAGTAGACCTATTATATGACCTATATGTTAATACGTGTGAGTGTGTGCTCGTACGTAGATATGTATTGTGCTTAGACGTAAGTAGTTATGTATTTGCTGCATGAGTAGTAGGATTATAATTTTGATTGGTATTGCTTGCTTTTACGGGATGTTGTGTGCGTGTATACCATGAGGTATACACGATTATTGCATATCTTAACTTTGTATGGATAAGTAGATTTGTTGGTATACAAATTATAGGTAGATGGATATGGTGTGAATATATATGTTACATGTGTGTGACTATACGATGAATGCATGTATTAGGGAGGGTATTATAATTATATGTGTGCTGATGTCTGTAATATTATTGTGGTAAATAAAGTGATTGAACTACGTGGTGTTACCTGACTAAATATTAAGTGTGATTGACATTATGGTATGTATATGGTTGTGTTGGTAGATGTGTATACATTGGAGTGGTATTGGTATAGGTATAGATACCGTGTTACGTATATAGAGTATTCTGATATGTGATTTGAGTCTCACTCAAGCTTGAGTGGGTACACTCTAAGTATATTGTTACATATGTCTGTGGTTTGCATGTAGTACCATGAATATAGCGATAAATGATGTATGTATAGTGATAGGATTGTTGTGCCTGGTTGTGTTACGCACATGATTGTGGGTCACTATACCAGTATATAGTTATAGGTGTTGGTCTTGTGGTATAGTTATTTTCTAAGGACTTGCCTGTGTGAACGTATGTGTGCTAGCTTAACTAGGCGTGTAGATGTGCTGAGTATATAGTGGTATGATTGGTATATATGAATGAAATGTTAGTGTGTGTGGGGTGTGCACCATGCACAGGTAAGTATGTGCTTAGTTATAGGTATTGGTGACTATGGTATGTGTGTCGTGTCGTAGATATAGTTATAGGACAGTATGTGATGTGAATATATGGTGAAATATTTGCATGCATTTGAATGACTATATAATTGTGAAATTATAGTAGTGGTAAATGTATCTTAGATATAATAACATGATTGAATATTAAGTGGTGTGGTTACTTGTGCTTATATATTGGCATTGGATATACACTAGGAGATATAGGGAGTAGTGTATCCTTATTGTTTTGTTCATAGGTAGTTATCGAAACGTGGAGTATTACGATTGTATTTGCTGGTATGAACTATTTAAATTGTTCTGAGTGTGTGCACCATGGTATGTAATAAGTGTTTAATAGTTATATAGGGATGCACGTGATTATATGAATGATTGAAGTACGTGTATGAATTTGACTGACTATGATAGGTGTAAGTTTAGAATGGGCGTAAATATATACATGTTGGTAGTGTTACTGCTTGACTACCTAGTGCATATATAAGCACTTGTAATGACTATATCTGGTTTGAATTATAATGTGATATGATTTGGGTTAGCTACTAGAGTGACTAGATATATTTATAGTTAGAAATTCTGAGGACGGACTTTATTCTAAGGTAGGTAGGATGTCATGGTCTGTTTTCAAATCGTACGCTTTTCGCGCACGTAGTCTTGTTCGTGCACGTATTTATTTTAGACCTTGTTTGTATCCGAACCATATAGTGTGATATGCCGTTGTGACCCTCTCGAAGTGTATTAAATTGTGGAATTAATTTGGAACGTCATTTCACGGGTCGTTCTCCCACGATTTGGCTTTGTTTGATGAGACGTCGCGATTTTCACTCTTGTCGTGAGACGTTTTTATTTTTAGTTTTGTTTCTCGTCATCAAAATTGTGATCCGTCTTCTTTTTCCTGTTTCCCTCGTCGACACGGTCACCTCAATATTTATTTCATAATTTTTGAGCTTCGTTTGACCTACTTTCACTTTTTGCCCAACCTAATATTTGTTTAACCCTAAGTTTCTCTTGGCTATATCCTCTAATATAAATTTTTATATTAATATGCATGCTATATTATGTTGACCCAGCCCAATGTTGCCTTGGCCGCACCCACCCATGTGAGGAGAGAGAGGGGGTGAGAACTTGGGTTTAATATTGATAATAACCAATTTCTAACTCAAAAACCCTATCAACCTAGACCTAGTCCTCACGTGTGTAGCAGCCTTTCTCCTCTCCTATTTAATATAGCCCTAGGGCTTATACTTTCGCAGCCTATCACGTTCATCCGCCGTCCCAAACTTTTCTTTTCACGCAACAATGTTTTTTTCGAGCGCTGCTCCTTCCCCCGCTTATCCTCCGTGTTTCCCCCTCAGCCCGCCGCTGACCAGACCCCCGACCTCCCATAGCCTCCTAGCTCCACGGAGCCCCGCCTGCAGCCGCAGCAAGCCGCTGCAGCCGCAGTAATTCGCAACAGCAGCAGCGACCACCACCGCCGAAGCCGCCGCCGCAGCCGCCGCCCGCGGCCTCCAACCGCCGCTGTCGACCCCCCTTGGGCCCCCGCTGCCATCTGAGATCTCCTCAGGCCGCCATTATTTCAAACAACGAGTGATTCTGCTGTTACGTGTTTTAACGATGTCCCGACGAGTCGTTTTGGCTCCTCGTCGTTCTCTCTCGCTGTTGGGTTCTTCCGACAACCCTCTACCTCTCCTAGAGGTGTTCTCGACGTCACTATCATTCCCTACGACGCTCAACATCGTAGTCTTCGTGTACGTCGACCCGTTCGTCCCCGTTCGTTGTTACGGCTTCCCGTGAGCCGTAAAACGTCAACCGACCACTTTGCTCGATGTTTGTAATCTATTCACGGATCTCGTCGCTGTCCAAGGATTGGCGATCGTAGGAATCTATTTTGGAATCTGGAATTAGGAGCGTTTTCTTATTCCAACCCCTGGCGTCGCTACCCGACGCCAGTGTAGCTCTCGCGGCGTGTAAGGGTAATTTTCTGAACACTTAGGACCCCCAACCAATGCATGCTAATCAAGATTAAAATCGGTAAGGGTAATTTTCTGAACACTTAGGACCCCCAACCAATGCATGCTAATCAAGATTAAAATCGGTATTTTAGTTGCTTAATAAATCACTAATGAAGATAATTTAAACTAGGACTGTAGGCTGGTGGATCCGAGCACATAGGTAGATTAGACTGATTGGACGGTGTTTGCAGAACGACTGATTGCAGGCAAGTGAAACTTACCAAACTTGTGTTTTAGGCCATGTTTTAGGCCATTCCCCGTTTTTAGCGTAAAAGAGACTAGGCGACGAAATGATACTTGCCTAGACGCAATTTTAAGATCTAGCATGACAACGAAGCTAGATCTGACACCCTGCCCTGTCATTCATTTTGCCTGTCACGTTTAATTTTCATATCTGTACGTATTTTACTTGTGCTCTGCCATGCCTATCACGTTTAAATTCCTTATCTGTACGCACTTAAATTATACTTTGCATGCCATGCATCATAACATGTCATTCCATGCTTGAATGTTGCATTCGTAGCACACGCTACTATACTTCCTTGTTGAGGCTAGGCACCTGCGTTGCAGGCACAACCCTATGCCAAATACACTTATTGGCTCGTGATCCAGAAGCGGGCTACATGTGTTGGTCAAAAGCCAATGCCTGACTTGTTGAGGCGAGGCACCTGCGTTGCAGGCACAACCCTATGCCAAATACACTTTCTGGCCCGTGATCCAGAAGTGGGCTACATGTGTTGGTCAAAAGACAATGCCCGATTACACGTGGAGGGGTAGGGTTAAGCAACCACTCAGCGTTGAAGTGTGCCAGTACAGCCACTTCAGCTGTAAGGCATAAACTCTGTGCACGACATGTTACTTGACTTGTAAATCCATGTGAATGTTTTAGTAGCTTTGCTACCCTTGCCATGTCAAACTTGTTGCACTTTCTTACTTGTTGCATTCATACCTTAAACTGCCATGTCATCGCATATTTTAGAACTGATAGGTTGTTTCATTTCTTTTTAGTTTCCTTGCACAAGTCTCTTGTAGACTTGCTGACGTGCGCCCTCATCTCTTTTGGGTGTCGCATGTTAGTTGCTGAGCCAGAGCCCCTTGCTGAGGATGAGGAGTTTGTCGACATTGAGCGTGGGTCCACTGTTGACGTGGAGTACGAGGACACCGGTGATCAGTCGTAGAGACTTTCTTCTGTTTGCTTTCTGCTTAGTTCTTGTTAGGTTGTTGGTGCGTAGCACCCTTTCTTTCTATACGTTGTTTATTTCTGTTGGCCATGCTTGGGCCTTTTTAGACTCTTTTTAGCCTGGTGGCTTTCCTGTGATGTTGAACCTTATTTGTGGACTATTGTGAGATTGGAACTTTATTATCTCTCTTCTTTTATTATTTTTGTTCTGTTTCGCATTTGCAAGGACCTATACTTGGTTATACCAGACCCTTTACAGACTGAAGCCTCACAGCTTCAAGTCTGAGCAGACTTTTCACGCCTCGCCTTCCGTTTATGGGAAGTGGGTCGTGACAACAAGGTTTACAGATTCGTGAACGCTTTGGAAGGACATGGAAAGACGATTTTCCAAGATGATCGTGTAGAAAAGATCCTTGACTCTCTCACATCTCATTGGGAGTCAAAGGCCAACAGAATTTTGGAGTCATATGACATGTCCAAATACACCGTTGTGGAGTGCATTGGAAATCTCATGGCATATGAAGTGAAGCTTCAACACAAGAAGGAGATCCAACCATCCAAGCCCGAGAAGCCGGAGAAGCAAAAGGGGGGTTGCATTCCATGCCAAGAAGGAGCCAATCAAATGGAGGAAGAAATTCCATCGAGAAGCTCCTAGTGAAGAAGATGAACAAGAAGATGCTAGTGGAGAAGAAATTGAGGATCTTGCCAAGCAATTCAAGGCATTCCTCCAGGGCAAGTAGGGTAAATCTTTGTCAACGTTTGCCTCCAATTCTAACAAGGTTCATACTTGTTACACTTGTAGTGGAAAAGGTCATCTATCCACCGAATGCCCTTCCAAACCCAATAAAGAGACTTACAAGGGTAAAGGGAAGAAGCATTGGAAAGAAAAGTCCAAGTTCAAGAACCAAATGAAGGGGCTTATCGGGACATTTGATGACTCGAGTGAGGATACATCAAGTGACGAGAAGAAGATGACAAGGAGAAAGTTCACGTGTTCTTTGCAGCAATTGATGTCTCTTTTCCAATCTCCTCTAGCTTAAATAAAGAGGAGGTAGAAGCGTGGCTCAACTCCTATGAGGAATTGTGCTTCATGGCAAACGGGAAAGATTCGTCGTCAAGCTCTAATGAGGAAGAAGTCGATGAAGAGATTGAGGAGGAAAAGATCTCATACGAGAAGCTCGAATATCGCTTCGACATGGTCTCCGAAGAAGCTAGTAAGTGCATCAACTCTTACAATAGATTAAAAGCAAAATATAGAAATGCTAAGAGTAGATTGCATGAACTAGAATTTGCTAGTGTAAACAATAATGATATGCATATTTGTGACACTAGTGAGAGAGACAAACTTCTCTACCAAGTTAAGGAATTGAGCATGTCTAATGATAATTTAGTAACTCAAACCCTTAGCTTAGAAACTCGCATTCGACAACTTATGTTGAAATGCAAAGAGAAATATCGTAAGCTCAAAATATTTATTTATTATAGGGATTCACTCCACGGTTTACTTGAAAAACAACATCCAGCAAACCATAGAGGAGGTTTGGGGTATATTCAAAATGTGGTACCCAAACCCACCTCTAATTCCTCTTATGGTGCAAATACAAGAAATATTGCTAAAGCACCTAAAAAGAATCACCATGCTTTCTTGTACAACAATAACACCAACAAGAAGCATGTAAATCACGAGGTGGTGAGGAAAAATGAAAACTCTTCATTTTTTGCTTTGAAGTAAAATCCTCACTTCATGCATGCTAAGAAAATATTTTCTACACCTAAGCATGCCACATCTACTCCTCTTGCAAAGGCAAACCCCTTACCTAGGAAATACTTGAGTTTATGGCTTCCCACTAAGCTTAGTGTGCAAGAGAGAGATATTTACATCAACTCTCTAGTTAGGGAAGTGATCACCTCATGTGATTACATTAGGAAATTAAACTCCTCTTGGGTTTGGTTTCCTAATGTTTAGGTTCCGCACACATATGCATATTGCATTGGTTTTGTGCTAATTGTTTATTTTTAGCATACCCATTGTTTGTGTGTGTTTCATATTTTTGAAAATGTTTTCAAATTTATTTTTCATGAAAATGGGGATTTTAAGGAATACATTGTCATCCATGTATTCATTGATCCATACGTATGACAATGGGGGAGTTAATATGTTGTATGTTTAAAATTATTTCTAAAAACATATTTTGACTCTCATTTCGGGGTGTCTTTGGGACCATTGCTTCAATTGGTGTCGTTCAATTGACTAGTTTGGTCACAAACCCACCCCCTTGGATATTGCCAACATATTTCATATTATATTTTGTTTTGGCAATATTATTGTGTATCATTGAAGCTTCATTTTTCCATATCTATTGCTTTGATACACTTTAGGCCCATGGCCCCAATTTATGTTTAATAATTGGTAAAGATGATTATCTTTCAAGATTCTTTTTCTATAATTAGTGTTACCTCAATTGTTAGAGATTGTTTATCTCCTACTTTACAATTGGTATTAGATCCTATATGTCAAAAAATTGACCATTTCTATGATCTAGGAGGAGCATGTGATAGTGATTGATACCCATTAATTTTTACAATTTGGTATCTTTATATTTACATAATGTGTGTTATCTTCAAAAGGGGGGGAGATTGTTGAGTATTGGTGTTTCATACCAATGTTATTTTGATGATGATCACAACACTATGTTGTTGCTAATAACTATCTTGTTTTAGTCTCTTAGTTACATTTCTAGAATATCATTTTGGAGACTAAAGACTTGGTGCAAGGATGGACATCAAGTGGAGAAGGACCAAAACTTGGACTCAAAGGGTGCCAAAGCTTAGAGATGATGGAGATCATCAATGCATCAAGATTGAAGCCATAGACTCTAAGGAAAGCATTGTAATCCATGTATTGTTTCATTTATTGCTTTCTCTCTTTTTGAGTCTAGGTTTAATGTAATGCCTTGATAGATGGTCTACTCATTCATGTATATGCATTTAACCATCTTAGTGAGTCTTAAGATTATCATAGAATCCAACCTAAAAGGCTTATCTTGTCCAAAGACTCATTTGGAGTCTTTGGCTCTCCAACAGTCACTGATGAAGGTTTTACAGTCGACTGGGTGATTCTAGTCGACTGTCGAGCATTCTACAGTCGACTGTGGTGCACTGCTCAAGTCAACATTTTATTGACTCATACTTGAACTTTTGGATCAGTCGACTGTCAGTCTTTTTACAGTCGTCTGTCTTCCAATAGTCTCCTGTGATCTGTTCATCAGTCGACTGTGAGTATACTTGCATTGTCTAGGCTTCATCCCATTTTTCTAGCCAGTCGACTGGTTCAGTATTTACAGTCGCCTGTCCATTTGAAAATCGCATGTATTCCATCCCATGCAGCAGTCGCCTGCTGAAGGATTTATATGCGCCTGTCCTGTTTACAGTCCACTGTATCGTCTTCATCAATCGACTGTCGAGACTCAGATTATATCCGTTGGGAATTATTTAGTCGTTGGACAGTCGACTGTCGTTTGTTCATCAGTCAACTGTCGGTGACATTTTTGCCAAAATTCTAGCCGTTAGCAGCTTTTTGTTTTTGGCTGTTTTCTTGGCCTTTGAGAGTTCCTATAGGGTTCCTTTATATATGAGAGGGCTGAGTTCATTAGAATTTCTTGATGCTATTGAAAATCTTTAGAGATTAAATAAGCCACTCTCAAACTCTCTCATTTCCCTCTTAGAGCTCGTTCTCACCTTCATGCATTGAGGTCAAGCTCAAGGGAAATCATCCAAGTGCTTTCAAGCAAATCTCATCACTTGGAGATCCTCTTCCATGCCTTGCATTCATTTATGAGTAAGTTCATCTCAAGGCATAGGTAAGAGTATTTGTTTTACTTTGTGGTTCTTTGTATCCCTAATTCTCTTTTTGGGTATTAGACACTCTCTTTGTGGGAGTAATTCTCTTAGTGGGAATTAGATATTCTCTCAATGGGAATTAGATACTCTCTTTGTGGGAGTAACTCTCTTTGTGGGAGTTTGGTGTCCTAGTGTAGGGCTAACCCTAATTCTCTAAGTGGGAGTTAGTAATTCTCTGTGTGGGAGTTTGACCCTTGCGTAGGGTTGGTTTGGTTCTTGTGTAGGACAAAATCCTCTAGGTGAGGTATCTCTTTGTGGGATTGTATTCACTTCTCCTTGTGGAAAATATAGTGAATATTGGTGTGGATGGATGTACCCATGTTTTGGGGAACCCGGTTAAAATCTTGTGTTTACGTTTGATTTGATTGTGGTGATAATTCATCTTGCATTTATTATTCCGCATTTGCAGGTTTAATTTTAATTGTACAATTTATTGCCATTGCACTATTCACCACCCTCTAGTGTGTTATTGTTAGTATTGCAAGGGTAAGGCAATCCTACGAATAGTGTTTTGTTAGAGAACGTCGCAGACTCCATAACGCCCCTGCCTCAACCAACGGAGGAGGCAAACGAGCCCGGGGTAACTCGAAGAGAATTCAACCAATTCACTACGCAGGTTGATAGGAGCTTAGGCGCGTTGGCAGCTTTGGTATACCAGAACATGGGGAGCCCATCCCATGGAAAGGAGCCACCGCCTCCTCCGAATTCGTACCTGTGATTCGGGATATAAATTGCATATTTCTCCCCCCATTTCTGGGCATTTTATGTGTATATCATGTTAATTTTGGCTTGATACGGGTGTATTTGTGATATCGTGAATTATTAAAGCCTATTCCTATTTTATACATAAAATTTGGTTTTTATGGACTAATTTTTGCTCCCCTTATTTTTCAAGTACTTCTGGGATTTTCCTGGATTTTCTGGAATTTTTCCAGAATTTTTGGGAGCTTCGAGCTATTTTTCGTGCATTTTGGAAGCAAGAAAGGAGTTTCTGGAATTTAAAAAAAGAAAATAAAAAAAACACAGCTTTTGGGCCGGCCCGCTGGCCGGCCCAATTTCGCGGCCTGCACTCGCTGCGGGCCGCTGTATAATTAATTTAAAAAAACAAAAAACATTTTTTAAAAGCAGCGTGCGCCTTTTTATGGGCCGGCCCGCTTGCCGGCCCACGGCAGTGGGCGGGGCATGCGCCCCACACATGCCCCGCGTTGGTGATGCGGAGCGGGTGCCCCGTGGGTCGGGCACCCATGCGCCCAATCCGCAAGCCCGCTTCATGCCCATTTTCGAGTGTTTTTGCGGGCTGAGGGCTTTTGGGCAGCGGCGGTTTGTTTTTTTTTGGATTTTTTCGGCCAGTCTTTGATTTTTTGATTTTTTGGGGCTTGGAAGAGAGCTTGGAGGCCATGGGGGAAGGATGATGAAGCTTGGAGCTTGGAGGAGCATTTGGGAGAGGAAGATTTTCATCTTGGAGTGACACTTGGGTGAAATTTCTCCAATCTCTTGTGTATTTGATTTAGGTTTTTGAGTTGTAATTTGGATGATAGTTTTGAGTAAAGACTTCTCCTTTTTCATCATGATTCTCTAAATCTTGCTTGTGTGGTTGTGTTTTGTGATTATTGTTGTTGGGTTGAGAATTTCATCTTTAGCATGTGTTTATCATCTAAATTGGTGGATGAAACTTGAGTTAGTTTGTTTATTGGAACCCTAAGGGAGAATCCAAGAAGAGGCTCATCCTAGCGGACCCTCTCTAATGTGCTCATTGTCTATTACCCGCATAGGTTTCATTTATTACTTATTGCACCCCACTTGTTCGATGAAATGCCGCATTTTTCGATTGAGCTTCCTTAGTCGGATAATCAATTGAGTTATATTTGGGGTGATTTCTTATGCCCACGGCCTCATTCACATGCATACCACATGAGTCCTCCTCATTGCTTGCCGATTTTGTTCTCTAACCCTACCTACTTAGGATAGAATTGTAGATTCACCTCACCTTCCGTTCACGTTAGCGAGTTGGTTGTAACACGCTATTATCTCTCTTTATCGATCAATTTTGCGAGTGTAGAACGACTTCTTCCTGTGATCCGACCCGGTACTCACCGGTTATTTATTATTGCATTAACGCTCCTATGCTTGGGAGTGGAAGGCATGCCTTTGTGCGTCCTTCGGTTCAATCAATTGGCGTCGTTGCCAGGGACAACGGTTTCTACTATTTGCATTTTTGATTGATTTTGAAATTTTTAGTGTGATACTTCTATCTCTTAGTGCTATGTCTTTCCATTTTATTTATTTTCCACTTATCGAGTTTTTAGGTTGTTTATTCTCATTTTCTTGAGAAATTTTTTTACAACAAAATGGCATCATCTTCAGACTTTTCTGACATTGATTTGGAGGATATTTCACTTCCACCATTCTTTTATGGTTCGGAGTGGGAAAATCCTTATTTACATTTGAAAAAGTTTGAAGCTTGGATATTTTCATGTCTTGGTGGGAAATTTTTTGATGATTGCATATACTTTAGATTTTTTTCATCTACTTTGCAAGATGATGCTAGATTGTGGTTTGATTCATTGTCTCTCGACTCACATTTTACTTGGTTGTCATTTCAGGCTGAATTTGTCCGAGTATTTTTGCCTACTTTCTTGGAGCAGGTACAGGGGCGGCAGGCCATGGAGCAGTACATAGCGAGCTTTACCCAAGCTGATGGAGAGGCCTACCATCAGGCTTGGCAGAGGTTCTGTGATTTGATGTTGGCGTGCCCGCACCATTGTTTCCACGAGGATCATCTCCTGCAGATATTTTATACTGGATTATCGCCATCTGGGCGAGATGTCATGCAGATGAGCTGCGGTGGAGAATTCTTTGATTATTCGATCGAGGATTCCTGGTGTTACCTGAAAGACCTTGCAGAGTATGAAGAGACAGTCCAGCAGGTCCAGCACCAGCCTGAGGAGCCAGCTGAGGGCTCATTCCGTTACGGCCCTACAAAGGAACAAGCGGAACATGATAATGGGGCGCATTGGAGCCAAGTAGAGGAAGCTGAATGTCCATATTTTGAGGAGTCAGAGGAGATGGGTAATGGAGTGTGTGTCGACCACGACAGTGACACGATGCATTTTCACTTTGAGGTTGAGGATGAAGCGGATGTGCATGATGGCCAAGAGCAGATTGAGGACACCATGGAGCCTAAGCCACAATCCACTTCAGAGTTAGCTTCACAGGTTGAGGCGGTTGAGTACTCAGGCAGGGCGACTGAGATGAACTATTTCTGGGATGACGAGGATGATGCGTGCTCGAATTTGCCCGAGACAAGTCTACCTCCAGTCCTGTCACAGATTTCACTTCCCTCGCCTTAGGATGCACACTTGCCAGTCATCGAGGAGATTTGCCAGGAGCAGTTACCAATTGTGGGGAGTGCCGCATAGATTGTTAATGTTGATGTCGAGGAAGAGGATAGTGACGGGGATTGCGACACGGTATACATTGAGCCCGAGCTCCCTCCTACTCCAGTTTTCTCTCTGCAGCCACTACCACCTCCTCTTGAGGCAGAGTGTCATGCCACACCTAGCGCCATTATTCAGGAAAGTTTCCACCATATCATGCCTTGCATTTCTAAATCCCAATTTGCACTTCTGCATATTTTTGATTCAGATTGTCGTCGTTTACATTTAAATTCTTTTTCTGACGACCCATTTTGGAATGCTTTTGTTGCAGGGCATGAGGACATGACTTGGATTGATGCAGCTCGTCTCCCACATAACACATATTATCCAAAGGGGACGCTGGGAGTTGTATTGCTGGAATCCAAGGAGGCCGGTGGAGGCCTAGCTCCAAAGACGCTCGTGGAGGAGGGTAAGGATATGATCAAGCAGTTGCCACCACCGTTATACATTCGAGATCCGCCTTTTGCCACGGTGTGTTCTTTCCAATAGTGTAAATAAATAAATATTTTATTTTAGTGCTTTCATATGCTTTTCTTTTCTTTTCTAGGATCTTTTGTGAGATCTAATACTCTTCCAACATTGCGGACAATGTTTATTTTAAGTTGGGGGAGAGTGTTAGAATCTTTAGGATTGTTAGGATTTTGATGGTAGCTTAAATTTTTTTTGAGACTTCTCCATCTTGCTCTCATCCAATGAACTTTATTGCATATCATATTTGTCCTCCGTGTCCCTATGCCGCTAGCATTATGCGTAGTCCCTACATGCCTTAATGCCATGCAATTTTTTCGGATTAGTATTTTGGTATCAACTTCTTCGATGTTTAATTGGCACGTTTTAATTTCTTTTCCATTTTGGAGTCGAATGCTAATATTCCATGTATGAAGCTATTTTATACGTCGTGATATCTCTTTGAAATATTTTGGAAAAAGTTTGGTGTAAGTGATTGCATGATTTGGGATGAATGGCTTAGTTTTTAATTGTATGTTTTGTTTTCCTCTTAAGGAGTGTGTGGATGAGTTGATAATTCATGTTTAGAATGAGAAATAGAGTTAATATAAGCGAATGGTTTTTCTAATCAAATCGAGTAGTCGGTGCTCTACGAAACATTGGGAGGATGCCAAAGATGAGATTTAGGGGATCATTCCATCCCTTTGCCTATATAGTGTTATCGCGTGTATGCAGAAGGGGGCGGTGTTTGCATTTCATAGCGTTATCGCGTGAATGCAAAACATAAACAAAAAAAGAAGGAAAAAGAAAAGAAAATAAAAATGAATGAATAAATGAAAGAATAAGCAACATGAGTGATGCAATCTCATCTCCCACCACTTAGAAGAATTTCTTTTGTTTTGGCCATTTCCATGAAAGTTAGAAAATTTGTCATTTGTGATATATCCCGATAAATGCGATACAGTGCTTATTACTTCACTTTTCTTTGAATTGGATTGAGGAGAATGTCATTTGTTGTTTAATTTCATACATTGGGTATATTGGCTTTGGAATCAATTGGAAATAACATTTGGTATGCCAGGTGATATCTTGAGTTTGGTGCATGGTTTTCAATTTAATCCAAATTTATCACATATTTTGCTAGGGACTAGCAAAAAGCTAGTTGGGGGGTGTGATTCGGGATATAAATTGCATATTTCCCCCTATTTCTGGACATTTTATGTGAATATCATGTTAATTTTGGCTTGATACGGGCGTATTTGTGATATCGTGAATTATTAAAGCCTATTCCTATTTTATACATAAATGTGGTTTTTATGAACTAATTTTTTCTCCACTTATTTTTCAGGTAGTTCTGGGATTTTTCTGGATTTTCTGGAATTTTTCCAGAATTTATGGGAGCTTTGAGCTATTTTTCGTGCATTTTGGAAGCAAGAAAGGAGTTTCTGGAATTTAAAAAAAAAGAAAATAAAAAAATAAAAAAACACAGTTTTTGGGCTGGCCCGCTGGCCGGCCCAATCTCGCTGCCCGTACTTGCTGCAGGCCGTTGTATAATTAATTTAAAAAACAAAAAAACATTTTTTTTAAAAGCAGCGCGCACCTTTTTGTGGGCCGGCCCGCTTGCCGGCCCACGACAGCGGGCAAGGCACTCGCCCCGCGCTTGCCCCGGGTTGGTGATGCAGAGTGGGCGCCCTGCAGGTCGGGCGCCCGTGCGCCAGACCCGCAAGCCCGATTCATGCCCATTTTCGAGTGTTTTTGCGGGCTGAGGGCTTTTGGGCAGCGACAGTTCGTTTTTTTTGGATTTTTTTCGGCCAGGCTTCGTGTTTTTGATTTTTTAGGGCTTGGGAGAGAGCTTGGAGGCCATGGGGGAGGACGGTGAAGCTTGGAGGTTGGAGGAGTATTTGGGAGAGGAAGATTTTCATCTTGGAGTGACACTTGGGTGAACTTTCTCCAATCTCTTGTGCATTTGATTTAGGTTTTTGAGTTGTAATTTGGATGATAGTTTTGAGTAAAGACTTCTCCTTTTTCATCATGATTCTCTAAATCTTGCTTGTGTGGTTGTGTTTTGTGATTATTGTTGTTGGGTTGAGAATTTCATCTCTAGCATGTGTTTATCTTCTAAATTGGTGGATGAAACTTGAGTTAGTTTGTTTATTGGAACCCTAAGGGAAAATCCAAGAAGAGGCTCATCTTAGCGGACCCTCTCTAATGTGCTCATTGTCTATTACTTGCATGGGTTTCATTTATTACTTATTGCACCCCACTTGTTCGATGAAATGTTGCATTTTTCGATTGAGCTTCCTTAGCCGGATAATCAATTGAGTTATATTTGGGATGATTTCTTGCGTCCACGGCCTCATTCACATGCACACCACATGAGTCCTCCTCGTTGCTTGCCGATTTGGTTCTCTAACCCTACCTACTTAGGATAGAATTGTAGATTCACCTCACGTTTTTCCCACACTTTCGTCCACGTTAGCGAATTGGTTGTAACACGCTATTATCTCTCTTTATCAATCAATTTTGCGAGTGTAGAACGACTTGTCCCTGTGATCCGACCCGGTACTCACCGGTTATTTATTATTGCATTGACGCTCCTACGCTTGGGAATGGAAGGCGCGCCTTTGCGCATCCTCCGGTTCAATCAACCTGACGCTAACGAGGGGCGCAACATACCTCTGGGGTCCGGGGGACACAAGGGCATAGAATAGTCTCGACGGTTTGACCCCCCGACTCACCCATACAATGGAGCAGGGGTCGATGATTAAGCTTTCGTACTCCAGCGGGAGCCCACCCACTCCAATTACCGGGCGGCGACCTGCAACATCTTGGATCAGTTAATATACAGAGCTCCCCTGGTTATAACCCACTAAACCCTGCATGTGGATTCGCAAGAGGGGAGGAGATCCCAAATCGATCCCCCAGGGTCAAATTCTCGCAAACTGGAGCAGGAGGATCAGTGCTGGTCCAATCCACTATATGGAAAACTCCCCTGAAGGAGAATATCCTCTCCGCTCCTTTTCTCCCCAAATTCAAGCTCCCGGCTCTACCAACGTATGATGGCAGAGGCGAACCATGGTCGCACATTCAAAAGTATTTGAATGTCATGCTACTCCACGGGGCCGATGAGCCATACCTTTGCTGAGATTTCAACGCCACCCTAACCAAGATGGCAAAAAGCTAGTACGAAGGGCTGCCCTACTGCTGCATCGGCTCATTTGAGGAGCTAGCAGAAATATTCTGCAAGTAATTCGTCGCTGGACGACGACCCAAGAAGAGGTCGTCCCACCTCTTCTCGCTCAAACAGAATGAGAATGAGTCAATCTAAGATTTCGTCTCTAGATTCAACGATGAAAGGCTTGATGTAGAAGAGACGTGGGACGTGACCATCATAGCAGCGCTCATTCAGGCGGTCAGGAAAAAAGCAATTGAGGAGGGCCCTACACCAGTTTCTCCTAATACCGTCGCAGAAATGCTCAACATCACCGATCGGTTCACTTCCTCCGAGGAAGCAGATGAGCCGGCCGGGGCCAATACAAAGAGCACCCCTCTTGCCACGAAGACACGAGGTGCGAGAAATCTAACTTAGAACCCCCCGCCGGGAATCCAGGGACAAGAGGCATATTGAGAGGAGCACTCGAAGCAAGGAGCGTCCTACCTACGCTAAGCCCGTCGTCCATAAGACAGAAGTCCTCGTCTACGCCCCACAAGAAGAGCTGATACAAGAGGCTGCGAAGAAGGGCAAATACGAGAAAAGGGACGACCTCAAATTTTGTAAATATCGCAATGACTATGGACATGACACAAACGACTGTTGGACCCTCACAAAGGAGATCGATGCCCTAGTCAAACAGGGACACCCCAAAGGCCCGATCAGTGATCCATCCAACAAGAAAGGATCCTTAAAACAGAAGGGCAAGATGACGGGATCGCCCGTCACTAAGGTGGTTGACTGAAGAACCATCTGACAACTCCTGACGTATAACATGGCAATGAATGGCGGCAGCTCCGATGTCGATTGGAAAACACCTGTATGCCTTTTCCGTTTTTTATTTTCGCTAATAAAGCATGTTTCCTTTATCAAACAAAGCTTTGCATCTTTGAGCATTCATAAAGTTTGTAGAGATTACCCAACCAAAAAACTTCTCTCGAAAAAGTACCCAATCCTCAAGAGGGGTTGGGGAAACTGAAATTACGATAATACGAACTGTCGTCAGCCGTAAGTCGAAGGGGCCACCCCTTCGTCACTGAACGACTCTGAATGAGCATCAGCCGTAAGTCGAAGGGACCACCTCTTCGTCACTGAACGACTCTCCCACCATCGTCAGCCGTAAGTCGAAGGGGCCACCCCTTCGCCACTGAACGACTCTTGAATCGTCTTCAGCCGTAAGTCGAATGGGCCACTCCTTCACCACTAAACAACTCTCGAACGGTCGTCAGTCGTAAGTCAAAGAGGCCACCCCTTCGCCACTGAACGACTCTCGAATGATCATCAGCCATAAGTCGAAGGGGTCACCCCTTTTCCACTGAACGACTCTCGAACGAGCATCAGCCGCAAGTCGAAGGGGAAACCCTTTCGCTACTGAACGACTCTCGAATGGTCGTCAGCCGTAAGTCAAAGGGGCTACCCCTCTGCCACTGAACGAGTCTCGAACAATCGTCAGCCGTAAGTCGAAGGGGCCACCCCTCCGCCACTGAACGACTCTCGAACGGGTGTCAGCTGTAAGTCGAAGGGGCCACCCCTCCGTCACTGAACGAATCTCGAACGTTCGTCAGCCGTAAGTCGAAGGGGCCACCCCTTTGCCACTGAACGACTCTCGAACGGTCATAAGCCATAAGTCGAAGGGGCCACCCCTTCACCACTGAACGACTCTCGAGCGGTCGTCAGCCATAAGTCGAATGGGCCCCCCTCGTTACTGAACGACTCTCGAGCGGTCGTCAGCCATAAGTCGAATGGACCTCCCCTTCGTTACTGAACGACTGTCGAACGAGCATCAGCCATAAGTCGAAGGGGTCACCCCTTCGCTACTAAATGACCCAGGTCCCCATATCATCAGACCATGAATCAGGCGGATATCACCCTTTCCACAGGACGTGGTGGTCAAATTCTAAATGTGGTTCGATGGTCTACCCTCGAAGCAGTGCCTAACCCTTTGAAAGCAGCCATCAAGCATTAAGACCACCACGGAGCGTGAGTGACAACAAATAAGGAGAGGCAACGACATACGAGAATACACAAGCCAATTCTATTGTCGCTCTTCATTACAAAAAGTTGTTACCATTTACATCATCCCCTATACATTTCAAAAAATTTCAGGCGAGCCAGATCTTACAATGGCCGCTCAGGCCCCTGGTCTCCCTCCAACATAGTCATGAACCCCGGCTCCCCCGTAGCAACTGCTCCTGCTCCGTTGCTGGCCGTGGTGGTGGCCTCGTCCACAGGAGCTACCTCATCCACGTCTCGGCTGGACTCATCATCACCATGGCTCGACTCATCATCGCCATGGCTCGACTCATACTCTCCATGGTATGGAAAAACCACCGAGATCTTGTCGATCTCCGAGGAGAGGTCAGGAAATTGGTTCTTCATCTCCAACCGACATCGCTCATAACCCCGATCATATAGCACGTTAAAGTCGGGAAACGTGTCCGTGAAATCCCGGATCGCCTTCTCTGAAATGACGTCAGCTTCGACTCTATCCTCCAGCAGAGCATTCTTCGCTCGCTCTCTAAAGGCGATCTGTTCCGCCTCCCTCTTACGAGACTCGCTGATCTCCTGCTCGAGTTTCTCAACGATCAATGACCTCGTCTCGAAGAGGAGACCGACTTTTTCCAGCTCTGCCTGGGACTTCTCCACCCTTGACTTAACGGCTTCTAAAGTAACACCGTAATTAACCACCTCCGAAGCTCGACGGTGCAATGACGCGGTCGCCACAAGAACTAGCATACAACGATCAATGATCAGCTTAAACGCGGATGATAACATCGATAGAGGTCCAAATGATCATTTACCTGGACGCTGGCGTGGACGGCTAGTGACGCAAGCCGCTCGTAGTTAACCCTTTCCACGATCGCCCTATCCCGTGGAAGTGTCGCATTCTTAGCGATGCGGGAAGCGGTCCCATAATTTAGAAGGGCAAACTCCCCAAGTCTTAATAGGAATCTCGCTCTGACAAGCTCCTCCTCGGTACAGTCGAAGGGGCCTGAGAAGATCGATCCTCCAACAGCATCGGTCTGTACTCCTCAGGGATGTCTTCAGGCAACCCCACGGAAGGAGACAGACCCCCCAAAGGCCAGGAGTCCTAGTGCACACGAAGATCCGACAAAACCTGAGTTTCCGTCGAACCTTTCTCGTGGGGTTCATCACCCCCAGGTCGAGACGCCTGCTCCGCAGTTGCGTTCGACCAAGAAGGTGACCGGGCGCCCGCGAGAGATGCGGCGGCGCGGTGTCGTTTACCGCAAGTTTCACGGTTAGTGTAGGGTGCGGGAATATCGAACTCAGGGAGGCGAGGTTGTGCTTGGGTCAGGTAGGACCTAAATCACCCCGAGGGGCGAGCTAGCCCGAATCGGTGGATGGTTGTCACGAAAGGAAATAAAAGCGTAAGAACGAAAAGAAAGTAAACCCGGGACTTTGGTTTCCAACCCGACGAGAGACTCTCGCCGATACGGCCTACGGGTATGGATAGCGATCGGGATTAGGGTCTAATGGTGAGACGTTGCCTCTGAAAGTGGTACCGGCGTCCCATGGGCCCGATATTCCGGTCGGTGCCCAGGATGATACACCGGACTTCCCGGGTTCGATCAGTGGGCACTCCCGTGTCCATAAACACTGATCGATCCCGGGAGCACTAAGCCCGCAACGATAACTCCCAACGTCTCATCCTGCCGCTCCCGCGTGCTAGGATTCGACGTCTACGCTAAGGGTGTGAGCTATGGCTAGGGAGTCAACCGCCAAGTTTATTCCCCCTTGGCCTGACGGTCAAAGGCGGTCTTTTTCCCGCCGATGACAATGAAACACCTCGCGTAACCGTTAGATTCCTACTCCCTATCGATTTCCTAACCCTATGGACGCATCGGGAAGAGCCCCCGAAGGGGTTTCCACCAAAATCCCAGATTTGGGAACTACTCACAAAAACTCATGAAAAAGCAATCTAAATGAAATTTAACCGTTGGAATCATAATCGGACAATTGCAATGCGGAAGTAATAGGGTCATAAAGACAATACTAAAATTTTAGAAAGATCTGAAAACTTACAAAAGAGTAACAATTACAGCCGTCACAAGGAAATAAAACAGTAGAGAAACAGCAACTCCCGTTTCTGGAACCCTAGGGGTTCTATATATAGGCCGTCGCATCAACCGATCGGTTGACAAGTCAACCGATCGGTTGATCCGTAACAAATAAATATCAGAAAACGGCGAGTTTTCACCCGATCACATGAACCGGTCGGGTGAGTTCTTGAGTGACCGGTTGGATCTTGAAGCAGTCGGGTGAATCGATCGGTTGAACGTCCGTGTCTTCAGCTCATCTTCTTCAGCTACAGATGAACCGATCGGGTGAGAGTCACCCGATCGGTTGGTGCTTTGCTTCGAGAAAACAGAGAATAGCCCCAGCTGAACCGGTCTGTGAACCGGTCGGGTGACTTCTTTGTGAGCTGCGGTAGAGACCGGTTGGTGCACGCGTGCATCACCCGATCGGTTGAGGATGACCAACCGACCGGGTGAGGGGCTGAAAGATGAATACTTCGCCGTTTGACCCCCTGGATCACGCGTGACTTCTCCCGTTGCTCCGGGGACTTGGGATATCATCGTTAAACGTCCCCTACGTGGTCGAACTCCTGCAATTATGGACAAACAAAGAAAAGTGAA
Source organism: Scilla litardierei (assembly GCA_030789695.1). Classification (NCBI taxonomy): domain Eukaryota; kingdom Viridiplantae; phylum Streptophyta; class Magnoliopsida; order Asparagales; family Asparagaceae; genus Scilla; species Scilla litardierei. The sequence continues at coordinate 109,235,178 of CM061137.1, read as the reverse complement.
AGAAAACGGGAAAATATACGAAAACGAATAAGAGATGGCGGAAAAACATGGAGAAACACAAAAGAAAACGTGCGTGAATATATGAAATATAAACGCACGTCAAAATCCCCCAAGCTGAACTCTTCCTCGTCCTCGAGGAAGACGAGTGAGAGGAGGAGCTCGGAGGAGAAAATAGAGAGGAAGAAAGAAAAAGGAAACTCTAAGCCCTAGATCGCCCATCAGAGCCACCAAAATCAAAAACGACACACCCAGCAAGCAGACGCCAAATCACACCACTAAACCTAGGAAAGCGAGTCCAAATAAGTGTCGTGGGTCCACGCAGTGAAGCGCGAGTGAGCGTGGTCGTGTGCTAGCAAATGGTGATGCTTTCTACAATGTGCCATGAGGCTCGATATACACAAATCCAGGATATGACCCAAAACATCGATCCGAATTGAATTAAGCGGCAAATATAAGCTCAAGCATGCATGAGAAGAGTGGGAATAGAAGCATATCATGCATCGGGGATTCCACAACTAGGGTTAAGGAAATCACGCCACTATAGCTTAGATACTAGCTAAATAGTTCTTAAGCCAAGTGTTTTCGATAACGACGGGGGTTGAGATGATGTGGAGAAGAACACTCGGTGCAAATTCTCGCCTTCCCTTTATTCTCGGCAAGTAGGAAAATATTCACACGGGAATTTTTTTGGGTTTTGGGTATTTGCATATTTTTTTTGGGCTTTTTGGCTATACAATCTTTTTCTTTTCTTTTCTTTTTGGGTTTTTCATTTCTTTTCTCCCATTTTTTTTTGGATTTTTGGGTTTTTGGCTATACACTTGTGTACTCTCCCAAGTGGGAGAACGGTACACGACGAGGGGATTTGCACCAAGTAAAACAAAAAAGAAGTCGAAATCTAAACACTCGGGCAAAGGAGACTATTCTTGCTAAATAGAGCTTAGGCTAAATGGGTTATCCTAGTCCTTAGTTGTGGAATCCCGACGCATGCGAATTGAAGTATACGATATAAATATAGCATGCATAAAGTAGAAACAAATACCGCATATTCAAACCGGAGCATGATAATCTAGGGGTCATTCCTGGACAGGTATATAAAGTAAAAGCACAAAGCAGAAGCACACCAAATGCTAGTCACGACACACGACTCACAAAAAGCTAAGTGGACCCACGATACGTGAAATGCAAGAGGACTCGAAATCCTAGGGTTAGTGAGTGTGATTATCGATGCAATGCTAGGTGTATGAGACCTTGTGGAGATTCATCATAGGATTCATTTCTAGGAGAAAGAGCTAAAGAAAGAAGGAAAAAGAAAAAAAAGAAAAACACGATGGAAAACGACTCAAATAAACGAAAAGAAAGACTCAAATGACGCACACAGTGCGACTCCCCCAAGCTGAAGTTTGCATTGACCTCAATGCAATATCAGTGAGTACGGGAGGGCAATGAAAATGGGGGGGGGAATACGCACAGATACGAAAAGAAATTAAAACGAGGAAAACACAGATGAAACTGAAAAAGAAAGAAAGATCAAAATCAAAATCAAACAATACGAAAATAAAAATAAAATAAAATAAAATCACACGACACGACACTCAAAAAGTGAAAAGCAAGCACACACACAAAAATGAGAAAAACAGACAAAACACGACAGCACACCAAAACAGACGTCCCCCAAGATAGACCAGAAAGTGCTAGCGAAATGATATGATCAATAAAATCCAGATATGTGCAAGGGGGCGTCAAAAACAAAAGGGGTGAAATCAGAGAGCAACACGCAAATAGTCCCCTCCCTCATACGGAGACAAAGCAGGGCCCCGAAAAGACAGATGGGCACAAATACGGGGGGGGAAAGTGGGAGAGAAAAATTAAGCAGGGGCACCACCCTCTGGGGGTGGTGACGGGGGCCTGCGCTGTGGACCAGGGGTCGAGGGGGGTGGAATGTGGAGCTCGGAGACGTCGGGTGGGTCTTCGCGGATGTGGCGAACGAAGCTTTGAAGGAAGGGGAGGTTTTGGTCGACGGACTCCTCAGTTATCCGACCACCCTGCCCAGCAAGGAGGATCATGGCCATGAATCGATCGGCCTGGTCTTGATTGGGGGCAGGTGGGTTGGAGGTGGTGGGCTGAGCTGGGGGCTGTGCGCGACGAGCGCGACGGTTAGGCCTAGGGTTCGAAGAGCTGGCGTCGGTGGGTTTAACATGGCGGGGAGGCATTGTGCGGGTGTCTTGTGTGCGCGCGAGTGTGTAAAAGTTTAACGAATTCAACACAAACACGAAACACGACCAATAAGCAATTGAAATATTTGGGGTAAGATTAAAATTAAGTAAAGGAGCGAGTTTACCCAAATGAGATGAAGATAGTCGATCGTAGACGCCCCGATGCTACTCGATTGGAGCACGATGTGAAGCCGCAGTGATCTCTTCAACAAGTTCCGAAGCTGGGGAAGGGAGAGAAATGATGGTGGACGGGTAGGGAAATGGCTGGGGAAGGAGATCGAGGCCGATCTTGGGGAAGAAAGCAGTAAAGCGCTTGACAGTAGATGAAACGGCAGAGATCCGAGCGATCTGGCGAGGGTGAAAATGAACGGGTGCCGGGGGGTATTTATAGTGTTTTAAGTCGAACCGATCGGGTGACTTGTCACCCGGTCGGTTGACGGTTAGGTCGAAAATCTTGCCGAAGAAATGCTACAGGCGAACCAATCGGTTGACTTTTCAACCGACCGATTGGCCGATCCACACAATTTTCCCGAGAGCTTAGGGCTGCTCACCCGGTCGCGTAAACCGATCGCCCTCGAACTCAACCGATCGGTTGATATTCCCCAAAATTTCCCGAGAGTTCTCCCCAGCTCACTCGGTCTTCCACCCGGTCTCTTCATTACTCAACCGATCGGTTCATTCGGGGACAGATCTCGGCATGTATCTGATACATCCCAACCGATCGGGTGAGTTATCACCCGATCGGTTGGGGCTTGTTTCCTGCAAAAACCAAGAGATTTGATTAAGTCCCCGAACGGATGTCCTCGCGGCAGATTTTATTTATAGAAATAGATAAAATAAAGTAAAAAATAACGCTAAAAATTTGAGAAAAAGTTTAGAACATGGGTTGCCTCCCATGAAGCGCACTTGTTTAACGTCGTTGGCTCGACGCCCGCAAGAGATGCTCATGGTGGCTGATACGGGTGATGCCCAAATTTCGGCATCTCTTTCTCGTTGGAGCTGGAGGCACTTGGAGTAGTCAGCGGCTGGAAAAATACTTGCTCGACTACCCTCCCTTTGTTCTTGAGATCAGGGGGCTTTTCCTTGGTGTTGGCGCTTCCCGCCATCTTCTTCAAGATCTGGACCTCGTCTTTAGTGAGGTCCGTGTGCTCTTTCCCGGTTCTCCTCGCAGGAGGAGTCTTGGGGAACCCGGGAGGGGTCGTTCTCGCTGCACTCGGTATTCCAGTAGCTTCTTTGTTCTCGGGGCCGCCCCCATCTTCTGAATTCCCCAAGTCATCGGGGGGGTTTCTCAGGAGAATCTCCCAAGAGCTCTCCTCTACAGCCTTTTCTTCTTCTATCTCAAGCAAATTACACCGGAGGTCATCAGGAGGGTCGGGGTGCTTCATGGATAGTCCCAGATCAAACTCAACTTTCTCTCCACTGACGTTCAAGGAGAGTTTTCCGTTCTTCACATCTATAAGAACGCCAGCAGTGGCCATGAAAGGCCGTCCCAGGATAATGGGGGTGTGTGCGTCTTCGGGCATGTCCATGACTACAAAGTCCACGGGCACATGCACCCCTCTCACATTCATGGGGAGATCATCCACAATTCCCACCGGGTATTTGACCGACCGGTCAGCTAGTTGTAGGGTCATCCCGGTGGGCTCCAAATCACCCATTCCTATCCTTCTGTACATCGACAAGGGCATCAAGCTAACACTCGCTCCTAGATCGACGAGTGCACGATGGATCTTCACAGCCCCGATCGTGCAAGGAATAGAGAAGCTCCTCGGGTCCTTGAGCTTCGGCGGGTTTTCCCTCTGAATAAGAGCGCTACATTCCGCCGTCAGCACCACTTTCTCTTTTCTTGACCCTTTGGTCACCAAATCTTTTAAGAATTTTGCATAGGAGGGGATTGTTTCGATTGCCTCCAAGAAGGGGATTTGCAGGCTTAGGTCCTTGACCATGGCGAAGAACTTGCCATATTTCTCATCAATTTTTGCCTGAGCCAACCGTTATGGAAATGGCACAACGGGTTTATACACTCTCGGGCTCTCTTCCTCCTTCTTCTTCTCTTCTTCAGACACTCCCTCCGGAGTCATGGGAATTGATGACGAAGCACCGGTGTCATTTGATTTTTCAGTCCGGCGCCCCGTTTACGGTTTGGGCGCGGTGTCGTTTTACCGCAAGTGCACGGTTAGTGTAGGGTGCAGGTTTATCGAACACAGGGAGGTGGACGGCTTGAGTGGCTACTAGCCTCGCCTAGGTCGTGTGCTAGCTACGCAGATAATGTGGGTGGAGGTGTAGAAATAAAGGAAATAAATGAAAAAGACACGAAAAGAATCCCCGCTAACACGGGCTAGGGCACTCATGACACTTGGCATTTGACTTGACCCAGGGTGAGACATTACCCCAAAAGGTGGTACCTAGCGTCCATGGCCCGATATTCCGGTCGGTGCCAAGCACGCTAGGCCTACCCGGTTCTGGACGGTGGGCACTCCCGTGTCCATTAACACCTTCCGCAACCGGGAGCATTAAGGCCACAATGATAACTCCCAACATTTCTTCCAAGCCGTTCCCACGCACGAGGACTCCATGTTAACACTAGGGGCGTGAGCTATGGCTAGGGGGTCAACCGCCAAGTTTATTCCCCCTTGGCCCGACGGTCAGAGGCGGTCTTTCTCCCGCCAATGACAATGAAACACCCCCGCGTAACCCTAATGGCCAAATAGGTCAAATGTGATTTCTAGCAATACATCGAAGCGGATCTTGACAGGACAAGCACCGGACCCCAATCCCCAACACATCTAGTGTGTTGCCATATGAATTGGACCCAGATTGCTAGAAATCCTCATTGACACATTTCATCGAACACGTGCCATGCAACCAAGTCTAATGTAAATCTCCAAGCATCAATCCTACCCTAACCCGTATTAGGGTTCATCAAAACTACTCAATGGTGAATAACATATAAACAAACAGCACAAAAGACATATAAACTTTCACCATCAAGCAAAATAAACACAATACAAACAATGGAGAAAAAGAGAGGAAAATACTTATCTTGAGTTGAATCGTCAATCCAATACAAGATTTATTGCAATATAAAAGCTAATCTAATCTAATATAATCTAAACTTACAAGAAAAAGGGGCAAAAAGCCCTAGAAAAACTGAGGAAGAGCTCCCAAAGTCGTGCCCCAACACTCAAATATATAACCCCTCAAAAACCTTAACAGTTCGGGTCCAGAACTGTCAAAACCGGCCCACCCGATCGGGTGGAAACTCACCCGATCGGGTGGAATAAACAGAGAGTTCAAATCCGCAGAAAGTGATCTCACCCGGTCGGTTGACAAGTCAACCGATCGGGTGAAATGAAAATTCAGACTGCAGCCAATTTCAGCACACAGCTGCGCTCCGAAAATTCCAGAAAAATGTAGAAAAATCGGATTTGGGCATGTGACCTATCGTTGGAAAGCTAATGACGATGCCGACGCTAGAAAAATAAGAGATCACCCAAAATCCTTCTGGAATGATAGCAGATCTTCAATGAATGCATCAGCAGCGCGTAAAGGCGGAAGAAAAGGCCACCCGATCGGTTGAAACATCAACCGATCGGTTGAGCCGCATGTTGCCTTGGCCATCGGGCTTCGAGAGCTTCAACCGGTCACTGAAGAGAGCAGGTGGAGCCGTCGGTTGGATCTTGGTGCCGGCCGGTTGGAACTTGGTGCTGACCGGGTGAAGAGACCGGTTGGATCATCGAGTTTGGGCTGTTGAAATTCCGCTACAGGTGAACCGATCGGGTGAAGGTCACCCGATCGGTTGGCAATCAGCTTCGAATTTCCAGAGACTTTGAGCTTTTGACCCGGTCACTGAACCGACCGGGTGACTTCTCGTGAGCTCCAAGCTGCGTCCGGGTGGTGCACGCGTGCATCACCTGATCGGTTGGAGATGACCAACCGATCGGGTGAGGGGCTGAAAGATGCGATCTTCGTCGTTTGACCCCCTGGATCACGTGTGACTCCTCCCGTTGCTCCGGGGACACATGATATCATCATTTTATGCCCCAAATGCCAGTAAACTCCTGCAAAACACGGAAAAAACGGAAAAGTGAAAGAAAACAAGAAAACACAAGATAACATGAGAAAACGAATATAAGACGGCGGTAAAATACGGAAAACACGGAAAAAAAAACGTGCGTAAATATATGAATTATAAACGCACGTCAAAATCCCCCAAGCTGAACTCTTCCTCGTCCTCGAGGAAGACGAGTGAGAGTAGGAGCTCGGAGAGGAAAAATAGAGAAAAAGAGAGAAAAAGAAAACTCTAAATCCTAGATCGCCCGTAAGGGCCAACAAAATCAAAAACGACACACCAAGCAAGCAAACGTCAAATCACATCACTAAACCAAGGAATACGAGTCCAGACAAGTGCCGTGGGCCCATGCGGTGAAGCGCGAGTGAGTGCGGTCGTGTGCTAGCAGACGGTGTCACTATCTACGATGTGCAATAAAGCTCCATATACACATACCCAAAGAAATGACCCAAATATCGATCCGAATTGAATTAAGCGGTGAATATATAGCTCAAGCATGCATGAGAATAGAGCGAGAATCGAAACATATCATGCGTCAAGGACTCCACAACTAGGGGTAAGGAAATCACCACACTATAGCCTAGTTAATAGCTAAAAAGTTCCTAAGCCAAGTGTTTTCGAAAACGATAGGGGTTGAGATGAAGTGGAGTAGAACACTCGGTGCAAATTCTCGCCTTCCCTTTATTCTTGGCAAGTAGGAAAATATTCACACGGGAATTTTTTGGGTTTTGGGTATTTGTATTTTTTTTGGATTTTTGGCTATACAATTTTTTGTTTTCATTTCTTTTTGGGTTTTTCTTTTCTTTTCTCTTTTTTTTTGGATTTTTGGATATTGGGATATATACATGTGTACTCTCCCAAGTGGGAGAACGGTACACGGCGAGGGGGTTTGCACCAAGTAAAACAAAAAAGAAATCGGAATCTAAACACTTGGGCAAAGGAAACTATTCTCGCTAATTAGAGCATGGGCTAAATGGGTTATCCTAGTCCTTAATTGTGGAATCCCGACACATACGAAATGAAGTATACGATATATATAGCATGCATATAGAAGCAGACATTAGAAGCAAATACCGCATATTCAATATCGAAGCATGATAATCTAGGGGTCAACCAAGGGTAGGTATATAGATCAAAATCACAAAGTAGAAGCACTCCGCCTAGCTAGTCACGACTCATGACTCACATAAAAGCAAAGTGAACCCACGAAGCATGAAATGAAATAGGACTCGGCTTCCTAGGGTTAGTGAATGTGATCATCGTAGCAATGCTAAGTGTGTCTGTGATTTTGTGGCAATTCATCATATGGGGTCATCTCTAGGAGAGAGAGAACAAAAGATGAGAAGAAAAAGAAAAACACGATGAAAAACGACTCAAACAACAAAGAAAAAGAGACAAATGATGCACGAAGTGCGACTCCCCCAAGCTGAAACTTGCATTGTCCTCAATGCAATAGTAGTGAATACATGAGGGCAATGAAAATGGGGGGGTTACGCACCGACACAAAAAATGAAAAACATGAAACACACATGAACGAAACTAAAAAATAAAGAAAACGAAACACTCAAATAAAAGATATAAACCACGACGAAGGACTCAAAAACACAAACACACGACAACGACACACGAAAACATGCACACAAAAGTCGATTTCCCCCAAGCTGAACATGACAATGCTAGCAAAATGATATGATCAATGTGATGCAGAAATATGCAAGGGGAAGATCGGAAAAGAAAAGAAAGAAATCAAAATGCAGGAGAGACGGTGTGCTCATTCTCCTCGGAAGAGGATGAGGGTGAAATGATAGAAGGGCACGACATGAAGGGTTATTAAGATGCAAAAGCAAATCCTAGATACGCTCCCCTCGCTAATGAGAGGAGACGAGATTATTCAAATCTAAACTAGAAAGCGGTAAATTTTTACACTACTGGATTAGGATACACCTGAGCATAGGCGGATCCAAGATCTGGAGCGGGGCAGGTAGCTGCTCTAACTGCTCCTTCTGTGGCTCCGCCAGAAGCGCTGTGCCACGTGTGCCAATGGACCCAAGCAATGCACCTCCAAGCATCCCTCGTAGGTGTCCACCTGTGACCTGCAAAGGACGAGGTGCATTAGTCCATGGCAAGAAATTATTTCCCGAAATAAATGTATCCCAGAGATACTTGTCAACATAAGATGGAAAAATAATAAACGGGTGACGAATATTCCCTGAGAATGGGTCGCTATCCTCTATACTAGTGACGACCAAATTCTCGCTCTCCATGAGAAGTGGCTCTCCAGGTAGTGACGCACCGCAGCATACCTCAAGGGAAGTAGATCCTGTGTCCTGCGAGAGATATGGCGTGTCAAAAATATATGAGTCTAAAGAAATAGGACGTGAAAAGCGAGAATCAAATGTGGAGTTTGAGTCTCCAGGTAGTGACGCACCGCAGCATACCTCCACCATCTGCCCGATGTCCTGAATGACATCCTCATGGTTGACCACCGACCAAGGAGGAAGCTGCGACAGAGATGGCTGTGGAGGTGGATGTAGAGCAGACCCCTCGCATGTGGTCGTGGTGTCCTCGTCCTCACGCACATCCTCCTCACCGGTATGTATAATATCTGTAAAATCCTCGGTGCTCTCATAGGACTCATGTGGGGTATCCAAATCAAGACAAAAAGTCTCTCCCACAGATCTTAGAGAAATCTCCCCATCCTCACTATCATCATCAAAAAATGCTTCTTCATCCAAGTGAAAGCGATGGAAAAATGGGGGATCGGCATGAGATGTGTCTATAGTGGCCGATGGCATGGTAGTCTCAACCATGAGAGTGTGTATATCCTCTCCTTCATCCCCTCTCCTCGGTGTCGGCTCGGTGATTGGTACCATTAAGTTTTGTAATATTTGGCCTTGGTTAAACATGGCACTTTCAAGGAGAGACACGAGGCTTGATTCTTCTTGTGTTTGTGGAGGGGTATAAGGTTGAGGAAATGGATGGGAGGTGTTTGGGCTAAGGTTGTGGGAAAATGTTTGGCCTTGGAGTGGGGGGAGGCTCTCAAGCGTAAATGGGCAATCATAATACACGTGCCCTGCCATCCCACAAGTCTCACAAACCACAACTGGATAAGGATCGTATCCTCCCATCTGAGCATCGAAATTTGATCTCCACATGGTAATATCAAAGATACCTGGACAACAAATATAAGAAAACTAGAGAGGAGCGTCAATAGTACAAGAGAATAACAAAAAGATAATATAATGGTGGGTGAAAAATTTCTTGGTTATTGAATATTTTTTTTTAAAAAAAAGAAAAAGAAATTTTTTTTTGTGTTTTTATGCGTAGTCTAACGAACCCAAGCTAAGCTAATATCAAACCGAACGCCTCCCCGGCAACGGCGCCAAAAACTTGACCGGGCGCCCGCGAGAGATGCGGCGGCGCGGTGTCGTTTACCGCAAGTTTCACGGTTAGTGTAGGGTGCGGGAATATCGAACTCAGGGAGGCGAGGTTGTGCTTGGGTCAGGTAGGACCTAAATCACCCCGAGGGGCGAGCTAGCCCGAATCGGTGGATGGTTGTCACGAAAGGAAATAAAAGCGTAAGAACGAAAAGAAAGTAAACCCGAGACTTTGGTTTCCAACCCGACGAGAGACTCTCGCCGATACGGCCTACGGGTATGGATAGCGATCGGGATTAGGGTCTAATGGTGAGACGTTGCCTCTGAAAGTGGTACCGGCGTCCCATGGGCCCGATATTCCGGTCGGTGCCCAGGATGATACACCGGACTTCCCGGGTTCGATCAGTGGGCACTCCCGTGTCCATAAACACTGATCGATCCCAGGAGCACTAAGCCCGCAACGATAACTCCCAACGTCTCATCCTGCCGCTCCCACGTGCTAGGATTCGACGTCTACGCTAAGGGTGTGAGCTATGGCTAGGGAGTCAACCGCCAAGTTTATTCCCCCTTGGCCCGACGGTCAAAGGCGGTCTTTTTCCCGCCGATGACAATGAAACACCCTGCGTAACCGTTAGATTCCTACTCCCTATCGATTTCCTAACCCTATGGACGCATCAGGAAGAGCCCCCGAAGGGGTTTCCACTAAAATCCCAGATTTGGGAACTACTCACAAAAACTCATGAAAAAGCAATCTAAATGAAATTTAACCGTTGGAATCATAATCGGACAATTGCAATGCGGAAGTAATAGGGTCATAAAGACAATACTAAAATTTTAGAAAGATCTGAAAACTTACAAAAGAGTAACAATTACAGCCGTCACAAGGAAATAAAACAGTAGAGAAACAGCAACTCCCGTTTCTGGAACCCTAGGGGTTCTATATATAGGCCGTCGCATCAACCGATCGGTTGACAAGTCAACCGATCGGTTGATCCGTAACAAATAAATATCAGAAAACGGCGAGTTTTCACCCGATCACATGAACCGGTCGGGTGAGTTCTTGAGTGACCGGTTGGATCTTGAAGCAGTCGGGTGAATCGATCGGTTGAACGTCCGTGTCTTCAGCTCATCTTCTTCAGCTACAGATGAACCGATCGGGTGAGAGTCAACCGATCGGTTGGCGCTTTGCTTCGAGAAAACAGAGAATAGCCCCCGCTGAACCGGTCTGTGAACCGGTCGGGTGACTTCTTTGTGAGCTGCGGTAGAGACCGGTTGGTGCACGCGTGCATCACCCGATCGGTTGAGGATGACCAACCGACCGGGTGAGGGGCTGAAAGATGAATACTTCGCCGTTTGACCCCCTGGATCATGCGTGACTTCTCCCGTTGCTCCGGGGACTTGGGATATCATCGTTAAACATCCGCTACGTGGTTGAACTCCTGCAATTATGGACAAACAAAGAAAAGTGAAAGAAAACGGGAAAATATACGAAAACGAATAAGAGACGGCGAAAAAACACGGAGAAACACAAAAGAAAACGTGCGTGAATATATGAAATATAAACGCACGTCAGAAGGCTCTAAGTCACTGGGGAGAAGAACCTCCTCCTTTTCTGGCCTCCCTTGCGTGCAACCACCTCAAACTCGGAGGAGGATTCTTTCTTCTTCTTCTGCTGAGGGTGACCCTCATAGGCAATCCCCTCAACAATTATGGGCTGAGCTCCGGACGGCTGAGTCGGAGACCTCGATACGGTCGGGGCCCGGGGCGACGACATCCTCGCCAACACCTCTCTGATGGAAGCTTCGATCGCATCCTTCAGTGCTGGATCTACCTGGTAATCCGCACTGATCATCCCTGTTAAAGAAACAAACAATTTAGTCTGAGCGACGAAGGTCGAATAATTGGCGAGCATGGACGAACCAACCTTACGTCCACACGGTTGACACAACACTTCATCCGACCATAGCCACTCAACCGACCTCATCCCCTCTGATAGACCCTTCAGAGTGTCGGCTGCTTTCTTCTCCTCAACAGTCAACAGCTTATTCTCGGTAGGCCCCAAATCAGGGGCACCCCAACTGGTGTAGAAGCTTGCCTCCCCCTGGAAGACCACGAATACAAACTCATCCTTCTACTTGGGGTTGGAGGTGGGGAGATCTTCTAGCAACTTTCTCCCCCGACGAGCCATTATTGTAAACCACCCAAGGGCCTTAAGTAGAGGGATCCAAAAGAAGTGGTTGAATAGATGCAAGGATGGCTCGATTCCCTTCGTCACACACAGAACTATGAAGGCCATCAACATGCCAACATCATTCGACATTAGCTGGCAGAGGGAAATGTTCAAGGTACACAGGAAGTACCGTAGGAAAGGATGCATGGGAAACCAAATGCCCATTTCGAAAGTAATGACGTAGACCCCCACTTTCCGGTCACCGAGATGATGAGCCCTCTCATCCCTCTCGGGCAGTCTGATCTGATAGTCAAGGCGAACATACTGTAGGGAATCCTAGGACCCTTAGGGCACAAAAAACTCTAGTTCCGTCCTAAGTCAGACGGAACATAGACAGAAATGCAGCGGAAAACTTTATGTTAATCTAATTAACATGCAACCCTAAGGAAACCGACCCTATTAGCCAGGATCTCTGCCAACTTGGGGCGGATCTGACCACCCCAAGAGGGATCTAACTAATGCGAATAATTAAATGAAAACTTAAACACATACCCGGAATCTGAACCCTGGGGCAGGCGAGATGTTCCGCACCGTCTTCCGAGCTGCTCCCATCCGACGCCAAGCTGCTCCTTGAATCGCTCCCCGAACTACTCCTCGAACCGCTCCGCACCCCGAGGCAATCAATCCCATTTCACCGAGCCAACCATGCACGGAAGAAAGTTTCACTCGAGTGAAACCTTCGCCTAGATTTCAGATCTGAATCCGAACTCTGTTGCGGCTTTGCCAGAGCCCTCAGGAGTAAGGCAGAAATATTAGGGAGATAGAGAATATTAATTTTAGCCTAGATCCGAGCGTGCTCCAACGTTTACGAGAGCCGCTCAGATCTAAGGCTTGGTACGAGTTTAGAGGAAGGGGGCAGACCCCTATTTATATAGGCGGCTGACCCCTCCCATCTACTCAATTTCCGATGTGGGACTAAAGTTGGAGTTAATTAATTCAATTTAGTTTGCCTTTCACAAAGGATAAACTTCCGTGAATTTTAACTCCCTCACCGTTGAACTTCATGATTGATACAACCTATCAATACCAAGGGCGTTCAATGGTGAACGCATATGAAAAAACCGTTCGTCAATCGGAGTTCGTTTGACCCTCTAATTGATCACTCAAAGTTCAACCCACGGCTAGTTTTTCGCAAAAACGAGCCGTCAAAATTCTACACACGTCTAGGGTTCTGCACCCTAAGGTGGGGCCCAGCCTGTGGGCCCCACCAGCCCAAAATCAGGCTGACTGAGCGCCTGCCCAGACCTGGGCACGGGCGCCCAGGTCTGGCGCGGGCGCCCAGGCGCCAGGCGCCAGGCGCCTAGGTGGGCGCCCGAGGCGCCCGGCCCAGCGCGCCTGGGCTGCCAGGCGCCTGGGCTGCCAGGCGCCTGGGCTCTCAGGCGCCCAGGGCGCCTAGGCGGCCCGCCTGGGCGCAAGCCCAGGCACCCTGCGCCTGGGCCTGTGCCCAGGTGCCTGGCACACTGGCTCAGCCAGGTCTGGCCAGGCCGCCCAGGCCAGACTTGGTCTGGTCTGGGTCAGCCTGGTCTGACCCTGTCTGATCTGATGGGCTGTTTTGTGCATATTTTGGGCATCTGGTGTCTGATTTGGACGCCGTTCGAACCTGGGTCTAGACCGGGACATTTCCATCTTACCCGTAAACTATTCCTTGAGTTTGTATCATTAAATATTGTTTTAAAATATTTAAAACACATTTAATCTATTTTGCATCATATGCAATTTAGTCCATATCTAGGCTTAAATTATCATTTGCATCAAATACAAATGATCTGAGGGCATATATCCCTACATCTCCCACTTGCACTCAGGATCATTTATCCTGAATGCTGGAGATTTATTGCAAACATCTTTTGCAATATTCTATCCCTTGCATCAAATGCAAATTATCCTCCCTAACTAATTTCTACCTATTACTAGACGAAGATCGCACTCTGTGTAAGACCCTACAGCCTGACCCTTACAACAGGTTGGGCTCGAAGCCCTATACGGCAGTGACCACGAGCAGTGGTTGCCGTCCCTGCTTCAGGAATCATCATTATGTGGTTGACTCATTGACATGAGTATTGTCGGGACCACCCTGACTGCTTCCGTGATGAATTCCGCAGTTATAGTCTCTTCGTCTAAACTATGTCGTATAGATCAAGTCTATGGTACGGTCAAACTGTCAATCCCAATAACTTGACTCCGGTTAGTTTCTATTGATCTTTTAGTCAAAAATGTTGGACTTCTTCCAACATACTCTGGCCAGAGTTTTTACTAAAGACCGAACTAACCATACGACACTAACTCCCATTGACCGGGAGAGACGAATCCTCTCTTGGTCATTACTCTCCTCATACGCTTCAAGTGTCACCCAATCAAAGACCTTTCGACAGGCCTTGCATCGAAGCTAGGTCATTTGATCTAAGTGGCACCGTTCACGCACAGGTTCGTTAAAATGACCTCAAGTCAAAAGACCAACTAGCCTATCATCACTCAGAGTCATCATTGACAGATTGGTCAATATAACCGTATGATAACTCTTGTGGATCGTTCAGTGAACTCATTCTCTAATGAGCACCTGTGTCTCGTCTACGACTTCGCCAAGTCAAGCGATCATGAGATCATCGCCACAGCTAAACGGTGAAGACTAAGACACAATGGTCTATCCGATGTTTCGATATCCTTGTCTCGAAACATCTACGACCATGAACCCTTTTAGACTTATGCTACAGACGGTCAACCATTTCTCCATGATCGAGATACTCATATCGATACATGTTTGACCTTGCATAAAGTCTCAGGACTTTACCTAAGTTAATATCTAATGTTAACTACATTATAACATAATTTTAGATAAATTATTACCAAACAACTTACTGTTATTTCGAACAAGATGTTTGTGCTATTCACACATGAAGATAGATAGCCTCGAGGGTATCATCTCTCAACATCTCACACTTGCACTCAGGCCCATTTATCTCGGTATCTAATACCGTTTTACACATAAGTTATCCCGACTTCATGTGGTAGAGCCTTCGTGAGTGGATCTGCTAAAACCGTCTACACTATAGACTCAAGGAGTTTTTATGTTCATATTAGACCAACCATTTGAATCTCATTCAAATAATTCATTTGGTCTGTCCGAATCCATAATATTTATTTATTTGGATCTTATCCAGTTCATCGTACCTTACGATAATAATCTTAAATTAGTTAATGGTCATAAATGGCTCATATCTATTTATGATAAAGTATCAAACTCTTTTGATCACTTCATCAAAATATATATGTTCCATCCATTTGATGCCTCACATGTAATTTACATGCTCCCACTGACCTTGAAAACTATCTGGCTAATTCATATAAGTTGGTCCGTCTAAATCATATTTAGAAAAAACGAACTTGTAAGTGAATGCTCCAATTTTCATGGTCAACTTAAGCGTTTACATCGAGTTTGGTCCGAGTAGTTCTGTACACATCTGCTGGTGGAAAAAGGGGTTTCATTATAATCCATTTTATAGGAATTAGTATGGAAAAACCGTTCTCGACCAACATGATTGCACTTCACTATATTCCTTTCTGCACCAATATTTCAACTTAAAGATTTACTTGCAGAAAGTGAGGAAACATTTTCCTTTGTGCACGTAAACTAAATTCCAAAATTTATTTACGCACACGGACCTATTCTGATTGCATCAAGTTTTTAAATCGGAGTTACTACTCCGAATTTCATCCCGGAAGTTGACTAAGTCATCATCAGTTATGATGTTTAACTCGACTCTTCGTCTCACGAAATTCGAGTAATTATACAACTTCCTAATGATTGATTTAATGAATATCTTATTGATAATGTCCTCACAGAACATTATCAAAACATAGGCATTACTATCTGGGACTTAAACCAGAAGGAGGACTTAACTCAGAGTCACTTACAATGGATCACACCAAGTCTAACTAAGTGTGATTCATACCTTTTGACACACGGATGTGTTAACAGACTTGACCTGAGAGAAAATCACATTTTCTTTTAATTACGCAAGATTTAATGTAGCTAAGTATTTGACTATTCGATCTAATTGAATCATTTTAAATACTTTAGTCATTTCGTTCTTTATTTTATCAGACTTGTGTTTCATCAAGAACACGTGTCTTAATAAAATATACGAATAACTTAATTTGGTTAATCTAGACTCGGGTTCATCAGTATGTACCAGACTGAGTTCGACAACTCATTCTCCCACTGTCTTACAGATGGGTTTCGGCCATTCTATCTAAGAGGATAAGACTCACAAGTGTCCGCAGACTTCATAATACGAGAGGTCAGATCCCTCTTTATGTGACTTGTGAAGCTTAGTCTCTCGATACAGCCTAGTCTATTTTTCCATACAAGTTTGCTACTATCTTGTGTATTTATAAATATTAACAGTTAATATATATATTATCGTTATACATAAATTACTAACGCAAAACATTGCTTCAGAAGCGAGGTGACGACATTCGTAAAATTGTGTTAGACGTCTTTTGTATAACAATAATTATAAAATCGTGACATCAAAATATGTCACATTTTCATTTCCTCCTACTTATGCCTTTACTAATGATAAATTAAACTATTAAACTCGATTGACTTTCCAAAGTGCCTTCTTCCTTTTTTAAATCACATTTAGATATAAATAGCCCAACATAAATAAATAGCTATGCAAGCATCTTATGTATCCAAACGCCTGAGAGGTGCAATCTTGAGTGTAGCTCAAGAAGTTGCTTGTCTCAAGATCTGGTTGGGATACATAGTCTTACACCGCTCATGCACTCGTATTCGACTCAAACAGTTTGATCGAATTCTCGAACTTTGCGGATCAAAATTGTTTGTCCATACAACCCTGAGGGTAGCTCGACAAGTTTTTGGGAGAAACATATTTTGAATATCATATATGTTCAAGCTGCCTCATATAGAGACGAGTGACATGTTGCGTGAATTTATTTGTTGGACCTAGAACTTAATGAAATCATATTTCTTAAGTCTTTTCTTTAAAAGGTCATTTTAATGTCAACGAGAATATAGTTTTGATTCTATCAATTAGAATTTAGCATGATATTCAATTAATCAACCTATTTGACCAGTTAACTTATTCCATTAAAATATTATATTTCGATTCCTTCGGTAAACATAGTCTTGCCCTAGTTTAGCATATGTTCAATATTAAATATAGGTAGATTGGCATTCATCTATCTATATCCTCCCACTATTTTTACGATCGTTTCAAAGCTTAATAACGAACGATTTAATCGAATTAAAATATTTAAAATTTAGTGAAAGAGGGATCCAATCATCCTGAACCTCACAACCTTGAGGAGACTCAACAAGTTGATTGGTTCCATGATTGGTAGACTAACTCTTAGTCAATCACATCACATGTGACTCCCTATCGTTTTTTACCCACAGTCACTAATGATCTTGAGGAGACTCAACAAATCATAATGATTGGTCTAGTCAGACCCTTGATTTCATGTCCAGATTTGACTTAGATCGATGCTCGAGGAGACCCGACGTATCGATTTGGGTCAAGTCTAGACTACATCACATGTATGTTGGAGTTTGTTCCTTAAAGATAAACATGTCATAGCTTGAGGAGACTCAACAACTATAATTGTCTTCTTTGAGCTCCAAAATCAAGGAGGGATACGAATTAATCTTTAATAAGATTTATAATGCATTGACTAGATATAGTCCAGGGTGTCATACAATCATGATTCGCGACATTGCGATCCAGCGGAACACAGCCAGGGAATTGACTAAGCCAGGATCACTGTCCCTTGGACTAGCAAGGGTTGACCCAACAAACTTAGCCAAGCACGTTGACTGGATCATGGTCCATTGAATGAAGCTTGTCATTTTTATATGCGTGCCATAGACTAAACTGCTTTTATTAACAACTAATTAATCCTATCAACTAGTTGAATCCTTAAATTCAAAATTTTAGGATTTGTTTAATAACTTTTATTAAGTCCTTATCAACTATAAGGTTCACGTGCTATATTAATCGTTATTAGGATTTTAATAAATTTTATTAACAACGCTAAAAGCGAAGTCCTTTAATGAGAATTAATAATAACAATTAGAATTAAAAAACATTAAAAGCACTACCCTAATCAGGAATTAGGTCTTATATTGTTGTTAATGTTTTATTAAAACATAGCATGTCATTAAAATTTAATTAATAAATTTTAATGATTTCTTAATGGCTAACCTAAAGGGTTGTCTTGTGTTATCAAATAAGGGACATGATGACATAGCCATTAAAAAAATTACACTAATTTTATCGCATAAAAAGTGTACAACTATTTAACAATTAAATAGACTAAAGTTTATCGCATAAACAACTTTAGCATGCATACTTAAATTTAACATTTAAATTTAAAAATACAATTTTTAAAACATTTTATTTTATCTCATAAAGTAAAAGCTTGTTTTAAAATTCATAACATTTGCATGCTACTTAAAATATTTATCGCATAAAAATTTTAAAATTTTAAAATCAGTTTTAAAAAATATCTTATAAATTTAAAACATCATTTAAAAAATTCCATGCTTAAAATTTATCACATAAAATTTTAAACAACATTTTAAACTCATCGCATAAAGTTTTAAAGCTTTAAAACAATTTTAAAATTTATCACATAATTTTAAAATTCCATTTTAAAACTTTCATGTTTAAAATTTATCATATAAAAATTTTTAAACAAAAAAAATTTAAATTTATCGCATAAATTTAAAGAAAACATTTTTCAGTAAAAGCATTCAAATAATAAATTCGCAGTCCTAGATCAGCATACAGAGATAGCTCTGATACCACTGTAGGGAATCCTAGGACCCTTAGGGCACAAAAAACTCTAGTTCCGTCCTAAGTCGGACCGAACATAGGCAGAAATGCAGCGGAAAACTTTATGTTAATCTAATTAACATGCAACCCTAAGGAAACCGACCCTATTAGCCAGGATCTCTGCCAACTTGAGGTGGATCTGACCACCCCAAGATGGATCTAACTAATGCGAATAATTAAATGAAAACTTAAACACTTACCCGGAATCTCAACCCTGGGGCAGGCGAGATGTTCCGCACCGTCTTCCGAGCTGCTCCCATCCCACGCCGAGCCGCTCCTTGAATCGCTCCCCGAACTGCTCCTCGAACCGCTCCGCATCCCAAGGCGATTAATCCCATGTCGCCGAGCCAACCACGCGCGGAAGAAAGTTTCACCCGAGTGAAACCTTCGCCTAGATTTCGGATCTGAATCCGAACTCCGTTGCGGCTTTGCCAGAGCCCTCAGGAGTAAGGCAGAAATATTCGGTAGATAGAGAATATTAATTTTAGCCTAGATCCGAGTGTGCTCCAACGTTTACAAGAGCCACTCAGATCTAGAGCTTGGGACGAGTTTAGAGGAAGGGGGAAGACCCATAATATAGGTGGCTGACCCCTCCCCCTACTCAATTTCCGACGTGGGACTAAAGTTGGAGTTAATTAATTCAATTTAGTTTGCCTTTCACAAAGGCTAAACTTCCGTGAATTTTAACTCCCTCACCATTGAACTTCATGATTGATACAACCTATCAATACGAAGGGCGTTTAATGGTGAACGCATAAGAAAAAACCGTTCGTCAATCGGAGTTCGTTTGACCTTTCAATTGATCACTCAAAGTTCAGCCCACGGCTAGTTTTTCGCAAAAACGAGCCGTCAAAATTCTGCACACGGCTAGGGTTCAGCACCCTAAGGTGGGGCCCAGCCTGTGGGCCCCACCAGCCCAAAATCAGGCTGACTGGGCGCCTGCCTAGACCTGGGCACGGGCGCCCAGGTCTGGCGCGGGCGCCCAGGCTCCAGCATTGCGCCAAGCGCCCAGGCCGGGCGCCCAAGGCGCCCGGCCCAGCGCGCCTGGGCTCCCAGGTGCCCAGGGCGCCTGGGCGGCCCGCCTGGGCGCAGGCCCAGGCGCCCTGCGCCTGGGCCTGTGCCTAGGTGCCTGGCACACTGGCTCAGCCAGGTCTGGCCAGGCTGCCCAGGCCAGACTTGGTCTGGTCTGGGTCAGCCTGGTCTGACCTTGTCTGATCTGATGGGCTGTTTTGTGCATATTTTGGGCATCTGGTGTCTGATTTGGACGCCGTTCGAATCTGGGTCTAGACCGGGACATTCCCGTCTTACCCGTAAACTATTCCTTGCGTTTGTATCATTAAATATTGTTTTAAACTATTTAAAACACATTTAATCTATTTTGCATCATATGCAATTTAGTCCATATCTAGGCTTAAATTATCATTTGCATCAAATACAAATGATCTGAGAGCATATATCCCGACACATACTTCCTCTGAAGTGTGTCGATTTGGCCAGCCTTGACCTTGGTCCTCAAATTCGCCAACAAGCCCGGCTCCGTGACCCCTTCCTGGTCCTTCTGGATGGCGGTGACCACATTCTTTCCGGAGGCAGATGATGATGCCATTGCTTTCGAGAGAAGGAGAATCCAAATCGAGATAATGGAGAAGGTAGGGGTGGCAATTTTCAGCCCAGCACAATAGCACGACACGGACACGGCACGATAAGACTGTGCCTGGGTCGGCAATTTTGGCACGAAATCCTTATCAGACCGGACCGGCCTGGCCCGGTTCATTTTCGTGACAGGCACGGCTATTCGGCCCATTGGGCGACACGACACGACACGAAATCCTTTTGAGTTTGCTTGACCGTCCCACTTCAATAGTTCAATCCGTATTAATGAGTACTAATTTATATTCTGTTTCAATTCGTATTCTATTTCTATAAAAGTCCTGACCCGACGAGAGGCACTCATCATTATATACTGTATAGTACTCAATATTGTTACTTACTTTAATTTGAATGTGAAAGATCATCCGTAGATATAATTCTTAGTAACATCTAATTAGAGTGTACTTACTCCATAAAATAACTAGACCAAACATGAACTTTGAAGAGTGATACCAATCTTTCACATACATAATTCTTTCAACCCTATCGGACTGGGCCGGCGGCCCGAATTTTTATTGGACCGTGCCAGGGCCACAGTAGAAAGGCCTGAAGTCTTATCAGGCCGGGCTGGCCCGGTCCTTTAAGAAAACCGGACTGGACCGACACGTCCCAATAAGACCGGGCCGGCCCGAATTGCCTCCCCCTAATCTCCATGTCTTATAGCCTTGAGCTCTTGTTGCCTTTGAGCGAGTCTCCTCCACATTCTTTATTGACCTCATGGTCTAATTGAATGTCTTCATTGCTTCGAGCATGCATCAAAAGTTTGATGAAATTTTCATTTGAAGTCATCTTATAGAAACAATCTTTATAACAAATAGACTGAAACTATACTTGGGATACTCAATATCCAACATTATCAGCACCGCATCATCATGGGGGAAATTCAACTCCCTCGAGATTGCCATCAATGAACGGGATGGGTGAATGCCATCTCACTCTCTTCTTTCGCTATAGACTATCTGAGCATATGACTTTCTGGATGACGTTGATGTTTCCATTATATATGAGCCTCCAGCTGTAACAGGTATTACTTTAAGCAAATGTTATGATAATTTAGCAATTTACTGATTAAGTCAAATCCTCTTCACTGATTAAATTTGGCCAAGAAATAGCGAAGGTCGTCAATTGTATTATAAATTTTGGAGCTAGAGTTTAATTTTGTTACCTTCATTGTCAATTTCAAAAAATGAGCTATTTATAAGTGCTTGTAGCATGGGTATTATAGTATTTCATGGAGTTTAGGAGTTTAGAGGTGTTATGATAATTTAGCATTTGGACCGAGTTGTCTGCGGGCCTCCATTGATCAGCCCATTCAACGAGGGCTTCAGCGAGTAGGAATGATGATGTGGCATGCCCAAATGAAAGCCCAATCGGGCTTTGGGCATGCCCATTCTCATCCCTAGGCTTCAGCGAGGCCTGCTCGTAAAAGTGGTGATCTTTTGAGTCCGCGGGCATTCTTGAACATTTGGGCTCGGGCCCATACTATTTACCTAATATTTTCTGATCTGACCACTTGGGCATGGCCCAAGTATGTAACAAGATCAGAACATATAACGTAGATCCGAGAAAGAAGAAAAGCAGATGATTGTTCGTGGGAAATAAAATTTTATAACGAGTAGTTGTTTTCATCATCAAGAAATAGGAACAAAGAAGAGTACATATACTACCATATCTCATGCCACAGATTCCTCGCCGACACATACATTAGTCATTTTACTACACTCATGCAATACACTGAAAAAAACTATGTTATATGATCTATTATTCTTTATGCATGTTATGGAGTGAACTAACATTTTAGTAACATATCATGGTATCAAAGCCAGATCGCGCCGGCATTCTTAAGCAGTGGGATCAGATCTCCGCCAAGGTGAAGCGACATGATCCTGTCAGTGGATCCGACCAATTGTCCTCCAATGTACACGGTAGGAACCACCGGGGTGCGGCCCAGAAGCTGAGTGAGTGCCCTCTCCGTCTCCCTCCCCGTGGGTTCCTCGTCGAGCTCATGAACGACAATGTTGACACCAAGGTCACGGAAGAGACTCGTAATAGCGTGGCACAAGCAGCATGAGCTCTTGCTGAAGATTACCACTGCACTCCTAGAGGCCAACCTCGTTACGCTCTCCATTGAATCTATAAAATGTATGGCGAAGAAACTATATGCAGTTTTGAGCAAAGTACGACTTGTGATGGAATTGATATCCCTGCAGCACACTCGTTTATATAGCAATACGTTTTAAAAATAAGAAAATGGATCTTAAGAAATTAAGAACTATTCGATTTTGATGGTGATATGTGAAAACACAAGTTCAAGCCAAATATGCTCTCAGTATGGTCAGGACTTTTGGTAAGCAACTGTTAAGTTAGGGGAAAGCTACAACTTATTCCTATATCAGTGTCAATCATTAATTCTTGGGGTGTGTGCATGCGCGTATCTTTGCATCTTTGACAGGGATATGGCCATGACTTTATTCCATGGTTCATTACCATGTTCCATGTCAGCCGAGGTATACAAATGCCATAAAACCAGGGGCTATTCGGTAATGAACTTTGAGCTACTCAATAAGAATACTACTGAACTTTGAGCAAATGTTCGAGCAATACGTACGCAACAATAACCACGCATGTTCAGATTTCCCTCTTCCCCTCACCCCCCTTTAAGATTACGCCATAATAGCCCATTGTACCTCCTTGTAATAGATCAGAACTAATTTGTCATTAATTATTACTATATAATTTCTTGAACATGTATTTTATGCAACTACTGAACAATCATGTATCTCTTGCCATACATTCGAATTGGTTTAGAATTATCTCTTAGCACTGTGAGGCTAAATCCATGCAGAATCTACCCACCGAGTAGGATGAGAATATGCTAGCACTTGTAATAGCACATCAAAATAGAAGCACAAGGATGGTTCTTCTCATGAAAGATTAGTCCGGATATAAAGAAAATCAACCATACCGCCACACATTGTCAACAAAGACGCACACCAATGACCATAAGCACGCTGCATATAAAGCTGGGTCTCCTGGTAGATTAGGCATATCATCCGAAGAGCAAGTGGATAAAAGAAAGGACACACAATGTGGAGTATGATGAGGTTCTCTCTCTTGCTTTCTCGAAATGCCAAATGAGGCGGTACAGATAATAGGCTTCATAGAGCGATTTCATTTAATGTAGATTTGATTCTCTTGCTGTCACGCATATATGTATCAGTATCATCATCCATACGGTGTTGCTTTCAGTCATACCGATCAATGATATATCGACTGAACAGGATACCGGCATGCCTGAACGTGATTCGATGACCATTCGTTCACTCTCAGATGCCTAATATTGCATTGTATCGCACAGAACTTCTGGAATTATTCTGAGTGAGCAGTTTTACATGACAATATGGAATATGTCTCTTATGTGTTTTTTTTCAAAATGCTAAATGCAGTGATACGGACGATAGTCCTTGTAGGATGATTTCGTTTTCCTAATATAGTTTTTGATTCTCTAGCTGTCACGCATGCATGTAGCATCATCGGCACATTGTTGTAGTTTTCAATCACGAATCAGGATAATAAAAATCCCTGAATGTGATTCGATGAGCCCTCACCCAGCCACATTATTTCTTAGACTTCCTGACTGAGCAGTTTACATGACAAGAGAAGAGAATTTCCGAGCTTTTCAATTTTTCTTATTTGTTCTACTTTTCTGCATGCAGAATTTTTGAGGCTTTTTGATTGGTTACAATTTGGAATATAGAATATTTTGCTTCTTGTGAAAGTACAACTCCGTATTTTTGTTGGGGGGGAAAGAACGCAAATTCTACAAACTGTTATATGCGGAAACAAGTACAATAATAATAGCAAAATCCATTTTTTTCCAGTAATTTTTTCATGAAAATGTTATACAAGGTTGTACAAACAGATTGATCATTAAACAACAAGGACACCATAAAATGTAGCCCAAGCTGCAATTAAACGAAATAACCTGATGCTATAATCATATATTTTTAACATCAGAATTTGCCTGGAAGTTGAAGCCAGCCGTAATTTCTCATAAGAGTGACAGCCAGTTGCTATATCAAACGTCAACTTAATTACATGTACATTCTAGTGCATTCAAGACCAGCTAGCTGAAATAATCAACATGCACGCTTGGTTACTTAGAATAATATGATGATTATTTGGCCTATCAGTTCACCAATTATATATACATATACAGTCCAACATCGATGAACGCAAGCTTACAAAGTATTGGCCAATGTTCTTAGGGTTCACTCTCAATTGGCCAAACACACCAAGAGTCATATGAGACCGGGCAGCTCAGACATAACTGTTTGCTGTTCGCTTTCAGAAATTTTTAGTGTGAAATATTGGAAGGTAATCCCTTGACCATTGCTCTTTCATTCATAGAATATATATAGATACATTGGTTTAGCAGGATCATAACAAATCAACAATTTGTTTGTTAATATCAGTATAACAATCTAGCTAACAATATCTAGCTAACTATAACAATCTAGCTAACAAATAAACTAACTATAAAACCGTAAAATATTCTATTTACTAATACACCCCCGCAGTCTAAGCGGGAGGAGGCTGGACGCTCAGGCTGGATCAAAACCGAGTGAAAAGATGTCGTGGGAAGCCCTTCGTGAAAATGTCGGCATATTGGAATTCAAAAGGAACATGGAGAACTCGTACTTCGCCAACCTGAACTTTTTCACAAACAAAGTGAATGTC
The DNA here is from genome assembly GCA_030789695.1 of Scilla litardierei. Lineage (NCBI taxonomy): Eukaryota > Viridiplantae > Streptophyta > Magnoliopsida > Asparagales > Asparagaceae > Scilla > Scilla litardierei. The sequence continues at coordinate 109,210,036 of CM061137.1, read as the reverse complement.
AAGCTCAATATGTTTAGTTTGCTGATGTTGGACAGGATTGCCAGAGAGATAAACCGCAGAAATATTGTCACAGTAGACTAGTGTGGCATGTCGGACTGGTACATGAAGTTCAAGAAGTAAGTTCGTAGCCAACTACTCGCAACAGCATTTGCAACCCCGCGGTATTCGGCCTCTGCACTAGACCGAGATATAGTTGCTTGGCGTTTTGGCGAACATGATACTAGATTATCACCAAGGAAAATACAGTAGCCAGAAGTGAATCGTCGTGAGTCGAGGCAACCTGTCCAATCGGCGTCTGAATAAGCGGTGCGGGTAAGAGATGTGGACTCGGAGAGACGGAGACCGTGATCAGTAGTTCCGTTGACATAGCACAGAATCCTTTTGAGAAAATGAAGACGTGGCTCCCAAGGGTCATGCATGAATAGGCAGATTTGTTGAACATCATAGGTAAGGTCAGGCCTAGTGATTGTAAGGTACTGTAAGGCCCCGGCCAAGCTACGGTATAAGGACGAATCTGCTACAGGAGGGCCATCTGTGGCACTTAGTTTTGCCGATGTATCGACAGGTGTGGCTATGGAGTTACAATATGTCTTGGATGCACGGACCAGAATGTCGTTGGCGTACTTGCTTTGTGAGAGAAACAAGCTGGACCGATCCTGAGTAACTGTGATGCCAAGGAAATGATGAAGAGCACCGAGATCTGTCATTGCAAATTCACGAGACAAAGAAGCAATAATACGATGTAATAGTGATGAGCTGGAAGCAGTGAGAACAATGTCGTCAACATAAAGTAGGAGAAGCAGTTTCGGTCCCATGTTGATAGATAAATAGGGATGCATCGCACAAGCTTCCACGAAATCCTTGGGATAGAATAAAAGTAGCAAACCGCTGATACCAGGCTCGAGGACCCTGCTTGAGGCCATATAAAGATTTGCGAAGGCGGCAGATGTGGGTGGGCATGGAGGAGTCCACGAAGCCAGAGGGTTGGTGCATGTAGACTGTCTCAATCAAGTCACGATGTAAAAAAGCATTCTTGACGTCCAACTGGTGGAATGGCCAAGAGCGGGAGGTGGCTAAGCTCAACACGGTGCTTATAGTAGTCGGCTTTACAACCGGGCTAATGGTCTCATCACAGTCATCACCAACCTGCTGTGTTTTGCCATTGACCACTAGGCGGGCTTTATAGCGCTGCAAAGAACCATCAGAACGAAACTTATGGCGAAAAAGCCACATACATCGGATGATAGAAGTATCCGAGGGATGGGGGACCAATTCCCAGGTATTTTTTGTAATGAGAGCACCATATTCATCCTGCATGGCATCGGACCAATTCGGGTCTGGGAGAGCAGCACGGGGGGATTTGGGTAAGGAGGATATATGGTTTTGTTGGGTAGTAAGGAGGTTCAATTTTGTCACTGGTTTGATTATGTCGTGCTGAGAACCAGTGGCCATGGTGTGTAGGTAGGGGCGGTGGGGGTGGGAGGTTTGGAGGAGGCATGGGCGGGTCAGGTGTGTTGGTGAGGAGGGGAGGTGGCGGGATTTGTTATGGTGGGTAGAGAGGGGGGTATGGTGTTGGGCAGAGGGCGGGTTGGAGGTGGGATAGTTTCGGTCGGATTTGGGTGTTGAGTAGTGGGGTGGCGGTTGAAGGATGGGTAATAGGCCGAGCTGGTCATAGAGAATAGGGGAGGTAGGAGAGAAGTCGGGGTTGAGAAAATGATAACGGGAGGCAGGGGGTTCGGTGGATGCGGAAAAGGGGAAGACATGTTCATCAAAAGTGACGTGATGGGAGAGAATAACCTTACCGGTAGCAAGGTCAAGACAACGGTAGCCCCTATAATTGGTGAGGTAACTCAGGAAAACATAACATGTAGATCTCAGGTCAAGTTTGTGGTGGCGGTTGGCAGAGAGGTTTGGGTAGAAAACACAACCGAAAACACGAAGGTGATCATATGTGGGATGTTTAAGGAAAAGAGCGGAAGTGGGTGAGCGGAAGTTAAGGAGTTTTGTGGGTAGAACGTTGTGTAGGTATGTGGTGGTGTGGAGAGATTCGACCCAGAAATTAGGTGGTAAGGATGCGTGATAAAGGAGTGCCAGTACCATTTCATTGAGGCGGCGAATCATTCTTTCGGCCTTGCCATTTTGGGTGATGTGTGAGTGCATGAGAAACGAAGGGTAAGGTCGTGGTTTGTGGCGAGATTATGGTAAGAGGAGTTATCGAATTCATGTCCCATATCACATGGAAAAATTTTGATATCGTTGTCGAATTGGGTGCGAATGTAAGTTTGGAATTGAATGAATTTTGGAAAAACCTCCGATTTATATTTAAGAGGGTACACCCATACATATTGAGAAAAATTGTCTATGAGCACCATGTAATATTTATAGTTACTTTTACTTGGGACATAGGATGTCCATACATCACAATGGATAATGTCAAAGGGAGCACATGAAGTAGAATTAGAATCATAAAATGGTAAACATTTGTGTTTGCTGATTTGACATGAATGGCAAAGCTGGGAGCGGCGCTCCTTATTGCAACAAATAATAGAATTCCGCATAAGATGATCAATGATAGGAAGACCCGGGTGGTCGAGTAGATTGTGCCACAAGGAGGATGAGGAAGCTGTTAGAAGGGCCGAAGGAGCAGATGACTGCATGGGAGAGAAGGGGTAGAGGTTGCCATTACTGTTGCTCCTCGTAATGATAGTCCCAGTCTGGATATCATTTACAGAAAAACCAGTGGGGTCAAATTAGACAGAAACAATATTATCTTTTGTAAATTGGCGAACAGAAATAAGATTTTTGATAATCTGAGGAGTGTATAGGACGCGGTTTTGGCTGAGGGTACGTGTTTGGAAGGTCTATTTTAATAGAACCCATGACATGAACCGGAATGGACATGCTATTACCAACAAATATCGAACTAGTATTATGAGTAGTACCAAGGGACATAAGGTGACCTGAGTCGGAGGTCAAATGGGACGAGGCTCCCGTGTCCATGTATCATTGTGTATCCTCCGGTCAGTTTGTAGTACCAAGGGACATAAGGTGACCTGAGTCAGAGGTAAAATGGGATGAGGCTCCAGTGTCCATGTAAATTGTGTATCCTCCAGTGACTGAAGTGACATTACAGTGAAAGCTTGACCAAGGTCAGTTTGTTCGATGTCTGAATTGTCAGCAACTAGAGCATGAGTTTGAGTGCGGCCCGGTATGGATGACGAGGGTAGAGGAGCCCTGTAGGAGGCCGCATAGGGCCCACGGGGAGTAGGGGGCCATGGTCGTGCCCAGCTATTTTGAGTTGGATATGGGCATGGAGGTGGGGTCCATGACGCATGCCAAGGGGGAGGTACACAGTAGTTGTACGGTAGAGTAGGAGGCGGATGTGGAGGCATGTTGACCGGCGAAATGCGAGCACCAGCGGAATTTGCATAATTGTTATTGTGACATCCACCATTGTTATGGCCACTATTGCTAGACCAGGTGTTGTTGCGGCGGGAGGTGTTGTTGCCATTGTGAGACCCATTTCTGGATTGGGGCTTAGAGGAGCCCGATTGATCACCCCAGGTGGACGTGTCCAAAGAGGAGGTAATGGGGTGGAAAGGAATGCTCCCTGGGTAGGTTCTGTGCGGGCCGATCGACGTTGAACTTCAAGTTGGAGCATACTCCAAGCAGTGGCAAAGCTAGGTAGGGTTTGATTGATATATGCCCCGACAGTGTCAACATCCGGGGCAACTCCCGAACTAGTTGAAGAACTAGATGTTGATCATTGACCTTGCTACCAACGTCATTAAGTTGGTCGGCAGTCTCTTTTAACTCTGGCAGTAGTCATCGAGTGAAGGCACGTTGGCAAGCTTCAGATTGTTAAACTCATGCTAAAGTGTCGCTGCCCGAGAACCTTTGTTGTTAAGAAAATGTTGTTGAAGACGAGTCCAGGCCTCACAGGCGGTTGATTCGGTCTCTAGGATGCGAAGGAATAGGTCGTCAGAGAGGGTGCTATAGATCCATAGAAGCACATGTCCGTCAACTTTAGCCCATGCCTCCTAGTAGGAGTCGGTCTTGGCAAGAGGGGGAGTGCCGTCGATGTGCCGTAGAACCTGATGGAAATTGAATTCCACCCCAAGTAATTTTGATGATGAGCACACCAAATGAAAGCTAAGTTTACTAACTACACTACACTTAAGTGTGCAGAATATGCGAAGCGTTACTCATACTCAAAGAAACACAAATCTACGCTAAAAGACAAGGACAAACGTGGCTAAGTCAAATGATGAAGTTCAAGCTCAAATAGAACAAGAAGCTCAAGTGAAGCTCGCATCCACTTCATTAAATTGATCAAGCTTCCGAAGACATGTCCTAAGTCTATAGTGAGTGTGTCGTGTCTCTTTAGGGTATTTGTCAAAACCAAATCATATAGACAAAACACACGCACACAAACGATTTGAAAACATTTTTTGAATATCTTTTAATCATCTTCAAAATGTTTTTAAGAGCTTTCTCTAGTCATCCTATAACTTCCGTAGTGAAACTCCACACACCCTGGAGTTAGCTACCTGTCTGACTAGAAGTGTTGCAGGAAAAACTCCTCTGGGAGTCGACTACCAACAATAGGGAGTCGACTACCAGCTGAGATTCGAGATTCCCTGAAACACTCTGGGAGTCGACTACCTACATGAGGGAGTCGACTACCAGCTGTAAAATTCTGACGTTTTGATTTGAATTTTGAAAATTCGTTGAGTGATTTTCTCCGAGATTTTTGGGACAAAAGTCAAAGAAAATTTGAATTTCAAATCTCAGAATTTTCCCTATAAATAAGAGCTAATTTCATTTGAGAAAACACAACATCTATTGAAAATCAAATCTCTCGTGCAAACGCTCTTTAATTCAAAGCTCTCATTCTCTCTAGCCAATTCTATTTTTATTGTGATCTTGCAAATTTCTGTTATTATTTTTGAAGGATCTTACTCGTGTTTTATTGGCTAAACGTTTTTCAAAATCCTTATTTCTATTCTCTTTATTTTTGTTTAAAGGATTTTTGAAAAGCTTCGGATCTAGATCACAAAGAATTCTCTCGTATCTTTGTGTGATCTAGACTCTCATTCTATCAAGCCACTACACAATTTTGTCTATCATTGATTGGCTATAGAATCGGGTGTAAAAACCAATCTCCATCAATTTATTGTGGTGTATTGGATATAAGTTTCATTGTGTTGTTGTTGGAACACTAGGCAAGTCTAGGTGTTGCCAGTCGGAAATCCTGGTTGAGATTAGGTCGTTGGAAATCCTAACGAGTGAAGTTAGGTACTTGTATTTGCCAAGGCAATAGTGAAAAATCTCGTACCTGATTGGTCGTGGACTGGACGTACCCGGGTTACGGGGAACCAGGATAAAATCGCTTGTCTCTGCGTTTGTTTTTCTGTGATTGTTTATATTTCTTGTACAAGCATTTTTCATTTGCTAATCTTACATCTTTGTAATCCCTTGTTGATTTATCATTGCAAAGATTGTTTATTTAATTCCGCTGTGTAAAGATCTCTTTGTAAAGATTTATATCTGATTGTAATCTTTTCTCTATCATATTTGTAAGATTACTTTGTTGATTAAGAACCAAGCGTAGATCACTCTACTTGGCTTCTTAGGCAACATTAGAAGGATTTTATTTGTGCTAATCTTAACAATCGAAAAAGTATACTATTTGCACAACACTATTCAACCCCCCTTCTAGTGTTGTTTGCCATCCACAGGATCCAACACTTGGTATCAGAGCAAGGCTACAAAGGTGATAGTGTCAACATCCTTTCACTCTGAAGGACTGAATATCATGCGACCACCACTGTTCAACGGAACCAACTACGCTAGCTGAAAGATCCGAATGAAGACTCACCTAGAGTCATTAGACATTGATGCTTGGACCGTTACTAAAGTCCCGTACATTGCACCCACTGACGTTGAGTTTGGAAAATGGTCTGTCGACGACAAGAAGAGAGCTAATCTAAATGCAAAAGCAATGAATGCACTATTTTGCGCCGTTACAGAAAATGAGTTCAATCGAGTCTCCCAATGTGAGACAACACACCAAATATGGCATACTCTTCAGGTAAGTCATGAAGGAACCGAAAAGGTAAAAGATTCCCGTATAAATGTTTTACACTCTAAATTCGAATCCTTTAAAATGGAAGAAGGAGAGAGTATCACCGATGTGAATAATCGTTTTACTAATATTACAAATGAAGATACTAAGATCCCTCCGGCCCGAATGGAAGGGAAAGACAACCGCCATCCGAGAAGCTCATAATGTGAAAGACCTCACCATTGAAGAACTAATGGAAAATCTCATGGCATATGAGATTGAGCTTGAAGAAGACAAGAAGATCGAAGAAAAACCAAAAAGGAAGAATCTTGCATTCAAAGCCCAAGAGGAAGATTCCGATTACACGGACAAAGAAGATCATATCACGTTCATCTCAAAGAACTTTAAAGAGTTCAGCATAAGTAAGTATGAAAAACGATCTTTTAGACCCACTAACGGTATTATTTGTTTTGGTTGCAACAAACCAGGGCATGTCAAGAGAGACTGTCCATTGGAGAGAAACAATCGTGATTTCAGAGATCGTGGAAAGAACAAAGATAATAATGAAAAGCGAAACAACGGAAGAAACAAATTCTGACGACCAAAGAAAGAAGCTTACGCAGCCTTCGACCAGAGCGACGATTCCTCATCTGATGAATCCTCAGAGGAAGAAAAAGATGAAAGAAGAGAAACATCACACATGTGCTTCATGGCATCCACATCCTCCAAGGTAAGCACACATCATGATTCATCTAGCGACAATGATTCGTCATCAAGTGATGATGAAGACATGGATTATATGGGAGCATATAAGGAGCTATGCAAAATGCATGAAAAGCTCATAAAGGAACATAGAAGAACACTTAGAAATATTAAAAAAGATACTAAAGAAAAAGAGGAAATCATTAAAGAAAATAGTCTCCTTAAAGAAAAGAATGATTTTCTACAAAAAGATATTTCTTTAGTAAATGAAAAAGTTGAGAATCTGAATAATCTTCTCGTATCTGTCAAAGATAAATACGACGCTACGATGAAAATTATTGAGAATTTCAACAAAGGAAAAGGGAAGCTAGATAGTCTAATAGATAATCAAAAAACCTCATCTAGCAAAACCGGTCTCGGTTATGATTCACATCATACCAAGAAACGGGTTAAGCATACTAGGATGCATCATTCTAACAGTAATGTTTTGAGCATATGGATACCAAAGAAACTATCTGATCAACGAAGGAAAAGGTACGCTATTGACTTTGTTCAGCAAGTTCATTTAAACAAAAATTACAAATATATTGTTCATGAGGGAACTAAACCATACTGGGTTTGGCTTCCTAAAGACTAACCTCTCAGACTCAAAAAAAGAGAGTACCATAAACGTTTTATTTTTCAGGTACTCCAAAGAAATGAAAGGAAGAAAACAAGGTCAAACGCTTTGTAAAAGAATCAATATCAACAATTTTTTGCGCAACTCATTTTTTATATATATGATTAAAATTGATTAAATATTTTTTATTTTATTTTGATCTTATGTATTTGTGTTATACTCCTAAAAACATTTTGTGTTCAGAAATCGCACTCGACCTGGATCAAAAACCCCTCGGGATGAGAAAACGACTCAACCCAGTAGGGAGTCGACTACCTCCATGAGGGAGTCGACTACCAGAGTATATGCGAAATTCTGGGTTTATTTTTGACTAACTCCTAATGGGTTCTATTGAGTAAAATGGGTTCATATCCTCAAGGCAACTTATACCCAATAAGCTAAAACCTCATCCTAACCCGTCATCTCTTGATCCTAAGGCCCTCATTCCTTTCCATCTTTTCATCCAAAGATTAAAACCCCCAAGAGAAACCCTAGGTAGCCGACTACCCCATTTGTTCCTCCTCTCTTGAGAATTCTCTTGGTGCTTGGTTCATTTGAAGCTCCTCCAAACTTCACCCAAGGTAAAATTTTTTTTACTTCATGATCTTTATTTCTTTATTTCTTTTTCTCTTGCTTATCTAGCATTGTAAAAATACTATTTTTACTCTTTCTAGATGCCTATCAAAGGAATTTTCACCAAGAAGAGAAAAAAATCCTCTGAAATTGATTCTGAAAAAGAAACCATTCTACCCTATCTTTTCAAGACCACCACTTATGAACAATTCGTTAAGATCACTAAGAAACCCATCTTGCATGAACGTTTTGTTAAGCTTAATGATGTTATAAATTATGGCATTGATAGCTTGCTTGATTTCCAGAACTTGGCCAACCTATTTTCCTCTGAAAATACTTATCTTTGCTACCCTAGGCTTGTGCACTTGTTCTATGCTAACATGGACTACGATCTTGCTAAAAGCCGTTTTATAACCAAAGTCCTTGACACCAAGCTTGCCATTACTGTCAAATCTCTAGGAGAAGCCCTAGGAATCCCATATTCTGGCATGCTTCTTGATAAAGTACAAATGACTGAAGGAAATATTCTAGAGAGAATGTATTTGCCAGGACGACATTTTCAGACTAAACTGCCATGTAGCGACCTTCGCTATCCGGCAAGAATTTTGGCAAATATATTATCCTATAATATCACTCAAAAGTCTGGAAGTCATTCGATCTTATCAGAAAAGCAAGCCAAATGCATCTATGCTATACTAGGTAACATTCGCATCAATTGGGCCAAAGTTATCATGGATTCTATACTTGCTTCAGCTTCTTCAAATAAACCCTCTTCCACTTTAGCTCATGGGCACTATCTCACTATATTGTTTATTAGCTATAATGTGCCTTTGGATCATGAAACCTCTATTCTAGAACCGGCTCGAGTTTTTGATGTTCATGCACTTGGGAGAATGAATCTTCACCATGACCTTGATGAGAACATCCCTGAAGAAAACCTTGCAGCTGAAGGAGGATCCTCATCCTCTAGGAAAGGTAAGAAAATTGTGGTTTCAGATTCTGAAGAAGAAGAAGGAGAAGAAGAAGAAGGAAGCGAAGAAGAAGAAGAAGAAGAAGCACCGGCATATATTCTTGAGCTTCAAGAAATGCTTCTAAAGAAGATTGGAAAATTGAAGATCTCACAAGAGAAATGATTTGAAGATCTCAATCAAAAGGTGGACGACCTCAAGGAGATCGTCGTGAAAAGCAACAAGATGACTGAGGAAACGCTTGTTATGATCCTTGAAGAGATCAAGAAACTGAAGAAGAACAGCGGTCATCCTTAGCTTCATGAACTTAGCTTCATAAACATGGTTCTCTTTTCAAACTATGTCCTTAAGACTTATGGCTTGTAATAACTTTTATCGTATGGTGCTACCTATCATGAACTTATCTTCTATGCAATACTTTAGTAGTTCCTATAAACTAACATCTCTCTTGCAGGCATATGAAATTGAATTCCTCTCCTGATTATATTATGATCTTTTGAAATTTTTTTGTTTTTGTTGATGACAAGGGGGAGAAAAATATATGAAATGCAAAAAAATGAAATTATATGAATTGTATTGCTAACAGCTTCGATGCAGGGGGAGAACCGCATCAAAGCAGGAGGAGTAAGTATACTTAAATGTATTTTCACTTTTCAAACTTACTTCATTTTTTTCATTTGGGTGTCATCATCAAAAAGGGGGAGAGTGATGGAAATTAAATTCCACCCCAAGTAATTTTGATGATGAGCACACCAAATGAAAGCTAAGTGTACTAACTACACTATACCTAAGTGTGCAGAATATGCGAAGCGTTACTCATACTCAAAGAAACACAAATCTACGCTCAAAGACAAGGACAAACGTGGCTAAGTCAAATGATGAAGTTCAATCTCAAATAGAACAAGAAGCTCAAGTGAAGCTCGCATCCACTTCATCAAATTGATCAAGCTTCCGAAGACATGTCCTAAGTTTATAGTGAGTGTGTCGTGTCTCTTTAGGGTATTTGTCAAAGCCAAATCATATAGACAAAATACACGCACACAAACGATTTGAAAACATTTTTTGAATATCTTTTAATCATCTTCAAAATGTTTTTTAAGAGCTTTCTCTAGTCATCCTATAACTTCCGTAGTGAAACTCCACACACCCTGGAGTTAGCTACCTGTCTGACTAGAAGTGTTGCAGGAAAAACTCCTCTGGGAGTCGACTACCAACAGTAGGGAGTCGACTACCAGCTCAGATTTGAGACTCCCTGAAACACTCTGGGAGTCGACTACCTACCTGAGGGAGTCGACTACCAGCAGTAAAATTCTGACGTTTTGATTTGAATTTTGAAAATTCGTTGAGTGATTTTCTCCGAGATTTTTGGGACAAAAGTCAAAGAAAATTTGAATTTCAAATCTCAGAATTTTCCCTATAAATAAGAGCTAATTTCATTTGAGAAAAACACAACATCTATTGAAAATCAAATCTCTCGTGCAAACGCTCTTTAATTCAAAGCTCTCATTCTCTCTAGCCAATTCTATTTTTATTGTGATCTTGCAAATTTCTGTTATTATTTTTGAAGGATCTTACTCGTGTTTTATTGGCTAAACGTTTTTCAAAATCCTTATTGCTATTCTCTTTATTTTTATTTAAAGGATTTTTGAAAAGCTTCGGATCTAGATCACAAAGAATTCTCTCGTATCTTTGTGTGATCTAGACTCTCATTCTATCAAGCCACTACACAATTTTGTCTATCATTGATTGGCTATAGAATCGGGTGTAAAAACCAATCTCCATCAATTTATTGTGATGTATTGGATATAAGTTTTATTGTGTTGTTGTTGGAACACTAGACAAGTCTAGGTGTTGTCAGTCGGAAATCCTGGTTGAGACTAGGTCGTTGGAAATCCTAACGAGTGAAGTTAGGTACTTGTATTTGCCAAGGCAATAGTGGAAAATCTCGTACCGGATTGGTCGGGGACTGGACGTACCCGGGTTGCGGGGAACCAGGATAAAATCGCTTGTCTCTGCGTTTGTTTTTCTGTGATTGTTTATATTTCTTGTACAAGCATTTTTCATTTGCTAATCTTACATCTTTGTAATCCCTTGTTGATTTATCATTGCAACGATTGTTTATTTAATTCCGCTGTGTAAAGATCTCTTTGTAAAGATTTATATCTGATTGTAATCTTTTCTCTATCATATTTGTAAGATTACTTTGTTGATTAAGAACCAAGCGTAGATCACTCTACTTGGCTTCTTAGGCAACATTAGAAGGATTTTATTTGTGCTAATCTTAACAATCGAAAAAGTATACTATTTGCACAACACTATTCAACCCCCCCTTTAGTGTTGTTTGCCATCCACAGGATCCAACAGAACCTTGTACCCCTTAACATGGAGAGTAAACAGTTTTACCAATGCGGAGTAGTTGACCTTAACACCGTCGAGCATACGGACCTTATGAAGGATGTTGGTGACAGAGAAGACAGGATGGAGAGTGCCCTTGCCGCCAGTGGGCTGGTCGCCGATTGACATGGTAGATGAGTGGAGGGAGGGGTTATGGTTTTCGTTGCAGGAAAAAAATCAAGAAGAGGTTGCTATTTAGGCTCTGATACCATATTGGAAGGTAATCCATTGAACACTGCTCTTTCATTCATAGAATACATATAGGTACATTGATTTAGCAGGATCATAACAAATCAACAATTTGTTTGTTAAGATCACTGTAACAATCTAGCTAACAATATCTAGCTAACTATAACAATTTAGCTAACAAATAAACCAACTATAAAATCGTAAAATATTCTATTTACTAATATGAAATTCAAGTAAACTCTATAACATCAACAAGCACATGATAAATGTTGGAGATGTGGGTGGATTTAGTTGATACTCTTGGATCATTAATTTAACGATTAAAAAACGTTGGGCTTATATGTGAATACTCATGTATTGCAGATTGTCAAATAAAGTTAAGCCTAATTAAAAATGATCTGTTAAGTTTTGAATAATTTGAGCTTTAATGTATCTGATAGAATGCGGGCCTTTAATATATAGAAACTTAAATGGTAATTTTTATTTTTATGAAAAGCTACAATAGAAATACCAAAAGAAAATATGAAAGTTATATGTGTGTGCGTGTACTAGAATTAACCAGTACACATAGTGCACGGTGAAAAACGAACAGGATGCAGTGAACGCGAGCAATCGAAAATGAGTGAGAAGTGGGGGGTGTGGGGGTAACATCGGGGGGGGGGGGGTAAACTGAGGAAAAGCAAGGGTTAAATGGCAAAAAAACCATGGGGGGAAGTGCAAAAATCCCAATAGTAAGCTTGTAATTCAGAGGAATGCGAGCTTTTATTTCGATGCTCTACAAACACACCTCAAACCAAACCCAACTCCCCCCCGATATGGGGGGTCGATGTGGCACCACTCTCCCCATCCACATGTGTCAAAGGGTGCCACTTGTGCTTGTCCTAGTATGATAAAGATGGAGTGCACGACGCAAAAAAAAAAACCACACACAGGATGTGGTGCACGGATGCAACAGAAAAGGAGTGAGAAGTGTATGTGAGTCTGGGTATTGTCGAGTTAAAAAAGGGGAAAGTAGGGGTTAAATAGCAAAATTTTTTTGGGGAAAAGTACATAAATTCCAATGACAAGCTTGCAATTCAATGGAAAGGGGGGTTAAAGCGCAAAAAAAAGTCCAATGGAAAACATGTAAGAGTGGAGAAGATGGAGTGTGTTTTGGCAAATATGAAAGTGCAATGACAACCCATTAATTTGCAAAAAAGGAGGGTTATTTGTGTGTGGGGCCATGTTTTTTTTTTGGGGGGGGGGCATCGGCACCCTCTCTTTGCCACATAGGACAAAGGGTGCCACATGGGACAAACCCTTGTCCCATGGGGACAAAGGTGCGGCCCACTTGTTTGTCAACATCTCCTATTTGTAATAATGATATATATAGATATAGGGTAAGACTAGGCTCCATTCGGATGGACCAACATGCAAATCCATCCAATTCAATTTTAAATTTGGACATTCTAAATGGAAAATCCATTTTGTTCGATGTGATCCACTATATCTACATATAAACAAACTTTCAATTGATTTAGACATGTTTTTATCCATGCATCAAGTGATTGCAAAATTAGTTGATTTTATGATTACTCTAAAACAGTGATTTTGTAACCACTTGATGTATGTGTAAAACATATTGAAATCATTTGAAATTTTATTTGTAGGTATTTTAGACATGGTAGATCACAAACCAACAAAATGGATTTTCCATTTAGATTTTCCAATTTTAAAATTAACTTGAATGGATTTGCATGTTTGGTCCATCCGAATGGAACCGAGTCTTACTCGCGCGTGTGTGTGGGGGGGTCCCCAGATCACATGATCAGTTGCAATTCTATTCTGACATTCCTTCATCAGATATAGAGCCAAGAGAAAGTTAAAGGGATTCTTTAGGAAAACGTGTTGATCTGGAAGGCCAATCGCACATTTTAAGAAAGCAAATATTTACTATGGATTCAGATATGCTTTTCAATATTCATCTGTATATTTTTGATGATCTAATATAAATTTTCTTGTTAGTTTCAATGATGGATTTCACCAAAGAAATTCTTCTAACAGATACGTCATAGAATTGTACCTTTGCAGAGCTCTTACGATGTTCTCCGTAAGAATTTGTCTAACCCAGTAAGGATTTGCTATAAATACCATATCTTTAAGACGTGATCTTATCTTTTGTAATTGCATATACCTTCTCATACATATTGGAAATCCATAATGCATGCATGCATTCTTTGCCGAACTATATGAATCCTTTTGTTTGCGGGTGCGGGCTTTATTTTCCGTTTCCCCTATCAATAAATTCCTTCCATTATCCCATTGACATCAGAACATATTGAAGTTTCAGTATGTTGTATGCCATTTTATTAACCATATGTATTTCGTCGTCGTCATCGTTATTTTACACCTTAGTATCACATGTTGGCATACTAGTGCACTCTTAGTAATCTCATCTTGCTCATTTCTTTGTATTATATACGGCAATTATCAACCATGATCAATAAGTGTAGCTTCTAATACCAATCCAAAAATTAGTATATAGCGCAAACAAAAACAAACCGTTGAGTCTGAAGATGATAGAACCAAGCTCTTCATTACTTACCAGAAATAAGATGAGTACAGATTTTACAACAACTCACTCTAGACTACTATGCGATGAAAGCAACACGCCAACAACTCTCATATCTTACTACACATTATGCACGTTCTATACTAATAATAAGCATCATGTTATCCGATCCCGACTCTTATTCATAGCGTTAAATATCGAAAATTCATAATCAGAGCCAGATGGCACCAGCATCCTTCAGCTTAGGGACAAGGTAGCCTCCAAGGTGAAGGGACATGACCTTGTCAGTGCCCCCAGCCAGCCGACCACCAATGAACACTGCGGGCACTGGTGGACTACTGCGGCCAAGAAGACGGGCAAGCGCCCTCTCAATCTCTTTCCCGTCCGGCTCCTCATCGATCTCATGGACAACCGTTTTGACTCCTAGCTCAGAGAAGAGCCTCTTGATGGTGTGGCACATGCAGCATGAGCTCTTGCTGAAGATCACCACTGCGCTCTCAGAGGCTAAGCTGTTCACCCTCTCCATTTACGTAGGCTAAGTGTCTGTTTGCAGATTTGAGGAGGAGATCACTTGGGTTGGAGTGGACTTGAGGTTCATGGGGGTGCCTATTTATACTGAATACAATGTTTTGATTTAAATTATTATTAAATAATGCAAAGAAATTACGAATTTTTCCGACATTTCTCTATCATTTCTTTGAAAGTGACTCAGTTTTATTCTATTTAATCCAGTTCACTAGACAAAGACTCAAGATCGAGCTGACACAAGTCATATACTATGAGCTGTTATCTCCTGAAATAGAAATAATCTTGCTAGATTCGTTAAATTCGAATGCCCCTTTTGCGTAATTGATAAGGTTTGAATCTGCTTTTTGGTAGTGCTCACACTCTGTGATTCAAGATCACTGAGTTCTATTGTGGACGAACTTTTTTTTGATGAACAAAACAACCTTTAGCTATTTATAGATTCCCACAATATATATGAGGTCACATCACCAGGAATTTATCCTGACCTATAACCATCTATCGTTAGGATCAGACAAATCAATGAAAAAGAAAGGAAGAAACACACTCTGGATTGTATATGGATCAAATGTTTTAGTCACAAATCAGAGTTTCTTTGTTCGTCATCGGTTCACGTGTATCAATATCAGCCAAGCTATTCCATGATCTCTCGTCGATGAACCTCATTTGGCCAAAGACGAACATGTTATCCTACATTGCAATATTAGCATCTGAAAACTAGATTGACATAACGAATAATATTGCTAGCACATACAGCTAAGCGCGAATAATAGGGACCAGTCTTCATCTTTATGGTACAAGTTGAAAAACAACAAAACATATTTCTTTGTCCTTTGCTCGGGATATGTGTACTCTAAAACCTGATATGGTTTTTCGCCTTCACTTTCAACTTTTTTCTGATGAATGTTGAGCGATATGCTGCAGTACAAATATCATCAACGTGAGAAACTGACTTGCAATTGGTTGTTGGCAATGAGAGTATGAAACTTAAAAGGATCCCCAGCACGCGCGTATATCATATTCTCTTTTAGGCAATATTGTCTTGATATGTTTGCATTATGGTTTAACAATATATCTTGGACTAATGCAATAATACAATGTCAATGAAAAGCCAATGAGAATAGGGAAACATAAGGAGAGCAACGGAGAATTCTTTTCACATTGCATGCACATCTCGCTGCATAACACTGAACTATATATTCATGTGTGACAGGGTGCATCATGATCGGCACACTTGAACAACCTCCAAACCTCCTTAATTCTCCTGCAGCATAAAATCAGATATATGCATCATGTGTCATCCGTTCAAGTTCTGTTCGGTTCATAACCAAGGACATTCAAGTTGCTCTTGTAGCTTGGATTAACTCGGGGGTTTTCTGAAAATTCAATCTGAGCGGCAGTTTTTGCACCTTGAATTTGTGATGTAGACATTCCAACATCTGTGCAGTTCAGTTTCTTGTATATTAGATATTAAGATGGTGGTGAAGTTACAAAGATCCGAAAATTAGATCCAAGTCTAGTTTGAGATCTTTCCTGTCACAAACAGGAATTTTAACATTTTTTTTCCTCTTTTGCGCCATATTCTTGCGGAGCTGAAGTACGAGCACTCCCAATGGAGGGCTGAAGCACCTGGCTGGGGCTGAATCTATGCCACGTCATATTCAGCCCCTACTCCCTCCCTATGGAGGGCTTAATAGGGGATGAACAATTACCATGTAAGTCGCCAACGGCTGGATAACCAGTGGCAACATATGGTAATCCAGCCGCGTAATTTTTTTTTCAAATGTCAAGCTTGTGAGCATTATTTAATATTAGCATAGCTAAAAGTTGGCTTGTGTAAGTTTGCGAGAATCAACACAAAAAATAAGAAATTTTGTATTTCTCCTTCTTCCGTTGCTTTTCATCAATTGGCCTACTGTCATATGTGAATCAAGAAGGCCGGCTAGGAAAACATGATTTCAATATCAGAGCAGGAGTTCTACTGTCATGGGCGTCTTGCAAGCAAAGTGGATGATGTTCTATTCAAATTATGTAGTAGTAATTGCATACATGTCAATGATCACCTTTTCACCTTTTACATACATATGTTTCCTACAATATGCAAAATTATCAGTAAGCTAGTAGGGAAGAATTCTGTGATATGGAGACACTAACATAAGTGCCACAACCAGACACGAACATAATCTTCCCTTTGCAAACTTAGTCATCCGTGCAAACTGTGGGCGCGTCAGTGCAAAAGGAGGTATCTTTCTAATCTATATGCCACATTGAAAGACACACATAAACTAACACATTTGGATCCTAAACTACACAAATTTTTTGTTTGGATCATATTTCAAAAAATCAATATTTCGACAATTGGTACAATCTGTAGAAATCATTAAGCGCAACTTTTTTTTATGCACAAACAGTCCCTTGTGGAAGAAGAATCTCCTGTTGTCGATCCCCAAAATGCAACCAACAATCCAAAAACTACGCAGACCCATGATCTATTTTCATAACTTTACAAATTAGTGTTACATCCTAAAAAATCTGAGTTAGTTTTGAAAATATTTGATGGCATTTCATTCGAAAAGGTTGCCGTGACAAATGGCCATTAGCGAGCAATACTCGCTAACAAGGCTTATAGTTTACATAATTCATCAAGGTTGAAGCCTGATAGTCAAAGTCCAGTTCAGTTCATAAGCATGTATCCATGCCATAGAGAATGTGTGAAAATACAACTTAAACAACCCTGGCATGAATCATCCAGGATGTGGATACAACTTATACGTGGAAGTGTTGGGACATATGGCTACACAACATACACTAAACCGGTCGTAAATTGTTTAATGGCAAGCAAATACGCGTAATTAAAAAGTTACTAATAATTAAACGCAATATGCAGCGAAAATAAAAACAATTATCTAAATAACAACCACATAAAGAAAATATGCCAATACAAATGCAAACACACGAGGCGTATCCTGGTTCAGATAGTACTGGCGATCATACTCCAATCCCACGTTGCAATCGCACTTCGTGGATTTCAATAGCCCTACCCAGGCACAATCAAATAACACTACAACTCGGTGCTTGGTTGCAATTCTCCTACTACAATAGTACAAATGCCAAAAGGAGTAACCCTCCTAGGTAGCAAAGGAGTAACCCCCTTAATATAGAGTAACCCTCTAATTGAAGTAAACCTCCAATATGTACTCACAACCAGGGTACGAGGATTCACAAAGAAACAAAACGAAATACAATCTTATATATGCCTTGCATAGATATTACCTATATGAAGATGAATGCATGGAAGATTGGAAACCAAGTGCTTGATGATGAGCTTGAATTCACTTGGAAGCTTCTCCTTAAGCTAGGGTTTCACACCTATAGATCAATGCGTTTAGTGCAAGAGAAGAGAGGGAGAAGAGATTGATTTCTCTAAGGAATTTGGCTCTTTAATATGATTTCTATATGCATGGAGAGATGCCAAAAACTCCCTCTCAAACTAGCTTAAATAGCACCTCAAAACAGCCCACTAAAACAAAAAATAACGACTATAAACGACTAGTCAAAAAACCCAACGGCTAGTTTTTGGATACGATCAGATAACAACTGATGAAGACCAATAAGACATCTGATGAATACTAGTAAGACATATGATTCAACGTTTGACAGACTTTAACTAGAAGCCAATAGATCATCAAAACAGTCATAAGAGACACAAATGAGCTCCGATTGAGGTGATTCAAGATGCTTAGAAAGATAGTGAAGAATGCAACCTAATGATCTAGGAATGGATGAGAAATTTCAATTACAAAAAAATTGGTAGATGTTAGAAGACAGAAACAAGAATGCAGAAAATCCAACACAAGAAAACCAGACGTCTGAAGTTCATCACAAAGGCAACTGTGACAATGTTCAGGCATCTGATCATCCTTCATCAGACATCTGAGAAACTGTAGGTGAGAAAACAAAAAGCTCACAAAAACTAACACCCACTTTTCAATCGTCTAGAGTTCACCAGTCAGATGAATGAACCACTATTCAGACGTCAGACGACTGAACCACTGTAGATGTCTGGCCAATGAGATTCAAGTGACTGACAGATGGTTGTGTCTATCAAACTAAAAGCTGACACGCCAGACATCTGGTGCCTCAATACCAGACATCTGATCCTGGTCCAAATACAATATAAAGAGTGTTTTGGCCAAGGGATTATATGAGATGTGTTCTACATGATTTCTAAGATACCATAAGAAGGAAATAAAGCAAATGTTAGTGTGTGTGCATTTATTCAAGGCTTACAAATAATCAATGTAAGAAAAGAAAATTGCATGAAGAAAATATAAAATTACATTTGAAGTCCAATACTCTTCATGCATGCTTTTGCTTCATATCCTTAAATCCATCGTCATGCACCTAATGCTTTGTCTCTTCATCAAGATCGTCAATAAATAATCTGAGACTAAAATATATGAAATGATTAGCACACAACATAATGTTAATCATCAACAAAACAATATCAGTATTGAACTTAAGTACTAACATTCTTTCCCTTTTTTATGATGACAAAATATTATGTTAAAATATAACATAAACATTGAAAATGTAATGTGTGCTAACAAACTCCCCCCCATCATTATGCATATGTGCACAAAATAAACAATTAAAGCATAAAGTATATTGATGGGTGTTATGTAAAACAATACCAACAAAGAGTAAGCATAAAAGGCATATGGTATATATTTTCACATAACCACTATTTCTCCCTCTTTGGCATATAAAAAAAGGTGCAAATGTGCCAAATTGAAAAAATCCAAGGTTAGAGAAATAACCTACTCATATGCACAAACATAATGTAAATGACATGTAAACATGACATATGAATGGAAATAAACATGCTAGCAAGGAAAAGTTTCATACTTCCCCTAAATCATACATGCAACCATGAGAGTTATGGACAATATCACACTAAAAGTGGGTACATACAGAAAGAATACAAAGCATGGTATCCAAGCAATGAATAAGATGTGTGAGTGCTAGCAAGGAGAACCAAACAAGGATGAGTTAGGTTTCCGTATTTAATCGCATGAGAATATAACATAACGAACATAAGAATTTATATACGTGTTCATATCATGCCTAGAAATATTCTTAGGAATCCACAATGAAAGTGTGTTGGTTTCCTATTGGGAGGTCGTGTAAGGAATAATTATGAGGTGTGGGTGTATGCTTGTGAGCTAGAACATAAGCATTAGCGTGCCCCGTGTGTGAAACATGCAAGTGAGTATTCATATCATTTACACAAGAAACATTTCTACCATGCATAAAAACATGAGTAGCATGCATAACACAAGCGGGTGGTGACTAGCATGCATATAGAAAGAATCATTCCTATGGATAGAACCATCATGCATATGCAAAGATGAAGAAGTGTTCATAACATTTTGTTTTTAAACGAGCTTCTTATGCAATGAAGTGTACATAAATGCATGATTCCTCCTTGGCTTTATATTCAAGGTTTATTTTTTGCCAAAAGAAAATTTGGATGTGACAAACCCTTTAAAAAGCTCTCCCATAAATTTTTGTGGGTGTTTATAGGAGAAGAGCTTAGTTTGGACAAGTTCAAAGATGAAAATCCGAAACCAGTGTTCTTACTTAAAAGTTAAGTAGACAATAGTTCACACTTCTTTAAAAGTAAAGAAACTTCGTCATCCCTAGCAGATAGACGTGAGTGTTGGAAACATAAAGTTTCTCTTCCTATAAAGTTTTTGATGATACAATCATGTTTATATATAAATGTGTATACTAACTCTTTGGATGCAGATTATCAAGCTCAAACTTTCACATATGACAATCATCAAAGTTACGTTGCAAGAAAAAGCACCAAAATGCACGATGAAGCTCAAGCAATGAATTTTTATATCTTGAGAAAGATGATGTAATTTTACTTTTTATTCTTACATAACTTTAGATTTTTAAAGTGATCACTCCATATTTTATACCTTTTTTCTGCATGTTTGCATGACGTTTTGATCGCCCATATCGCGTTTTTCACGATTATTCGACAATATTGTGATGCTTTTCACTATTTCTTGTTTTTGTCGTATTTCAGGAAATATGGAGCGATTTGGAGCGAATTTGAGATCAAGGGATTTGCACACGCTTAGGAGTGTCGCCCACGGCTCATTCGAGGACTTATCAGCGATGGAAGATGAGCAGAAGAAGAAGGAAATCAATAGGAGCGACGAGGAGGCAAAAAGAAGAAGAAACAAGCACATCAGCCATCACTCGGCCGAGTAGACCACTCACTCGACCGAGCAAGAAGCACCACTCGGCTGAACAGAACGGATATGCACACGAAGTTTTCAGCGTATACTCGGCCGAACAAAGAAAGCCCACTCGGCCGAGTGAGAAACTTCACTCGCCCGAGTGGTACATGGAATTCGTCCAGAGAAAAGGTCGAAGTTACTGGAATTTTCAGAGATCATTTGGAGGCCCACTCGACCGAGCATGAATGCTCACTCGGTCGAATGAAGAAGTCCACTCGGTCGAGCCACCCCCGAAGACAGACCCTGAGAACCCCCGAAGTTACTGTTTTTGTACAGGGTTTGTCACTCGGCCGAGTGACAAGGGTCACTCGGCCGAGTGACCCTCTCCGACTGCTGTTAGGGCTGTGATTTTTGGGCTGCGTAGGGGCAGTTTTGTCACGAATTTTTGGACGATTTTAGATGGTATTTAAGCCCTGTTTTTACCCTAGTTTAAGGAGCTTTTGTCACGCCCCGCTTCCCAAAAATGTGGAGGCGAGACGTGAGAAGGTCCGCTCAGACTTGAAGCTGCAAGGCTCCAAGCCCGATAAGCGTCAATCAACAATAATCTGGCAGGTCCTTGCAACGCAATACAAAACAACGATAAGAATAATGAAGTGAGACAATAAGCAATTTATTCAATCTAGAATATCCATAAAATAAATTACAATATCACAGAAAAGCCAACAGGCTCAAAAGGAAAAGCTAAGGCCTAAACATGGCCAACAAAGTACAACATACAAGCAAGGGTGCCTCGCACCAACAACTAACAGCAAACCTAAACAAGGAAGAGAACACAAGCGACCTCTAAGACTGGTCACCAATGACCACAAACTCCTCCTCGGTAACAATTGGCTTAACGCCAGCAAACACTACGTCCTTTGCAACGGCCCCTAACTCAGGATCTAACATGTGTCACCCAAAAGAGAAAAGGGGCACATGTCAGCAATTCGAAAGACTTGTGCAAGGAAACTGAAAGAAAGGTAAACTAATAACCTAGCAGTTATAGTATGTTGCATGGCATGGTAAGTATCGTATGGAAGTAACAAGTAAAGTACAATTAGCAAGTAACAAGTGGTAGGTGTGACATGTATTGTCAAGTAACAAGTACAAGGGATCACCCACACACGTGTGAGTGCCCTATTGCCCGCAGGCTATGTTCAAGTACAAGGGATCACTCACACACATGTGAGTGCCCTATTGCCCACAGGCTGTGTTGAGCTCGTTTTCTGGACCACGAGCCAGATTTGTAATTGGCCTAGGGTTGTGCCCGCAAAACGGGTGCCTAGACGGAACAAGTAGCACTAGTATGTAGCGATGCTACGCAATAACGATGAGTGTTCAAGCATGCAATGACATGAGCAGATATTCGCGTACCGTTAATTGAATTTAAACATGACAGGCAAAATGCAATGACATGAACAGATATTCACGTACCGTTAATTTAAATTAAACATGGCAGTTAAAGATGCATGGATGACATGAACAGTTAATACGCGTACCGTTAATTGAAATTAAACGTGACATACAAGCATGATGAAGGTGACGGACCAAGCTTCGTTGTCAAGCTAGGTCAATGGCGTCCAGACGGCTATCCTTTCACCGTTTAGTCTCTTTTACGCCAAAGCAAGGCAATGGCCTAAGACATGGCCCAAATCAAGAGATGCAAGTTTCACTTGCCTGATACCGACGAGGACGGTCGACAAGCACGTCACACAAATGTTATCTATGGTGAATGGATCACTGCTATAGAGAAACAACATTAGAAATGATATCTAGAACCGGTTTCTTAATCGAATCCTACGATGTCTAATAACCATTTTTATTAGGATTTCACAATATCAATGTGGGTTATGAAAACATTAAAGGATCGGACACTACCGTATAGAAGCGGAAGATCGATGCCGAGCAAACACGGCAACGGATGAACGATCCGGGAACCACGGCTCAGATCTGGAGCGATGGGGAAAACCTGGAGAAAATGGATTAAATGGGGGTTTGAAGAGGAACGACGGCCTAAGGGAGATGTCGGCGTAATGGGGGTGAGAGGGAGGCTTGGGGTGATGGAGATGGGTTTGGGATGATGGAGGAAGGGTTTGGGATTGAAGGGAAAACAATGGGGAAGAACTTGGTTTAGAGAAAAGAAAGAAAGAAGAAGAAGTGATCGGAGTATTTATAGGGTGAACCGGCGGCTGCCCAGAAATTAGGGTTTCGACACTGATTAGTCGGTCAAAGAGCAACCTCTGACCGACTAGTTTGGGAACTAGTCGGTCGGTTGACCAACGCAGACCGACTAAGTGTAAACAGTAACTCCTGACGAAAAATAGGATTTAGATTTAGTCGGTCAAAGAACAACTACTGACCGACTAGTTTCTCATCTAGTTGGTCGACGAACGTTCTTAGACCGACTAAGAATGAATAGTACTTGGTATCAAAAATGTTCATAGAGCTAGTCGGTTAAAGAACGATTGCTGACCGACTAGTTTGTAACCTAGTCGGTCGACAAATGTTCTTAGACCGACTAACGATAAATAATAACTCCTGAATAATTGATTCAATGAATTAGTCGGTTTGAGAAGAGTTCCTGACCGACTAGATTGGAATCTAGTCGGTTGGCTCTCCTTCTTGAACCAACTAACGTGCACGGAAAGTGCCGAATTGAAGCGCGAAGCTTCGGGAAGATTCCTACGACTTCTAAGATCAACCTACCTCTAAGATATGAGCGATATGAAGCTCGTCATGAGTGACTTACTCCAAGCTCAACGATCTAAGGAAAAGCTAGAAAATCACAACGAAACGAACGAAAGTGAAAGCTACGGAGACGGAAATCACACGTAAGGAGAAAATCCACCAAGACATATATATATATCGATAACACTAATATAGAAAAACCAGTCGTTACATCATACCCACCTTAGAATAAAGTCCGTCCTCGGACTTTCTAACATATCTAGTCGCTCTAGTAACTACCCCAATCATATCACATTCAATCAGGTATAGTTATTACAAGTGCTTATATTCGCACTAGGTAATCAAACATTAACACTTTTTTTTTGACAACCCAGAAAAATCCCCAACCCCCTCCCCCTGCCTTTGGCTTTTTTTTAGGAGGGTAAGGCGAGAGCCCGGCCGAGACTATGCAAACTGGGGGGAAACCGCCGTGCCCCCAACGGCCCCCGGGTAAGTCCGAGAGGGGAGATGTAGCCCCAGGGTAAATAATTCCACAACAAATTCCACAATAATTACCAAGTCACGGCGGCCATAGGCCTCGAACCCCGCACCCCTTGGCTTTGGAGCGGAATGACTTACCACTGGGACACCCTCTTGTGGGCAATCAAACATTAACACTACCAATATGTATACATATATATATATATATATTCACGCACATCATACACTTATTCCTATCATAGTCAGTCAAAAGCATACACGTATTTCCATCATACACACATATACACATACATCCCTTATATATCTATTACTTACCTAGCACCAAACATTAGTCCATATACTCACAACCAATTAAATAGTTCACACTAGTAAATACCATCGTAACACTCTACGTTAGGTAGCTACCTATAAACAAGGCAATAAGAATACACTACTCCCTATATCTCCTAGTATACATCCAATACCAAACACGTCAACACACGTAATCACACCACACCATCTAAACTCAAGTTATTATATTTAATATACTTCCACCATCATTATAATTTCACAATTTATAGCCATTCCAATACATGCAAATATTTCACTATAACTTCACATCACATACGGCCCTATAATTATACCCACGACACGCCACACATATTATAGTCACCAAAACTTATAACTAAGCACATACTTACCCGTGCATCGTGCACACCCACACACGCTAACATTTCATTCATATTTACCAATCATACGATTATAAACTCAGTACATCGACACGCTTAGTTTTAGCTAGTACACACACACACACATATTCACGCAGGCAAGCCCCCTAATAAATAACTATACCACAAGGCCAACACCTATACCTATATACTGGTTTAGTGACCCACAATCATGTGTGTAACACAACCGGACACAAACAATCCAAACAT
This sequence comes from Scilla litardierei, assembly GCA_030789695.1. Taxonomy (NCBI): domain Eukaryota; kingdom Viridiplantae; phylum Streptophyta; class Magnoliopsida; order Asparagales; family Asparagaceae; genus Scilla; species Scilla litardierei. Next base: position 109,185,028 of record CM061137.1, on the reverse strand, counting down.
TATACATACATCATCCATCACTATACACCAACCACATACAAATACACCAACGTACATAGAGTATACCCACTCAAGCTTGAGTGAGACTCAAAATCATAGCAGAATAATTCCATATACATAACACAACATCCATACATATACCAATACTATCTAATGCATACACGTCTACCAACATAACCATATACATATCAAAATGTCAAACACCCTTAATATCTAATCAGGTAATATCACATATTTCAATCACTTCATATACCATGATATTATTACAAACATCAGCACACCTATAATTACAATACTCTCCCTAATAAATGCTGTCATCGTATGGTCACATACATGTATCATATATTCATACCATATCCATGCATCTATAATTGGCACATCAATACACTTACTTCATCCATTAGTTAAGATATGCTGTAGTCGGGTATACCTCATGGTATACACGCATACGACATCTCATAAAAACAAGTAATACCAATCAAACAATTATAATCCTACTATCATATGTATATCACACTTATACTCATGCAGCTAATACATAACTACCTACACACAACATACCAATACCAACCACAAACAACTTCATATGCATCATGGAATTTAATACACTACGACGACACATCAAATTACACTAATGGGGCCCACCAAACTATATTAAGCTTGACACGGGCGACAACAAGCTCTATTGGCTAGACAAAAGGAAAGAAACTGAAATCAAAAGCGTAACGAATAGAAGGATCGAAAAGCATGAGAACGGTCGTGTAATGATGTAATGATGCTCCATTAGGATACATGGAAACCAGTGTGTAAAAGATATAAGTTAAAATGAAGAGTACGAAACCGGTCGATAAAATGAGTTGTTCGAAATAAGTTTGAGTCGAATATATATAATAAGAGGAAATGGTTTATTTAGCTTATATAAAGCTATCACGAGTAAAAGTAAATCATTTACACGAACATATAGGGCGTATGTTAGAAAATGTTATGCGGCAGTAGTTTAAAAATTTTGGGAAAAAGTTTCGAGGTTCAAGGAATGAAATCAGATCAAATATAGTGTAGAGGGTTTATGCTCATGCCAAATGTTTTTCCAAGTCTTAAAACTGAAGAGAAATTCCAACAAACCGTATTGAAAGTACTTTTTAGAGAATCCGGGTTCGCCAGCAGAAACTGATTTATACAAGGGTCTTAACACACGAGCACAACGAACATAGTACTGATATATAAAAATAATTGTAGTTCTATTCTAGAAATAATTTTTAGAAATATGTATGATGAATGGAAAGGTAGTAACATCTTAGTAGTATGGAAGTAAGTGGGAGGATATACATATATAGAATTATTAAATTGGTAATAAAGCTTTAAAACCGAATTATGGAGGGTCTAGATCAGGAAATGGTTTCGAAAAGTAATTTTTCGAAAATCTGAACCAGGGAAAACGTTGAGCATAAAATCGACTTGCTGAAAGCTGAAGTCCCATGTGACTTGAAAGGTATATAAGAAGCAAACACGATGCGGTATTCGAATAAGTTTTAATGGCATAAGTAAGAAAAGAAAATTATAATTCATGTTAGGAAAAACAGAAGTACGGTTCAGAATAAAATTGGTATATGAAAAGGGGCAAGACATTTATATCGATATGAAAATATAGGCTGGAAAATATTATAAACTAATAATCAAAAATCTCGACAAAAGTTTCAATGTTTAGAAAAGAACAATTAAATTTAAGTCGCGAAAGAGTATGAAATCTAATATATATATTAAAAGTTTTCGAACAAATTTAAACTTAGCGAAAGAGGAACATCGAAAATACTTTTAGGGGAAACAAGGATTTGCCACAAGAACGGGTTGGTATAAAGACTTTGAAGTACGGGTACGACAACTTATAATTAGTATATATTCATAAATTAATTGGAGTTCTATTTATCTTGAAAGAAGTACTTTAAAGTACGTATGGTAAATAGCTAAAATGAATTTCGCAATATTAGAAAAGGTGGTATATCGAATTATCGAAATAGTACTAAAGTTTAAAATCAAGTGCGGACGATATATGTTAGAAAAATAGTTACAAGATAGTAATTTAAAATTACGACCAAATAGTCTTCAAAATCTAAGAATGACTTTTAGCTCAAACGGAAGTAATGGAAATAAACTGAAAGAAGGTTTAAAACAAAATTTAAATCGAGTGGAAACTTTTAATAAGGAAAATTTGAAAACTGCTTTGGAAGAATCAAGATTTGCAATGGAAAGATTTGAAGGGTCAACGATAATAGTAAGGAGGGGATCATGTGAATCGAGGGCAATGAATGTGGTTGTGTGAGGCATGCACCTAAATTACGATTCAAGAAAACTACGACGAAAACCTACAGTCAGTAACACCGAAGTGTAGTGACCAGGAAAAGATTGAATCAGAGGGTCCTAATCATCGGTTGACTAAAGGTCAAGGGAAATTTAACACTAAGGCTTCCTAGTTGCTAGAGTATATTAGAGGCCTCATGGAAGGTTCTAAGAGAATCGAGATCATGTTCTGTTGGGCCCGAAATCGATGAACCCAAGCGAACGGCTAAAGAAATCCTAGGAATCTATCATGGTCAGAGCTAGACAAGAACCACTAAGGTAACTCTTAAGACTATTATATCAATCACTAGCATGGAGTCTAACAAACAATCAGGGGCCTCTAACTAGCAAGCACAAACTTCTAACTAAGTCTCACTATAGTCCTGACCTAATGGATTTCCTATCAAGCTGGGACAGGTGCTCTAACACGTCTACTAGCCACCTAAGACATAGGAACGCTAAAAACCCAGACTCCGGGCTTATAATTTGGATGTTCTAATTGATTTAATGGACATTCTATAATTATTATCGTTGTTCCGATAGTTCGCATTTGTAAAAGGACCTGCATGGGCCACCAATAAAACCTGTCACGCCCCGCTTCCCAAAAACGTGGAGGCGAGACGTGAGAAGGTCCGCTCAGACTTGAAGCTGCAAGGCTCCAAGCCCGATAAGCGTCAATCAACAATAATCTGGCAGGTCCTTGCAACGCAATACGAAACAACGATAAGAATAATGAAGTGAGACAATAAGCAATTTATTCAATCTCAGAATATCCATAAAATAAATTACAATATCACAGAAAAGCCACCAGGCTCAAAAGGAAAAGCTAAGGCCCAAACATGGCCAACAAAATACAACATACAAGCAAGGGTGCCACGCACCAACAACTAACAGCAAACCTAAACAAGGAAGAGAACACAAGCGACCTCTAAGACTGGTCACCAATGACCACAAACTCCTCCTTAGCAACCATTGGATCAGCGCCAGCAAACACTACGTCCTCTGCAACGGCCCCTAACTCAGGATCTAACATGTGTCACCCAAAAGAGAAAAGGGGCACATGTCAGCAAGTCGAAAGACTTGTGCAAGGAAACTGAAAGAAAGGTAAACTAACAACCTAGCAGTTATAGTATGGTGCATGGCATGGCAAGTATCGTATGAAAGTAACAAGTAAAGTACAATTAGCAAGTAACAAGTGGTAGGTGTGACATGTATTGTCAAGTAACAAGTACAAGGGATCACCCACACACGTGTGAGTGCCCTATTGCCCGTAGGCTATGTTCAAGTACAAGGGATCACTCACACACAGGTGAGTGCCCTATTGCCCGCAGGCTGTGTTGAGCTCGTTTTCTAGACCACGAGCCAGATTTGTAATTGGCCTAGGGTTGTGCCCGCAAAACGGGTGCCTAACCGGAACAAGTAGCACTAGTATGTAGCGATGCTACGCAATCACGATGAGTGTTCAAGCATGCAATGACATGAGCAGATATTCGCGTACCGTTAATTGAATTTAAACATGACAGGCAAAATGCAATGACATGAACAGATATTCGCGTACCGTTAATTTAAATTAAACATGGCAGTTAAAGATGCATGGATGACATGAACAGTTAATACGCGTACCGTTAATTGAAATTAAACGTGACATACAAGCATGATGAAGGTGACGGACCAAGCTTCGTTGTCAAGCTAGGTCAATGGTGTCCAGACGACTATCCTTTCACCGTCTAGTCTCTTTTACGCTAAAGCAAGGCAATGGCCTAAGACATGGCCCAAATCAAGAGATGCAAGTTTCACTTGCCTGATACCGACGAGGACGGTCGACAAGCACGTCACACAAATGTTATCTACGGTGAATGGATCACTGCTATAGAGAAACAACATTAGAAATGATATCTAGAACCGGTTTCTTAATCGAATCCTACGATGTCTAATAACCATTTTTATTAGTGTTTCACACTATCAATGTGGGTTATGAAAACATTAAAGGATCGGACACTACCGTATAGAAGCGGAAGATCGATGCCGAGCAAACACGGCAACGGATGAACGATCCGGGAACCACGGCTCAGATCTGGAGCGATGGGGAAAACCTGGAGAAAATGGATTAAAGGTTGTTTTGAAGAGGAACGGCGGCCTAAGGGAGATGCCGGCGCAATGGGGGTGAGAGGGAGGCTTGGGGTGATGGAGATGGGTTTGGGATGATGGAGGAAGGGTTTGGGATTGAAGGGAAAACAATGGGGAAGAATTAGGTTTAGAGAAAAGAAAGAAAGAAGAAGAAGTGATCGGAGTATTTATAGGGTGAACCGGCGGCTGCCCAGAAATTAGGGTTTCAACACTGATTAGTCGGTCAAAGAGAAACCTCTGACCGACTAGTTTGGGAACTAGTCGGTCGGTTGACCAACGCAGACCGACTAAGTGTAAACAGTAACTCCTGACGAAAAATAGGATTTAGATTTAGTCGGTCAAAGAACAACTACTGTTCGACTAGTTTCTCATCTAGTCGGTCGACGAACGTTCTTAGACCGACTAAGAATGAATAGTACTTGGTATCAAAAATGATCATAGAGCTAGTCGGTTAAAGAACGATTGCTGACCGACTAGTTTGCAACCTAGTCGGTCGACAAATGTTCTTAGACTGACTAACGATAAACAGTAACTCCTGAATAATTGATTCAATGAACTAGTCGGTTTGAGAAGAGTTCCTGACCGACTAGATTGGAATCTAGTCGGTTGGTTCTCCTTCTTGAACCAACTAACGTGCACGGAAAGTGTCGAATTGAAGCGCGAAGCTTCGGGAAGATTCCTACGGCTTCTAAGATCAACCTACCTCTAAGATATGAGCGATATGAAGCTCGTCATAAGTGACTTACTCCAAGCTCAACGATCTAAGGAAGAAGCTAGGAAATCACAACGAAACAAACGAAAGTGAAAGCTACAGAGACGGAAATCACACGCAAGGAGAATATCCACCAAGACATATATATATATATCGATAACACTAATATAGAAAAACCAGTCGTTACAGCTTTTGAACAATTAATTTTTAGACTTTCTTTTAGGATTTGGATAGCTACTCATTGTGAAATCTCAGCTGGAGATCGTCGACAATTACATTGGTTTGTCTATTTCTATTAAAAACTTGATTTTTATGCATTATTTCTCTTTGCAATGAATTGTGCCGTGATTATTATCGATTTTTCTGAGATTTGCATGATGTCTAGTGAGTAGTGCCGTCGTCCTAGGGCGTAGGGATGAACCATATGGACCCTATTTCTAAATTGTGATAAATTTATAGATTTGTTGCTAGAATTGATTAAGGTTAGGGTATGATCAATTGATTATGAGTAGCTAGAAATTCATATCGATTGGGATTTACAAGAGATTGGATCCCAATTGATAGGAAGGCCTAGATATTCGATTTAGATTGATAATTGGATTTCTCTAGATTTGGTTTGTAAGAGATTGGACCAAATCTAGGATTTTTAATTGTGAATCTATACTAATATCCGGTTGCAAGAGATTGGATGGATAAGAACTATCACAACCTAGGTCGTAGCTTGAGTTTGCACGAGAGTGGGCTCGAGATACGATTGAACAATGATGTCGTTCTTCACACTAGCGGCTTAGGCTAGGGTTTGCACGAGAGTGGGCCCTATCCTAGGTTTGCTATAGACCGGCAATAGCGAGAGAGCGTGAGCTTGGTTCTATATTAAGTTGCGACTAGTTCACCTATATTCAAGCTTAGCAACAATGAAACTTATGAATCACAAGGATGAGAGACGGTCTGTAGTGGGGATTTCCTATCCCTAGACGCTTTATTATATTAATATTTCTCTTGATATTTGAACGATTGTGACTGTTATACCCAAAACTATTCTTGATTCCCTTGATAGCTAGGTGATTGGAAAAAGACACGGTCATTTGTCCTCCCTGGGTTCGATACCCGCTCGCCGCTACACCGTGCGCTTGCGGTAAGACTACAAGTCGTTTTTCGGGTGTACACTCGGACGCGATCAAGTTTTTGGCGCCGTTGCCAGGGAGGCGATAGTGTTTTATTTTCCTTGCCTAGTTATTTCTTTTTTGTTTTATTATTATTATTTTATTATTTTTATTTTACAACTCTATCGTGCTAACAATTCCATTAAAGCTCTATTCTTCTGTGCATGTACACATGATCAACGGCGGACCCAGATGATATAATATTTGATCCAGAGATCGAACGTACTGAGAGGAGGATCAGAGCCGAGAAGAGACTCAATATAGAGGATAATTGTATGAACCGCCCGGAGACACCGGAAGAATTAGCAGCACGTATGGTGAGGAGTTATCTATCAGAGATAGGCTTCGGCCTAAAACGTCTTCCACCACTTCCTCCATCGCTATACCGGAGTTGGCGGTGGATAAGAATTTTGAGCTCAAGACGGGATTAGTGGTCTTAATGCAACAAGACCCCTTCCATGTGAACTCCCATGAGAATCCACATTATCACCTGCAGCTATTCTTGTCCAAGTGCGCCACCTTTCAAATGCTGGGTGTTTCCGTTGATGCTATCAGATTGCGACTCTTCCCCTTCACCCTCAGAGACAAAGCTGTATATTGGTTGAGAACGCAAGCGGAAGGTATATTCACTACTTGGGATGAGTTGGCTAGTGATTTTGTCGATAAATTCTACCCACCATCTAAGACAGTGAAGATTAGAAGCGCACTCATGTCCTTCAAGCAAGGACTGCATGAGACCCTATACGAGGCATGGGAGTGCTTTAAGGATCTACATCATCAGTGCCCCCATCACAACATAGAAGCATGTGAGCTAGTTCACAGCTTTTATAATGGACTCCAACCGGGCACTAAGCAAATCATAGATGCAACCGTCAACGGAGCCATTCTTTCCAAATCACCGGATGAAGCTACGACCCTATTAGAGGAGATGACCTCTAATAATCAACAATGGGGCGACGAGCGAGGGTAATCTTCTACCTCCTTGAAGCCAACGAGCATATATGAGGCCAAGGTCGTAGCAGAGCTTTCCAATAAGTTCGACTCTCTCCACAAGGTAGTGGAGAGATTGGAGAAGTATATCACCGAGCCAAATGGAGCTCCCTCTGCATCTACGCCGGGAAGCAATATGAGTGATTGGCAAGACCAATCTCAAGCTATGTTCGTAGGAGGAGAGCATAGAGAGGGAGCATTGAAACAAGTGCAATATATTGCGGGGAACTCCGATTATTGGGCAGCCCGGTCGCAAGGAATCATCCGGGATTTTTGTATGCAAATAATGAAGGGGCCCTAAACCTGCCACCGTAACAATATCAAGCTAGGCCTCCACCTCCACAACCTCAATACCAACCGAGGGGGCCACCGCAACAAAGCTACCAGCCTAGGCAACAAGCAGGACCATATAGGCCGCCGGGTTATAATCAAAGTTGGAGAGCTCTGAACTCACCACAAGCACAACCAAGATCGGATCATGAAGCTAGGGTGGAGGAATTCATGGCGGAGCAAAGAAAAATAAATGCTAGGTTGACGACTGATCACTCCGTATTTTACACCTTTTTTCTGCATGTTTGCATGCCATTTTGATCGCTCGAATCGCGTTTTTCACGATTTTTTCGGTAATATTGCGATGCTTTTCACGATTTCTTGTTTTTGTCGAATTTCAGGAGATTCGGAGCGATTTGGAGTGATTCTGAGATGCACCCACTCCGGAGTGTCACCCGTGACTCTTTTGAGGGGAATTTTGCTATTGGAGAGGAGTGGAAGAAGAAAGAACGTCGTAGGAGCGACGAGGGAGCAAAAATACGAAGATTGGGCATTTTCAGCATGTCACTCGGCCGAGTGAAGGAGTCACTCGGCCAACCATCGAAAGCCCGCTCGGCCGGCCAGATCGGACACGCAGCAGACTGAGTATCAGCGTGCACTCAGCCGACCGTCGCCAGCCCACTCGGCCGAGCCACGGAGACACCACTCGCCCGAGTGGCATCAAGACGACGGCAACGAAAAGTCCCAACTTACTGTAATCTGTCAGTCAACTCCCGAGTTCCGACTCGGCCGAGTGAAGAAGTCCCCTCGGCCGAAGCAAAGAAAGTCACTCGGCCGAGTGACTCCCGAGGAGCCGACCCCCAAAAGTCCGAAGTTACTGGAATTTGTCAGGGTTTGTCACTCGGCCGAATGACATTTGTCACTCGGCCGAGTGAGCCGCGCTGCCTGTAGCGTAAATTGTGATTTTGAGGCTGCGCATGGGCATTTTTGTCACAGTTTTTGGGCGATTTTGGGGGGTATTTAACCCCAGTTTTTAACCTAGTTTAGAGGGCTTTTTCAGAAATTTTTGCAGCCTTTTTAGACTACTTTTTAGGAGATTAGATTTAGTTCTTTTGGGAGAGAGAAAAGTGTGGTTTTGTTGGATGCTATTGAATCTTCATTGGTTTGTCTCTCTCTCTCTATCAAAAACCTCATTTTTATTGATATATTGAATATTGCAATGAATTCTATTGATTTTATTTGTGAATTTCCTTTGAATTGCTTTATGAATTGTGAGTACTTCTATCGTCTTAGGGCATAGGGATGAACCCTACGAACCCTATTTCTAATTTGTGATGAATTGGTGAAATTATTGCTAGAATTGATTAGGGTTAGTTTGGGATTGATTTAATACGAATAGCTAGAGATTCATACCGATTGGGATTTGCAAGAGATTGGATCCCAACTCAATAGGAAGCCCTAGAAATTCGAATTGGGTTACAATTGGATTTCTCCGGAATCGGTTTGCAAGAGATTGGACCGAAACTAGGGCTTTCGATTGCAATTCTATACCAATACCCGTTTGCAAGAGATTGGACGGGTAGGAACTATCCCAACCTAGGTCGTAGTTCGAGTTTGCACGAGAGTGGGCTCGAGATATGATTGAACGATGATGTTGTTCTTCACGCTAGCTTGCCTAGGTTAGGGTTTGCAAGAGATTGGACCCTACCCTAGGTTTGTTATAGACCGGTAATAGCACGAGAGCGTGAGCTTGGTTCTACATTTAGTTCAACTAGTTCACCTGAATTTCAAGTCTAGAATTTGTGACACCTACGAAACACAATGACGAGATACGGGTTGTTGCGGGGATTCCCTACCCCTTGGCGTTTTTATTAATTTGATATTTCTTTTATACAATTGAATGACTGTGACCGCTTTATTGCAAATATTTCTCGACTGTTCTTATAGCTAGGTGAATTGAAGAAGACACTGTCATTTGCCCTCCTCGTGTTCGATACCCACTCGCCGCTACACCGTGCGCTTGCGGTAAGACTAGCGAGTCGCTCGCCCCGGTTGCGTATCCGGGGTGTCGATCAAGTTTTTGGCACCGTTGTCGGGGAAGGCGATAGTGTTTGATTCTACCTATCTAGCTATTTTTATTTTTTGTTCTATTATTTCTATTTTTATTTTGCCCTTCCTTTGTGCTAACTATTTCTTTGAAACTCTGTTTCCCCTTGCATGTACACGAGATTCACGGCGGACCCCGAAGAAATACTATACGATCCGGAGATTGAACACACATTGAGGAGGATCAGAGCGGAGAGGAGACTCGATACGGAAGGGAATTTTATGACCCATTCTGAGACACCCGAAGAATTGGCGGAGCGAATGGCGAGGATCATTTCCATTAGAGATAGGCTTCGGCCTAAGACTTCCTCCACGACCTCGTCCATAGCTATGCCGGAGTTGGCGGCCGACAAAAATTTCGAATTGAAGACCGGATTGGTAGTTCTGATGCAACAAGACCCTTTTCATGGGAACTCCCATGAAAACCCTCATTACCACATCCAGCTCTTCCTATCAAAATGTGCCACCTTCCAAATGCCGGGCGTCTCCATAGATGCTATCAGACTGCGCCTCTTTCCCTTCACACTCAAGGACAAGGCCTTATATTGGTTGAGGACGTAAGCTGAAGGAATCTTTAACACTTGGGATGAATTGGCGAGTGCCTTCGTCGACAAATTTTACCCGCCCTCCAAGACGGTGAAGATAAGAAGTGCTCTCATGTCCTTCAAGCAAGGATCGCAGGAGACTCTCTATGAGGCGTGGGAGCAATTCAAGGACTTGCAACATCAATGCCCCCATCACAGCATTGAAGATTGGGAGCTTGTCCACAGTTTCTACAATGGACTCCAACTGGGCACAAAACAGATTATTGATGCTACCGCAAACGGAGCCATTTTGTCAAAGACTCCCGATGAAGCTACGGCCTTGCTAGAGGAGATGGCCTCCAAAAACCAACAATGGGGGGACGAGCGAGGACATTCTTCATCCTCCTTGAAGCCCACGAGTATTTATGAGGCCAAGGCCGTGGCAGAGCTTGCTACCAAATTTGACTCTCTCCATAAGGTAGTGCAGAGGTTGGAGAAATACATTACCGAGCCACAAGGAGCCCCTACTACATCCGCACCGACAAACCATATGAGTGATTGGCAAGACCAATCCCAAGCCATGTATGTAGGAGGAGAGCATGGAGAAGGAGCTTTGGAGCAAATTCAGTATGTTGCGGGTGACGTGCCCGCGGTTTGCAAGCCGCAAATGGCCGGGGGACCCGGTGGAGGTTTAGATATTTGTAACCGTAAGTGCACGGTGTTGTAGTGTGGCTTGGGGGTCGAACAAAGGGAGGCTAGGATGTGCTTGTGTCAAAGAGGACCAAAATCACCCCGTGGGCGAGCTAGCCCAGATCGGATGATGGGTTGTCACGGTAAAGGAATGCAAGGTATAGACAATATGAAGGAAAAACCTGGGACTCTGGTTTCGACCCCAACGAGCGGCTCTCGCCGATACGGCCTACGGGTAGGATGGCGATCGGAATTAGGGTCTAATGGTGAGACGTTGCCTCTAAAAGTGGTACCGGCATCCCATGGGCCCGATATTCTGGTCGGTGCCCAGGATGATACGCCGGACTTCCCGGGTTCGATCAGTGGGCACTCCCTTGTCCATTAACACTGATCGACTCCGGGAGCACTAAGATCGCAACGATAACTCCCAACGTCTCGTCCTGCCGCTCCCGCGCGCTAGGATTCGGCGTCTACGCTAAGGGCGTGAGCTATGGCTAGGGAGTCAACCGCCAAGTTTATTCCCCCTTGGCCGAACGGTCAAAGGCGGTCTTTTTCCCGCCGATGACAATAAAACACCCCGTGTAACCGTTAGATTCCTAATCCATATCGATTTCCTAACCCTATGGACGCATCGGGAAGAGCCCCCGAAGGGGTTTCCGCCAAAATCCCGGATTTGGGAACTACTCACAAATATTCATTAAAAAGCGATCTAAATGAAAATGGACCGTTAAAATCATAATCAGACAATAGGAATGCAAAGGTATTAAAGCAATTAAGATAATACTAAAGTTTTACAAAGATCCGAAAACTTACAAAAACTAGGAAATTACAGCCGTCACAAAATGAAGAAAACAGTAAAAAATAACCAACTCCCGAATCTGGGAAACCTAGGGTTCTATTTATAGAAAACGACATCACCCGATCGGTTGACAAGTCAATCGGTCGGGTGAGCCGCGTCACAAAATCACAGCGCAATGCGGGGGTTTCACCCGGTCAGTATGAACCGGTCGGTTGGAACTTGGTGCGGTCGGTTGGATCTTGGTGCTGACCGGTTGGATCTTGGTGCGGACCGGGTGAGGAGACCGGTTGGAGCTTCGAGTCTTGGCTGTTGAAATTCAGCTACATGTGAACCGATCGGGTGAAGGTCACCCGATCGGTTGGAAATCAGCTTCGAATTTCCAGAGACTTTGAGCTTTTGACCCAGTCACTGAACCGACCGGGTGACTTCTCGTGAGCTCCAAGCTGCGTCTGGGTGGTGCACGCGTGCATCACCCGATCGGTTGGAGATGACCAACCGACCGGGTGAGGGGCTGAAAGATGCAATCTTCGTCGTTTGACCCCCTGGATCACGCGTGACTCCTCCCGTTGCTCCGGGGCACATGATATCATCGTTTTACGCCCCAAATACCAGCAAACTCCTGCAAAACACGGAAAATACGAAAAAGTGAAAGAAAACAAGAAAACACAAGAAAACACGAGAAAACGAATAAAAGACGGCGGTAAAATACGGAAAATCACAAAAGAAAACGTGCGTAAATGTATGAAATATAAACGCACGTCAAAATCCCCCAAGCTGAACTCTTCCTCGTCCTCGAGGAAGACGAGTGAGAGTAGGAGCTCGGAGGGGAAAAATAGAGAGAAAGAGAGAAAAAGAAAACTCTATATCCTAGATCGCCCGTCAGGGCCAACAAAATCAAAAACAACACACCAAGCAAGCAAACGCCAAATCACATCACTAAACCAAGGAGTACGAGTCCAGACAAGTGCCGTGGGCCCACGCGGTGAAGCGCGAGTGAGTGTGGTCGTGCGCTAGCAGTCGGTGTCACTATCTACGATGTGCAATAAAGCTCGATATACACAAATCCAAGAAATGACCCAAATATCGATTCGAATTTGAAATTGCGGTGAATATTAGCTCAAGCATGCATGAGAAGAGTATAAGAATAGAAGCGTATAATGCATCGGGGACTCCACAACTAGGGTTAAGGAAATCACACCACTATAGCCTAGATACTAGCTAAAAAGTTCCTAAGCCAAGTGTTTTCGAAACCGATGGGGGTTGAGATGATGTGGAGAAGAACACTTGGTGCAAATTCTCGCCTTCCCTTTATTCTCGGCAAGTAGGAAAATATTCACACATGAATTTTTTTTGGGTTTTGGGTATTTGTATTTTTTTTTGGATTTTTGGATATACAATTTTTTTCTTTCTTTTCTTTCTTCTTTCATTTCTTTCTTTTCTCCTTTTTTTGGATTTTTGGATATTGGGATATATACATGTGTACTCTCCCAAGTGGGAGAACGGTACATGACGAGGGGATTTGCACCAAGTAAAACAAAAAAGAAGTCGGAATCTAAACACTTGGGCAAAGGAAACTACTCTCGCTAAATAGAGCATGTGCTAAGTGGGTTATCCTAGTCCTTAATTGTGGAATCCCGACACATGCGAAATGAAGCGTACGATATATATAGCATGCAGAAGAAGCAGACAGTAGAAATAAGTACCGCATATTCTAATCGAAACATGATAATCTAGGGGTCATTCCTGGACAGGTATATAAAGTGAATCACAAAGTAGAAGTACACCACACGGCTAGGCACGACATACGACTCACAAAAAGCTAAGTGGACCCACGATGCGTGAAATGCAAGAGAACTCGAAATCCTAGGGTTAGTGAATGTGATTATCGATGCTGTGCTAGGTGTGTGTGATTTTGTGGCAATTCATCATAGGGTTCATCTCTAGGAGAAAGAGATAAAAAGAAGAAAAGAAAAAATAAAAACACGATGAAAACGACACAAAAATGAAAAAGAAAGACTCAAATGGCGCACAAAGTGCGACTCCCCCAAGCTGAAGCTTGCATTGCCCTCAATGCAATAAGAGTGAGTACGGGAGGGCAATGAAAATGGGGGGGAATACGCACCGACATAAAAAGAAATGAAAAACATAGATACGAAACTAAAAATAAAGAAAAAAAATCACGATCAAGCCACACGACACGAAAATAGAAAAAGAAAGAAAGAAAATGAACAAACTACATGACACGACACGACACGATCAAAACACACGACACGACACGACAAAAAGGAAAAAAAGCACACACACACACACACACAAAGAAAATAAAACACGACAACACAGCAAAACAGACTTCCCCCAAGCTAGACATGACAATGCTAGCAATGAAATTTGATCGTGAAAGTGCAGAAATATGCAAGGGGGATGTCAAAAGAAAAGAAATAAAAAGGAAGTGATGCGACACGTGAATGGGTCCTCCCCCTGACAGTGACAAAGCAGGGCCCTGCAAAGACAGATGGGCACAAACATAGGGGGGACAAAAGCGGCAAGGGAAAAAATCAAGCAGGGGCACCACCCTCTGGGGGTGGTGATGGGGGTCTGTGCTGGGGACCAGGAGTCGTGGGGGGTGGAATGTGGAGCTCGGAGACATCGGGTGGGTCATCACGGATGTGGCGAATGAAACTTTGAAGAAAGGGGAGGTCTCGGTTGACGGACTCCTGAGTTATCCGACCACCCTGTTCAGCTAGGAGGATCATGGCCGTGAATCGGTCGGCTTGGTCGTCGTCTTGGAATGACATCCCGTATGCGGGATCGTCAACGTGAGGGGGGGGAGTGGTGCATGGTGTGGTAGATGAATTGGTGGTGGTGGATTGAGCAGGGGGTTGTGTGCGACGAGCACGACGGTTGGGCCTGGGGTTGGAAGAGCTGGCGTCGGTGGGCTTAACACGGCGGGGAGGCATTGTGCGGGAGTCGTGTGTGTGCGTGAGTATGGAAAATACAATGAATAAACACAAACACGACCAACGAGCAAATGGAATATCCAGGGCAAAATTAAAATTGAGCTAAGGAGCGAGTTTACCCAGATGAGATGAAGATCGTTGCTCGTAGACGCCCCGATGCTACTCGATAGGAGCACGTTGTGAAGCCGCGGCAATTTCTTCAGCAAGTTTCGAAATTGGGGAGAATGGGTGAAATTTAGGGTTTTGTGTGCGGGTGGAATCGAGGAGAATGGAGAGAAATCGATGGTGGGATGGATAGGGAGATGGGGGGAGGTCGATTGAGGTTGATTTTGGGGAAGAACGAGGTCAGGCGCAAGAGGAGGAGGCGAAACATCGGTTGGGGATTCGAAAATGGCGAGGGCGGAACGAACGGGCGGTGACGGCTATATATAGGGATTTAAGTCGACCCGGTCGGGTGAGTTTCCACCCGATCGGTTGCCCTTAGGTCGAAAATTTGATGCTGAAGAAACGCTACAGGCGACTCGATCGGTTGAGAACTCAACCGATCGGTTCGCCGCTCTACACATTTTCCCGAGAACTCAGAGTTTCTCACCCGGTCTCGCGTATTGTCACCCGGTCGGTTGATGAATTCTGAGATTTTTCCGAGAGTTCCCCCAGGTCACCCGGTCTGTTCACCCGGTCTGTTCTTTCTCCACCCGATCGGTTCATTAGGTGCCAGACACGGCTGTTAGCTGATACATCCCAACCGATCGGGTGAGTTATCACCCGGTCGGTTGAGGCCTTGTTTTCTGCAAAAACCCAAAAATCGCCTAAGTTTCACGACGGAAGTTGTTGCGGCTGGATTTATTTATAAAAATAGATAAAAATAAAGTAGAAAAAGTCCTAAAAAGCGAAGCAAAAGTTTAGAACATGGGTTGCCTCCCATGAAGCGCTTTTGTTTAACGTCGTTTAGCTCGACGCCCGTTGATGATGTTCATGGTGGGCGATACGGGTGATGCCCAAAATCCGGCATCTCTTCAGCTCCAGAGGTTGTGGCTATTGGTGTAGTCGACGGCTGTAAAAAGATTTGCTCGACTACCCTCCCTTTGTTGACAGGATCCGGGGGCTTCTCCCTCAAATTGGCGTCCACCGCCATCTTTTTCAGGATCTGGACCTCATCACCGATGAGGTCCATGGGTTCTTTTCCTTTTCTCCTCGTGGGAGGAGACTTAGGGAATCCGGGAGGGATCACATGTCGCACGACCGCCTCACTAGCAACTTCATTCTTTGGGGAGCCAACTTGCTCTCCAAGGTCCCCCAAGCTATCGGGGGGATTCCTCGAGAGCACTTCCCAGGCACTTGTTTCAACAGCTCTATCTTCTTCATTCTCCAGCATATTGATAATAGGATCGTCCGGGGGATTTGGATGCTTCATCGACAAGCCTAAGTCAAATTCGACTCTTTCTTGGCCCACATTGAGGGAAAGCTTCCCATTCTTCACATCTATCAACACTCCGACGGTTGCCATAAAGGGTCGTCCAAGAATAATTGGGGTATGCTTGTCCTCCGACATGTCCATCACCACAAAATCAACCGGTACATGTACTCCTTTCACATCGACGGGGAGGTCGTCTACTACTCCCACCGGATACTTGGCCGAACGGTCAGCAAGTTGTAATGTCATGCCGGTGGGCTCTAAGTCTCCCATTCCTATTCTCTTGTACAACGATAGGGACATTAAGCTAACGCTTGCGCCAAGATCAACGAGCGCCCTCTGGATTTGCACTTCCCCAATAGAGCAAGGGATGGAGAAGCTTCCGGGGTCCTTGAGCTTGGGCGGATTTGCACGCTGAATGAGTGCGCTGCACTCCGCCGTTAGCACGACCTTTTCTTTTCTAGATCCCCGTGTCACCAAGTCTTTCAAGAATTTAGCATAGGAGGGGATCGTCTCTATGGCCTCGAGGAAGGGGATTTGAAGGCTTAAATCCTTGACCATGGCAAAAAATTTGCCATACTTCTCGTCGATTTTCGCTTGGGCCAAACGTTGTGGAAAGGGCACAACGGGCTTGAAAACCTTCAAATTCCCTTCTTCTTTCTTCTTCTCTTCTTCGGGGGTTCCCTTCGGAGCCGTAATTTTTGGTGACGGGGTACCGTCGTCATCAGCTTTTTCAATTGGCCGTTCAACGGCCAGTGGTGCTTCCGGTTCCCTGGGTGGCACTCTAGTAGGAATTTGTGTCCCGCTCCTCAAGACTATGGCGGACACGTTCTCATGCTCATGTGTGAGCACCAAGGTCCGATTTACCCCCCTAGGGTTCACCTCAGGCTGTGGCGGTAATAAATTCTGTGGTCTTTGCAGGTTCGCCACTTGCAACCCCAGCTGGGTCACCTGATCGGTGAGCACTCTTTGTCCCATCTCCAGTTTTAGATTGATCTTCTCCTGGTTGGCTATGTATTGAGTCAAGAGGGACTCAACCGGAGAAATGGCCCTCTGCTGGCCGTATTGCTGCTGGGTGGGCTGCTGATTCCTAGGAGCATACTGTTGATACTGCGGTGGAGGTTGTTACTGTTGAAATTGCTGCTGCTGGAACTGCTGCTGGGGCCTAGCCGGCTGATAAGTCTGCTGTTGTTGCTGAGCCGGCTGTTGGTAAGGCGCCCGGTAACTATGGTTCGGATGATTCTGGTTGTTTGGAGAGTAGGCCGGATTTGAGTTGGTTCATGGTGGAAATGGCGCATTCCCCGTATGATTGTAAAACAATGCGCTCGCCTGATCCAACGGTGGTGAGATGTCACCGCCGTCGAACTCTCCAAAAACTTCGGATTCTACCGCAGCAATCTGTTGTGAACCGGTGCCACCGGCGCCTACCATCAATGCGGAGATCTGGGTTGACAGCAAGTCAAAATTGCATGACAATTTGTCGACGTCTTCCACTCTATGTATGCCCCCAGATCTTGGTGTGGCTCTCTCTTCACACCACCGTTCATTGTTGGATGCCATATTTTCCAAAATTTGCCCGGCATCTTCTTCGCTTCTTGACATGAAGGACCCTCCAGCCGCGGCGTCCATGGAAGATTTTAAATCATCCCTCAACCCATTATAAAACAGATTTATGATCTGCCACTTGGGGAGCTCATGGTGGAGACATCTTCTCTGCATTTCCTTGTATCTCGTCCAAGCTTCATGCAAGGACTCGTGGCTGGCCTGGGAGAAGGAGGAGATCTCACTCCTCAGCTTCATGGTCTTCCCCGTGGGAAAGAACTTTGTCAGGAAAGCATTGGAGAGCTTCTCCCAGGTGTTGAATGTATTCGGGTCCTTCCCCCTAAGCCACAGCTTGGCCTTATCTCGCAAGGAGAAGGGGAACAGCTTCAGTTGGATCGCCTCAGTTGTGACACCGTTAATCCGGAAGGTGTCACATTTCTCCAAGAAGGAGTCTAGATGCTCGATCGGGCTCTCCATGGGTGCACCCGAAAACTGATCCTGCTGGATCCACGTCACCAAAGATGGCTTAAGCTCGAAGCTTTGGGCCGTAATAGCTGGAGGACGGATGGCGGAGGTGGACTCGATGGAAGGCATCGAGTACTCCAGCAGGGACTTGTGAGGCGGGGTGTTCTCCCCCATGGCTTCAGGATCCTCTCTTCTTCGCTTCTCGGCGGCCAAACGCCTAAGGGTGGCGTTTATCTCTGGATCAACGGGGATCAAGTCGTCGAGACTTCTTGAACTCCTGGCATGAAAAAAAACAAACACCCGTGAAGCGACAAGTGGGAAAGAAACAGATAAGATAAGAAATAAAAATAAAAATAAAAATAAGAAAATAAAAAGGAAAAAGAAGAATGCGAAAATTATCGCGAGGTAGGGATAAGAGCTAGACACTAGGGTTCATGAGATCCTAAAATAACAAGCACGTTGCCTCCCCGACAACAGCGCCATAAACTTGACGTGCCCCCGGTTTGCAAGCCGCAAATGGTCGGGGGACCCGGTGGAGGTTTAGATATTTGTAACCGCAAGTGCACGGTGTTGTAGTGTGGCTTGGGGGTCGAACACAGGGAGGCTAGGATGTGCTTGTGCCAAAGAGGACCAAAATCACCCCGTGGGCGAGCTAGCCCAGATCGGATGATGGGTTGTCACGGTAAAGGAATGCAAGGTATATACAATATGAAGGAAAAACCCGGGACTCTGGTTTCGACCCCAACGAGCGGCTCTGTAACGACCACTTTTCGTCGTACGTTGTTCGTGCACGTGCTTTTGGCCGTGCACGTGTTTGTTTTAGACTTTGGTTGTTTGCAAACACTTTTGTGCGATATGCCGTTATGAACGTCTCTGAGAGTATTAAATAGTGGCACTAATTAGGAACGACGTTTCTCGAGTCGTTTTCCCACAATTTAAACTTACTCGATGAGACGTGACGATTCTCACTCTTGACGGGAGACGTTTCTATTTTTAGTTTCGTCGTCCGACGTCAAAACTGAGATCCGTCTTCTTAGTTAGCTCACATTCGTCGCCACGATCACCTATATATTTAATTTATAATTTTTGGAGTTTATTTGACCACTTTTATAATTTTTACAAGTTTTATAATATTTTTAATAATTTATTTTTAAATTAATTTCGGCCAAATAAAATTTATTTGAGTTTTAAACGTTTTAAAGAATTTTTGAGCCAATTTCCAGCTCATTTGGACCAAGTCAAATCCTTGGGTGAGAAGGAGTTGGTTAGATTTGAATTTTAAATCTTTTTAAACTTCTAATCCTATTAGATTTAGCCCTAGACCAAGTCAACCCATCTATACTATATAAGCAACCCCTAGCAAGACCTATTTTCCAAAGAAATTAGCCCTAGCCTCTTCCAAACTCATTTTGGACGTTGCGACGAATCGTCGCAACGTTGCGACGTTCAGCTCCCCGCACGACCGAGAAAACCCCCCGCAATCTCCCGCTCCGACCGAGGGCAAGCCCCGCATCCATCGCTGTCCGCACCGCTGCAGCAACCCCCGCCCCGTTCCCCCGCTTGACCGAGAGGAGCCCTCGGTCTGACCGAGGCCCCGCTCCGCACAAGCGCTCCGCATCCGTTGCCGCTTGTCGCCCCGCTCCGCAGCCCGCACGACCGACCCGCCGCTCCGCATTGACCGACGTTGCAAGCGTTGCAACGTTGCAACGCTGTCCCGCCCGCATCCAAGCGCACGACCGAAGCTCCCCATCGACCTGACCGAAGGAAAACCCCGCACCCAAGCAACG
The DNA here is from genome assembly GCA_030789695.1 of Scilla litardierei. Lineage (NCBI taxonomy): Eukaryota > Viridiplantae > Streptophyta > Magnoliopsida > Asparagales > Asparagaceae > Scilla > Scilla litardierei. The sequence continues at coordinate 109,165,148 of CM061137.1, read as the reverse complement.
CCGCAGCTGCTGCACACCCCAACGTCGCAGCCCCCGCATTCACAGCGCACGACCGACGGATCTCCCCGCATTGGCTGTGTACGACCGACGGCCATACGTCGCAACCCCGCAACCGTCGCACCACTTGCCTCCGTGGGCCCCCCAAGTTCTCCAGAGGTATTGTGGGTCCCCCAAAGGTCCCTAGGACTACTGTGGGCCCCATCAAGGTGCTTGCTCTTCGAGGATTCGTCGTGCACGACGTTGCGACACATCGTAGCCCGTCGTCGCACGTGCTAGCTTTGGAATCTGGGACCGTTGCTCCGGTAGACGCTCTGAACTTTCCAGCGAGGAAACTATATTGGAATCAGGACTTGGAGCACGTTCTCTTATTCCAACCCCCGGCGTCGCTACCCGACGCCGGTGTAGCTTTCGCGTCGTGTTGAGGTAACGCTTTGCACCCCTAGGACCCCCAACCCAATGCATGCTAATCAAGACTAAAATCAGTATTTTTAAAGTATTTTAAATGTTTTAAATTCACTAATCAAGATTAATAATATGGACTTTAGGCCGGTGGACTTGTGCACATAGGATAATTGTGATTTTGGACTCGTTGGACGGTGTGCTCAGACGTGATACTTGCAAGCAAGTGAAACTTGCCAACTCTTGTGTAGGGCCATGCTTTTAGGCCACTTCCTTGTTTTCAGCGTAAAAGAGACTAGTCAGTGAAATGATAGCTGGCTAGACGCCTACTTGATCTAGTTTGACAACGGAACTATATCCGTCACCTAAATGGATCTAGCTTGACAACGAAGCTAGATCCAACCCTTTAAACTTGTTGATCATGCATACTAAACTGTCACGTTTACTTTCCTTATCTGTACGCACTTTTAACTGCCATGCATTGCATCTTACATGTCATCCCAGATGATTGTTGCATTCGTAGCACACGCTACAAAACTTGTACTCCTTGAAAACTACTTCCGGGGGAAACGGGCCTCATGTGTTGGTCAAAAGCCAATGCCCGGGTTCCCTGGACCGGCTAGGTGCACCCCTACGCCATACTTGTTTAAACACTTCCTGGCTCGTGGACCAGAAGCGGGCCTCATGTGTTGGCTGAAAACCAATGCCCGATACACGTGGAGGGGTAGGGATAAACGATCACTTGAGCTAGGAGCTGGCCGTGCAGCCACTCTAGCCAAAAGGCGGAATCCCTGTGCACGAGGTGCTTACTTTTCTTGTCTTGTACTTGTCTTGTGAATGATTCATGCAATACTTGTCATCCATGCCATGTTTAAATGCCATGCTCGTACTTTACTTTACTTTACCTGTTGCACTCATTACTTTAACTGCCACGACATTGCATCATGCTAGAACTTTTAGGTTGCTTTTACTTGTACTTTCAGTTTCCTTGCACAAGTCTCTTGTAGACTTGCTGACATGTGCCCCTTGCTCTTTTGGGTGTCACATGTTAGACCTGAGCCAGAGACCGTTGCTGAGTACGTGGTGTTCCGCTGACGCTGAGCCTTAGTCCATGATTGCCAGGAGGATTTTGGTGGACACCGGTGACCATTCTTTGAGCCTTTGTTGAGCTTTATTTTGTTTTAGGCCTTTTGTTAGTTATTGGTGAGTAGCACCGTCGTTTGTACTTTGTACTTTTGTTGGCCATGTTTGGGCCTTTAGTCTCTTTTTCTTTTAGCCTGGTGGCTTTTCTGCGATGTTGGAATTTATATTTATGGATATTCTGAGATTATTCTATTGTCTCATTTCATTATTATTATCTTGTTTCGCTCGCGTTGCAAGGACCTGTAGTTTTAAATTTGATTGACGCTTATCGGACTTGCAGCTTTGCAGCTTCAAGTCTGAGCGGACCTTCTCACGCTTCGCCTCCATATTCTTGGGAAGCGGGGCGTGACAGGTTTTGTTGGTGGCCCATGCAGGTCAGTCTTGCAATTGCGAATTAACGGAACAACGATAATAACGGAATGTCCATTAAATAAATTGCAACATCCGAGTTATAAAGCCCCGAGTCTAGTCGCTTTCTTAGGACACTAGGTGATAAGAAGGCTTAGTTAGACGTCTGTGCTTGCTAGTTAGAGGCCCTGACTGTAGTTAGACTCCCTTTTAGCAATTGATCTAATCGTCATAGGAGTTACCTTAGTGGTTATTGCCTAACCCTGACCATGTTAGACCTCTAAAATTTTCCTTCGGGCGTTCGCTTTCGGTTTCATCGATTTCGGACCAAGCTGAACGCATTTCTTTACCGTATAACCTTTAGAAGATTTAGCGCTTAGTTTTTAATCTTTAGATGGTCGACCGTATGAGTTCCCCGTAGACTCTTCTGATCCATATCCTAGGTATATGTACGATTTGATCATCCGACCAATTTCCTTGCCTCGATTCACGAGATCGCCTCATGACGATCGTCGTCCATTTTCGAACCTCTCCAATATGAACTTTGAAACTCTTGAAAGTATTTTTCGACTTCCTCCTTTCCGAAGTCTAATTTTGAACCAAATCTCAATGCATGTATACTGATACTTCATCCCCCTTCGTTGATTTAAATTTTTAAAAAAAACGTTGTCGGAATTTCTGAATGCTAGTTTATAGCATTTTCCCAGCCTATGTTTTCGTACTCATGTCGTCTTTTCATATATTAATTTTATTCTGAACCGTACTTTTATTTTGCTCAGTTCGATTTATAATTTTCCCTCTTATTTATGCCATTTGGATAATACTTCGTGTTTACTTTTAATATACTTTTCAAGTCACATGGAATTTCAGATTTCCGCAAGTTGGTTTTTGCTCGCCGTTCTCACTATTTCAGATTTTTGCAAAATTACTATTTTCATAACCACTTCCTGCTCTAGACCCTCCCTGATTTGATTTTAAAGATTTGCTATTCGATCCTGATAATTCTTATGCTAAGCTACTACCATTTCCTTTCCGCTCACCATACACGCTTTTAGAAAAATTCTAAACCAAATTGAATTTCAACTATTTTTATAACCGTGCCAGACTTGTTGTGCTCGTATATTAAGAACCTTGTGTAAATCAGTTTTACATTTTCGGTAAACCTTGGTTTTCTAAAAGTAGTTTCAAATTGATCATTTTAAATTTTCCATAGCCTAAAAGTTTTGAAAGCATTAACATGAGTTTAAATTCTCCCGCTACTCGATTTCATTCTTCGACTTTCCAAAACTTTTGACAACATTTTATTAAATTACTGACTGATGGAATTTTCTAAACCATGTCCTTAATATTCGCGTAAATGATTTTACTTCCTTTTAAAATTTTAAAAAACCAAGAGACCATTTTCTCTTATTATGAATATTCGACTCAAATTTATTTTGAACAACTCGTTTTATCGATCCCTAAATATTTCTTTTCAGACGAGGATTTTAACTTTTGAAGTACAAACAGTTTTCAAACTCCGCGTATTTTAGCTTATGCTATTTACCCTATTTCTTTCCCCCTCTATAAAGCATCACTACATCTCCTTTTTTTCCCTCAACCTAAACCTCACCTTTGAGTCAATGTTTCGTCCAACAAGCCGTCTCCTCGTATTCGTCCTATCTGAACTCGTGCTTATCGATCCTTCCCTCGTCTCGCCCTCGATCTCTCTTTATTGCTTAGGCCTTAGGGTCCGTCAATGTCTGTGTCAACCCTTAGTTGTTAGTAGACCCTTGGACCCTTGAGAGGTGTCGTTGTGCACGTACCTAAGTTGTGTACGTGGGCTTGAATGAGTGTACCCCCCCATAGTATATTGGTGCTTGCCTATTGTGTGATATATTTATATATATATATATACTCGGAGTTATTCGTGATAGTATGAAGTTGTTGTGAGATAGTAGTTATGGATTTTGTGTGGATAGCTATACTATACTAGGGATGCTTGAGTATATAAGAGTTAGCGTTGGAATATCTAATGGAGTGTATTAGTTAGAGATACATATAATGGTTGAAATAAAATGATTGGTAAAGCTATGTGTGTGCTAGGTGTGATAATAATAAGTGTATGTATAGTTAAGTAAGTAGGCCTATTGAGTGACCCATATATTATTATGTATGAGTATGTGCTCGTAGGTAGGTATATATGTGATTATATGTAAGTAGTTATGTTTCGTTGCATGAGTATATAGGTGATATATATATAGGTAGTAGGGTTATAATTTTGATTGGTATTGTTTGCTTTCGCGGGATGTCGCATGCGTGCATACCGTGAGGTATACACGACCATTGCACATCTTAATTATGTATGTGTGGATGTGTTAGTATACTAATTATAGGTAGTAGGCTATGGTGTGAATATATGTTACATGTGTGTGACTATACGATGAATGCGTATGTATTAGGGAGTGTATTATAGTTATACGTGTGCTGATGTCTGTATTATTATTATGGTATATAGATTGATTTAACCATGTGAGTATTACCTGACTAGATATTAGGTGAATGACTTATGGTATGTATATGGTTGTATTGGTAGACGTATAAATATTGGAGTGATATGGTATAAGTATGAATGTCGTGCTACGTATATGGAATATTCTGATATGTGTATTGAGTCTCACTCAAGCTTGAGTGAGTATACTCTAAGTATATTGAATGTATGTTGTAGTTTGAATATAGCAATGCTTGATGTATGTATAGTGATAGGAGTGTTTGTGCCTGGTTGTGCTACGCACATGATTGTGGGTCGCTACGCCAGTATATAGTTATAGGTGTTGGTCTTGCGGTATAGTTATTTACTAAGGACTTGTTGTGTGAACGTATGTGTACTAGCTAAAACTAGGTGTGTAGGTGTGCTAGTTATATAATGGTATGATTGGCGTATGAAAATGAAATGTTAGCGTGTATGGGAGTGCACCATGCACGGGTAAGTATGTGCTTAGTTATAGGTATGGATGACTATGGTCTATGTGGCGTGTCGTAAATATAGTTATAGGACCGTACGTGATGTGAATATATGGTGAACTAATTGCATGTATTTGAAGGACTATATATTGTGAAATTATAGTAGTGGTGAATGTATATTAGATATAGTGAACTTGATTTAATAATGGTATGGTGTGACTATATGTGTTGAGATGCTTGGTAATGGATGAATATTAGAAGGTAGTATACCCTGGATGTTTGTGCATAGGTAGCTACATATAGGTAGAGCGATGATTGTATTGGCTAAGTGTGAGACTATCCTATATAAGTATCTGAACTACTGTTTGTGAGTAGCAGTTATATAAGGGATGTAAGTTTATATACCTGATTGAAATACATGTATGAAGTTGACGGACTATAATAGGTATAAGTGTATACGTACGTGAATGTATATATATAAGTGTTGGTGGTAATAATGTTTGACTACCTAGTGCATATATGAGCACTTGTAATGACTATACTTGGTTTGAATTATAAAGTGACTTGATTGGGGTAGTTACTAGAGCGACTAGCTATATTAGAAAGTCCGAGGACGGACTTTATTCTAAGGTGGGGAGGATGTAACGACCACTTTTCGTCGTACGTTTTTCGTGCACGTGCTTTTGGCCGTGCACGTGTTTGTTTTAGACTTTGGTTGTTTGCGAACACTTTTGTGCGATATGCCGTTATGAACGTCTCTGAGAGTATTAAATAGTGGCACTAATTAGGAACGACGTTTCTCGAGTCGTTTTCCCACAATTTAAACTTACTCGATGAGACGTGACGATTCTCACTCTTGACGGGAGACGTTTCTATTTTTAGTTTCGTCGTCCGACGTCAAAACTGAGATCCGTCTTCTTAGTTAGCTCACATTCGTCGCCACGATCACCTATATATTTAATTTATAATTTTTGGAGTTTATTTGACCACTTTTATAATTTTTACAAGTTTTATAATATTTTTAATAATTTATTTTTAAATTAATTTCGGCCAAATAAAATTTATTTGAGTTTTAAACGTTTTAAAGAATTTTTGAGCCAATTTCCAGCTCATTTGGACCAAGTCAAATCCTTGGGTGAGAAGGAGTTGGTTAGATTTGAATTTTAAATCTTTTTAAACTTCTAATCCTATTAGATTTAGCCCTAGACCAAGTCAACCCATCTATACTATATAAGCAACCCCTAGCAAGACCTATTTTCCAAAGAAATTAGCCCTAGCCTCTTCCAAACTCATTTTGGACGTTGCGACCAAGGTTGTAAAAAACGCTAGGCGCTAGGCGTTCGGATTGCTAGCGCCCAGCGCCCAGAGCATTAATCGGGGATTAATCGGGGATTAATCGGCCTAGGCGGATTTTCTGTTTTTAATTATTTTATTTATTTTTATATAATATATTTATGTTTATATATAAATATAAATATATATATTATTTAAAATACATCAAATATTTAATACATACTAAATCAAATCTAGTTTACCTACTTTAGAGTATTTTTGTGCAACAAAATAAAATTTAAAAGATACTCTTGTGCAATTAAGCCATTTACCAAAACGCCCAGAAACCGCCCAGAAACCGCCTAGGAACCGCCCAGGAACCGCCTAGGAACCGCCCAGAGCGCCCAGACACCGCCCAGAACGCTTAGGCGGCCGATTAATCCCAAAAACGCCCAGATTGACCGCCCAGGCCATAATCGGGGCGTTTACTGGCCGCCTAGCGCCTAGGCGCCACCTAGGCGGCCGCCCAGGCCGATTTTTAGAACACTGGTTGCGACGAATCGTCGCAACGTTGCGACGTTCAGCTCCCCGCACGACCGAGAAAACCCCCCGCAATCTCCCGCTCCGACCGAGGGCAAGCCCCGCATCCATCGATGTCCGCACCACTGCAGCAACCCCCGCCCCGTTCCCCCGCTTGACCGAGAGGAGCCCTCGGTCTGACCGAGGCCCCGCTCCGCACAAGCGCTCCGCATCCGTTGCCGCTTGTCGCCCCGCTCCGCAGCCCGCACGACCGACCCGCCGCTCCGCATTGACCGACGTTGCAAGCGTTGCAACGTTGCAACGCTGTCCCGCCCGCATCCAAGCGCACGACCGAAGCTCCCCATCGACCTGACCGAAGGAAAACCCCGCACCCAAGCAACGCCGCAGCTGCTGCACACCCCAACGTCGCAGCCCCCGCATTCACAGCGCACGACCGACGGATCTCCCCGCATTGGCTGTGTACGACCGACGGCCATACGTCGCAACCCCGCAACCGTCGCACCACTTGCCTCCGTGGGCCCCCCAAGTTCTCCAGAGGTATTGTGGGTCCCCCAAATGTCCCTAGGACTACTGTGGGCCCCATCAAGGTGCTTGCTCTTCGAGGATTCGTCGTGCACGACGTTGCGACACATCGTAGCCCGTCGTCGCACGTGCTAGCTTTGGAATCTGGGACCGTTGCTCCGGTAGACGCTCTGAACTTTCCAGCGAGGAAACTATATTGGAATCAGGACTTGGAGCGCGTTCTCTTATTCCAACCCCCGGCGTCGCTACCCGACGCCGGTGTAGCTTTCGCGTCGTGTTGAGGTAACGCTTTGCACCCCTAGGACCCCCAACCCAATGCATGCTAATCAAGACTAAAATCAGTATTTTTAAAGTATTTTAAATGTTTTAAATTCACTAATCAAGATTAATAATATGGACTTTAGGCCGGTGGACTTGTGCACGTAGGATAATTGTGATTTTTGGACTCATTGGACGGTGTGCTCAGACATCGTGCTTGCAGGCAAGTGAAACTTGCCAACTCTTGTGTAGGGCCATGTTTTTAGGCCACTTCCTTGTTTTAGCGTAAAAGAGACTAGTCAGTGAAATGATAGCTGGCTAGACGCCTACTTGATCTAGTTTGACAACGGAACTAGATCCGTCACCTAATTGATCTAGCTTGACAACGAAGCTAGATCCAACCCTTTAAACTTGTTGTTCATGCATACTAAACTGTCACGTTTACTTTCCTTACCTGTACGCACTTTTAACTGCCATGCATTGCATCTTACATGTCATCCCAGTTGATTGTTGCATTCGTAGCACACGCTACAAAACTTGTACTCCTTGAAAACTACTTCCGGGGGAAACGGGCCTCATGTGTTGGTCAAAAGCCAATGCCCGGGTTCCCTGGACCGGCTAGGTGCACCCCTACGCCATACTTGTTTAAACACTTCCTGGCTCGTGGACCAGAAGCGGGCCTCATGTGTTGGCTGAAAACCAATGCCCGATACACGTGGAGGGGTAGGGATAAACGATCACTTGAGCTAGGAGCTGGCCGTGCAGCCACTCTAGCCAAAAGGCGGAATCCCTGTGCACGAGGTGCTTACTTTTCTTGTCTTGTACTTGTCTTGTGAATGATTCATGCAATACTTGTCATCCATGCCATGTTTAAATGCCATGCTCGTACTTTACTTTACTTTACCTGTTGCACTCATTACTTTAACTGCCACGACATTGCATCATGCTAGAACTTTTAGGTTGCTTTTACTTGTACTTTCAGTTTCCTTGCACAAGTCTCTTGTAGACTTGCTGACATGTGCCCCTTGCTCTTTTGGGTGTCACATGTTAGACCTGAGCCAGAGACCGTTGCTGAGTACGTGGTGTTCCGCTGACGCTGAGCCTTAGTCCATGATTGCCAGGAGGATTTTGGTGGACACCGGTGACCATTCTTTGAGCCTTTGTTGAGCTTTATTTTGTTTTAGGCCTTTTGTTAGTTATTGGTGAGTAGCACCGTCGTTTGTACTTTGTACTTTTGTTGGCCATGTTTGGGCCTTTAGTCTCTTTTTCTTTTAGCCTGGTGGCTTTTCTGCGATGTTGGAATTTATATTTATGGATATTCTGAGATTATTCTTTTGTCTCATTTCATTATTATTATCTTGTTTCGCTCGCGTTGCAAGGACCTGTAGTTTTAAATTTGATTGACGCTTATCGGACTTGCAGCTTTGCAGCTTCAAGTCTGAGCGGACCTTCTCACGCTTCGCCTCCATATTCTTGGGAAGCGGGGCGTGACAGGTTTTGTTGGTGGCCCATGCAGGTCAGTCTTGCAATTGCGAATTAACGGAACAACGATAATAACGGAATGTCCATTAAATAAATTGCAACATCCGAGTTATAAAGCCCCGAGTCTAGTCGCTTTCTTAGGACACTAGGTGATAAGAAGGCTTAGTTAGACGTCTGTGCTTGCTAGTTAGAGGCCCTGACTGTAGTTAGACTCCCTTTTAGCAATTGATCTAATCGTCGTAGGAGTTACCTTAGTGGTTATTGCCTAACCCTGACCATGTTAGACCTCTAAAATTTTCCTTCGGGCGTTCGCTTTCGGGTTCATCGATTTCGGACCAAGCTGAACGCATTTCTTTACCGTATAACCTTTAGAAGATTTAGCGCTTAGTTTTTAATCTTTAGATGGTCGACCGTATGAGTTCCCCGTAGACTCTTCTGATCCATATCCTAGGTATATGTACGATTTGATCATCCGACCAATTTCCTTGCCTCGATTCACGAGATCGCCTCATGACGATCGTCGTCCATTTTCGAACCTCTCCAATATGAACTTTGAAACTCTTGAAAGTATTTTTCGACTTCCTCCTTTCCGAAGTCTAATTTTGAACCAAATCTCAATGCATGTATACTGATACTTCATCCCCCTTCGTTGATTTAAATTTTTAAAAAAAAACGTTGTCGGAATTTCTGAATGCTAGTTTATAGCATTTTCCCAGCCTATGTTTTCGTACTCATGTCGTCTTTTCATATATTAATTTTATTCTGAACCGTACTTTTATTTTGCTCAGTTCGATTTATAATTTTCCCTCTTATTTATGCCATTTGGATAATACTTCGTGTTTACTTTTAATATACTTTTCAAGTCACATGGAATTTCAGATTTCCGCAAGTTGGTTTTTGCTCGCCGTTCTCACTATTTCAGATTTTTGCAAAATTACTATTTTCATAACCACTTCCTGCTCTAGACCCTCCCTGATTTGATTTTAAAGATTTGCTATTCGATCCTGATAATTCTTATGCTAAGCTACTACCATTTCCTTTCCGCTCACCATACACGCTTTTAGAAAAATTCTAAACCAAATTGAATTTCAACTATTTTTATAACCGTGCCAGACTTGTTGTGCTCGTATATTAAGAACCTTGTGTAAATCAGTTTTACATTTTCGGTAAACCTTGGTTTTCTAAAAGTAGTTTCAAATTGATCATTTTAAATTTTCCATAGCCTAAAAGTTTTGAAAGCATTAACATGAGTTTAAATTCTCCCGCTACTCGATTTCATTCTTCGACTTTCCAAAACTTTTGACAACATTTTATTAAATTACTGACTGATGGAATTTTCTAAACCATGTCCTTAATATTCGCGTAAATGATTTTACTTCCTTTTAAAATTTTAAAAAACCAAGAGACCATTTTCTCTTATTATGAATATTCGACTCAAATTTATTTTGAACAACTCGTTTTATCGATCCCTAAATATTTCTTTTCAGACGAGGATTTTAACTTTTGAAGTACAAACAGTTTTCAAACTCCGCGTATTTTAGCTTATGCTATTTACCCTATTTCTTTCCCCCTCTATAAAGCATCACTACATCTCCTTTTTTTCCCTCAACCTAAACCTCACCTTTGAGTCAATGTTTCGTCCAACCAAGCCGTCTCCTCGTATTCGTCCTATCTGAACTCGTGCTTATCGATCCTTCCCTCGTCTCGCCCTCGATCTCTCTTTATTGCTTAGGCCTTAGGGTCCGTCAATGTCTGTGTCAACCCTTAGTTGTTAGTAGACCCTTGGACCCTTGAGAGGTGTCGTTGTGCACGTACCTAAGTTGTGTACGTGGGCTTGAATGAGTGTACCCCCCCATAGTATATTGGTGCTTGCCTATTGTGTGATATATTTATATATATATATATACTCGGAGTTATTCGTGATAGTATGAAGTTGTTGTGAGATAGTAGTTATGGATTTTGTGTGGATAGCTATACTATACTAGGGATGCTTGAGTATATAAGAGTTAGCGTTGGAATATCTAATGGAGTGTATTAGTTAGAGATACATATAATGGTTGAAATAAAATGATTGGTAAAGCTATGTGTGTGCTAGGTGTGATAATAATAAGTGTATGTATAGTTAAGTAAGTAGGCCTATTGAGTGACCCATATATTATTACGTATGAGTATGTGCTCGTAGGTAGGTATATATGTGCTTATATGTAAGTAGTTATGTTTCGTTGCATGAGTATATAGGTGATATATATATAGGTAGTAGGGTTATAATTTTGATTGGTATTGTTTGCTTTCGCGGGATGTCGCATGCGTGCATACCGTGAGGTATACACGACCATTGCACATCTTAATTATGTATGTGTGGATGTGTTAGTATACTAATTATAGGTAGTAGGCTATGGTGTGAATATATGTTACATGTGTGTGACTATACGATGAATGCGTATGTATTAGGGAGTGTATTATAGTTATACGTGTGCTGATGTCTGTATTATTATTATGGTATATAGATTGATTTAACCATGTGAGTATTACCTGACTAGATATTAGGTGAATGACTTATGGTATGTATATGGTTGTATTGGTAGACGTATAAATATTGGAGTGATATGGTATAAGTATGAATGTCGTGCTACGTATATGGAATATTCTGATATGTGTATTGAGTCTCACTCAAGCTTGAGTGAGTATACTCTAAGTATATTGAATGTATGTTGTAGTTTGAATATAGCAATGCTTGATGTATGTATAGTGATAGGAGTGTTTGTGCCTGGTTGTGCTACGCACATGATTGTGGGTCGCTACGCCAGTATATAGTTATAGGTGTTGGTCTTGCGGTATAGTTATTTACTAAGGACTTGTTGTGTGAACGTATGTGTACTAGCTAAAACTAGGTGTGTAGGTGTGCTAGTTATATAATGGTATGATTGGCGTATGAAAATGAAATGTTAGCGTGTATGGGAGTGCACCATGCACGGGTAAGTATGTGCTTAGTTATAGGTATGGATGACTATGGTCTATGTGGCGTGTCGTAAATATAGTTATAGGACCGTACGTGATGTGAATATATGGTGAACTAATTGCATGTATTTGAAGGACTATATATTGTGAAATTATAGTAGTGGTGAATGTATATTAGATATAGTGAACTTGATTTAATAATGGTATGGTGTGACTATATGTGTTGAGATGCTTGGTAATGGATGAATATTAGAGGGTAGTATACCCTGGATGTTTGTGCATAGGTAGCTACATATAGGTAGAGCGATGATTGTATTGGCTAAGTGTGAGACTATCCTATATAAGTATCTGAACTACTGTTTGTGAGTAGCAGTTATATAAGGGATGTAAGTTTATATACCTGATTGAAATACATGTATGAAGTTGACGGACTATAATAGGTATAAGTGTATACGTACGTGAATGTATATATATAAGTGTTGGTGGTAATAATGTTTGACTACCTAGTGCATATATGAGCACTTGTAATGACTATACTTGGTTTGAATTATAAAGTGACTTGATTGGGGTAGTTACTAGAGCGACTAGCTATATTAGAAAGTCCGAGGACGGACTTTATTCTAAGGTGGGGAGGATGTAACGACCACTTTTCGTCGTACGTTTTTCGTGCACGTGCTTTTGGCCGTGCACGTGTTTGTTTTAGACTTTGGTTGTTTGCGAACACTTTTGTGCGATATGCCGTTATGAACGTCTCTGAGAGTATTAAATAGTGGCACTAATTAGGAACGACGTTTCTCGAGTCGTTTTCCCACAATTTAAACTTACTCGATGAGACGTGACGATTCTCACTCTTGACGGGAGACGTTTCTATTTTTAGTTTCGTCGTCCGACGTCAAAACTGAGATCCGTCTTCTTAGTTAGCTCACATTCGTCGCCACGATCACCTATATATTTAATTTATAATTTTTGGAGTTTATTTGACCACTTTTATAATTTTTACAAGTTTTATAATATTTTTAATAATTTATTTTTAAATTAATTTCGGCCAAATAAAATTTATTTGAGTTTTAAACGTTTTAAAGAATTTTTGAGCCAATTTCCAGCTCATTTGGACCAAGTCAAATCCTTGGGTGAGAAGGAGTTGGTTAGATTTGAATTTTAAATCTTTTTAAACTTCTAATCCTATTAGATTTAGCCCTAGACCAAGTCAACCCATCTATACTATATAAGCAACCCCTAGCAAGACCTATTTTCCAAAGAAATTAGCCCTAGCCTCTTCCAAACTCATTTTGGACGTTGCGACCAAGGTTGTAAAAAACGCTAGGCGCTAGGCGTTCGGATTGCTAGCGCCCAGCGCCCAGAGCATTAATCGGGGATTAATCGGGGATTAATCGGCCTAGGCGGATTTTCTGTTTTTAATTATTTTATTTATTTTTATATAATATATTTATGTTTATATATAAATATAAATATATATATTATTTAAAATACATCAAATATTTAATACATACTAAATCAAATCTAGTTTACCTACTTTAGAGTATTTTTGTGCAACAAAATAAAATTTAAAAGATACTCTTGTGCAATTAAGCCATTTACCAAAAACGCCCAGAAACCGCCTAGAAACCGCCTAGGAACCGCCCAGGAACCGCCTAGGAACCGCCCAGAGCGCCCAGACACCGCCCAGAACGCTTAGGCGGCCGATTAATCCCAAAAACGCCCAGATTGACCGCCCAGGCCATAATCGGGGCGTTTACTGGCCGCCTAGCGCCTAGGCGCCGCCTAGGCGGCCGCCCAGGCCGATTTTTAGAACACTGGTTGCGACGAATCGTCGCAACGTTGCGACGTTCAGCTCCCCGCACGACCGAGAAAACCCCCCGCAATCTCCCGCTCCGACCGAGGGCAAGCCCCGCATCCATCGATGTCCGCACCACTGCAGCAACCCCCGCCCCGTTCCCCCGCTTGACCGAGAGGAGCCCTCGGTCTGACCGAGGCCCCGCTCCGCACAAGCGCTCCGCATCCGTTGCCGCTTGTCGCCCCGCTCCGCAGCCCGCACGACCGACCCGCCGCTCCGCATTGACCGACGTTGCAAGCGTTGCAACGTTGCAACGCTGTCCCGCCCGCATCCAAGCGCACGACCGAAGCTCCCCATCGACCTGACCGAAGGAAAACCCCGCACCCAAGCAACGCCGCAGCTGCTGCACACCCCAACGTCGCAGCCCCCGCATTCACAGCGCACGACCGACGGATCTCCCCGCATTGGCTGTGTACGACCGACGGCCATACGTCGCAACCCCGCAACCGTCGCACCACTTGCCTCCGTGGGCCCCCCAAGTTCTCCAGAGGTATTGTGGGTCCCCCAAAGGTCCCTAGGACTACTGTGGGCCCCATCAAGGTGCTTGCTCTTCGAGGATTCGTCGTGCACGACATTGCGACACATCGTAGCCCGTCGTCGCACGTGCTAGCTTTGGAATCTAGGACCGTTGCTCCGGTAGACGCTCTGAACTTTCCAGCGAGGAAACTATATTGGAATCAGGACTTGGAGCGCGTTCTCTTATTCCAACCCCCGGCGTCGCTACCCGACGCCGGTGTAGCTTTCGCGTCGTGTTGAGGTAACGCTTTGCACCCCTAGGACCCCCAACCCAATGCATGCTAATCAAGACTAAAATCAGTATTTTTAAAGTATTTTAAATGTTTTAAATTCACTAATCAAGATTAATAATATGGACTTTAGGCCGGTGGACTTGTGCACGTAGGATAATTGTGATTTTTGGACTCATTGGACGGTGTGCTCAGACATCGTGCTTGCAGGCAAGTGAAACTTGCCAACTCTTGTGTAGGGCCATGTTTTTAGGCCACTTCCTTGTTTTAGCGTAAAAGAGACTAGTCAGTGAAATGATAGCTGGCTAGACGCCTACTTGATCTAGTTTGACAACGGAACTAGATCCGTCACCTAATTGATCTAGCTTGACAACGAAGCTAGATCCAACCCTTTAAACTTGTTGTTCATGCATACTAAACTGTCACGTTTACTTTCCTTACCTGTACGCACTTTTAACTGCCATGCATTGCATCTTACATGTCATCCCAGTTGATTGTTGCATTCGTAGCACACGCTACAAAACTTGTACTCCTTGAAAACTACTTCCGGGGGAAACGGGCCTCATGTGTTGGTCAAAAGCCAATGCCCGGGTTCCCTGGACCGGCTAGGTGCACCCCTACGCCATACTTGTTTAAACACTTCCTGGCTCGTGGACCAGAAGCGGGCCTCATGTGTTGGCTGAAAACCAATGCCCGATACACGTGGAGGGGTAGGGATAAACGATCACTTGAGCTAGGAGCTGGCCATGCAGCCACTCTAGCCAAAAGGCGGAATCCCTGTGCACGAGGTGCTTACTTTTCTTGTCTTGTACTTGTCTTGTGAATGATTCATGCAATACTTGTCATCCATGCCATGTTTAAATGCCATGCTCGTACTTTACTTTACTTTACCTGTTGCACTCATTACTTTAACTGCCACGACATTGCATCATGCTAGAACTTTTAGGTTGCTTTTACTTGTACTTTCAGTTTCCTTGCACAAGTCTCTTGTAGACTTGCTGACATGTGCCCCTTGCTCTTTTGGGTGTCACATGTTAGACCTGAGCCAGAGACCGTTGCTGAGTACGTGGTGTTCCGCTGACGCTGAGCCTTAGTCCATGATTGCCAGGAGGATTTTGGTAGACACCGGTGACCATTCTTTGAGCCTTTGTTGAGCTTTATTTTGTTTTAGGCCTTTTGTTAGTTATTGGTGAGTAGCACCGTCGTTTGTACTTTGTACTTTTGTTGGCCATGTTTGGGCCTTTAGTCTCTTTTTCTTTTAGCCTGGTGGCTTTTCTGCGATGTTGGAATTTATATTTATGGATATTCTGAGATTATTCTTTTGTCTCATTTCATTATTATTATCTTGTTTCGCTCGCGTTGCAAGGACCTGTAGTTTTAAATTTGATTGACGCTTATCGGACTTGCAGCTTTGCAGCTTCAAGTCTGAGCGGACCTTCTCACGCTTCGCCTCCATATTCTTGGGAAGCGGGGCGTGACAGGCTCTCGCCGATACGGCCTACGGGTAGGATGGCGATCGGAATTAGGGTCTAATGGTGAGACGTTTCCTCTAAAAGTGGTACCGGTATCCCATGGGCCCGATATTCCGGTCGGTGCCCAAGATGATACGCCGGACTTCTCGGGTTCGATCTGTGGGCACTCTCGTATCCATTAACACTGATCGACTCCAGGAGCACTAAGCTCGCAACGATAACTCCCAACATCTCGTCCTACCGCTCCCGCGTGCTAGGATTCGGCGTCTACGCTAAGGGCGTGAGCTATGGCTAGGGAGTCAACCGCCAAGTTTATTCCCCCTTGGCCGAACGGTCAAAGGCGGTCTTTTTCCTGCCGATGACAATAAAACATCCAGCGTAACCGTTAGATTCCTAATCCATATCGATTTCCTAACCCTATGGACGCATCGGGAAGAGCCCCCGAAGGGGTTTCCGCCAAAATCCCGGATTTGGGAACTACTCACAAATATTCATTAAAAAGCGATCTAAATGAAAATGGACCGTTAAAATCATAATCAGACAATAGGAATGCAAAGGTAGTAAAGCAATTAAGATAATACTAAAGTTTTACAAAGATCCGAAAACTTACAAAAACTGGTAAATTACAGCCGTCACAAAATGAAGAAAACAGTAAAAAATAACCAACTCCCGAATCTGGGAAACCTAGGGTTCTATTTATAGAAAACGACATCACCCGATCGGTTGACAAGTCAACTGGTCGGGTGAGCCGCTTCACAAAATCACAGCGCAATGCGGGGGTTTCACCCGGTCAGTATGAACCGGTCGGTTGGAACTTGGTGCGGTCGGTTGGATCTTGGTGCCGATCGGTTGGATCTTGGTGCGAACCGGGTGAGAAGACCGGTTGGAGCTTCGAGTCTTGGCTGTTGAAATTCAGCTACAGGTGAACCGATCGGGTGAAGGTCACCCGATCGGTTGGAAATCGACTTCGAATTTCCAGAGACTTTGAGCTTTTGATCCGGTCACTGAACCGACCGGGTGACTTCTCGTGAGCTCCAAGCTGCGTCCGTATGGTGCACGCGTGCATCACCCGATCGGTTGGAGATGACCAACCGACCGGGTGAGGGGCTGAAAGATGCAATCTTCGTCGTTTGACCCCCTGGAT
Organism: Scilla litardierei; assembly: GCA_030789695.1. Taxonomy (NCBI): domain Eukaryota; kingdom Viridiplantae; phylum Streptophyta; class Magnoliopsida; order Asparagales; family Asparagaceae; genus Scilla; species Scilla litardierei. The sequence goes on along the minus strand of CM061137.1, from coordinate 109,148,066 downwards.
CACGCGTGACTCCTCCCGTTGCTCCGGGGGCACATGATATCATCGTTTTACGCCCCAAATGCCAGCAAACTCCTGCAAAACACGGAAAATACGGAAAAGTGAAAGAAAACAAGAAAACACAAGAAAACACGAGAAAACGAATAAAAGACGGCGGTAAAATACGGAAAAACACGGAAAAAAATGTGCGTAAATGTATGAAATATAAACGCACGTCAGCGGGAAATTCCGGATATTGGGCCAACCCGGCTGCTAAAAACCAACCGGGTTTTTATTATGCTAATAATGATGGTGCCTTGAACCCCCCACCTCAACAACCTCCTCAAGCCCGGGCTCCACCACCACAACCAAATTATCAACCAAGGGGGCCACCGCAACAAAACTTCCCACCTAGGAACCAAGTGGGACCTTATAGGCCACCCGAGTATAATTAAGGGTGGAGAAATCCCAACCCTCCGCAAGCTCAACCACGTTCGGATTTCGAAGCTAAAGTGGATGAGTTTATGGCGGAAGAGAGGAAGATTAACGCCATGTTGAAGGCGGGACAAGATTCTCTCACCACCGTCGTCGCTCAAATTGGGGAGCAACTTGCGTTGCTCAATAGAAACAACCAACAATTGCCGTCTCAACCCGAGCCAAATCCACAGGGCAACACCGGCCATATCAATGCGGTGGTTGCGGTTACAACAAGAGGTGGAAAGGATACCACTCCCCCCATGACTCAAATCAAGGAACCAGTGGTGGAGATTCTAGAAGAGAGCGAGCCGGTAATTGAGGTGGAAAAAGAGAAGGAGCCGCAAGAAGGAGCAAAATCTAGAGTGGAGGAACCTATTGATGAGCGCCGATTCATTCCACCGGTGCCTTTCCCTCAACGGCTAGCTAGAGCCAAGATCGAGAAGAGGCTAGCCAAGTTCCTCGAATACTTGAGAGGGGTGAGCCTCAATATCCCTTTTCTTGATGCCATAGTGGAAATCCCGTCCTACGCGAAGTTCTTAAAGGACTTGATTACGGGAAGGAAAAGGAAGGAGAAGATCATGCTCGCGGAACAAGGAACTTGGTTCACTAGGAAGGAGAAGGAGCCCGCCAAATTTAAAGATCCCAGGAGTTTCCGGATTCCTTGCACACTCGGAGGCGTCCCCTTACAAAAAGCATTGGTTGATTTGGGCGCTAGTGTGAGCCTCATGCCTCTCACCATGTTCCAGAAGTTGAATACCGGCACGGATTTAAAGCCAACCGACATGAGGATTCAACTCGCGGACGGTCGGATTACAAGGCCGGTTGGGATCGCAGAGAATATCCCACTCCAAGTTCCGGGAGGCATATGCTTGCCTTGTGATTTTGTGATCATGGACATCAAGGAAGAGGGTGACACATCGCTCATACTTGGACGCCCATTCCTCGCCACCGCGGGTTTAATCGTCGATGTGCGGGAGGGGACTCTTACCTTGAATGTAGGCAACATTGAAGTCAAGCTCCATATACCAAAGGCTATGAAGCACATGCCGTATCATGAGGAGCTAGATTATTTGGACCTCCTTGACGAGGTTATTGAAGAGGCTATCCCATATTCCATCGGTGCATCCCATGATGACGGCTTCGAAGAAGGCCAAGATTTGGTCGAAGAAGAGAAGATAGAGGACTCTCCCAATAGCTCCACGGCGAGTGATGATGGCGATGCTAATGTCGCGAGAATACGGGAGCTTTGCAAGCTCTCGACATTGAAGAATCCGAAGAAAGCTCCACCGATTCGAAGATCGGTGTCACCGACGAAGTCGAAGACCGGAACAAGCTCAAGCTTGGGGGAGCCATCCCCCGACATTACTCATGATGAAGGGGCACTGAGGAAGGCCACGCACCACCACGATCCAAATCCGAGCGGTCTTCCCGGCAAGTTCGACGGGTGCATCTCATATGCACCCAACATCACGCGTTAATTGAAAATCCAAAGGGGTCGAGCTCAAGACCTTAAACGAGCGCTTGTCAGGAGGCAACCCGATGGTTTTTGCATTATTTTTATTTGGTTTTTATTTTTATTTTAGACCTTATTAGTGTTTTGAGTCTTTTTGCCCATAAAAATCGTGACAACAGGTCTTAATTTCTATGACAGGAGAGGAGAAAAGGAGATCTCTCATATGGATGAAGATAGAGGCAAGGAAGAGTGCTCCAGGAATGCGCTCAGGCCTTGGGAGGAGGAAGAAACCAACTGGAGGAAGAAAAACAGAGAGTAGAGCGAAAACAGAGCCCCGAAGCAGAAAACAGCACGTCACTCGGCCGAGTATCATATGCGACTCGGCCGAGCAAAGGACCCCATTCGGCCGAGTGGGGCACCAACCAGGGAAGTCCGCGGAACCAACTCTCTGTCTTTTTTGTGCATTTCGTATAACTGTCACTCGGCAGAGTACGTTTAGTCACTCGGCCGAGGGAAACAGATACCCTCCTAGCCTGAATATCACCGAGTAGCTTGTGCCACTCGGCCGAAGGAGTTTTCTCCCTTCAGCTGAGTGAACAGAAGCCACTCGGCCGAGTCGTAAGTGGCGGGGAGAAATTTAAATTTTTTTTACGTTACGTCACTCGGCCGAGCAACATAGTCACTCGGTCGAGTCGTAACTACCCCTATATAAATCGCTGCGGGCTCGACGCGAATTTTGAAACGCCTAATTCACAGATTTTTCGCCCGAGCCTCGCCCTTTCGACTCCCCATGCCCGCTGCTTCGACTTTCCTCGCCCGAATCGAACCCCGCCGACCGTCGACCGACCTCCCCTCGCCACGCCGACGTCGAGCCGCCGCTCCATCTCGCCGGTGCCGGCTTCCATTGCTTTGTTTAGCCTCGGTTTGCCCTAAAAATCCTATTTTTCCTTGTTTCTCTCGATCCGTAGACCCGTTGAGCCCAAAAATCAAATTAATTTGTTTATCTATCTATTATACCCCATCTCCCCCATGTATTTTGAATATTATCCGCTGATATCGTTATTTGATTTGCAGGCTATCTTGGGGGAGCTTAGGGGAGCTTCAGGACGCACTTTTAGCTTCGCGGAGGCGGCGCTCTTCGCGCGCACTTGCTGATTTGCTCTCGCGGTGTGTTTAGGTACACTCGTTCCTTTTATTGAGCACTCCGCACTATATTTTTATTGGGTGAGCACTCGCGGCACACATGCCGCCCCGTACTAGACCATGCACGCGGGGAGCCTCTTCCAAGCGGAAGAGGACCGATGATGCCGGTCCTTCTCACGCTAGGGAGGATTCCCCTCCACCTAGCCCACCACCACCCACACAGCCGCTTCCCACCGATCCCATCCACGCACAGCCCATCCCCGCCGATCCTGTCCCACCACCGGCTCCTACTGTCGGGCCGCTGGGGATCACGTTTAGAGACGACGCACAGCGCGTCCGATTTGAGCGTATCGCCCAGCGCTCTATAGTGACCTCTAGGTTCGCACATTTAGCAGACCTTGATCGCCTAGGGGTACTAGAGGGGATGCTCATGTTGTACGACAACGTGGGTTGGCACGACTTCTTGTCTGTGTCGGCGGACACCTACGTCCGTCCGACACTTAAGGTACTTAGCTCGATAGCCCGGACCCTTGGAGGATGCACATTCTGCCTTATGGATCGAGAGTGCGAGGTCACTCTCGCCATGCTTCGTGCATTCTTCCAGTGGCCCGATGTCCCCATCCCCGACCGAGCCTACGCACCCACTCACATCCCACTGCCGTCGTTTGACACTTCCACGTTCTGGACACGTATCACGGGCTCCCACCATGGCTTTGACCCTAGTAGGGCCAAGGCCTCAGCTATCCTGCACCCCTGCCTCTGCACAGCACATCGCCTCATGGCGACCACTTTCTTGGCGAGGTACGAGCCTGGGACGATGTCTACGCCTGAGCTCTATATGCTCTATGCGATGACTCGCCCCAGAGTTCTCGATAGGGGTAGCGACGACTTGGTCCCCACAGTTGAGATTGATATTGCTAGCTGGTTTTTAGACCGCATCATCATTTCGGTGGGCGCTCGTTCACCTATTTGCTGCGGCGGTCTGATTACTCTGCTAGCCCTGATGACCGGCGTGGACCTACTTGCTGACCTTCGATGAGCCCCGGTCACCACTGCACTATCGATAGACGTCATGGCCCGGATGAAGATGCTTCGTCACCACGGCCAGTGGCACTGGGTGTGGTTGCACGGTCCTTTTAGTGCCGATTACATGATCCTCCCGAGCCCCGCTCGGACACATATAGGACCGGTCCACGAGGATTGGATCCCAGCGATGGATCTCCTCATCCCAGCTGCCTACGTTCTTGAGGCTGAGGGCACTGAGCAGGCACCCCCTGCACCCTCTGCACCTCCTGCTGACCCCGTGATCCCTCAGCCCGAGCCTGCACTGTCTGATGATCACTCCGTATTTTACACCTTTTTTCTGCATGTTTGCATGCCATTTAGATCGCTCAAATCGTGTTTTTCACGTTTATTCGACAATATTGCGATGCTTTTCATGATTTGTTGTTTTTGTCGTATTTCAGGAGATTTGGAGCTATTTGGAGCGATTCTGAGATGCACCCACTCCGGAGTGTCACCGACGACTCTCTTGAGGGGTATTTTGCGATTGGAGAGGAGTGGAAGAAGAAAGAATGTCGTAGGAGCGACGAGGAGGCAAAAACATGAAGAATGGGCATTTTCAGCATGCCACTCGGCCGAGTGAAGGAGTCACTCGGCCGAGCATAGACAGCCCGCTCGGTCGGCCAGATCGGATACGCAACAGAGCCAATATCAGCGTGCACTCGGCCGAGCATCGCCATACCACTCGGTCGAGCACCGAGTCATCCCTCACCCGAGTGGAGCCAAGACGACGGCAACCAAAAACGTCCAACTCTCTGGAATCCGTCAGTTAGCCCCAAAGACCGACTCGGCCGAGTGACGAAAGACCGTCCGCCCGAGTGAAGAACACCCATCGACCGAGTGAAGAAAAGTCACTCGGCCGAGTGAATCCCAAGGAGACGACCCCCAAGACCCCCAACTCTCTGGAATCTGTCAGGGTCTATCACTCGGCTGAGTGACATTTGTCACTAGGCCGAGTGAGCCGCGCTGCCTGTAGCGTAAACTGCGATTTTGAGGCTGCGCAGGGGCATTTTCGTCAGGGTGTTTTGGGCGATTTTGGGGGGTATTTAACCCCAGTTTTTAACCTAGTTTAGAGAGCTTTTCCAGAACTTTTTGCAGCCTTTTTAGATTAACTTTTTAGGGATTAGATTTAGCTTTTAGAGAGGAGAGAAGGGATTTTTTGTTGGATGCTATCTTGTTCTTCATTGGTTTGTCTCTCTCTCACTCAAAAACTCCATTTTTATTGATATTTTGAATATTGCTATGAATTCCATTGATTTTGATTGTGAATTTCTATTGCATTATATGATGAATTGTGAGTAGTTTCATCGTCTTAGGGCGTAGGGATGAACCCTACGAGCCCAATTTCAAATTTGTGATGAATTGGTGAAATTATTGCTAGGATTGATTAGGGTTAGTTTGTAATTGATTTAATACGAATAGCTAGGGATTCATACCGATTGGGATTTGCAAGAGATTGGATCCCAACTCAATAGGAAGCCCTAGAAATTTGAATTTGGTTGCAATTGGATTTCTCCGGAATCGGTTTGCAAGAGATTGGACCGAAACTAGGGTTTTCGATTGTAACTCTATACCGATACCCGTTTGCAAGAGATTGGACGGGTAGGAACTATCCCAACCTAGGTCGTAGCTCGAGTTTGCACGAGAGTGGGCTTGAGATACGATTGAACGATGATGTTGTTCTTCACGCTAGTTTGCCTAGGTTAGGGTTTGCAAGAGATTGGACCCTACCCTAGGTTTGCTATAGACCGGCAATAGCGCGAGAGCGTGAGCTTGGTTCTACATTTAGTTGCAACTAGTTCACCCGAATTTCAAGTCTAGCAATTGTTAAACCTACGAGTCACAATGATGAGATACAGCGAGTAGCGGGGATTCCTTACCCCTAGGCGTCTTTATTAATTCGTTATTTCTTTTATACATTTGAACGATTGTGACCGCATATTTGCGAACATTTCTCGACTCTTCCTATAGCCAGGTGATTGAAGAAGACACTGTTATTAGGCCTCCCTGTGTTCGATACCCGCTCGCTGCTACACCGTGCGCTTGTGATAAGACTACAGTGTCGCCGCTTCGGGACGTGTATCCGGGGCGCGATCAAGTTTTTGGCGCCGTTGCCGGAGAAGCAATAGTGTTTGATTCTACCTACCTAGCTATTTTTCTTTTTTGTTCTATTATTTCTATTTTTATTTTGCCCTTCCGTTGTGCTAACTATTTCTTTATTTATTTCTTCATTCTTTTCTAACTCTGTTTACAGCCCTATTTTGCAAGCTCTCCCGAAATTTTCCACAAGATCTTAATAGGTAAAATGGGGGATGAAATTCCAATGACTGAGTCTGGCCAGGGAGATGATGAATCTTTTACGGAGCTCCTTAAGGAACTAATTGATGAGGTCCACGCTACCGGAGCTTTTGCTATTAATATTGAGGACCCCGTCGAACAATTGTTTGCTAGCTTTGTGATGGAACAAATCTCCCCGGATGGGACTATTGGGGGCGATATCAGAGTTGATGTGAGGGATGACAAGCTATATTTTGAAGGCGATAGAACATGCGTCGAAGAGTACTACACTCCTGAGGAATAATTAGAACAAACTGATATTCAGGGAGATACACTCTACGACCCCCACTCTTGCATTTATGAATCTGCTGACGTATTTCTTGAACTCAGGAATGAACCGGAGCAAGGTGGTGGTCCTATCGATGCAAGCGCAGAATCGGAGAGCGTCTATTCAGATGCACCATCCTCACTAGGAAGCGAGTCTGAGCCTCCACTCGAGAGTGAGCTGAACTCGGATGTTGAAGGAGAAGCCAAACTCACACAAGATGACGAAGCAGAGAGTACGGCACCCTTTGAGGTAGAGCCTAAACAATTGCTGCCAAATCTGAGGTATGCTTTCTTGGGTAGTAAGTTGACCTTCCCGGTGATTGTTAATGCCCACCTTGGCCAAGATCAACTTGAAAAACTATTAGAAGTCCTTAGGGATCACAAGGATGTCCTTGGCTACACTATCTCTGATCTTAAGGGAATAAGTCATAGGTTATGCACGCATAGGATCCACTTGGAAAATACTGAAGCCACTTCTATTGAGCCTCAAAGGCGGTTGAACCCGAATATGAAAGAGGTAGTCAAGAAGGAAATCCTAAAATTGCTTGAGGCCGGAATTATCTACCCCATCTCTGACAGTAGATGGGTTAGCCCCGTTCACGTCGTCCCCAAGAAAGGGGGGATGACCGTTATAAAAAATGAAAAAGGAGAGCCCATTTCTACACACACTGTCACGGGATGGCGGATGTGCATTGATTATCGAAAACTAAATAAAGCCACCCGAAAAGACCATTACCCACTACCCTTCATAGATCAAATGCTTGAACGGCTTGCTAAACATAAATACTTTTGTTACTTGGATGGGTATTCGGGGGTTTTCCAAATCCCTTTGCATGAAGACGACCAAGAAAAGACCACATTTACTTGTCCTTATGGCACTTATGCCTACCGTAGAATGCCCTTTGGTCTTTGCAATGCTCCCGCCACCTTTCAGAGGTGCATGACCTCCATCTTTTCCGACTATATTGAAAATATTATGGAAGTTTTCATGGATGATTTCTCAGTTTATGGAAGTGAGTTTGATTCTTGTTTGGCTAATCGTACCAAAGTTCTTAAAAGATGTCAACAAAATAATCTTACTCTTAATTGGGAGAAGTGTCACTTCATGGTCACAGAAGGGATATTGCTTGGGCACATTGTCTCCTCAAGAGGGATTGAGGTTGATAAGGCGAAGATTGAGGTAATCGAGAAACTCCCCCCTCCTATTAATGTTAAGGGCATTAGGGGCTTTCTTGGTCATGCGGGGTTTTACCGCCGCTTTATCAAGGACTTTGCCTTGATTGCCCGGCCCCTTACCTCCTTGCTAGCTAAAGATGCTCCATTTGTTTTTTCAGGAGAATGTTTGCGGGCGTTCAACACATTGAAGGAAGCACTAATTTCTGCGCCCATCATACAACCACCGGATTGGAGCCTTCCCTTTGAGCTCATGTGTGATGCAAGTGACCAAGCCATTGGAGCGGTATTGGGGCAAAGGAAAGATAGAAAGCTTCATGCAATATTCTATGCAAGCAAAACGTTGGATGACGCACAGAAAAATTACACAACTACGGAAAAAGAGCTTCTAGCAGTCGTGTATTCCATTGAAAAGTTCCGCTCATATCTCCTTGGATCCAAGGTAATTGTCCACACCGACCATGCGACATTGAAGTATCTCCTAAACAAGAAAGTGGCCAAACCTAGTTTGATAAGGTGGATACTTCTATTGCAAGAGTTTGACTTGGAAATCTGAGATAAGAAGGGTACGGACAACGTTGTGGCGGATCATTTATCTAGGCTTATTCGCGACAAGGAGGACGAAAGTTTGCCCATCGATGACTCCTTTGTTGATGAGAGGCTATACGCCATAAGGCCCGGGGAAGTTCCTTGGTATGCGGACTATGTCAATTACTTGGCTTATGGGATTAAGCCATGCGGGATGCCCACACAGCAAAAGAGGAGATTTAAGCATGAGGTCCGTAGCTATTTCTGGGAAGATCCGTATCTCTTTAAGATATGCAAGGATGTGTTATCCGGAGATGTATTTCTAAGGAGGAGGCCACCTCCATCATCTCGCATTGCCATGGTATGCCATGCGGGGGACATCACGCCGCTTCTAAGACTACCGCTAAGATATTGCAGAGTGGATTCTTTTGGCCAACCATGTTCAGAGACACGCACGACTTCGTCAAGGCGTGCGATAGATGCCAACGGACCGGGAATATTTCCAAACGAAATGAGATGCCAATAAAGCCCATCCTAGAGATTGAGCTCTTTGATTGTTGGGGAGTGGACTTCATGGGACCATTTCTATCAAGCAAGGGTAACAAGTATATTTTATTGGCCGTGGACTACGTCTCCAAATGGGTGGAAGCCATTGCCACCCCTACCAATGATGCGAGGGTTGTCTCCAAGTTTTTCAAGCAGAATATTTTTCCACGCTTCGGGGTACCCCGTACTTTGATAAGCGATGGGGGATGTCACTTTATAGAAAACAAATTTGAAGCCATGTTGAAAAAGTACGGGGTAAACCATAGAGTTGGCATGGCCTACCACCCTCAAACGAGCGGACAAGTGGAGGTTTCAAATAGAGAAATCAAGCAAATTCTTGAAAAGACCGTAGATCGATCTAGAAAAGATTGGTCCATGAAGTTAAACGATGCTCTATGGGCATATCGCACGGCCTTTCGCACTCCGATTGGCACCACACTGTTCCGACTTGTTTATGGGAAAGCTTGTCATCTACTGGTAGAGTTGGAGCACCGCGCGTATTGGGCCATCAAGACCCTCAATTATGACTATAAGAGTGCGACGGTGAGGCGACTCTTGGACATCAACAAGCTTGACAAAATTAGAAGAGATGCCTACGAGAGCTCGAGAATTTACAAAGAAAGGACCAAGATTCTCCAAGACGCACACATAACTATCACGGAATTCAAGGTCGGAGACAAAGTCTTGCTATATAATTCCCGACTCCGACTATTCCCCGTGAAGTTGAGGTCACGGTGGTCCGGACCTTTCACCATCAAGCACATACAACCGGGAGGAGCATTTGAATTGGAAGGGAAAGACGGAGCCACTTTTAAGGTGAATGGGCAACGGCTAAAGAATTATTCCGAAGGAGTCCCTATGGGTGAGGTAAATAGAATATATCTACTCAAGGGACGGCCGGATGACCTTTCATACCTCCTCGATGAGGTCATCGAAGAGGTGATCCCCCACTCCATCGGCGCACCCCACGAAGATAGCTTCAAAGAAGGCCTAGATTTGGCCAAAGAAGAGAAGATGGAGCACTCCCCCCATATCTCGATGGCGATTGATGATGGCGACGCGGATGTCGCAAGAATACGGGAGCTCTGCAAGCGCTCGAAGTTGAGGACTCTGAAGAAAGCTCCACCGATACGACGATTGGTGTCACCGGCAAAGTCAAAGACCGGAGTAAGCTCTAGCTTGGGGGAGCCACCCCACAACATTGCCAATGATGAAGGGGCACTGAGGAAGACCACACACCATAATGATCCAAATCCGAGCAGTCTTCCCGAGAAATTCGACGGGTGCATCTCATATGCACCCAACATACCGCGCTAAATTGAAAATTTAAAGGGGTCGAGCTCAAGACCTTAAACGAGCGCTTGTCGGGAGGCAACCCGACGGTTATCGCATTATTTCTATTTTAGTTTTTATTTTTGTTTTAGACTTTATTAGTATTTTTGAGTCGTTTGCCCGAAAAATTGTGACAACGGGTCCTATTTTCTTTGACAGGAGGAGGAGAAAATGATATCTATTATACAGAGGATGACCGAGGCGAAGAAGAGCGCTCCAGGAATGCGCTTGAGGCTTAGGAGGAAGAAGAAACCACCTGGAGGAAGAAAAACAGAGAGTAGAGCCAAAACGGAGCCTCGAAGCAGAAAACAGAGCCCCACTCGGCCGAGTACCATAGTCACTCGGTCGAGCAAAGAAAGCCGTCCGCCCGAGTTGCGCACCAATGAGGGAAGTCTGCTGTACCCAACTCTCTGTCTTTTTTATGATTTCAGTATAAACTGCCACTCGGCCGAGTATATTTCTTCACTCGGCCGAGTGAAACTGATACCCTCCTAGGGCAAAAATTGCCGAGTAGCTTGTGCCACTCGGCCGAATGGACTGTATCCACTCCGCCGAGGGTGGCAAAGCCACTCGGCCGAGTCGTAAGTGGCGAGGAGTTTTTAAAATCATTTTTTTTCGTTACGTCACTCGGCCGAGTGGAAGACTCACTCGGCCGAGTCGTAACTATTCCTATATAAGGGACTGCGGGTCGGCACGATTTTCGAAACGCCCAAAATCACTTTTCCGCCCGAGCCCGCGCCCCTTCATCTGCCCTCGCCCGCGACGCTACCACCTCGCCCGATTCAAGCCGCCGCCGGCCCCGATCGCCGACCCACCGCCGGCGACCGCTCCGGCGACCACCCCCCACCGTCGGCAACCTTCCCCGCCGCCGGCCAAGCTCCAGTAACCCCTATTTCGCATAAAATCCTATTTTCTCCCCATTTTTGACGATCCGAGTACCCATTTAGCCCCTAACTCAAATCGATTTCTTTATTTATCTGTTATACCCCATCTCCCCCATGTATTTTGAATTTTATACGCTGATATCATTGTTTGATGCGCAGGCTATCTTGGGGGAGCTTAGGGGAGCTCTCGGACGCGCTATTGGCTTCGTGGAGGCGGTGTCTTCGCACCTACCCGCTGTTTTTGCTCTCGTGGCGTGTTCAGGTACCTTCGTTCCATCTTTTTAGCACGACGCATTTTCCATTAGTTGGGTGAGCACTCGGGGCACACATGCCGCCCCGTACACGGCCACGCACTCGGGGAGCTTCTGCCAAGCGGAAGCGGACGGATGAGCCCGGCCCCTCCCACGCTAGGGAGGACTCCCCTCCGCCTTCACCACCTCACCCCACACAACCACTTCCTGCCGACCCCATCCACCCACAGCCACTTCCAGCTGATCCCGTTCACGAACAGCCACCACCGGCTCCGGTTGTCGGGCCGCTGGGGATTACGTTCAGAGACGACGCACAGCACGTCCGATTTGAGCGTATCGCCCAGTGCCCGATAGTACCCTCCAGGTTCGCTCACTTAGCAGACCTAGACCGCCTGGGGGTACTCGAGGGGATGCTCATGTTGTACGACAACGTGGGTTGGCGAGATTTTCTTTCTGTGTCGACGGACACCTACGTTCGTCCGACACTCGAGGTACTCAGCTCGATCGCCCGGACCAATGAGGGATACTCCTCATGGATCGAGAGTGTCGGATCACTCTCGATATGCTTAGAGCATTCTTTCAGTGGCCCACAGTCCCCACACCTGATCGAGCCTACGCCCCCACTCACATCCCTCCCCCATCTTTCGATTCACAAGCCTTTTGGGCCAGGATCACGGGTTTACCACACGCCTTTGACCCTAGTAGGGCCAAGGCCTCGGCCATAGTCCACCCCTGCCTCCGCATAGCATAGCGCCCTATGGCGACCACTTTTCTAGCGAGGTACGAGCCTGGGACGATGTCTACGCCTGAGCTCTATATGCTCTACGCGATGACTCGCCCCAGGGTTCTGGATAAGGATGGTGTTGCGATGGTTCCCACCGTTGAGATTGACGTCGATAGCTGGTTTTTGGACCGCATCATCGTATCGGTGGGCGCTCGCTCCCCGATATGTTGCGGCGGCCTGATCACCCTGCTAGCCCTGATGACCGGCGAGGACCTTCCAGCCGACCTGCGTCGAACTTCGGGCCCCACTTCACTTTCGATAGACGTCATGGCCCGGATGAAGATGCTTTGTCTGCACGGCCAGCGGCACTGGGTATGGTTGCACGGTCCCTTCGGTGCTGACTACATGATCCTCCCGAGCCCCGCTCGGACACACATAGGACCGGCATACGAGGACTGGCTTCCGGCGATGGATCTCCTGATCCCCACAGCCTACGTGCTCGAGGCCGAGGAGGCTGAGCAGGCACACCCTGCACCTGTTGACCATGTGATTCCTCAGCCAGAGCCTGCACTTTCTGCCGCTCCCGACACCTCTGTCCACACTTCTGCCGGTGTCGAGAGTACACTTGCTGAGCCGTCCTCCACGCCCACCACGTCTACCACCACCCCCACCACTGCTGTGCCCCTGTCGGTTGAGACACTCACCTCTCTGCTACCCGAGCGTCCAGCCACCATACTTGAGAGCGGCGAGTCTTCCTTCGCTTCCGTCGTGGAGACCCTATCCACTTTGATCTCCGCTGGGGTTTTGCCTTTTATTCCCCACACTTCCTCCCCAGCGGTCGACCCTTCGGTCTCCACCGTAGCTGTCCTATCTGAGAGTGTCGTGACGTCTGTTCCCACGTCTGTGTCACTGACCTCTCTTGTCGCCTCGTCACTGATTTTGTCTTCCACTTCCACTGCTGCTGCTTCCACCTCACACCAGCCTACGTCCCAGCCTCGCACTGAGGCTGGGCATCCACTTGTGAGCACAGCCCACTTTCCACCCATGCCTACTGTCCCGATCACCTACACTGCCCGTATTAGACAGCCCCGACCTGCTCAGCCTAGACCTTTCCGTCCCTCCGCTCCACCACCCCCTGACGCCTTAGTTCAGAGCGTTCGTGCTTTTGAGGGGGCGATGAGTGGACTCCGGGGCGATTTTAGGGCTCTGTCTTCCACAGTCACCGCCATGTAGCACCGCCTCGAGCTACTTCCCGGCATTCACTTTTGCCTGACCCAGATTCTCGAGCGACTGCCACGACCACCACCCACCCAGCAGACACGCCCACCACCACCATCACCCCCATCTTCGCCTCAGGACGGAGATGGCGCAGCACCACCAGCTTAGGCACACCCTTGATGCCATCGATATTTTTTGTCGTTATGCTGCCCATTCTCTGCTTGGTCCTGATGATTTTTGCCCACCCCCTCCTCCCATCACTATTTTTGTCCACATTTTGATCATATCATTCTATATCCTTTTTCGGGAGTGAGGGAGAGTATTTTTGGTGACACACACATATCTGCATCACTCTTATCCTTGCATGCATCACATTCGCATCATATTTTTCATTTTTTCATTTTTATTTCTTTTTATCATGCATGCATACCCACCCCCCCCCACCCATTACCCGTCTCTCGGTGTGCCACACTTCGCACATTGATGACACTGTGCACTTTAGATTGGGGGAGTGAGTTCTCACACTTTTCGCTTTTATCACCTTTATTTTTTTTAGTTTTCTCACGTTTTTTTCCACTTTTGCACCCATTTTTCATCACGTTTTTTCTTTTTTACCATGCATCACGTTTTTTCTTATTTTCCTAGTGTGCTGCATTGTAAATATCCTTGTTTTTCATTTATCTTTATTTCTTTCATCTTTTGCTAGAGATGACTTTTCTGTGATGATGATGACGTGGTGTTAACTTTTCTCTATATGCATGCTATATTTGTCGTGTCATAGCCTTTTATTTCTGATATCATATGCTATGTTCTGCCTTGCATTTAGAAATGGTAACCCACTCTCTTTTTGCTGTATGAAAATGGATGAAATTCTATTATTAGCTGATGTCTGATGATTCATATGTATGCTATCGTAGAAAACACACCAAGATTCACGCATTGATTGCTTATATCTGGAGTACTGCTTTCTTTTCTCATATCACTTCTTATTGCATGATTTGTACGCTTCACTTCAGGTTGATTGAATGTTTGCTAGCTTTGATAAATCTGGATTAGTTTACTTTTTGAGGTCAAACTGAGTAGATTAGATTACCCTGCTGAAGTTGTCATGCACGTCCTATAGAGTGAACTGAGAGATACATTTATTTCTTTCTCCACATATCTTGAACGTAATTTCTCTATTTTAAATTCATTGGTGAATCTCCCCTTGGCGACTCTATTATTGGCATTCCCCCGTTATTATATCACATGCTCCAAATTCCCCAAAACCCAAAGAAAAAAATACTTGTATATCCTTCTCTTTGATTTGGGATCATTTGTGTGTATATGCTATAAAAAAAGGAAAAAGATTTGAGAATAAGAAAAGAAAAGAGAAAAGAAGTTCGAAAACGATCCCATCTCATGTCCTTTCTCTCTTTCTTCCCTCTTTTGCTTTTATTTTTGTTTTCTTTGACTTTTGGAGCTTCATAAGAAACGGGGATGTAAATATCGTTTTGTGTATGCCACCACGCTTATAGATAAGCTTGGGAGAGAGAATCCGATGATGTGTGCGAGAGTGACTACCTGACGGTGCATGACAACCTAAGCTAAGTAATATTTTATACTCGGTGAGATTGCTAAAGTTTCACGAAATCCAGAAATCTACGCTTAGCATTCATTTCATGAAAACCACACTTTTTCTATTCTTACTACTCTATCGTGTGATATCTCTTATACTCATTATAGAAAGCATTCAATTGAAAAGTGTGTGATCTACGATATTGTATACCGCTTTAGATGCTTCAGATGATGTTAATCTTAGAATTATTCCATTTTCGTGCTATATTGATATTCTTGGGTTTTCTATTCCAAATGCACCATTATACTATGATATCAAAATAAAAGTCTTTGACACGTGGTTTATATTCGATGCATGCTATATGAGTAAGCAAAACCCACGTCCTGAGAAAAATGATCTAGCAACTTCCCTCTTCGTTTTCTATTTTGTTTTTCATTTTCCATTTTCCGCCTTTCCATCGTTTTTATTTTATCTTTATCCACCGGGTTCGATTTTTACTCATCTTCCTCGAGGACGAGTAAGAGGTAAGCTTGGGGGATTTTGATCACTCCGTATTTTACACCTTTTTTCTGCATGTTTGCATGCCATTTAGATCGCTCAAATCGTGTTTTTCACGTTTATTCGACAATATTGCGATGCTTTTCACGATTTGTTGTTTTTGTCGTATTTCAGGAGATTTGGAGCGATTTGGAGTGATTCTGAGATGCACCCACTCCGGAGTGTCACCGACGACTCTCTTGAGGGGTATTTTGCGATTGGAGAGGAGTGGAAGAAGAAAGAACGTCGTAGGAGCGACGAGGAGGCAAAAACATGAAGAATGGGCATTTTCAGCATGCCACTCGGCCGAGTGAAGGAGTCACTAGGCCGAGCATAGACAGCCCGCTCGGCCAGCCAGATCGGACACGCAACAGAGCCAATATCAGCGTGCACTCGGCCGAGCATCGCCATACCACTTGGCCGAGCACCGAGTCATCCCTCACCCGAGTGGAGCCAAGACGACGGCAACCAAAAACGTCCAACTCTCTGGAATCCGTAAGTCAGCCCCAAAGACCGACTCGGCCGAGTGACGAAAGACCGTCCGCCTGAGTGAAGAACGCCCACCGACCGAGTGACGAAAAGTCACTCGGCCGAGTGACTCCCAAGGAGACGACCCCCAAGACCCCCAACTCTCTGGAATCTGTCAGGGTCTATCACTCGGCCGAGTGACATTTGTCACTCGGCCGAGTGAGCCGCGCTGCCTGTAGCGTAAACTGCGATTTTGAGGCTGCGCAGGGGCATTTTCGTCAGGGTGTTTTGGGCGATTTTGGGGGGTATTTAACCCCAGTTTTTAACCTAGTTTAGAGAGCTTTTCCAGAACTTTTTGCAGCCTTTTTAGATTAACTTTTTAGGGATTAGATTTAGCTTTTAGAGAGGAGAGAAAAGGGATTTTTTGTTGGATGCTATCTTGTTCTTCATTGGTTTGTCTCTCTCTCACTCAAAAACTCCATTTTTATTGATATTTTGAATATTGCTATGAATTCCATTGATTTTGATTGTGAATTTCTATTGCATTATATGATGAATTGTGAGTAGTTTCATCGTCTTAGGGCGTAGGGATGAACCCTACGAGCCTAATTTCAAATTTGTGATGAATTGGTGAAATTATTGCTAGGATTGATTAGGGTTAGTTTGTGATTGATTTAATACGAATAGCTAGGGATTCATACCGATTGGGATTTGCAAGAGATTGGATCCCAACTCGATAGGAAGCCCTAGAAATTCGAATTGGGTTGCAATTGGATTTCTCCGGAATCGGTTTGTAAGAGATTGGACCGAAACTAGGGTTTTCGATTGTACCTCTATACCGATACCCGTTTGCAAGAGATTGGACGGGTAGGAACTATCCCAACCTAGGTCGTAGCTCGAGTTTGCACGAGAGTGGGCTCGAGATACGATTGAACGATGGTGTTGTTCTTCATGCTAGTTTGCCTAGGTTAGGGTTTGCAAGAGATTGGACCATACCCTAGGTTTGCTATAGACCGAAAATAGTGCGAGAGCGTGAGCTTGGTTCTACATTTAGTTGCAACTAGTTCACCCGAATTTCAAGTCTAACAATTGTTAAAACTACGAGTCACAATGATGAGATACGGTGAGTAGCTGGGATTCCTTACCCCTAGGCGTCTTTATTAATTTGTTATTTCTTTTATACATTTGAACGACTGTGATCGCATATTTGCGAACATTTCTCGACTCTTCCTATAGCCAGGTGATTGAAGAAGACACTGTTATTAGGCCTCCCTGTGTTCGATACCCGCTCGCCGCTACACCGTGCGCTTGCGGTAAGACTACAGTGTCACCGCTCTGGGACGTGTATCCGGGGCGCGATCATCTGCACCTCCTAACACTTCTATCCCCACTTCTGTCAGTGTCGGGAGTACCCTTGCTGAGTCGTCCACCACGCCCACCACCACCCCCACCACTGTTGTGCCTATCTCGGTTGAGCCTATTTCTTCACTTCTTCCCAAGCGTCCACCCATTATCCTTGAGAGCGACGAGTCTTCCTTCCCTACTGTTGTACGGTCCCTATCCAACTTGCTGTCCTCTGGGGTGTCACCTTTTGGTCCTTACACTTCCTCCCCAGTGACCGACCCTTCTGTCTCCACCGTAGCTGTCCTATCCGAGAGTGTCGTGACGTCTGTCCTCACACCTGTGTCACCGACCTCTCTTTCTACCTCGTCGCCGATTTTTTCTTCCACCACTACTGCTGCTGCCTCCTCGTCCCAGCCTGCGTCCCAGCCTCGCACTGAGGCTGGGCATCCACTAGTGAGCACAGCACCCTTCCCGCACTTTCCTGCTGGCCCGATTACCTACTCCACCCGTGTGCGGTAGCCCCAACCTTCACAGCCTAGACCTGTTCGTCCCTCCGCTCCACCACCCCCTGACGCTCTACTTCAGAGCATCTGTGCTCTTGAGGGGGCGATGAGTGGACTCAGGGGCGATTTTAGGGCTCTCTCTACCACGGTCAGTTCCGTGGAGTCCCGCGTCGCCATGCTTCCCGATATTCAGGCTTGCCTGAATCAGATCCTGGCGCGACTCCCTCCGCTACACCCCACCCACCCAGTAGACACGTCCACCACCACCACCACCACCACCTCCTCCTCCGCCACAGGACGGAGATGGTGCAGCACCACCAGTTTAGGCACACACTTGATGCCATTGATATTTTCTTGTCGTTATGCTGCCCATTTTCTGCTGGTCCTGTAGATTTTTGCCCACTCCCTCCTCCCCTCACTATTTTGACCCATGTTCAGATCACATCATTCTATATCTTTTTGGGAGAGAGGGAGAGTTATTTTTGGTGACACATTACCTGCATCACTCCGATCTTTGCATGCATCATTCACATCATCAAATTTTCTTTTTATTTTTCTTTTTTTTCATCATGCATGCATCCTCACCCTCCACACCCATTTCACGTCTCTCAGTGTGCCACACTTTGCACATTGAGGACACTGTGCACTTTAGCTTGGGGGAGTGAGTTCTCACACTTTTTGCTTTTATCACCTTTTTTTTAGTTTTTTCTTGTTTTTCCGCTTTTGCACCCATTTTTCATCACTTTTTCATTTTTTTTACCATGCATCACGTTTTTCTTATTTTCTTTGTGTGCTGCATTGTAAATAATTCTGTTTACTTTTATCTTTATTTCTTTCATCTTTTGCTAGAGATGATTTTTTTGTGATGACGATGACGTGGTGTTAGCTTTTCTCTATATGCATGCTAATTTTGTCATGTCATAGCTTTTGTTTCCGATATCATATGCTATGTCCTATTTTGCATTTAGAAATAGTAACCCACTTCTTTTTCCGTATGAAAATGGATGAAATTCTATTATTAGCTGATGTCTGATGATTCATATGTATGCTATCGTAGAAAACACACCAAGATTCACGCATTGATGCTTATATCTGGAGTACTGCTTTCTTTTCTCATATCACTTCTTATTGCATGATTTGTACGCTTCACTTCAGGTTGATTGAATGTTTGCTAGCATTGACAAATCTGGATTAGTTTACTTTTTGAGATCAAACTGAGTAGATTAAATTACCCTGCTGAAGTTGTCATGCACGTCCTATAGAGTGAACCGAGAGATACATTTATTTCTTTCTCCACATATCTTGAACATTATTCCTCTATTTTAAATTCATTGGTGAATCTCCCCTTAGCAATTCTATTAGGGCCTGTTCTTTTGCCAAGAATAGAGGTGGGAACGGGAATAGAGACACTATTCCTGCACTATTCACCCTTTTCCAAGTTTGTATTCCAAGCGGTTGTTCTTTTGGGTGTGGAATAGAATCCTACGTGGCTATTCCAATTTGGTAATGATGACTACTTTTCTATTCCAAGATTTTTGCTTGGAATACAATGGAATCCTTGGGAATGGTGGGCCCCAATCTCTCATCTCTCTATCTCTCTCCTCCAACTCATCCCCTTTCCACTTTTTCATTCAAACTCTCCATTCCCAAAAGAACACAAGAATAGAGAGTGGACCCCACTTTCTATTCCAAACCCTCATTCCATACTCTATTCCACCCAAAAGAACGTAAAACTACATTTTCTCTCTCATGGGAATACAACCTTTCGCTCTATTCTATTTTTCCTATTCCTGGAAAAGAACAGGCCCTTATTGGCATCCCCCCGTTATTATATCTCATGCTCCAAATTCCCCAAAACCAAAAAGAAAAAAATACTTGTATATCCTTCTCTTTTGATTTGGGATCATTTGTGTATATATGTTCAAAAAAAAGAGAGAAAAAAGAAAAAGATTTGAGAATAAGAAAAGAAAAGAGAAAAGAAGTTCGAAAACGATCCCATCTCATACCCTTTCTCTCTTTCTTCCCTCTTTTGCTTTTATTTTTATTCTCTTTGACTTTTGGAGCTTCAAAAGAAACGGGGAATGTAAATATTATTTTGTTTATGCCACCACGCTTATGGATAAGCTTGGGGGAGAGGATCCTATGATGTGTGAGAGAGTGACTACTTGACGGTGCATGACAACCTAGGCTAAGTAATATTTTATACTCGGTGAGATCGCTAAAGTTTCACGAAATCCAGAAATCTGCGCTTAGCATTCATTTCATGAAAACCACACTTTTCTATTCTTACTACTCTATTGTGTGATATCTCTATACTCCTTATAGAAAGCGTTCAATTGAAAAGTGTGTGATCTACGATGTTGTATACTGCTTTAGATGCTTCAGACGATGCTAATTCTAGAATTATTCCATTTTTCGTGCTATATTGATATTCTTGGGTTTTCTATTTCAAATGCACCATTATACTATGATATCGAGATAAAAGTCTTTGACATGTGTTTTGTATTCGATGCGTGCTATATGAGTAAACAAAACCCACGTCCTGAGAAAAATGATCTAGCAGCTTCCCTCTTCGTTTTCTATTTTGTTTTTCGTTTTTCATTTTTCGCCTTTCCAACGTTTCTATTTTCTTTATCCACCGGGTTCGCTTTTTACTCATCTTCCTTGAGGACGAGTAAGAGGTAAGCTTGGGGGATTTTGATCACTCCGTATTTTACACCTTTTTTCTGCATGTTTGCATGCCATTTTGATCGCTCGAATCGCGTTTTTCACGATTTTTCGACAATATTGCGATGCTTTTCACGATTTCTTGTTTTTGTCGAATTTCAGGAGATTCGGAGCGATTTGGAGTGATTCTGAGATGCACCCACTCCGGAGTGTCACCCGTGACTCTTTTGAGGGGAATTTTGCTATTGGAGAGGAGTGGAAGAAGAAAGAACGTCGTTGGAGCGACGAGGGAGCAAAAATACGAAGATTGGGCATTTTCAGCATGTCACTCGGCCGAGTGAAGGAGTCACTCGGCCGACCATCGAAAGCCCGCTCGGCCGGCCAGATCGGACACGCAGCAGACTGAGTATCAGCGTGCACTCAGCCGACCGTCGCCAGCCCACTCGGCCGAACCACGGAGATACCACTCGCCCGAGTGGCATCAAGACGACGACAACGAAAAGTCCCAACTTACTGTAATCTGTCAGTCAACTCCCGAGTTCCGACTCGGCCGAGTGAAGAAGTCCCCTCGGCCGAAGCAAAGAAAGTCTCTCGGCCGAGTGACTCCCGAGGAGCCGACCCCTAAAAGTCCAAAGTTACTGGAATTTGTCAGTGTTTGTCACTCGGCCGAATGACATTTGTCACTCGACCGAGTGAGCCGCGCTGCCTGTAGCGTAAATTGTGATTTTGAGGCTGCGCAGGGGCACTTTTGTCACAGTTTTTGGGCGATTTTGGGGGGTATTTAACCCCAGTTTTTAACCTAGTTTAGAGGGCTTTTTCAGAACTTTTTGCAGCCTTTTTAGACTACTTTTTAGGAGATTAGATTTAGTTCTTTTGGGAGAGAGAAAAGTGTGGTTTTGTTGGATGCTATTGAATCTTCATTGGTTTGTCTCTCTCTCTCTCTATCAAAAACCTTATTTTTATTGATATATTGAATATTGCAATGAATTCTATTGATTTTATTTGTGAATTTCCATTGAATTGCATTATGAATTGTGCGTAGTTCTATCGTCTTAGGGCGTAGGGATGAACCCTACGAACCCTATTTCTAATTTGTGATGAATTGGTGAAATTATTGCTAGAATTGATTAGGGTTAGTTTGGGATTGATTTAATACGAATAGCTAGGGATTCATACCGATTGGGATTTGCAAGAGATTGGATCCCAACTCAATAGGAAGCCCTGGAAATTCGAATTGGGTTACAATTGGATTTCTTCGGAATCGGTTTGCAAGAGATTGGACCGAAACTAGGGTTTTCGATTGCAATTCTATACCAATACCCGTTTGCAAGAGATTGGACGGGTAGGAACTAGCCCAACATAGGTCGTAGTTCGAGTTTGCACGAGAGTGGGCTCGAGAAACGATTGAACGATGATGTTGTTCTTCACGCTAGCTTGCCTAGGTTAGGGTTTGCAAGAGATTGGACCCTACCCTAGGTTTGCTATAGACCAGAAATAGCGCGAGAGCGTGAGCTTGGCTCTACATTTAGTTGCAACTAGTTCACCTGAATTCAAGTCTAGTATTTGTGACACCTACGAATCACAATGAGGAGATACGGGTTGTAGCGGGGATTCCCTACCCCTAGGCGTTTTTATTAATTTGATATTTCTTTTGTACAATTGAACGACTGTGACCGCTTTATTGCAAATATTTCTCGACTGTTCTTATAGCCAGGTGAATTGAAGAAGACACTGTCATTTGCCCTCCTCGTGTTCGATACCCGCTCGTCGCTACACCGTGCGCTTGTGGTAATACTAGCGAGTCTCTCGCCCCGGTTGCGTATCCGGGGCGTCGATCAACGATGCAACAAGACTCGCTTAATACAGTCGTTGCGCAACTTGGAGAGCAACTTGCGTTGCTAAACAAAAACACTCAACAATTACCGGCTCAACCGGAGCCTAATCCACGGGACACTACCGGCCACATAAATGCGGTAGTTGCGGTTACTACTAGGGGCAGGAAGGATACTACTCCCGCCATGGTCCAAACTGAGGAGCCCGTGGTAGAGATTTTGGACGACAAAGAGCCGGCTATTGAAGAGGAGAGCACAAAAGAGCCGCAAGAAGGTGGAAATTCTGAAATGAAGAAGCCTAATGAGGAGCGCACCTACATGCCGCAGGTGCCCCTCTGGTACTTGTGCAGTAGCTATCAGTGCATTACAAACTTATTTTAAGTTATTTTATGACAAAAAGCCTCAAGTTAAATATTTTTGAGTTTTTGATTCAAAATGTTTTATCAAGAACACCTTTGGTAATTTAGATAAATTTGAGCCAAGATCCGATGAAGGAATTTTTGTTGGATATTCCACACGTAGCAAAGACTACTGGATATACAACAAAAATTCTTCAACGATCGAGAAATCACTACACGTATCATTTTATGAAGATTTTGATTTTCCTCATGTAATTGATGATAGTGTAGATGATATATGTGATTCACTTAGTAATGTCAAGATTAATGATTCTATTATTGAGACTAACACTACTAATGAGATTGTTGAAGATGTTCCAAGTGATGCAGGAATACCCAAAGCTTACCCAACTGTTCGCAACCATCCACATGACCAAATTATTGGAGATATTGGTGTGGGTGTTCGAACGAGGTCAGGAATTGAAGAATTCTCTCATTGCGCATTTGTCTCAACCATTGAGCCAAAGCACATCCAAGAAGCTTGTGAGGATAGCTCTTGGATAGTGGCAATGGAAGAATAACTCATGCAATTCGAGAGAAATGAAGTTTGGGAGCTCGTTCCTCTTCCAAGTGGTGATCAAGTTATTGGGACCAAATGGATTTTCAAGAACAAGACCGATGAGAACGAGGTCATCACAAGGAACAAAGCAAGGTTAGTAGCTCAAGGCTACCGGCAAGAGGATGGTATCGATTTCGAAGAATCCTTTGCCCCATAGCTAGATTAGAATCTATTAGATTACTTTTATCTTTTGCATCTCATAATAATTTCAAACTACTTCAAATGGATGTTAAAAGTGCATTTTTAAATGGAATTGTCAATGAAGAAGTGTATGTTTCTCAACCTCCCTGTTTCATTCATGAAAAATTTTCAAACCATGTTTTCAAACTTAAGAAAGCATTGTATGGGTTGAGACAAGCTCCTAGAGCTTGGTATGATCGACTCAAGACGTTTCTTTTGGATTTAGGTTTTAAAATGGGAGAAGTTGATTCAACACTTTTCATTAAAGATTATGAAAATGACATCTATTGATTCAAATTTATGTAGACGATATAATATTTGGTTCTACTAAGTTTAATGTTTGTCAAGAATTTTCTAAGTCCATGAAGGATGAATCCGAGATGAGCCACATTTGTGAGCTCAACTACTTCCTTGGATTGCAAATTCGACAAATGAAGGATGGAACTTTCATACATCAAACCAAGTACACTGGGGAGCTTATCAAGCGATTCGGGATGGAATCGTCTTCAAGCAAAAGGACTCCCATGAGTACGACAACCCATCTACACAAGGATGAGAACGGAAAAGATGTAGACGTACGTTTATATCGAGGTATGATCGGTAGCTTACTTTATTTAACTACTAGTAGGCCCGATATCATGATTTTTGTATGCTTTTGTACTAGATATCAAGCTAGACCTAAAGAGTCACACTTGATTTCTGTTAAACGAATATTTCGTTATCTCAATCAGTCACTAGATTATGGGTTACTTTACCCTAAATCTAGCACATATGAGTTAATCTCATATAGGGATGTCGACTTTACCGGATGCAAATCTGATAGGAAAAGTACTAGTGGCACTTGCCATTTCCTAGGAAATTCCTTAGTCTTTTGGTTTTCCAAGAAACAGAACTCGGTATCATTGTCCACGACTGAAGCGGAATATATTGCCACGGGTCTTGCATGTGCACAAGTTCTTTGGATGAGACACACTCTTAAAGACTATGATGTCAATTGTGATACTTGCCCTATCATGGTTGATAACCAAAGTGCTATATGTCTTTCCAAGAATCCGGTACATTACTCCCGTACCAAACACATAGATGTGAGACACCATTTTATCAATGATCATGTAGCTAAGAAGGATATCATCTTAGAGTACATTGAAACCCAAAAACAAATTGCCGACAGCTTCCAAAATCTCTTAAAGAAGATTCATTTGTGAGGTTGCGTGGAGAATTAGGGATTATGGGTGAATCTGAAATTTAGAAGCTCAACTTACTTGTTATAACACTTTTTGAGCTCATATCATCATGTTGCCTCTCTTCATTTGATATATCATATATTTGTTTTAAGAAAGGCAATTGATATTTCTGTGATTACATGAGTTTTTTAGATTGCTTTAAGTGATTTGTTTTATAAACGATTTATAATTTGATGTTGATTTTATGATGAGTTTATGATTAGAGTATAGGTCCTAGAGTGAGTTGTGCATATCCTCTGGATTTTAACGTCACTGTGCATTATTGGACCAGGACAGACGACTGTCTTTCCTGCGACAGTCGACTGCCCTACTCTATCTATTCTGTCTGTAGACTGTATCTTTCGCCCAGGTGACTGATGTCAAATTTACAGTCGACTGTTTGATCAACAGGCGACTGCATTTTAGTCATCAGGCGCATGTCTATTTCGTTAATAATCTCTGTTTTTTATCATCAAATTTATTGATTCTCAGTCAGTCGACTGAAGAGTATAATACAGTCGACTGTCTCTCGGACAGGCGATTGTATGTTACTCAACAGTCGACTGTCTGTCATCTTTAGCTTATTTCTTATCACTTCATCCAGTCGACTGACTAATGTTCATCAGTCGACTGTCTCCTATTGTGGCGGTTCGTTCAATTGATCTGAGCCGTCGTTTCTTTGATCCAACGGCCCAGATTATTTCGCCCCTTCATTAAATCATCGAGACTTTTCATTTCAACCGCACGATATCTCTCACCTCCGATTGAAAATCGTTTGTCTTCCCCGCTCGAAACCTTCTGTCGATCTCCTTCGACCATTCCGAGCCGAAACGAGGTCTCCCTCTTTCGATTGGTTGCTCGCGTGAAGCTCTTCTGTTGATCGACATATTTTAGGGTTCTTGCTCTCTCGGTTCTTGTCGCGTGCTTGACCTAGTGTCTGTCAATCGACAACATGGATCCCTCTGGTCATGTTTTTCCTAAGGGAACTTTCGACTTCCTTGATGATGTACCCTCACCTCAACCCACTGATCAGGTACCCTTTTCGCCTCCTTCATCCGGGGAGTTTCTGAATATCGTGGTCGGTGACCCCATCCCTTCAGCAAATGTCGCTGAACACTTTTCTCAGCATACTGATTTTCCTCCCCGTACTCCTCCGTCGGTGCCCCTAGAGGATTTCCTTCTCGCTAGATTGAGTGACCCTGTATCGTCTCTCGAGAAGCTTGCTGCCTCTATAGATGAGAAGCTCACTCTCCTTCTCGAGCTTCAATACAAGTCTCTCATGCTTCATGGGTTTCCCATTCCTGCCTAGCTTCAGGCCCTGTTTTCTAAGTCTGAGGATACTGCCCATGTTGATGTTCCTCCTCCTCCAGGCTTTGTGCATATGCCTTCTGTGGTCCTGACCCCCGGTTCATGCTCATGCAGAAACCTCTGCCGTGCGTGCATCCTTTTCTAAGAGGAAGGCTCCAGCTTATCTTACTTGCCGCTCTGCTAGGCTGATGTTCTGTTCATCTGGTCGTCCCTCGGACTCTACTGTCATCAACATTGACTGATGTTGTAACTAATTTTTTTTGTTCACTCACCCTGAGACCTAGATTTCTTTTGGTCTATTTTGGTTAGGGTTAAGTAGCTCCGAGATGATGTATGAGTATCATGATATATGTGTATCTTGATGTATTTTTGATATTTTTGATGAACATGGCGATGTTCATATGGTATCTTGTCGTGTACTCATGTGACCATCGTTTATATATATACTAGTCATAACACGTGCCCGCGGGCATGATTCATTTAAGATTTTCCCCCGCGAAATCTTTATTTCCCAAAAAATTATTCCCACATCCAAAATTGCGCGGAACAACAAATTATCATAAAAATATTTAGCGACACGGGCGCCTTCGGTGCGGAACAATAAATTCGGCGCGGGCGCATTTGACACGAAACAACAAATTAGCGTAAAACAATCAGCGCGGGCGCTTTAGGCGCGGAACAACAAATTAGCGTAAAAACATTTAGCAGGCCCCTTCGACGCGCATCTTTTCCCCATGAGTCGAAGAAATGGTGTGCCCCTTATGTTTTTTTCCCAAATGCATTAATTGCATGCACTCTGTTGTTCCCAAAAAACTTTCATTTCCCATAACGTTTCATTTGCCCTAAAACTTTCATTCCACCTAAAGTTTCATTCCTCATAAACTTTCATTTCCCTAGAAATGTTTTTCCCTCCAAAACTTTTCACAAAATCTCATCTCAACCATTCATTCCTTAAGATTAAATCCAAGCCGTCTTTCTATCAACATGTTTGTCCTAGTCAACTTGTCCTAGTCAGCCCTAGAATTCAAAAAACACTGTCAAATGATATATATATATATATATATATATATATATATATATATATATATATATATATATCAAGAATTGGATGTCTCGTCGGAGTCAGGTTTGGGGGATAGGGTGCCGGCTGTTTCTGTCCCTGAGCAGCCACCTCTTCTGCAGCCTGATGTCCTTCTTGATCCCACCCTTGATCCTGTGGTTGGTGGGTCTGGTATAGGGGAGGAGATCCCGGTAGCTGTTCCACTTGTGGGTCCGGCCGTGGGACCTTCGGCATGTACCAATGGCCTGGGGGATACTCCTGTCGGGGGCTTACCTAGTGTAGAGGCACGTGTGCCTGTTGTTGAGGCTCCAGGCTGCTGGTCTGGGGGCGGGCCGGGGGAACCTCCTGTTGAAGCTTGCGAGAATGGGGGTCTCGCTCCAGGTGTAGCTCCTGAGGCAAATGAGGAAATTCCGGATATTAATCCTGGGGGGAACTCTTCCCTCCCTTCTCTTCTTGATTGCATGGGGGGTGGTGATATTGATAGGATTCCCGAGGTGCTGGCTATTGACAACCCGGAGTGGGTGGTACAGGAAATTTGCCTAAAGAACGCTGATGAGGGCAAGAAGGTTAGGAAGAAGGCTGAATGCCTATCTGAGTCCGTTACTAGGAGGAGCTCCAGGATTCAAAGGGGCGTCCCCAAACATCCTACTATTTAATGACTGTATTCATCTGGAATACTAGGGGTTTGAATAACCCGGTTCGTCGTCGTGATTTGAGGGATAGAATTCTCAAAATAAAACCGTCGGTTATCATCCTTCTTGAGACTAAGTTAAGTTCGTTGGAGAGGTTTCCTATGTTCCCTATTCACTGGATCTCTTTTCAAAATATGGATATTGCGACTGGCGGTCGGATTGTGATTTCCTTGGATCCGACAGTTTGGAAGGCCAGGCTTTTCTCTTCTTCGGATCAACATGTTACTATTTCTTGTACTAACTCTGGAGGGCTTCCTTGCGCAATTACTGGAGTATATGGCCGAAATACGGTGGGTGAGCGCAAGGGATTATGGAAGTCTATTCTAAGTGATGCTGCTATGTTGAATAAGGGGGTGTGGATGGTTGGAGGTGACTTTAATTCTGTTCTTACTACTGCGGATAAAGTTGGAGGACGGAGGTTGGAGCGAAAGCTTCTATTTGATTTCAACGAGTGTATTGGTTCTAGCCAGCTTCTGGAGCTTAAAAGTAAGGGATGCAAATACATCTGGTGCAACAATAGAGTGGGTGGGGGCCGGATTTCTGCTCGTCTCGACAGAGTTTTTGTTACTAATGACTGGCTTAGCTTGCTTACTGATTCTTATTTGGAGTACTTAGACCCACTCACTAGTGACCATGCTCCTATGGTCGTGAGACTTCATACTCAGGTACACTCTGATCCAAAGCCTTTCAAGTTTTTTAACTATTGGAGCAATTGCCCAGGGTTTTCAGACATTGTTGATGAGGGTTGGGGCCTTTATGTGGCAGGCACGCCTATGTATCGGGTCTTCCAGAAATTAAAGTTATTGAGGCCTTTAATTCGCAAGTGGTCTATTAATCACAATGCCTCTAAGCTTGTGAACTTGGCTCGGTCTAACCTGGAAGCTATAAGGAAAAATACTCAATTGCATTCTGAGGCTTCTTTGCAAGCCATGGAGCAGGCGGCGATGAAAAAATTGGCTAGTGCTATGACTTTAGAAGAGGAGATGTTCCGCCAAAAGAGTAGGCAGGATTGGATCTCCTTGGGGGATCGCAATACCAAATTCTTTTATACTGCAATGAAGTCGAGGGAAAGTCACAACAGTTTGTCCCATTTGGTGGATGCTAGGGGGAGGCTTTCGAATCCCATTGATGGGCTGAAAAAGGATGCTATTGACTTCTATGAGGGCTTATATAACCAAAATAATTATGCTACTGTTTTCCACCCTTTTACCCCTAAACGCATCCTTACTGAGGAAGCATCGGACTGGCTGATAAGGAGAATTTCAGATGAGGAAATCAAGACAGCGGTTTTTCAAATGAGCCCAGATAAGGCGCCGGGCCCGGATGGATATAATGCGCATTTCTTTCAGCGCTATTGGTACAGGATTGGTACTGATGTTTCTTTGGCGGTAAAATCTTTCTTTGATGTGGGCTCCCTTCTGAGGCAAGTTAACCATACTCATCTTACTCTTGTTCCAAAGAATTCTAATGCTACCTCGCTAGGTGACTATAGACCTATAGCTTGCTGCAATGTATTGTATAAAATTATCAGCAAGATTATTTGCAACAGGCTTAGGGTGGTTATTCATGAGCTTATCTCCCCTCACCAGGCAGCCTTTCTTAAGGGGAGGTTGTTGTCGGATAGCTCCCTTGTAGCACATGAGCAGATTAGGGATTTCAGTAACCCTATGGGGGGAAGGGCTTGCCTAAAGCTAGATTTGCGGAAGGCGTTTGATTCAGTGAATCGGGCTTTTATTCTTCACCTTATGGGTCAGATGGGTTTTCCTCAGGTCTTCATTAGATGGATTAGTGAATGCATTAACTCGCCCACTTTCTCTGTTATGGTTAGGGGCTCCCCCGTTGGATATTTTGAGGGCAACAGGGGTATCAGGCAGGGGGATCCTCTATCTCCTTACTTATTTGTTATTGCTATGGAAGCCTTCTCTATTCTGATGTCTAAATCACTTGGGTGTGGTGCTCTCCATCCTATGAGACGCGTTGGTTCCATTTCACATCTTCTGTTTGCTGATGACCTACTAGTGTTTTGCAGAGCCAACCTTAAATATTTTAGGTGCATCAAGACCATTCTCCAGGAGTTCAAGGACTTGACTGGGTTGCAAGTAAACTGGGACAAGAGTTCGGCTATTTTTAGTAAGGGAACCAAGAACAGGTCTACACTTGCGGATTTCTTGGGTATTAAAATCTCGTCCACCTTTACTACTTATCTTGGTCTCCCTCTGTCTTCCAAATATCCTAAGGCGCCGATGTACGGTAGATTGATAGATAAATGCAGGAAGAGGCTTATGGGTTGGACATCTACTATGTTATCTACTGCTGGGAGGATTGAGCTGGTTAAATCAGTCATTTACGGAATGGTGGCGTTCTGGATGCAAGCCTATCACATGCCTTATACAGTTGTGCGGGAAATTTCGTCCTTATGCAGGAGATTTATTATGGGGCGCTCGCGGGCATGGTCTTGGAAGGATATTTGTACCCCAAAAAATGAAG